>CM041532.1:17703574-18303574 GCA_023238725.1 Scortum barcoo | reverse complement strand
AAGGCTACAGAACATACGGTCATGAGGATGAGAAAAAAGGCACGAGAGCAACAAAGTTCGAACAGAATGGTCGATGAGAGTCAACATTACAGTAGAAGCACACTGATATCTGCCTGAAGGAGGAGGAGCAATGTGATTCTACCAATGTTGCAACAGGAATCTCTGAACATCACTCTGCCTTCACCGGGGTTCTCTTTAGTGTCAGCTGCTTCCAAACAAATACTCTTCAGCCTCCATATTTGTATAAGCTAATCCTGAGGACCACCAGATGATCAGGAGAAACTATTCTATCGGTTTCAAATCTCTAATGGAACTTAAATACACTTAATGTTAGGTTGATGGGTGGTATTTGTGTTCACTACTCATTTAAATGCATAGGCTCCATTCTGTGAATTGTTCAGATGTTATCGTGCCATGCTTTGGTCCTCACACTGGAGGTCACAAATCAAAACTCAAAATGCGATTTCAAATGGGCACAGTTTGTGCATTGAATGTAGCTGACCAACATTCAGAGACATGACTTCAAATATTCACATCAACTCTTCCCTATCATCTGCTAGAGTTATTTAAGATGGTGGGGCTTAAATTGAGTGGTATTTCCCTTTTAAAGTGGAACTGGTGTGGTCAGTAACCTCCAGTGGCTAATGTTGGTAAACTTTAGTTAGATATTGCTGGGTGACAGATGATATATAGACAGTTCACTGACTTCAGTATACACTTAAATCACAAGTCAGAGTACACCCTAAGGTAGTGCCACATATTCTTATTTTAGCTTATTATCCTGTAATTCTTATTCGTGGCCACAGCGGTCGCTCTTCTGCAAATGCTACATACACTACCAGTCAAAAGTTTTTGGACACACCTTCTCATTTAATGGTTTTTCTTTATTTTTTATTATTTTCTACATTGTAGATTAATACTGAAGACATCAAAACTATGAAAGAACACATATGGAATTATATAGTAAAGAAAAAAGTGTTAAACAAACCAGAATATGTTTTATATTTTAGATTCTTCAAAGTAGCCACCTTTTGATTTGATGACAGCTTTGCACACTCTTGGCTTTCTCTCAATCAGCTTCATGAGGTGGTCACCTGGAATGGTTTTCAATTAACAGGTGTGCCTTTCCAAGGGTTCATTTGTGGAATTTCTTGCCTTCTTCATGTGTTTAAGACAATCAAATCAAAAGGAGGCTACTCTGAAAAATCTAATATAAAACATATTCTAGTTTAACACTTTTTTCTTTACTACATAATTCCATATGTTCTTTTATATTTTGATAGTTTTAGTCTTAACACTTTTTTAATCTACAATGTCAAAATATAATAAAGTAAAAAAAATAAAGAAAAACCATTGAATGAGAAGGTGTGTCCAAACTTCAAACTGGTAGTGTAAACTGGTAGTGTAGGCTCGCTTTTAAAGTAAAGACGTACCTATTCCTATAAAGAAAAGAGATAAGTGCTAGCTGATGTGTGAGAACCTGTGACAGGAGAGGGAAGTTGTCCGGATTTCTGTTTTATTTTGTGAATGAAAAAGCAGACAGCAGCTGTCCCCCTTTCATTCACAGTTGGTTGTGTCAATTCCAATTCATCCTTTGAAACACAGACAGTCCCGTCTCTATCCTGACGGAGCACTGCTGAGATCCGCGACTAAGCACTCAAATGGACAATAAAGTGACTATTTCTGTCAGGAGTCTGAGTTAATTTGAAATGTCTGTAAAGGCGTTTCCAGAAAGCCTTTACTTCCTCACTGAAGTGGCTTGTCAAACTCATTTAAGGGAGTGTTTGGAATTCAACATAAGAGGGTGAACTGAACTCTAAACTTGTCTTGTCTCACAGAAAAGCGAAAAAAAAAAAAAAAAACAGAATACTTGCACAACCGATTATACCTGCAGTTTCTAGGGAGAGAGGAGAAAGAAAAAGATACAGGTAATATTTGAGATAAAACCAGTGGAATACAGAAAGAGACGGGGACGGGAAGACAGGGTATTAATGTGAGACCATCAGGAGGGAGACACATTAGAGAAGACAAAGGGACCAAAAAAATCTGCTGAATGTATCTGGCATTGTTTGGGAGGAGGAGACTGTCTGTAGGAAATACAACTTGATATTTTATCATCATTTATCCAGGGGGGAAAAAATACTCCACTCAACTAAACATGCAGTATAGAAAAGATGCTGACTGAAGCTGCCAGAAACATTTAACTACACTTACAGCATTACTTTGAGGCAGCAAATATGAAATTCCAGGACTATCACAGAGGGAAAAGGGAAGGAGTCTGTATACAGTATCCCCTAAACACTGAGCTAGCACTTTACGCAGGGTATTGCTGTGTAAGGGGAATTTATGTGCGTGTGAGGATCCCTTCTGGGGGCCAAGGCTGGGGGTCTCGGGGTACTTGGTGACAGTCTTACCATTCTGCAGCTTTTCTTTGCCACCGGACAGCACTCCGCTTGGTAACATGCCTGTTGGGGTCAGTCCCTTCAGCGTCAGCACGCTCTCACTCTCCTCTCTGAAATATCGACACGGAGACAAACACGTTATGTAAAAGGTGTTACTTCCTGAGGCTCGTTCTAGTGTAAAATGATCAGAAAGGTGTGTTTTAAAACAGGCGTAATATTCAACAAATGATCCTAATTGTTGACTTTGTCTGTTTGTCATTTGGCGAAGGCCGGTCATGTGCAGAGTTTATCGGAGCTTTTTTAGTCCCTGAAAACAGTTGCCTGCTAAGTTGATAAGAATAGTGAGACTGAACAGTAACGCTGTGAGCTGTAAAACCAAAACAATTAGCTGAAAGATGCTAAAATGATTCATAGAGCTAAGGGGAACTCAGCTCTATGAATCTGTGGGTTTGTTGCTACAGTAACACCTTTCACATTACACAGAGTCATTTCACCAGTTGTTTAAATAAAATATTGATGAGTGCAGCTTTAAATGCTCCATTCAATCTCCTATAGTGGAGTAGCACTGAAGGCAACATGACAATAGTCAAGCATACAGGACATGTGGGATTTTTTCATGTTTGCATACCTGAGCACAGAAAATACTCTGGCCATCTTGCCAATGGCACGGATCTTGTTGCGGATGACCTCCTTGCGGGCAGAAGCTGTTGCACCTGGAGGAGTCAGAGGTTAGAAACAGTCATAAAAACTGTGACTCATGCGTGCTACTAAACCATGTCCTGAGAAAGTGTAATCTATACTGGCATTGTCTGTGTTCTGTGTGTTTGTTCGACCTCTTGATGCCTTTATTCTTCAAGTCTGGTAAAAACTTGGTAAATGTGCTGAGTTTTATCCATAAGTGCATCGGAGGAACACAATGCAAACACAATGTGGTTATTGAAGCCCGAAGTTCAGATCATACGAAACAGTTTGAAACTATCCACACATCACAACAACTGAGTGATTCTCAGCATTCAGTGCATTCATGCCGCCTGTCTGTATTGTACAACACTAATCCCCAGGTAGTACTTTAAGCCTTTTTACATTACATCATCTGTACATGGCCTGGTCCTTGCCCAAACATGTCTTTTCAGCACACTGGATGAGCACACTATATGAATTTTCCTGTGCTGTGTTTTGAGCCTCAAACAGGATTTTTCCTGGACTGGAAAACACAACTTTGTTTAAAGAGACCCTTTTGGAGAATAACAGTTTCAAGGCCCCAGGGAGCCAGCTTGGAAAATGCGTATGAGTATGAAGGATGGAAATGAAGCTGATGTGTGGTGAAAGGCTGGGTAAAGGAAAGAGCTGAAAGTCTGATGTCTGGTTTAAGACTCTTCCTCTCATCCTCTGTTCAGTGCACCATTGATGTTTTAAAACATGTCTCTCCACAGAATTGATCCTCTGTAGTGACACTGCTAATTCTCACGGGTGCAGCAAATATATTCATTTGCCTAATGAGAATGACCTTCCTAGTTTTTTTTGGCCTGAGCTGAAGCAGGAGTGTGTAACTGTAACATAACCAACATATTCAATATAGAGAGCAGTAGTAGTGTTAGAGGAGGTGCTTTAGACGCTGTCGTTAGTCGAGCAGAGAGCAAGCACTGGACAAAAGTCTATCTACCTCTGCACACACCATTGCAGCTAATGTTTGTACCTTTTTTGGGGGGATATATTAGCTGTCCTTCTCATGAAACACCCCCAGAAGAGAAGACAAGAGAAAGGACAGAGAGATCAGTGGATGACTGGAAAATGAAAGAGGAGGTGGCAGAGAGACGGCGAAATAAGAGGCAAGAGAGCACGACAAGTAAAGAAAAGCGATGCCTTGAACACAAAACTCTGGAAAACAGAAAAGAGAAATTAGATGAGGTAAACCAAGGTAGTGACAACATCACTGCACAAGAGAGAGGTGAATTCCAAAGAAATATGAGAAAAAGTAGTGAGGTTTAAAATATCAAGATAATGGCAACTTGAAACCACGGAAACAATAGCAGATAAAGAGCAGGGCAACAAAAGGATTATCAGAGATTATAAGGGCACAGAAAAGGAGATAATGATTAAGAAAGACAAAAGGAAAGGAAAGAACAATCCAAATGTCAACATAGTGAAAATTAACAAAATATGAGAGTGGAAATGGCTGGAAAACTGAAAAAAAAGGAATGAGCTTAAGAGGAAACAGAAATGTGAAAGTGAGGGCAAAGAAATGTGAAAACAAAGTGGATCAACTAAAAGCACTGAAAAGCAGTGAATGAGCTGATGATGAGATGTTAAAGGGTGGCTAATTATTTGAGGGACTGTGTGGCGTTTAAGTTGCGCAACTGTCCAAAACAGCATAATATATATACGATTTAGCTTTTCTTTTTATTTTACTTATGTTTTTGAATTTTTCTGCAATTGACTGCTACTCCAAAGGATCCAGGTGTTAATACAATGAAAGAAGATTAATCTTAAACGATGGATTGACAAGTACAACTTCTTACACCATTGACATCATTTCTGCACTTATTTTGAAAAACCTGAAACCCTAATAAGCATTTTTTAGGTGGTTTCACTAATGCACATGTAGTATGACTTCATAAAATGTTAATAAAAATCACACAACATCATTCAAATAAATTTTACTAGTAGCACAACTCACACAATACATATGTGGACCTTCTTGTACCTTTAATATACTACCTATTTTATATTCCCTGATTTTTTATTGGCCAATCACCTAAACTTAATTTCATGTTGAAATCAGGCGATATCCTGACACTCCACCCCTGAGTGCTCTTTATAAGTGCGAGAGAGGAGGCCGAAGGACTGGTGAGATCATTTCCTGTTTGGCAGTAAGAGGTGGGGCAAGCTGAGGGGGGAAACTGTTCATCTTACTGCTGATAAGCTGTGATCTGAGATCAAACAAATGACTGGAACTTGCCACTATTATGTGATGATAAAAAGCATGAATACTGTGTGACTGTTTGAACTCGTCTATTGGAACAAAATAACTACCACTGTTATATTTGTGGCTTTTCAACACTTTTAAGGCTTCGGTTTGGATGTTTTTAGACTTTCTAAGGATTTGCGCATACCTTGGCTGCCTAAAGAAAGCATTTTCAAGCTGCTGCAAACAATAAAACAATGATTCCCTGATTCAGCTGTCATGTGTAAACAGTTTCTGGATTGTCTCTCTGTTGATGATTGAAGACGAAGTTTTGAAAGTTAAATATATTTAAACTGAATTTTCTGACTTTAAATGAGTGTGTGTGTCTGGTGCTTGTATTAGCAGAGGACTCCCTCTAGTGGAGTTACATCAAACTGTAGTGGGAACTGCTGTGGTTGCCGTCTGTCTGCCCTGCTTACCATCCAGCTCCTCGTCAGTTGTCAACTCATCATTGGAGCAGATGCTCAGTACGTTCACAAGCATCTCAGTCACTGTGAAGAAAGAATAAAAAGTTATCCTTATTTTACTTTTATATACTTTTAACATACACTTAATGATCTGTGCATGCATTCAGTCTGGTGAGTGGGAGAAGGTTTCCAGCCACAGCATGTCACGTATCGCTGGTTTAACAGAGAAATATTCACTTGAGTAACCCCTCCGCACACACCCACAGAGCAGTGTCCATCAGTGACCTTGCAACATTGCTTGGAATGGCCCCGAGAGGAAGGGTCACACCCAAAACCGGCTTCCTGGACTGAGTGCGTCAGTCATAGCTATGTGTGATTAAGTGACACATATATGCCAGTGGAGGTAGCCTCACTCAACGAGGACTTGGAATCTTCACTGCAGTATGAGAACGCAAACCTCTGCTCATGTTAAGCTTTTTTTCCCCCCCCCCCAAACTTTCACTGACTTGTACTTATTGCTGATTTATAGTACATAGATCTGTTTAATTAGCTTGTCTAACTAATTCATTAACTCTATATGTAAGCACATTTCTGGCTCATAAATCTTGTGCAGTAAGTCTTGTAATAATGAGATGTAATTGACTACACTGCGCTGAATGCCTGCGCTACATTTCTTCCCGCTGGGCCATTTTCATCACCGACTCTAGAACCTGAATGTTCATTACAACTCACTGGTGCAAACAGCATTTGGTAAAACTGCTTGTACTCAGTGTTCTCCCTTCCTGTATAATACATCGAAGGCATAATGAGAGTGTATGCGTGTGCGCTCTCTCACCCTTCTCCCCGACGAAGGGCAGGGACCAGGTAAAAACGTCCATGAAGTTGGGCAGCCAGTAAGGGTGAGGTGAGCAGTTGAACTGTCGGATGTTCATCACGTTGTTCTCGTACTTCAGCACTGCCGCTGCAGACGGTGAGAGAAGAAAACGTTATCACACGTCCAAATGTTCGTGAAGTGAAACTCTGCTTAATCTGAATTCAGTGTTGAGAACGTGTGTTTATAAATGCTAAACATTACGACATGTCTATTTTCTTCTCATTATGTCTCAGATAGTACACAGCGGTCTGACATCAGGATTTGAGTCCACAATTCAACAGACCAAGAAAAAGCATCAGATCTGATTAAGGTCCAGGTCCATTACCGGCCTCCATCCTGTTCCCAACCACCACTTAGAAATACTCTGTGGCCTCAGCAGCTGGTACATATCAAAGTACACATCCTTTTGTCAGTGCAACATGTTATGAGCCCCAGGAGCCTTACCCACAAAGTATTCAGCCTACAACCAAGAAACAAAGATGCTTCTCTGAGGAGCAAACAGGATACACCATCAATGAAATCATCCAATGAAAGGTTTTGGAAATATAATTCTACATATAACTGAAAGATATCCCTCAATTGTGAATAAATATTTTTTATTAAACTGGCATTTTGTTTCTTTAGCTTGCATGTTAAGCAATTCCCTGAGGGACTCGAGCCTTATTGACTGAAGCAAGTATTGAATAGAACAAAGCAACATTAATAAACAATTAAAGTTTTAATGCAAAAAGTTCCTGGGTGTTTTTGATGTTTACCTTTCCTGGTAAATGATTCATTAGCTGCAGGTGCAGTTGCAGATTTGTGACTAAAAACAATAGCCAATTTTTTTTTTTGCATGAATTCCATTTGGCCAAAAAAAACTGTTGAGAAAAGTGTAAAAGTAAACGCTATCATCAACACCAAGACTGAACTGTGGCCTGGATGTGACTCAAGATTCTGTCAGATGATGTCAGTCAACCTGACGGAGAATAAAAGGATCCAGTGTGAGACTACCTACACAGAGACACATTTTAAGGTGATGTATCAACATCAGCATTTGTCAATCTATCACTCTGATAGAAGGACTGATAAATATATGCAAACCAAGATGTGTAAACCAAGGGTCAAACAATGCACAGGCACCAAAATGAAGCTAACCAGGTTTTTGGGGGAGAATCAATACCTCCCTTGCCCCCCCCGGAACATTTCCTCCGTGTATCGACTGCCGCCCCCACTTTGTGAAACATGTCCGTCATCACAGAAACACATGACTCAGCATTTGGGCTCTGTGAGGCTGAGCACTTTTCATTAATTAATAGAAAACCATCAATTTCTGGTGGTGGTGGGGTGTGGGGGAGCCAGACACAGGAAGCTAAGGCAATGATAGGCAGTGCTCATAATAGCAATGAACTCCATATGATGATCATTTTCCAGGCAATCTGACATGGACCCATGAGATGCAGCTGCTTACTCCTACTGACCTGCTTTTGCCATCATCAAAGTCTTCCTTCTTATGCTCCTTGAAAAAGGAAAAAAAAAAATCTGTGCGCTGCGTCATTTCAGGAATTCAAATGAACAAGTTTGCTACAAGGAAATAGCGCGACATTTTGAGAAATATGCTCATCTGCTTTCTTGCCAAGAGTTAGATGATTAGATGGATACCACACAATATGAGGCTACAGCAGCAGCCCAGGTTAGCTTAGCATAAAACCTGGGAACGGGGGCAGACAGCAAGTGGCAGTGAGTACCTCGGATCTCCTTTGGTTGCCTGGCCACTTGAGGATGGCGACAAAAGTCCAGGAAATACATGAAACAGTCAGCCACATAACAGCCTTTAAATTATTCAAGCAGTTATATCAATCATGTAACAGTAGAGACTGTGGTGGGTGCGGTTAGATTGTGGCGTTCACAGTAAGGGCGTAGTGGGGAAAACAGACAGCTGAAACAGCCTCACTTTATGTTTTTAGGTCTGTAAGGTACTACAACAGTGATACAGTACGTAAAGGACGACTATTTGGTACCATCTTCTTGGTTCAGCAGTTTATTTTACAGAATACCTTATCAATATCGCGTGGTCTCTGTGTACTGCTGACATAGAAACCACCTCGCAAACACTGACCACAGCATGCCCCGTGTGACCTCACCCGTGATTGAGGCACAGTGTGAACGTGGGTGCCCGAGGAGAGCCGGCAAACGTAAATATATGCATGTTGTATATAGAGACCCCAGCTTCTCTCAGACATGAGGCCAGTCTGGCGGTCCAGATCTGGGGAAAGCGGACACCGTGGCTGGGTCACCATGGGGGGACTTTCCTGCCTTGGCCTCTCTCGGGTCGGGAATAGCAAGTCATCAAACCTGGCATCTCAAGCAGCTCTAACCTTGCTCGCAACACAAATCAGGTCAGAAAACATCCTGCTAGGCTGGGGTTTGCCTCAGTGTTAGTGTGTGTCTGTGTGTGTGTGTGGAATCAATGAGGCATGGTAATGTATATAGTGCAGTAACTATGCAATCATAGCGGCCCCTTTAGTATTGCAAAGCATGACGTTCCATTGCTGTCACCTCTTTTATCCCAGGCTGCGCAAATGAACGCACACACATCCTCCAACACGAACTCAAAGTTCTCCTGCAGGGGAACATCCTCAGTACTGTATAATTAATGTGGCATCATTATCAATATGAGCAAAACACTACTACGCAGTCCAATAAGAAAAGCATTGTATTACTCTGACACACTCCACTCAGACGAGGATGTGGGTGTTTGTGCGTGTGCGTCGGCGTGCATGAAAGCAGTCGCACGCGTGGGCAGGCGTTGCATAAACATCACATACTGCATAAACATGGTCGAGGCAGTTGATTGAATGCAGCCATGGAAGCCCAGAGGGAAAAAGGCAGAGCGGGGGAGAAGGTCAGCTCCCCTGCCGTCGCTCCTTCAAACCGGATTCCCTTTAAAGGAACAGAGACACCCGACAGAAACAAAACAAAACATGCTCGAGCTCTGGGTGAGAGCGGGTCAGGGCCTGCTCTCTTTTCTTTTTTTTTGTCATTAAACATGTAAATAAGGGTGACAGGAGCAGCACTTTTTGCTTCCCAATTATCAGAACATGCAATACAACAAATGCACAATTACATGCAAAGTTATTTCTAATATAGCAGGACGGCAGTGTGTGGCGACCAGCTGTGAGCTCTGCGTTCAACTCCACAGCTAGATCTAACATGACGTGACAGCCACTAGATGTCTCTGCTGCTCTGGTGGTGGTTCATAGGGTAGCTGAGGCCAAGCCTGCTGCCACGGTAACACAGATATTGCAAGACGACGCCCGCTCATTAATTATTCATAAGGGAGTGCCTTGAGCCGGTTTCCCCGGTAACGAGAACTGTTAAATCTGCTTTGAGATCAGGGGGAGATTCCCACTGTCCTGACCTGATGCTTAATGCTGACTGCATATGTATCTCTGAGGCCTCTTGTAGCACGTTCCACTGGATTAGTAGTCCACGCCAAACGTTTAGACCTCAATGGCCCATTATATTCAACGCTCTGCTTCCATTAGATGTTAGATGTGTGGATGGTAGGGACTGAATGTAGTCTATACATGAATGGTTTCTCATTCAGTTTCAGTTCATAAATTAATGAGACCATTCGCCAGTAGCACAGAAACTGCAACTCCCATGATTAATGTCAGCCATGGTCGAACAAGGATCTGAGACCTGAGATCTGATTTCAAATATTTTGGTATGGAAAAGCTTTCAACTACATCCCACGGTCTTCATCAGTGTATGGACGTGATTTTTTTATTTAAAATATTCTAGACTTTCTCTGGGGCTTTTGACCACATCCCAAAGTTTTCATCAGCAGGTAGAGGCAGCTTTTGATTTATAATTTGGGTTGAAATAAAAGCATCTTGATGATTGTTTTTTATTTTAAAGTAGCACTGAACATCATTAAGCAAAAAAACAAACAAACAAACCAAAAAAAACATGTAAATTCAAAGTCCACTTACTAGCTACTTGTGGAGCTTTCAACCACATCTCGCAGTCATATTCAGCGGACAGAGTTTGCTCAGTTATCTCAGATATAATGCAATATGTATTTGGTGAGCTTTCCTCCTAAAAAAATATGATGAGAAAAGGTAACCATAGTTCTGATGACAATCTGATAATCTAATAATATTAAGCAGAATTAAATCTCAATACCCATCCTCACTCTTTGATGTATGATGACCCACAACTGAGGACATAATATGCTCTAATGAGGTTTAGATCCCAGTTGGTAGGGAACAAGAAGAGCCTGTCCTGCACAATATTACATTCTTAATTTTTCTTGTTAGATGCAGCAGAAAAAGTTTTGTAACTGACCCGTGTTTACAAAAACTGAAGGGAAGCCCAGTAATAGCCAGAGCGATAACAGATGGGTGGGCATCTGCAGCCCGGGATACTCTTCTCGCTGGCACTCATGACGAGGGGGGAAAAATGAATTCCCTGCTGCGCTGGCGTCATAACTGCCCCAGCTTCCATCCTGCTATTTATTCCAGTGGCAGGGCCAGGAGCCAATCATGCCACTCCATTTCCTTTCTCTTCAAAATCACCCATCTCCAACTACCTACCAATCAGCACATGACTGCAGGCAGGAAACGGTGTAAAAAAAGCTAAGCCTGTCTAGTTTGACCTGCGAGTGAACCAGAGTGATGGCCTGACCCCTTCTCTTAACAGCGACATTCCTCTTCTTTAAAAAAAAAAAAAAAGATAAAGATAAATGATAAAATAATTTTAAGTTTCCACTACATCAGTCCACTTCTGTTTCCACCTCATCGGCAAATGATAACGGAAGAGAGGAACGAGACATTCATTTGGTTATATATAGGAGGTTGAACAGGTGTGAGATGGATCCAGCCCAAACCAATCCTTCGCTTTAAAAAAAAAAGATGTAAATGATAAAATAATTTTCGGGGGTTTCCACTCTCGGGGGTCCACTTCTGTTTCCAGATAAAAGATTACGGAAGAGAGCGTCAACAGCATTGGCGCTGGCAACATCAGCGTCAACAGCGCTAAAGCAACATCACTGTCATTTTGCTTTTATTCCATCCAAGCACCATAACCATTAGGATTCAGTTGCTGGCTTTCGGGACCAGTCAATAATGATGCAGCAGACAACATTCCATTAATGTAAAACCGCAAGCAATCTCCAAAGTGTGCAACTGCCAACTACGCCTCCCCCACCTCCTTTCCATCTCTCTCTCACTCTCCTCCAGTGCTCCAAAGCTCAAACAGTGAAAACTGCTAAATCACTGCTGCTGTGTTTTCATTTAACACAGCCATCTTTCACTCTCTCTCACTCTCTCCTGGCGGCCCAGGGGTGCGGGGGGTCAGAGCCGTGATGGACAGCTGGTCAGCGCCTGACACTTACTGCAAAGCTGACAGTTTGACTCGAAAGGGGAAAAAAGGGGGGGTGATGGGTGGCATCTTGGAAGCTGGACCTTATCTTTCAAGAATCACACCCTCGGCATCATTCATGTGTTTGATTGTCCTGACTCAGCCGAAAATTCAATTTACTTCTGGTGGAGGAGTTTTTTCTTGCCTGTTTGTGGTGCCTCATAGGTATCCTCCGATTCACTGCATTCGCGTTACACTCCCCCCACGCCTCCCCCCACACACACACACACGTGGAGAGGTCTCATTGGTTAATCTGACCAACTCCCAGCGCTATATTGATAGGACTTGCTGATGCCTCCTCCCTCACCCCTTTAAGATTTATGTGCCCACTCGATTGCCCATCAATCACAGGACATGCTCAGTGGGCTCCGAGCGCCGGCAAGATGCTAGGAGCAGACCAATTCATTACAGAGGGCTTTGGTTCTACCAGTAAACCCCACCCACAAGACTGATTAGAAGAGCATCAACAGGACTGATAGGGCTGTATTGGTTAGCTGTGCCTTTTCCGTGGAATTGTGTGAGTGTGTGGGGGGAAAATACATCAAGTAAAGGATTGATAAAGTAAGAGTCAAGTAAAGGATTGATAAAGTGAATTTGGAACCGAGTAATTACATAACCACAACTTGTGAAGTTTTAAGAGCTTTAACATAAAACCGCTGGCAAGACTTTTAGCTTGAGGGATGTTTATTTGCTTGGAAAATTGCTCTCCTTCTCTGCTATTATATCTGTATTTTAAGCCAAAAGATCTATCTTGCGATGGATTTAACCGAAGAGAAAAGTGTGTCTCATTTTCAAGCAGACAGTGAATGATGAGAGGAGTAAAGAACATGCAGTCCTGCTTGGTAAGATGTATCTGTGTGCCCAAATGAAGCCAGTTCTAAAAACAAACACAGAGTAATCTTTTTCTTTCTGATAACCACTCTTGCTCTGAGAGGAGCTTTATCAACTGAAGGTCAGTCACTTGCAGTTACGACCGGGATTCAGACCGAATCATTTTAGATACTTTGACTGTTCCACATTGAGCTCAGGAGGTGCAAATGATTTGCCAGGCAATTGGTTGCCAACACTAAAAACAACATGCGCCTGACATCACTTTGTTTGTTTGTTTGTATTGTGTTGTGTCGACTGTGAGCCCTAGGAAGATTAGTTGGCATGGAACAAATGGGGTCCTAATAATAAACAATGAACCAGACGGGCAAACTGCCACGCTGTTTCTTGACTATCCTTATTGTGCGGGGAAGTACGCACGGAGGCAACTCATGGGGGAAAAGAGTAAACAAATGCAATCTAATCTCAGATCAAAGAAACACACCTGCAACAAATGGGCCAAAGGAAAACAAAAAAAGGACAGCCCTCACTCCCCTGTGTAATACACTCACACCAGCAGTGCTGCAGTATAAAGCTCTGTTATGGCATTTTATCACGAGAGGAATTGCCAAAACAAAAAACAAAAAAAACAACGTGCACCAGCACCGTCGCTCTTTCCTTCCCCATTTCCATTTCCTGTGGTTTTGCCCACCGCCGCCCCCATCCAAACATGCCCCCACAACCAAGGCAGATACTGTCTGTTCTCCGGGGAAAAAGTGCTGACTCACAGCACAAAAGCCTATCTTGCTGCGTGGGCACCGTAGCACCGCATAGGGCGCCACCAGGTGCCAAGTGAACCGGCACCAGTCCATTTCACCTCACACCAGCTTCGTCCCTGAATGGACCTGACCAGAATCAGATTCACAGAGATTTTTGTCATTGAACAAGTACAACAGTGTAACCAATATTTTGTAGATATGGTGCAGAATGGTTCTCAAACAGCTTTATACACTCTATAAGGGAAATTAAAAGCATATTTATCAATGTTACTGTAAATGTGTCAGTGTTAGCCATGCCGCTCATTTTCAGCTAGAGTACTTTTCCAATAAAACATAAAACAGGATTTAAAGGGCCATATAAAAATTCATTAAGCAATGTTTTTGATACCAACACTCAAATAAATGTTTCCCATGATGCAAATGAAGCCCTTCACGATGTTCCACCTCAGTTTCAAAATTACATGAAAAATGTGTTGGAAATTCCCAGTGTTGCTTAGACCAACAGCAATTCTCCAACCCGGAACCACCTGTTTGTAATGATGATATCACCCTGTGGCAACTCACGAATACGACACTGTGGTATTCATGTTATCAGCCACTCAGGAGTGATAAGAATGTCTTCTTTTTGCTTACCTTTGTTGTTGTAGACATCTAGGTAGTTGGGTGCTGAGAAGATGGTGATAAGGGATGGGAAGCCAGTGGTCTGACTCTTTCTATACATGCGATATCTGGTAAACGGTGCAAAGGAGAGGCGAGCATTAGTGAGTATTTCATTTCATTCACGGAGTACTCATTGGTGTTTTGCCCCAGGGATATGATTAGCAATGACAGTTTTTATGGCCTCTTGTTTTCACTACGGTTTCATGTGTGTCTTGTGTGCTGATGCATCAGCAAGGGGGGCAACTCGGCCTCACCCCCAAGAGAGTAAATCCTTGTGTTACAGGTGAAACATCTACTTGAGTAGTTATCACACAGCAGTCAAGCCCAACTACTCTCATCTCCCAGTAAATGTGTCTGTGCTATCTTTGGTGGTTTGGATACCTGGAGTGGAATAGGGCTTTAGGTAAACAAAGTACTGAGTCGGCCCATACATTTGCTGCACAACACCTTGAAAGAAACCTTTTACAGAGATTTAGGAAAAAAAAAAAAAAAAAGGTACTGACTGCTAAGAAAACATAGCTGAAACTCATTAACATTATTACATGTGTGGTCTAAGGCGGCTTGGGGCAGCAGCCTCATCTGAGACGTGGTGAGGTGTCCCATGTGACCACGCTGTGCTGTGGGAGTGCAGCAGTAAACAACTGTGTAACTGTGTGCTGCGCATCCCACTGCCTTAACCTCTCTCAGAGGGAGATTAGCTCGACACATCCACCCACCTGCCCGTTTTGAAAACCAAACTTTTCAAAGAGGCTTTTGTAGTGCCTTTGTTAAAAAACCCAGGGTGCACTGTTTGTTCCTGATGAATAATAGACGAGCTGGGCTAGCCGTAAAGCAAGTAAAACAACATATAGAGACAACATTTCATATGCAAGCTCAATGTTTTTTAAACCGTAGACGTTCCAGATCTGTATGAATCATACCTGTTGTGTCACATCTGGCCGACTAAGTCCCCACACTGGATTCATTTTCATTTGTTGGATTAATACGACTTCTCTGAAAGTTCAGACTGCACCGAACCTGCGCTCCAGACAGGCTTGAGCAAAGCCCCGGAGCACCGAGGGAAGCTTTTCATTTAATACCCTGGTCTGAATCACTCTGCCGTGTGACAGTGCGATGGGAGAAGACAAAATGCCATAACACTCACCCAGCATCCTGCGCTTCATGGGCCCGGATGATAGATAATAAGTTATTGTGTTGTAGAAAGTCACAGACTGCAGGGTAGCTGTTGAATAAAGAGACAAACATTTGGTTTACTCATAGATCAAGAAAAACACCAGTAAGACCAAGAAGGAGGATCAATAGAAATAACTAAATAAGTCATGGCTATTATCGATCGTGCTCAGAGAAACAGTGGATATACAACACTGAGTTGGAGCTAAATTTGTTCTAAAACCAACTGTGGCTCATGGAGAGGTATACTGCTTTGAAAGGTTGACTGTAAATGAAGGCTTTCATATCAATTTTGACTTTCCCCCAAACTTAAAACAGGCCCTTTAAATGTCTAAAAAGCCGACATTTTCTGTGAGCAAAGGTACGATGACTCACAATCTAAATAATAATCCAAAATATGCTTAACTTTTAAACAGGTTTTCATACTTTAAGAGGAGTAGGTGTGATCCATTTAAACTAGTGTATTTTATTTTAGAATGAATCTTAAAAAATGTCAAGTATGACACATGATTCACAGCAGTTTTTCTTAAAAAAAAAAAAGAGAGACAGAGAAGAGAAAAGAACCATCACTGGGGAATGTTAAAGCATGTTTTATGCTCATGCTGATCTATTCAGTCTGTGAGCAGAGAGACCAAAAACCTCACTGCCAGCTATCAGACTACAGTGAGACTTCAGAGTTTTCCATGCTACAACCTCTCATTCCTCAGCACCAGCCTCCACTGGAAATTTCCTTTGCTCACAATGAGAACAGCAGAAGAGAACTCACTGGCAAACAAAACTATTGCTATTAAAATGGCATTATCACGATACTTTTTCGGCCCTTTCTTCTAACGAATGCGATTAAAACCCCCGTGGATGTCAGGATTTGTGAATCGTGGGATGCTGTGTAATGAACAAAGTGAGTGACAGCTCACAATGAATGAGTGACACCTTTGCATTACATCTGAAACACTTAGTGGATGTGGGAGGATTATTTCAACAATAATAGGGACTAAATTCAAGGGTTTTTTTGTGGTTTCAGCTCAAGAGTGTTTGGCTGATTAACATAAGAGTGACTGAAATTTTAGGGCATTTCACAGCTTGAGTGCAGCAGATGGATCAAACAAGGACATCACTGTTACAGTGTGTAATATCAAACCTTTGTCATTGTGATAACTTTGATCCCTGGTCGTTTTTTCCAATGCTGTCACTTTCCCCAGCGATGTTAAAAATACCGAAACACAACAGTACAATCACAATCCATAAACAGTCCCAGAATACCAAAACCTTTGTGGTTCAATGAGGGAGTTCTGTTCTCGTTCAAAATACAGGTTATGATTTTGTGTTAAGTTCTGTAATCCCAGCTCAACGCCTCCGCAAAAAATCAGAGCACAACAATGAAGACACCCACATGCAGCAATCAAAACCAAGCTATACATTTCGAATTCCAACCTTTCAGCTAAAGTACAGAGAGAATTGTTTTTTCTTTTTTCTCTTCTTTTTTTGAGCCAGTTCTGCATAACGAAACCAGCTGTTTTTTTTTTAAATAGCTGTTTTTGAAATGATTCTGTCTCTATAATCAACACAGCACACTGCTGAGGTTTCACAATGAGTGCTCAGCTGTTGTTGTGGAGGTTTGGTAAAGTCTGATACAGAGTACACCATTTTGGCAGCTTTATTGCATCTCTTAATGTAAAGTTATATGGGGCAGGCTCGTAATAAAAGCGTTATGAGAAAATCTACTGTAATTTGACTGGCTTGTTTTTTGTGCGCGTGCCTATCAGATACCAGGCTCGGCGCAGTACATTATTTTAAGTTTAAACGGTGTGAAAATTCATCATGGGAGACTGAGATTGAAGGAGTTATTAAAGCTTCATTAACAATCTTGGTTCATGTAGACATGAGAACACATGCGTTCCTGACAATCACAACAAACATCTGCTGGGAAGGATGTGGAGAGGAGGGAGCCGTTGCTGAGGGGGAATTACATTTTTTTCCCCTTTAGAGTGGGGGGAAGAAATTAGGAATACACGTTTTATTTCTCACTTGATTTCCCGCAGCAGATGCAGATACATGCCATATGGAGCTGTTCAGCAGACAAGATACGTTTTGGCCTAGTTTGTTTGTTTTGTTTTTTTTTCTTTTTGGCAGTCTGCATTTTGAGTTTAGAACATCTCCCATCTGTCCAACAACAGGGCACAGATGTTAATGAGCCCTTTGGACAACACAGAGAGTTGTGCAAGAAATGACTTCATCATGTCCAGTCTAAGTAGCACTCAGACTCCACTGTGTTCAAGTGGAAGCTTTTAAAGTTGGTTTAATATCAATACCTTGGATTAACAGCAGTGAAAGGAGACGCAAAGTAAATCACTTCAGGCTGATTCATCCGTGCTGCTGAGTGGGGGCTAAAATGAAAGCAACCATATTTGAAACATGTGCAATTTCATGCCTGAACTGCGTCTGTAAAAGTGTTACGAGCGTGCCTACGGCGCTGGGGGAAATTACTGGTCCGCTGCAAGACAGAAGCAACAAAGGAGTTGATGGTTTTTTTGGGGGAGTGGTGTTGAGGAATGGCTCTCTCGCAGTCTGGCTTAAACTGTCTCATAAATCCTGACTGCCAGTGTGATGCCAATTAGCGACCGTCCCCTGGGCAGATGAAGTGGAGGACACTGATGAAAACAAGGCTCCAGAGGAATTTTGACCAAATGGCAGAAGGTTAACCAGGATGCTGGTTCAACACAAACATGTGACAGTCAAATTGTTTGAAGTAAAAAAAAGGTCACATCTGTTTGGTCTCTCTTCGGTACAGTTACAACATTAGCAGGAATATATTCTTTTAACACGGTCCCAATCGAGGATCTGCACTGAAATGGCTCACATAAACTAATAAAAGATGTAAAGACGATGAGGCAAAAATATGCCCTCACAATTCCACAACAACAGCAGTGCTGGGAGTTCAATTCTAGGCGTGGACATTAAAATACTATTAAGCTGGTAGTAATGAAACACCTGTTATGAAAAAAAAAAAAACAAAAAGGAGAAAATGCGGAGATCAGGAGCCTCAGGACATTTCTGACTATTTCTGCTGGCTAGCCCCAAGCACGGCGGGGCCAAGAAAGCATCGCTTAGGCCGTAATGAGCAGAGGGAGCGCCGAGCGCACTTAGAGGCAGGACTGTGCCTTGCGGTAATGTGCCAGTTCATTACATTTTGTGACAGCGCGAGCTGCCTGCTCCGAGCATTTCCTCTGTTTGTTCGGTTACTCAGCTCAATTGAAGGCAATGCGGGTTACATAAATACTGGCGACTGTCTAAGGAAGAGACTTTGGGACTACTCTAATGCACGCCATGTTCTAACAACTGCTGGTCTCCTACTCACAGATGTGGAATTGCAAGAAAATGCAGACAAGAGAAATGGAAATTTGGCGACAGGGTTTCTTGATTTAGGAACTCTTTGACAAGATGATGATTTTTTTTTTTTCATTTTTGATTTAAAACATTGACTCCCATACCTATTTATACGTTCAAATATTCTTTCTTAGAAAGTGCTTATTGTATTTCAAAATCACTTTAGCTATACATACATATAGTTTCCACAGATAGCTCAGCCAAAATGAAATAATGCTTTTTTTGCCTAAAAGTAAACACCAAAGAAGAGTACAAGCTTTTTGAATCATGTTTGGATCATGTTATTGATTCCATGGTCCATAATAACATAATAATAACACATAATAATATATTGCAAATGCTATTTGATGCTAGTAGTCAATAAAAGCTGTTACACAGAGTTCTTCATGCAATTTTCTAAAGTCGTAAAAAACAATGACCAATACAGAAATGAAAAATTAATTAAAATATCAGATTACTTAAATTGTATTGAAAACAAAATACTCACCTGTAGAAGTAGGAACAGCCTCGCACTGTGTTGTGTGTGAAATGCTCTTGGCTCTTCTCATTCCCGAAGTCCTCCAGGGGGTCGGACCACAGCAGATCGCACATTGGTCCATATGCTGGAGGCTCTTTGAATCTGTCTAGCTGTGGAAGAAAAAAGCAGGACTCTTGTCAGCCCGTTTGACTGGAAAAATTGCACATGGCGAGTGCACACAGTGCTGCAGAGAAAATATTTTTGCTTCCACCGTGAGTGCCACGCTGGCGGCGGCTGCTGCCACAATCGTAATTAAATCGTGACTCCAACTAACATGTTCGCTGAAGTGAGTTTTAATTCTATTCAAGGTAGGATATACAGCGGGGATGACGTGTCAAATACGGACGCTCATCTTTCAGCACCTAGAAGGCTTTTATTTGGAAAGACATGAAAAAACTTGATGGCAGCCATTCTTTTGGAGTAATGAACATAAATGACTCTGCTATCAGCCAAGGATAGCTCTTTCTCAAACAAAAGCTTGTGGATTACTGGATGGGTAGCATGATGGACACTTCAATAGAGCAAATTCTATTATGCATGCCCTCTGATTGCAGCCACAAAATCCATTTGGAACTATTGAATTAGTTTGAAAGCAGGATCCGACTCTTCAACATTTTTTAATCAGAGTGAGGACCAGACCGGGTGCTTACAATCCCTCGCGTCCGAGTCCTGAGCAGTGTTTGAGGCAGATCTGGGAGACGCGCTTCGTGAATTGGAGCTCAGGTTGTTATTTCCACAATACATCATGCTAAAATGAATATTTTTTTATTCTCAATTAACTTTGAATGAATGCAGAAAAAACACACGAAGACGACAGGAAGCTCCAATTTTCAACAAATGATCTGTATTTTTAAAGACATTAAGGGCCACCTGCCGTTCACACACACACATACACACACACACACACACAGCTTTACCAAATTAAAGAGAAAATAGTCTCGAATCAGACACATACTTTCCTGATGTCGTCAAGATTTGTGATTTCTGGAGACAGTCCTCCGTGTACACACAGGAACTGCTGGTTCATAAGTGCAGCCAGGGGAAGGCAGTCGAAGGCGTCCATACATGCGTCATACACCCTCTCTGAATACTTAATTCTACCTGTCATGGGGGGAAAGAGGGCAGGGAGAGGAGAGCATTGCCAAGTCAAACAACACAGCTCTCATACATTGGGGCAGTGTGCTAGGCTAGGATGGAAAAGCCTCTTCAAAGTGCCAAAAAACTTCCCAAACACATTTTAAAAACAGCACAATTTCACAGAGCTTTTGTGTCCCCCCACCTCCTTCACCCTCCTCGCTACTCTGACTGAGTCCAATAGAAATAGTTCTGACATGTGTAAATATCAAGAAGGGCAAAAATCTAACTGAATTCTGTAGCAGGCCAGAGGGCACTTTTAAGTGAGCGTTTGAGGTCAGTGGCTGAACTGGAAGCATAATAAACAGCTTTTAGAAAGAATAACTCAATTCTCCCTCCACACTGCACAGAGACTCACAAACCCAGACTGCTTAGACTCAATTTAGATCAAAGGTAAGAAAAAAGAAAAAAAGAATAAGTGTCAAAGCATTACTTACATTCCTGCTTAAATGTGAAATACTCTGTTAAATGTCTACATTCATGATTCCCACGCAGCAAAAACAGTGTTTTGGGGTAAAGGATCTTTAAGGCCCACAAGTACAGCACACACTGAAACAAAGAAGAACAAAAAGGTTTGGGGAAGGGTTAGCTTGTCATCTTTAAATAACACCGGAGACATAAAAACCATCAAGTCAGACTTTGTCAATTTCACAGAGTGGAATAATACAAGCAATTCTGCTTATAATGAAACATTTATGCAGTACATTTTGTGGCACATTTCAGGCTTGCTGGAGGAGATGACAACCCTTCAGAGGAGCCGTCAGAGGACAGGCACGGCACACTCCATTTAAATATGTTTTATTAATAAACGTGTAATGTTGGAGGCGATGAGATGGCAGGAAATATATCCAAGTAAATTCCAAACACATTAAATACATGTAGTTTGCTTCATATTGAAAATCTCTCTCTAAATAACCCCCAGCTACACCATGACATTTGCTATCCAGGCTACATTTGAAGTTATTACAAAAGCCTATTACCACTCCAATATCTGCAGCCCGATTTGATCTATGCTCAAAGAAAGCTATTAATAAACACAACTTCAGTTGGGCACATGGTGCGTGTCACACTTGATTAAGCCCTTGTGAGGACAAAAAAAAAAAAAAGAAAGAAAGAAAGAAAAAAACAGAAAAATACACCAACTCACTTCAATACTGAAATACCCTCTGTCAACGTAGTCCCCCAGGAAAAGGTAGCGCGTGGATGCTGGTGATCCTCCTACTTCAAACAGCTTCATCAGGTCAAAGAACTGCCCATGGATGTCTCCACACACTGGCACGAGGCAGAAAGAGGGACACAAACACATCAGGATAACAGCTATTTTTACCACTCAGGAACATCAGATGAAAGCCTCTCAAACACCGTGAGAGGCTATTTGCTTAGTTTCACATTTTTCCGTCAGATGTGAAGAGCTGCGACGATGCATGATAACACAGTAACCCTGGAATATAAGACCAATGAGGATGTCACACATATGTAGTATGCTTGACCCTGGAAAAAAAAAAAATAGAACAACAACTTCTGTGGCTTATTCATAACGTTTAATCTGCTAGTTTATTATGCAACTTTTAATCAGTGTATTTTCTCAAACAATGTGATACATATTTATACAAACTGGTCATTTGTGACTAAAAAAGCCATCGTTATAGACCGACCACTGATCCCTGTCAGCTCAACAGCCCACGCTTACTCCAGGAAATTATGCAAAGAGCAGAACAGACAAGAACAGGAAAACAACTCTGGTTTGTACCAATTAGGACAGATAACAGGAGCTTCTCCTGACTCAAAAACACCAGGATGTTATACATCCCATCCAACGGAAACAAGAACATCATGGCATAATTTAGCTTTAAGTACCTATGGCATGTTTGAAATTAAGTTTGACCTCATGGGCCCTCAAGATCCTACAAACTTGTTGTTAGAGTGCTACTGCCATCTCCCTACAAGTGCAACGAGCACAAACTGTACTTCAGTGCTGCTGTTTTTTTACTTTATAAAGCAGTTGTCCAAAATGGAAAGGAATCACGAGAACTGGCTTCAGCGTGCATTTTCATGCCTTGCTTTTCCACCACATCCTCTTACAGCCTCTTTATAACCTTGAGGTGTTTCAACTGGCTAGTAAGACTTCATTTGGTCACACCTATCCTTGCCAAACACACTAAAAGTTCATTGGCTGAAACCACTTGAAAAGCTTTCAGTTGTATCCATTTTCTAAACATGTCCTGTTAACCGTCATTACAAATCTGGCTTGTCATTGCAATTACAAACAGATAATTACTAAAAACATGTTCACTTCATCCTAATGGCACTAACAGTCTGCTACTCCACTTGAATTCCCAGGAATCCCAGTACATTTGGCACAGTTAAACCCACTATACCGCTTGACTTGCTTCATTCTAGTGTCATATCAGCTCTATACAGCTACTAACAGCACAGCGGGCAGCTGTTAAATAGCGTCAGGGGAGCGTTCTGGGACAAACCCATGTGCGGCACGAATCATGCATTTCTAAATCAGTCAACCTGGATTGGTTTCACATCACCCTATGTGACCCTATACCTTATAACTCTCTAGGGAGACGAGGGGAGCAAAGGCCATGGGAGATTTGCTGCTTAGCTGCCACTGACTGACAGGGTGCGTGTGAGGTCATCTCATTTAGGAGCCCTTAGCCAATTTTGTTGATATCCTACAGGCTGATTCAAGGGGTCCATTATGCCTGAATGTTTTATTTGCTATTGATAAACTTCCTCATCGGTGATTCCCAGCTGGTGGATCCACTTTTGGACTTCAGATGCATTCTAGAATTTGTCGCCATGAATACAAAGATTTTAACCAAGTATTAAGTATTCAACTTTGATACTTACTCAATTAGAACTATTCACATGTTTTTTTCTTACATACATTACTTCATGTGGCAGTGGAGGAGCAATGCTTTTTAAAAGAAGACTGTCAATTATTGCTGAAAGTTCAATAAATATGCTTGTCTAAAAAAAGTGTGAGGTGACTCATTCTGCCGACGGTCGCTAGGTTACAAATTATTTCACTGTTAAGCTTGGATCTGTATGTAACAGCAGACTGGTGCTTAGAAAAACACTGGATACATTAACTAGGTGGCTGACCCTGTCACAGTGCTGAAAGATTAAAATAATTTATTATGTCCGAGTGCATAAATCTCTGAATTTGCTTGTATTGTTGCTGCTGCTCTGCATGTTTATTATAGACTTGCAGTTTGCTGGTGGTTAAATGCAGAAGAAAAAAAAAACCATGACATTCATAAGTTCTTCTGTTTGCAGTGGTTGCCTATAAAACCTGCGTTGGTTTTAATCAAATGACTTCCCTCTTATTTGGCATGAGCTTTGTCTGTGAAATTCCTGGTTTTCATTCCTACTACAGCTGTCTTTCCCAGAGGAGAAGTTAGCTCACTCCACAACAGGCAAACGCAACATATTAACCTTGGTTTACCTGATGCTGAACCCAAAAACAAAGAAGAGTAGTAGCCTGGCTTTTAAATCAAGCAAATTTGCATTGTATGCGGCAGACATTGTTTTATGGGCTGAACTAAGCCTGAATAAGTTGTTCAATATTATTGCACCATTTTGCTAAATTAAGGTTTTAAGACCTAAATACATTTTCTTGATGCAGTGCTTCTTATTTCATTTTATTTCATTAAACCCCTAGTTGTACTTGAGTTACATATAATATTAATAATGTAGAAAAAAAGTCTGCAGTCTACAGTATGTAGTAATGTCAGGTTTACATCTCATGCCATATCCACTGCTTAGGATTCAACACACTGAAAGATATTTAAAGGCACAGAATTAAATCAACCAGTACGATCAAAGCAGCAATTAAAATACTTAACGGACTCAAAGCCTCTCCACCTCAGTAAACAAGTTAAAGTCAACTTCCTCACCTGGGCTGTAATAAACAAAACAGAACGAAGACAACACTCAGCAACATTCAATGCGAACAGTAGCGCAGCGATAGAAACGGTGAGCATGGCCTCTGCAACTGATGTCAATGCGTTGCAATTCATCTATTCTTGAAGCAATCAGCTAATTAAGTAATCGACAACGGGGTGAATGGATTGAAATCTAATTTGAAAAGGACACAGACTTTCTTTTCGTAAGGCTGTTTGTCACTTTATGAACTGTATCTAGGAGCAAGGATTACAATAAGAGCCTGTGAAAAAGTCTTTCAGAGAGGTACCCAATTAGTGGGAGCTGGAGGACAGCGTCAGAGAGCAATTATCCTCAACTTACAAGCCTCGTGAGACAGCTCTGAGAATCAGCTCTCCTTGACTGTACCGTAAACCTCCGCTTTACCATTTGTCTTTTATTAAACCCACACCGTGTAGCTGTTTAAATCCACAGTGGGGACCAACTTCAAAAAAGGAGCCTTGTTATTTGTGTCCAATTTCTAAAGATGTCCTTATCCCGTCTTGCACTCAAGCCGACACTAATACAAACATGCAGCGCAATGGTTTATTTTAGATTGGTTGTAAGGTTCCTGGAAATTTGATTTAAAAATGATCCCAACAATGCTTGAAGGAATAGAATTTAAATTGTAGCTAATGTTTTATTGATGTTCCCATATATTGGCACTGTCTTTAACCGTATGTACTCGAAATGTACTGCATATCTTGGAGATTAGGTCATCTTTCTTTCTATTTTTCATCTTGCTTTCTATCATACCATTCCCACACTATTTTATTTTTCTTTGTAAAACTAGGACCCATTTTTTTATATCAATAATAGGTGACAGTGAGCAGCCTGCGGTAAAAGGTTAGGTCTTGCTTTAAATGATCATTATGTCCTATGGAAAATCCTTTAATTTGTGCAAAATCTTTAATCTTTTTGCTTTTTAGATGTGACCACTTGTAGCGCAATGATAATCGAATCAAGAGCAACAGTGTTGATGGTAATTCATCAAATTTAATTTAACATTCAAATAACTGGTCTGCTTGGGTGGTAAAGCAAAAAACTCAATGTAATATGCAACAAAGTTTTAATTGGAGTAACAACCTGCATCAGCCCTTAAAGCTTATTAAACTGTACAAGTTAAAAAACAAACTGCAATTAAAGCAAGAGAACATTTTCTTTATTCATGAAAGAAATCAAATAAAAGCACACTCTTTACAGATTTTTAATATGCTGTTTTTTAGCATCCGGGCCACCATTAAGACTAAAAGTTTTTTTTTTTTTTAAAAATGACAACGCAACTAGGAAATCCAAGCGACTCCTTTATTCAGAAGGGTGTGTGATGCTGAGGCTGGTTATTGCTATGGAAACATCCCATCCTTTCAACAACGGCAGCTTATATCATTGAGGGAAAAACAAGAAACAAAACAAATCTAAGCTGCTACTGACCTGATAAAGGACCTCTACGAGAATCAACAATGGCAACAAGGGACTGCATCTAAAGAGCAGAAACAAACAGATGGACGCAAGAGGCAGCCATCTCATTTGATAAGCGATTGGTTTAAAAAAAAATTCATGTTAAACAAAGCTTTAAAGTACAATACTATCTGAAGGGATGACCACTAAGAGAGCAATTATTGTGGAAATCTGGTGTTAAGTGTACACCACTGAAATGAAGGGGCCGCATTCACACCTCAACAGCGAGATTAAAAAAAAAACTAAAGCGTTTGCAGGGAAATTAACAATATTTTCATGTTTTTAGAAGTCCACGCTGCAGGAGAGAGTCCAGTGAGGGAGTAAGAGGCTGCAATTTCACCTGAAGCACACGTCAAAAAACACACCGCGTGTGGGAGGACTGCACCTCCAGCTGACCTTTTGGAAAGCTGTCAATTGCAGGCAAAGAAAACAGTGGGGTGACACGGCAGTGGCGAGAGTTTAATCATTGGTCAGAAAGACCCGACGTGACAGTCATCGCGAGTCGCCGTCATCTCATCTGCACGAGCGCAGACGACGCTGGTTGATGCAGATCAAACTGGAGCGCTAACAACGGCTCACTCCTCCACCTCAGCGCTCTGCTCCATCACAGCAAACACACAATCCACACATCGCTCTGCTCCAGTACACCTACAGACATGCTTTGCCTCCCTCCCTCTTGTCACACAACGCAACAAAACCGAGGTGAGAACCAGAGCCCACATAAGAAGAGCAGGTGGGAGTACATTATCTGGAGTGAGAAACAATTCGTTCTGGCCATCTCCTGCTTGTGCACTAAAGTGATCTCCCTGAGTAGCAGCATATCAGCGGGCAGCAGCTATTGAGTGGGTGGTGGGCATTACACAACCTGGCTTCAGAACCTACACAGGCCACTCCAAAGGCCGGGCTCATTGAGCGAGAGAAATCCACGGTGAGGCAGACTGTGCCAGATCATGTTTTGATTGAGACTGGATGATAACATACCCCCCCCAACCCCCCCCAACCACCACCACCACCACCACCACAACCCCCATCCTCCCTCAGTTTTATGATGGCACTCAGAGCTTATATCCTGCAGAGCATGCATTTATGCAAAAGCGGAGGTGGAGCTTGCAATCTGTTCTGAACATCCAACTGTATGTGATGTTTAAAAAGCTGCCATCACCAGCGCAGCGGCAACAATAAATGCTACAACGTCTGATTTAGAGTTGAAATTCTAATTACCGTCTTGGTGTAAATGACTCGTTCCCAGTCCCTTACAAACTGTGACCCTTTATAGCCAAGTAATGTCTATTCACAACACTTTATCATAGCTTGTATACTGTGCATCTATGAGCTCCGTGCAGTTCCCATTTTTATCTTATTTTTGGAGGCATGAAGAGGTAAAACCTTCCAGTATTTCACTTGACATTTAAAAAAAAAAAAAACACAAAAAAGCGATTTACTAATAATAATTCACATAATCGAACAGAAGAAATATTATCTTCTCATGTCTCATTTCTCAAACTCTTCTCCTGCCAGCTCTTGTGAGGGTTGAGACCATGAAGTTGGGAACCACTGGTGTAAAATGTGGCAGTAACACTTTTTTTTTTTTTGCCAACTGATACTGGATTTGTGTGGCCATCGATAATTATTTGAGAGGTTTGAAAAATCTGGTAATACCTCAGCCAAAAGTTCTTTTTCTAGCATAAACACATAAAATTTGGTGAATAAAACACAGGAGTTGTGCAGTGTTTTGTCATCGGCATTAAAGTTCATGCTCGTTATCAAAGATAACATACCTAACATACATAAACAAACATTACATAAACACATCCTGTAACTATTTTTTGATAACAAATCCTTTAAATTGTTTTGTAAAATCTTTGTTACTACGTCAAGCACTGAATAAGAATTTGGCTGCTGAAAAATGACTTTGTCATTGCTCTCCTATTTGCCGGAGTAAGCTAATATCTCCCCAGCCAGATTTATCAGTGTAGTTCCATTATCTATACAAGTGTACGTCTCAGAGTAAGGCTGTTGCATAACAACCTATTGCAAAGGTTTAATGGCCTTGCAATGCTGCGCAGAGCAAACACACTTCACATTTAACTCATAAAACCGCCATTCTAATGAAAGGTCTTCGCAAGGCCTTTTTAAGGTGTACACAGGAAATTCCGCAACCAAGGTCTTCACGGCGCCTTACTAAGAGTACATCACAATTTCATTAACAAAATATATGTGTATTATTATGAAATGAAAAAAGCTAATGCTAAAAACCTTAGAAGTTTTTCAGACTGGTTACCTTTACATCTGCAAAATATAATTTGTGGCTCATGTGAAAAATACTTTGCTGTGTGTTATTATGTGAGAGAGCGAGTCTCCTGCACTGCAAACAGGTGTATGACCACTGCGAAAGCTCGCTGTTGCCTGGTGATGTGGCCGTAGGAGCTCTACTGATGGGTGACTTATGCGAAGGCCATGGGAGCAGCTTGTACTCAGTGGCCTAAGCCAGCTCCGTTCGTCACACACGCACCCCCTCCCTCCACGAGAACCCCACCTGCCATCTGGCCCAACCAGGAAGTGACTATGTGAATGTGAGAAGCAGAAAGAGAGAGAGGGAGAGAGAGAGCGAGATAGCTAACATGTCATGGTGCTTTACATCTATGATAAATATTTACTTACTCATTTGCGGACCATGTGTCATTTTGGAATTGGAGGAAAGAGAGAGAGCATGACACAGAAAGATAAAAAGATGGCAGACAGAGGGAAGGGGAGTACTGAGAGAAACAAAGAAATGTTTACAGAGAGCGGTGTGTGAGTTTGGGAGCGCGCATGAGAGGGAAACACAGCAGGATCACGAGCACACGCAACAGAGAAATCCTTGCTGCAAAGGACTACTGAGTGGGAGAGGGGTTGAGACAGGGGTGGTTGAGTGGGAGGGAAAGATGTGCTTGGTTACGGCGCTCGTGTACACAAGTGCACACACACAAACACACACACACAAGCACATAGGCTCCTCAGGATCCACGGCTTGCACGCAGAACAGAAGCCGTCCACCGTTTCTATGTAACACAACAAAAGGCAGGAAAGGTTTGCTGGCCGAGCCGTCGTTCGAAGCGTTATAAAAATCTGAAAACAAGACGTGTTAGCTCGCAACGGGGTTTCTCAGAATTTCAATGACAATCTGACCACAGTGGAAGGTCAGCACCGGAGCATGTTTACACACAAGAAACCAGATTGGGATCAGGTTAAAGCAGGAAATCATAAAACGCTTCTACGTGTCTGATTTACTCCACGTTTTACATAAATTTGTCAGCGATTAGAATCTCTCCTCAACCCACCACCACATTTTTAAACCAGCAGAAGAATATTTTAAAATTTAAATGAACATCTTATATAATAAACACTGTCACTTTAAGAGTTTTTTTTTTTCCTTTCCTCGGAGCTCCAGCACAGTGAGAGAGGACAGACTCTGAGAAAGATTACAGCTTTTCCCTGTTGTGCATATGTGTTTAAATTTTACAAATAGCCCACTAGTTTCACCGTGCAAAGTAACTTATTTAACAATGTTTAGTTAAAAGTGGAAGTGTCATGCACATTAATCACTCTAAAACCTTAAAGGAAGCTACACATTATGCATACAAGTGGCTAAATAATCTGAAATCTCAATGTGTTTAACAGGATTTCTCTTGTCTGTTGCTTATGAGCAAATACAAAAACAGAAGCGGCAAATAAGGCTCATTGTTGTTGAGGTTCACTCTTGTTAGCAGCTAGACAAGATATTCTCTTCTCATAATGGCCTCGGTAAGCAGACGAGACCCACACTTGTCTAAAATGGGCTGTGCATTCATGAATTTAACTAAGTACCACGCCTGCCAAACATGAGCACAGGCCTCCCTCCGGACTGCGTTTTGAGAATGATCTTGTATTAGGAAATGATGGGTTGCCATAGAACCTTTGAGTAGGTCTCTGCCTCTGATTACAACAACATCAAAGAAGCCTCATCAGAAAGTCTAATGGAGGAACAGGGCACTTGACCAGGAAGAAAGACAACAATAGATGCGCTGGATCTGTGCATACGCATCAGCGAGCCTCCTACTACAATATTTCCCTCACAGAGATGGGCATGAATGAGCTCAGCTCTGGGGCGCTATTCAAGACAGAATAAGTGCTCAGTTGTAGAAAAATAAATAATGAATCTAAGAATTACTATCCACAAACAAATGACAGAAAATTTGTATTTTTATAGTTTTACCGCAATGATTAATAGCTCTAAAGAAAAGAGGGAGATTCATTATGTTGTTACCTTTTTCCAAGGTTGGCACAGTTTTAAAACAGCAATATTCTGTTGAGCTGTGTTTCAGTGTCTGAAGCGGCCGACTCATTGAGTGTCACCAAGCTTGTTAATTTTGGCAAAAAGGATGGACTAGACCTGTGTGTTTCTAAAAATAAAATACACTGCCACGGCTCGCTACATTGTCCAAATGTGTCCTGAAGGAACAGTGACTCATTGACAAGAAAGTTTTCATGTGGCTTTAAACATGCAGTGCTCTCTTAAAAAAGGAACTCAGGGCGTGTGTGTGTGGTCTTTATCTGCAAGTGGTTAAATAAATACATAAAAGTTTAATGCAGTTTTGATCCTGATTTGGACTCGTGCTGACTCATGGCAGTCTTGATAATGATAAACAAAGTGAAAAACTAGGTTAGAAATGGCAGGATGATTTGAAGATTGGGAGGATGATTTTCTTTTTCCTTATTCCTTTTTCCTTAAAGTTGTTGAGTGGTCGTGAAATTTTAATTTTGGAAATAAGTAAGGCATGATTAAGATCTTGGAGAAAATCAGCACATAAATCAGCACATAAACATGTTTAAGTATCGAAATAAAATAATTATTAATAATGATCTAATAAAATAACCAGGATTATCATAATTAACAGTATCAGAATAAGGCATTTCCATAAAAGACAGCTTATAAAAAAGGACTTTAAAGGGCACAAACTTAAGCTGTCATGCATCCCAGGGTCCACCTTTGGAAAAATACGAATTTTTGGTGGAGGCATCAAATTGTGTGTTTAATTTTCATTATCAATTCATCAAAGTTCCTAAAGCCCAATGAATGGTCTTCAAATGTCATGTGTTGTCTGCCTCACAGTGAATCTGAACATATTCAGTTTACTATCATACACAACAAAGAATCCTTACGGCTTAGAAGCTGAAATCAACAGATGTTTAGCCTTTAACAAGAAAAAAAATAAGCGAATAAGTAATAAATACAAAATAGCTGCAGATTAATTAATTAATCGATCGACTGTTTCATCTTGTCATATAATGTTCCAAATCTGAATCCTGACCTGTCACAGGGGCCTCGATGTCCAGCAGGTTCTTCTCTGAGCGCAAGATTGCAGCGCCCTCTCCTATGAGCCTCAGGGCCACCGCCTCCTCCACGCGGCCCTCCTTGGTTAGGTGGGCTTTCAGCACATCCACTTTGGGCTTCCCCTCGCTGTCAAACACCTCTTTAGCCGTCAGCCGGTGACTAGGGGGGAACGAGGACAGCTGTACAAGGTTAAAAAAAAAAAAGAAAAGAATATGCATCATTATGGATGACGTGCTTTTATATACCTTTCATTGACAAAAGGCTTATGAGGATATGCAGTTAATTCTACATCACTGAGCAAACGGCATTTAAGCTGTTTGATTAGCAGGTACTTTGTACCTTCCAGGGCATCGACTCCCTGCAGGAGAGGGAGTTAGTGTTCACTCCCATGCTTCCAGCCCACCCTCTGAGACAATTTACCAGATTGCTGCTATGATCTGTGAGTCATTCAATTCTCAATATTTATAACAGATCCACACAGTTTCTAGTTTTCTTAGCAATAGTCATTGTAAGAGATATTACACTGAAAATGAAGCACAGACCTGAGATAAAAATTCTGTTTTATGAACGTAAAAAAGCCTTTCATGTAACTACAGAGTCTAAATAAAGTGAGTGTATTATCTTGCAGTGTTTAATATGTAATATATGCATGTATTTGAACATAAACAAGCACTGTTTTATGTGTATGATTAGAAGTACAGACACATTATTTTCATCCTGACATGCATTTAATTATTCAAAGTTCACAATTATTTAAAAGAGTAAAATTATGTTTATTTCCGTGGGTCTTGAAGGCATCCACAGCCATTAGAATAACCAAATCCACAACAAATCTCTGTTACTGTCAATTTCCATAATTAGTGGCTTATAAAAGATAGCTTTTCACAGCAATTCAATGTGCTCTAATAATTTTGGATACAACAGATGCATTCAAAAGCCTGAATCCTGTTTGCATGCATTTTAATTTAAAGCAGTGAACTTTCCAGTCTAATCACAGCATAAAAAATAGATGGGGCCCATTTTCTATGTAAATAGCCCAATGAGTCTGCAGACAGACTTTTAATGAAGAGCGTGGTCTTGCGACAAAAGAACAGAAACCCCACAAGGCAGCTCTTTCAAATGGACCACGTGTCAGTGCCATTTTAGCAGTTGACATCAAACGGGTAAAAAGGAACTTAAGCTCTTTAAATGCAGCCATTATTAAAAAGGTACCTTCAGTGGCCTTCACCTACACAAAAGCCTAGTGTGTTAAGATTTCCTTTTTACAACCCCTGATGAGTATATTTCTTACTGACAGCAAAGGTACAAAAAGGACATAATTAAAGACCCCATCCTGTGGACTTTGGATTCAGCAGCTCTACGGCATTTAAAAAAATTAGACCTGCTCTTAATTAACGTTCACTTGCAAACTTTGCACATAGCACGAGTGTGACTAATGCACTAAGCCAGTAGCTGTTGAGTTGGTGTGTGTGCGTGTGTGTGTGTGTGTGTGTGTGTGTGTGTGTGTGTTAACATCCATCCTTCCCAAAAGGTGACATCAGTGGTAATCAGACCTGCACTTCATCTGTGTCACACTGCGCTTAGTGACAGACGATATTTGGGCTCTCGACAGCAGTATTAAAAGCTTTCTAACAGGTGTATGTTGAAATTGCAGATTTACTGGACTTGCAGAGTTGTGCCCTGAATATTTTCAGCATTACTACGCTTTAACCGATCTAGATCACCAAGGTGCAAGAGGCAGGCTTTCTGACTGATTACAACTTACACATTTCTCTGTGCTTGTAGAATCTGCTTAGATTGAGGTATTATGTTGTCAGACACCTTTATGCTACACAGTCAGTTTCTTGTGTGTACCATGATATATACAGTAGGAAAGGAACGACAATGTCAGTACAATCATTTACCTTCTATTTCACTTGATTCTGCAACCACCATCCTTTGCAATTCTACATACTTAAGACCAAGATGAGCACTTACACAAACCTAAAATAAAATAAATACTCAATAAATAATTACTAAACATGCTTAAAACAATCTTTTAAAACAATATCAGCTTTATGTCTCCACTAAGATATCTGGGGCATTCAGAAATCCCCATCTGAGATAGAATTACCCAGGGCCCCAGGTTGGCCTCCCCTGAGCACCTGCTGTGCAACTCTAGCCCGATGCTGGGGCCTTGGGGCTTTTGACTTGAATGACTGCGCCACACTGGCCCCTGAGATGTTGGAGACGAACGGTGTGAAAATTCAATTGCCACCAACCTGTTTGTGTGTTTTTTTCTGCCCAAACAGAAAGACGAATCTTTAATGCTTTAGTGCTTTAATCAGGCAGATGATTAATAGCGGTAGTATGACTGACTCAGTATTAAGGGCATTGATTTTAGTTGGCTGTCATACTAAAAGAGTTGTAAATGTGCGTTGCTGTCAGATAAGGACAGAGGGTATGATGTTTACAGCTTTTTCTTTCAGCCCACATAGTTAGCCAATTAAGCATCAGTGCAATGACAGGTAAACTCCCAAGGCAGTCTACCACAACCATGTTGTTCTTGAAACTCTACTTTAAACTAAACCAAGTTATTCTCTACTTATTTGAGCTTTGAGCTGAGTTTGTGGCAATTCTGGAAGACTGACGTTCCCACAAAGTACATCAGTCGGTACCATCAGAGTAGCTGTGGATGTTGACCAAGCCACATCTGCTCCATCTGAGGTGACAGAAACATCACACGTCCTAAAACTTCAAACAGCTGAAGAATAACATTATTCTTTAACAGAAATAACCCGCGTGAAAGCTGTGGCTCTTGGAGCACTGGCAACCTTTCAACACCACATCATCCTTCCATTTCCTACAGTCATGACAATGGAAACACTGTGAACTTTCCCCCTGTGGAATTTCTAACAGACCTCTTATTAACAGGAGTAACACCCACCTCTGCCAAAACATTACATGGCACATTGTAATGGTAGGTTCCACACTCTAAAGCAAAAGGCGTTACCCCCATGACAGAAATGAAAAGTCCCGAGCTGAGGAAACAGCACAGCAGGGATTAAAAACTCAAGGGTGAAAAACCATCAAATTTACGTTGTGTTAAGTTATTAGAACAAAAAAATAAATGGTGAACTATTGCATTAAAGAACTGGTCTCATCTCATCACTGCAGTAATTAGCCAGTCAAATATAAGATAAGGCAGACAAAGAAAAAAATTCTCAACCATTTTCAGCACAAGAACATTCCCACACAGCAATTGTTGATTGTTGCGAGTACATCCATCCTTTTAATGCAGAGCTTGATAGCTGTGAGAGCTTAAACTGACCCAAGGCTGTCTGCCTGAAACCCAAGTATGACTCAAAAATGGTCTCCATTAGCTGGCCGCTTTCGCCTTCATTAGTTTTACCATTTCTCTGTTTCCTTCTGTTATGTAACCAGGAAATTGCACTGCGGCCTCGAATCTAGCATGAGAGAGAAATGATGAGAGAGTGAGAAAGGAGTCAAAAAGGATGGAAAAAAAAAACAACAACAACAAAAAAAAATGGAGTCTGATTTAACTTTCACTGATAATTTGGGTCAGATTAGCATAGTAATTTCCAAGAAACAAATTAAAGCCATCCATCAGTCATTAGGTTTAAAGACTAATAGACCACTAAACCCCTGCATGTCTGGAGGGCGTGCCAAATAAACTTTTAATAGATAAAAGCGTACAATCTTGTGTTGGTCAGATTTATAGCCACATTTAATGATTTCCTTCTTCAGTGGATTAGCTCCAAGTCTTAGGTCCTGAACTCACAAAGCTTCAGATCATCAAACCCGGAAGCCACCTTTTGTTCATGCAACATTCATGAGCGGCATAATTATGGCGGTGTAGCAGACGTTCAGGTGTGATTCTTGAGAAATCCACGCTGTGCATCTGAAAAAAACTGCCTGAGAGGCGGTGGGGGAACGGGCAGCTTGAAATGTTCAGGTTGGTGTAGTTCAGAGCTTAATGTGATCTCTCTGAGGAATGGGACAGCGGGAGGTGCGCAGTCATATGGTGCCGGACAGATCAGCTTAATTGGAGAAAGTGAGACAGACTGTTGCAGAGCTCGCCGAGCAAGCCCTGGCTTCATTTAGTGAAGAACACGGAGGTTTGGCCTGAACTGGCAGCTCGGACATCTACAGTTCCTGTATATCATCTTCCTTCCTGGCTGTGGCAGCTGTCTGAAAGTTGTGCGCGCTACATTACTACAATACAGAATATACAGAACTTCTAAACTACACAACCTGCCTACCCTTTGCAGCTACACAGCATCAGAAATGGTTTAAGAAGTGCTTTTATTGATATGGGCTCCACTCACACAATATGGTCGGTCGATTGATACCTCACTAGTGCCACTACTGACAGCCATAGTGCCAGTTTATTTTCATCAACTCTGCGGCAATACCTATAGCAAACATTGACTGTGGCTGCCCTGGACGGCAAGCTATCTCCTAATAACTGCTTCTGTATTAAGTCAGCACTATCCAAGCTGGACTGGGATGGTGGCCAATGAGTGGGCATTGATAAAACAAATGAATTGATGCAGATACAGCAGTATGCTTGGCGAGAGAAGCGACAACTTGTGATAAAATCTTACAATCCCAGGGCCAGACACATAAATCCTTCGATGTGCAGCGTTGTTGCGGGGAAAGTTTCTTTACATCACATGCCAAATGGACTCCCGAGAAACTGGTGACGGTGCACTCGCGGAGCGTGGGCGAGACTCAGGTTGTCAGTGCCCACGCCAAACCCTCTGCCCCTTTCCACCAGACAAGCCACTGCACCAGCAATTTCCCTCCCCTAAGACTCAGCGTGACCAGTGGAAATCTCAGCATGACCAACAGGGAGCTGAGGCAGAACAAAGACCCCAAAACTATGTGTGAGTGCAACAAAGGTCAGTTCATACAAATCATAGAATACCAGAGGTAATTTGACTGCATGGTCAGACGTTATTATGCAAAGGCAGTCTGCTGTCTGGTCTAAAGCACGATAGGGATCTATAACTTCCTTACTCGCACAAAACAGCAGTCACTTTTCCCCTGATCAATTTGCCTTTTTGGATGATGATGCTGTGCTCTTTATCCTCTCACAAGGTAAGAGGTCTGGCAGCACAAGCAAGATCTCCGTGTAATGATTCAAGTGGAATCTCACTATCCGACCAAATGGTACATAAATACCAGTGTCAGATAAGACCATAGATGGATTATGACGTAACAGGACCCTTTGCACTGACATGTAATAAGCCGCCCACCACTCTTATACAGGAGCAAAACCAGACTGAAGGAAAAACAAAACAACAACAAACAATTCAGCCATGCTCTTTATGGCTGTTTTGCATCTATCTGCAGCTGTTCTGTTGGTGAAGACTAATGGCCCCCCTAGGCCTGGGCCTGGTAAGCCCCCTCAATAATCCATTCACTTGTAAGACAGTGCAACTGAAATGGAGTGGCATGAAGCAGAATTTGTTTGCAATAGCCTACAGACAGAAAACAGAGGAAATACACCCACTAGCACATCGACAAATGTGTGATTATGCTTCACAATAACAGCATAATGTAGTTGCATTATATGCATGAGATGAATCTGTTATTGACAGCACAGAAATGAAAAAAGAAATTCAATCACACTTAAGACTTTTTCCCAGTTGGAAGCCTTTTAGTGACGAAGCATCCACTGTGCGTGGTGTATGCACAGAGGACGGCTGCCAAGTGTTGAATAGGGCACCAAGAGTGTGCAAGTCACTCTCTGCTGATAGCCAGGGTTTGTTAATTAAATTATATAACGACATTCAATTAGAGCAAGAAATGTTTTGGAGTCCAGGACGAGCAGAATGCACAAGCTTCTGTAGGCGGTAGGAAACAAAGGACATACTGTACATCAGAAAGCACCTCAACTTCAAATGTCATCTGGCAGCAGTTTCATTGCTTCATTAATATACTACCACGGAGTCTATTCAGAAGCTGATTACCTGACATGCATAATGCAAAAGATATGTCTACCTTTGCTGACAACAAAGAACTGCAGCAGCTGAACCGTATAGCGCATTATATTCACGAAGTGATAAATTATTTGTAATATGGTCTACCTCACACACTGGATACACAGGCGCGATGTCTGTACATCAGGTCTGAAACTGGCAGTTCAGTTTTTTCTACAACTCTGCCTCCTCCTCCAACCCATGCAGAAAGCCTGTCACGCTGTCAATCAATAATTCATATGCTGGCCTTCCATAGAAACGATTCCTTCCATACAATTAACATGATATAAATTCCAGTTGCAGAATGAAGCCACAGTCCACAGCAGAAATGTTGTATTACAATGCCTAAAGGATTAAAACAACATTTAAGAGACTTATGGCTGCCAGCTTAATTTAAAGATGATTCTGAAACAGCAAAAGCCTAAGATAGAAATGAATGGTAGGCTAATCCAACAAAACCCCTTCCTCCTATTATTAAGAGTCTGCTGTGAGCAAAACTGCACGGAGTCAGCATAGAATAAATAATTCTCCACAGTTACAGTGATTCAGAAAAGCAATATTGTGTACATTAATGAATGGTTTTGCGGGTAGCCCTGTTAAAGGGAACGGGCAATCTGGATAAGATGTGCTTTATTGCACACTTTAAGTTGCTGGATAATTCTATAAAAGCAACAGAAAGCAGATGCAGCAGCTCGGCTGAATCCATACACCTGGTATTTGTGACTCAGTTCAGCAATGAGGGGAGCTACTCTGGTTTTCCAATATTATGTGACCTGAAGATGTATTAAAAGGGAGGTCAAGCTATAGAACATACAGTCCTCCCATCTGGCCACCGAGGATGAATCAGAGATATAAAAAAAAGGCCATCAGGCTTTAGGGCTAATGGTGAAAAGGTCACTTAGAAATTGGCGTGAACCTCTTTACCATGCATTAGTAGGGATAGAAGCTGGCCCTGAACAAAACGCTTAGCAGAGCTTAGCTTTGAAGCTCAGTGCTTTTGAGTCTGCCGAATATATCTGCGCGCAGTATGGAAATGGAGTGGTTACCTCTGCGGTGTTGAGATAGGAGGGAGAGCTGAGCCAAGAGGGAAAGAGGGAAGAAGAGGGGGAAAAGGGACAAAAAGAACCCCTAGCTACGTCAGAGGGGAATTAAAAAAAAAAAAAAAGGCAAAAGCGGAACTGTCAAATACCCAGGGGGCAGATATCGTGCCATGGAGACAAGTAATGCTACAGAGCCCAGCAGGTAGTCAGGATAATGCACTAAATCATTTGTGCACACAAATTATCGTTCCCTCAAATTAATAATTTGTACTCTTGTACGACTTAATTTGCTCCTTGTAATTAATAATTCATGCCCTAAAATTACAAAATTCTGCCTTCAAATTACTCAATTCATTCCCTCAAATTAATAGGGAGCCAGTTCAATTTATTGTAGCAGTAAGAACTGAAGTTACATGTTGTTGTGACTGTGTTTTGGTACAGAGGAGTACTCCAACTACTGAACTTTCCTTTAATTAATTGTTTGTACTGGCCTGTGCACCCTGCAAACCTACAAAGTCTAATTTCTCTAACTGCTCATTTTCACTACTTTAAGTCTACGGCCTGTGGTCAGTGTCAGAATGAATTGTACCTCTGATGACCACAACTTTCATCAAATGCTACAGGTGGACTATTACTGTACTTTAAAGACTTGACTTGCTGACCATCATCATCTGCAGCAGAGATATAAGCGTTTACATCGCATCAACAAACAGGAGAGATATTAGATAAAAGTGAGTAAAAGCGGTTGCCAGGGAAACAGAGCTGTAGAGTCTCAGTCTTAATCTTTCATCCATCAAAATATTGGCTTAAAAATGAGTCGTCGGCAGCGTATTACATTCTGCATCGATCCAAGGCTGGAAATCTGAGCAGAGGCCTCATCGTACATATTCTGCTATTACATGCTTTAAAAAAAAAAAAAAAAAAACAGAATACATTAGCAGAAGGTGGTGAACACAAACAAAAACGCATCTGACAGCTGTTCACCGCAATAACATGTGTGGCTGTTTGCACAGAGGTTCTCATCATTGACAGCCATCTAGGGATCCTCATTATTAAGACAGACAGGTCGTATACTAAACAAGCCAACAATACACCCAAGACCTGCATCCATGCTGCTGTGTCCTGTCAGGGTTATCAAAGGCCGTCAAGCTGTGACACAAAATAGCCCGTAGCGGGTATGTGAGCGTGAGTGACAGGCAAATGTTAATCCTGCTGCAGGCTCAACAGATTTTAGATGAGAAATGTAGGATGCGTTAGCAGCAGCAGCAGCAGGTGATCAAAATGCACCGCTGCTCAGACGGTACTCTGACTAAGTCCCTGATTAATTAGCGAGGTTAGGGATGAAGCGTGGGAGGCTGGTGTGGGTGAACAGAGGGATGGCTGAATGTATGTATGTAAGTAAGGATAGATGGTTGGGTGTAGGCGGTGGATGTTGGGGAGGGGGCAGGGAGGGGGGCATCTTTTAAGGTATGTGCCTGCGCCGGTTTACTGGTGGTGGTTGGGCGTGGCATGCAGCGGGCCACCAATGTAGCAGCCGATCAATGACAACAGTGAGAGGCCGCCAGGGACCTGGATCAGGGCTGGCAAATGAATACAGTGGATTTGGAGCTTGGGGAGGGTGGGGGGTGGGGTTGGATTGCATGAGTCAAGGGGAGTGAAAGACCAATCAATGATGTAAAAAAATGCATCAACAGTTAAAATGAAAAAAAAAAGAGAGAGAGAGAGAGAGAGAGAGAGAGAGTGAGGAGTGAGTGAGTGAGAGGAGAGAGAGAGAGAGAGAGAGAGAGAGAGAGAATCTGCGAATCTATCAAAAATGATCCACTGATGGGATGTCCCCACAGATGTACCATCCACTCACAACTTAGAGTCCACAAATTATCAGTCTAGTCATTTTACCATCTAGAAAGCCATATTGAATATTGACACTATGAAAGAGCCATCATTTCTTTTCTAAGCAAAAAGGGAGGTATTGAATCTGTAGGGTCTACTTTTTAAATGACAAAGGCTCTCAGCCTCAGGGTGGCTTTGAAAACAGTGGAAATATTAGAGAGATATTTTATTATATTTCCTCGCTCTATCTCAGTGATCCCCTCCTTGAACCGCCACCTTACTGTGGTGGAGGGGTTTTGTGTGCCCGAATGATCCTAGGAGCTATGTTGTCGGGGGCATTACGCCCCTGGTAGGGTCTCCCATGGCAAACAGGTCCTAGGTGACGGGCCAGACTAAGAGCGGTTCAGAAGCCCATCATGAATAGTAAAACAACAAGGACCGTTACGTCGCGCCGGATTAGGGCGTTGCACTCGGGGCCCCACCCTGGAGCCAGGCCTGGGTTGGGGCTCGCAGGCGAGCGCCTGGTGGCCTGGCAGGTCGGGTCTTTGCCCACGGGACCAGGCCTGGGCTCAGCCCCGAAATGGCGACGTGGGCCAATGGGCCCGCCTTCCAGTAGGCTCACCACCGCAGGAAGGTCCGTGAGGGGCCGGTGCAATGTGGTTTGGGTAGCAGTCGTGGCGGGGGGCCTCGACGACCCAATCCCTGGACCAAAACTCTGGCAATAGGGACATGGAATGTCACCTCGCTGGGGGGGAAGGAGCATGAGCTCGTGCGGGAGGTTGAGAGGTACCGGCTAGAGATAGTCGGGCTCAGCCTCCACGCATAGCTTGGGCTCTGGAACCCAGCTCCTTGAGAGGGGCTGGACCCTCCACTACTCTGGAGTTGCCCAGGGTGAGCGGCGGCGGGCTGGTGTGGGCTTGCTTATAGCTCCCCAGCTCAGCAGCGCCATGTGTTGGAGTTCACCCGGTGAACGAGAGGGTCGCTTCCCTGCGCCTTCTGGGGTTGGGGATAGGTCTCTTGCTGTTGTTTGTGCCTACGGGCCGAACAGCAGTACAGAGTACCCGGCCTTCTTGGAGTCCCTGGGGACTGGGTGCACTTAATGGTGCTCCGACTGGGGACTCCATTGTTCTACTTCATTGGGGGACTTCAACGCTCACGTGGGAAAGCGACAGTGATACCTGGAGGGGCGTGATCGGGAGGAACGGCCTCTCCCGATCTGAAATCCAGGAGCGGTGTTCTGTTATTGGACTTCTGTGCTAGTCACAGTTTGTCCATAACGAACACCATGTTCGAGCATAAGGGTGTCCATCAGTGCACGTGGCACCAGGACACCCTAGGTCGGAGGTCGATGATCGACTTTGTTGTCTCGTTTCATCTGATCTCCGGCCATATGTCTTGGACACTCGGGTAAAGAGAGGGGCTGAGCTGTCAACCGATCACCACCTGGTGGTGAGTTGGATCCGCTGGCAGGGGAGGAAGTTGGACAGACCTGGCAGACCCAAACGTATTGTGAGGGTCTGTTGGGAACGTCTGGCCAAGCCCTCTGTCAGGGAGGTCTTCAACTCCCACCTCCGGAAGAGCTTCTCACAGATTCCGAGGGAGGCTGGGGACATTGATTCCGAGCGGACTATGTTCTCTGCCTCCATTGTCGACGCGCTGCAGTTCGGAAGTTGTGGACGCAGGTAAGGTCTCTGGTGCCTGTCGTGGTGCAGCGGCAACCTTCGAACCCGTGGTGGACACCGGAAGTGCAAGGGATGCCGTCAGGCTGAAGAAGGAGTCCTATCGGGCCATGTTGGCCTGTGGGACTCCTAACGCAGTTGACGGGTACCGGCAGGCTAAAGCAAGTTGCGCCAGCTTCGAACAGTCCTGGAGGCAAAAATTCGGGTCTGGGAGGAGTTCGGTGAGGCCATGGAGGAGGACTCATCGGTCGGCCTCGAAGAGATTCTGGCAAACCGTCCGGCGCCTCAGAAGGGGGAAGCAGTACTCTGCCAACACTGTTTACAGTGCAGGTGGGGAGCTGTTGACCTCGACTGGGGACATTGTCAGGACGGTGGAAGAAATACTTCGAGGATCTCCTCAATATCCCACCGACTTGGGTTGCCTTCCAGTGAGGAAGCAGAGGCTGGGGACTCTGAAGTGGACTCGTCCATCACCCAAACCAAAGTCACTGAGGTAGTTCGCAAGCTCCTCGGTGGCAAGGCGCCGCCGGGGGTGGATGAGATCCGCCCTGAGAGTACCTCAAGTCTCTGGATGTTGTGGGGCTGTCTTGGCTGACACGCCTCTGCAACATTGCATGGAGGTTGGGGACAGTGCCTCTGGAGTGGCAAACCGGGGTGGTGGTCCCTCTTTTTAAAAAGGTAAAAAGGGGACCAGAGAGTGTGTTCCAACTACAGGGGATCACACTTCTCAGCCTCCCGGGAAGGTCTACGCCAGGGATACTGGAGAGGAGAATTCGGCCGATAGTGGACCCTCGGATTCAGGAGGAACAATGCGGTTTTCGTCCTGGTCGTGGAACACTGGACCAGCTCTATACCTTTCTCCGCAGGGTGCTTGAGGGTTTATGGGAGTTTGCCCAACCAGTCCACATGTGCTTTGTGGATCTGGAGAAGGCATTCGACCGTGTCCCTCGTGGTATTCTGTGGGGGGTGCTCCACGAGTATGGGGTCCGGGGCCTTTGCTAAGGGCTGTTCGGTCTCTGTACGACCGGAGCAGGAGCTTGGTTCGCATTGCCGGCAGTAAGTCAGACCTGTTCCCAGTGCATGTTGGACTCCGGCAGGGTTGCCCTTTGTCACCGGTCCTGTTCATAATCTTTATGGACAGGATTTCTAGGCGTAGCCAGGGGCCGGAGGGAGTCCGGTTTGGGAACCACAGGATTTCATCTCTGCTTTTTGCGGATGATGTTGTCCTGTTGGCTTCATCAAGCCAGGACCTTCAGCATGTGCTGGAGCGGTTTGCAGCCGAGTGTGAAGCGGCTGGGATGAGAATCAGCACCTCCAAATCCGAGGCCATGGTTCTCGACCGGAAAAGGGTGGCGTGCCCTCTTCGGGTGGGTGGAGAGGTCCTGCCTCAAGGTGGAGGAGTTCAAGTATCTCGGGGTCTTGTTCACGAGTGAGGGAAAAGATGGAGCGTGAGATTGACAGATAGCGGATTGGTGCAGCGTCCATGCAGTTATGCGGTCGGTGTAGGATGCCGGACCGTCGTGGTGAAGAAGGAGCTGAGCCGAAAGGCGAAGCTCTCGATTTACCGGTCAATCTACGTTCCCACCCTCACCTATGGTCATGAACTTTGGGTAATGACCGAAAGGACAAGATCGCATGGATACAAGCGGCCGAAATGAGTTTCCTCCGCAGGGTGGCTGGGCGCTCCCTTAGAGATAGGGTGAGAAGCTCAGTCACTCGGGAGGAGCTTCGGAGTAGAGCCGCTGCTCCTTCACATCGAGAGGAGTCAGCTGAGGTGGCTTGGGCATCTGTTTCGGATGCCCCCTGGACGCCTCCCTAGGGAGGTGTTCCAGGCATGTCCCACCGGGAGGAGGCCCCGGGGAAGACCCAGGACACGCTGGAGAGACTGTCTCTCGGCTGGCCTGGGAACGCCTCGGGGTCCCCCCCCAGGAAGAGCTGGAGGAAGTGTCTGGGGTGAGGGAAGTCTGGGCATCTCTGCTCAGACTGCTGCCTCCGCGACCCGGTCCCGGATTAAGCGGATGAAGATGGATGGATGGATGGATCTCAGTGATTCTGCCTCTGCGCTTTTTAAATTCATATAATCATGTAGCATGTTAAAAGCATGAATGCTGAAAACAAGAAATCCACCAGTCCGGTTTCTGTGCCAACTGTGACCTTATTGAGCAGATCTACATTAAACGTAGATTATTTGTCTGTGTCATTGTGAGTGTACTCGGTGTGACAATTACGTTTCCAATCCACCGTGGTGAGTTTTTAGAGCCAAAGCAATCAAAAAGAGAGTGCTGGCCTACCCTGAGCTGAGGTATCAGAATTGGTGTTGGGTAAGAAACAGATGGTTGTCCAGCTCTAAAAAAACAAACTAATATACTAATATATTCATGATATATAAAGACGGATGTTTGCAAATAAGATCTGCATTTTTACTTTAAGGTAACAAAAGTGGAAGGAATCAATGGCAAGAACTGAAACTGAAAATATCGTTTAATAATTCTACAGATAGGTGTTTGAAAAGAAGGGTTTACCATTAAATAAAGCTGTATTTTTTTCAGTACAGGTAAAGGCACAGCACCGGTCAGATCTGAAGTGTACTAAAGCAGCAGCCTCTAGGTACCAACTCTGAAGTAATTTAAACAAGTCAGTTCCAACTACTGAGAAGCCATGATGAACGGCTGAGCTGAACATAGTTAAAGTGAATTATTACAGACTGTTCAAGTTTTGGCAGTGCTGTGTGCAAAGTGTTAAGGGCCAACTGCCCCGGCACAAAAAAAAAGCTCAATCTTGATGTTAAACACCTCGCACATTTCCAGGTTTGCGGAGACGTTAACACACTCTGGCATTTCCTCAGAAAGGCACTCTGACAGGCCCCAAAGAAGACATTCCCTGCTAGCTTTGCCGTGCTGAGGCCTGCCCCCCACCCTCCTCCTCCACAATGCCGTGACACAGGATTAGCTTTCATTAGAGAAGGCGCTGTAATCAGCTTTGGAGCATAGCAGAGACGGAACAATGGAGGAGGCTGAAAGGATCTGCAAGACAGGGTGCTATGGGTGCGTGCTCAGCTGTACGCAAGCCATTCCCACAGACGGAACCTGTGGCACATTACAGCCAGACAGTTTTATAGCCACGCTTATGTGCATATTCCCCAGTGTTGTGTACTACGCCTGTAATACTGATATCATGGTGACCACAGCGTAAATGCAACATGCTAATTCACTTTTTGGGCGCTGATATAAGAAGCTGACAGTCACATATAATTGAGCATTTTGAGAGAATGCATGTATGTTGGAGGTCAACTGGCTGATGGCTGTCAACAGAAGAGATCAGTAGCACTAAATGTGTGTCAAGTCCAAAATAATGCATGAAATAGCTAAATAGGTAAAAATCCAATATTCTGATATTATCTCCCTGAAAGCAAGTAGAGACAACTGATCATGACTCTGAACTGTCATTCATAAATCAAATTAGAGTAAATCAGGCTACCCATAAGGTCTGTGCTATCATGTGTTCGGTCTTTGACACAGTGATGGCATCTTTCGGCAGGGCTTCAAGGCTACAATTTCAACATTTCCTTCAGATGGTGAACGGAAAGGTCAGGCAGCTGAGGAGGGATTGGTGGGCGTGTTTGGACAAATAACCTGGCCCTGCACGTGCACAGAACCACCTTTGTGCGAGTCCTCCGCTACTCTCCATCATGCTGTCAACTGGCGTTTGTATTGGGAAGGACTAATGACACAGGTCTATCGAGAACATATGTCCCCGCTAACCCTGGAGAGCTTCGGCGGTGCACAGGCGGGCCACTTTACAAAGCGTTCTTGTTGGTGGCTTGTTCTTTGAGTGTGCACTGACATGTAGACAGGTGGCTGGACACGATGCAGATCCGCTGTGTGCAGTTCAGCTAGGGTTGCAGTTGTTGTCAGAAAACCAGAAGTTTGACTCTGAAAGCTTTACTACTAAGTTGAACATGTGGAACTCAATACTATAATAATACCGTGACAGAGAAGTAAAAATATATTGCAGTATGCTACCACAATTGAACTGGACAGCTTTGCAGCAACATTTGCAGAAGTGCTTTTAAAGCATTGACTGCTCGTAAAATTGTCAGCTCTGTAATTAAATTTGTATGACATTTTGCACCTTTTTTTTAATTTCGCTACCTGTTTTAATGTGATACAATATGGTATGTAAATCAATAGAAACATGTTGTTACGTTCCATAAACTCCGACCGACTTCAGTGTTTTCTGTACTCATTCACAGCTTGCCTCTGAGATAATATGCCTCAACAGGCGTGATCGCACCTCCCAAGGAGGGCTCGTTGGCAGCGGCGATGTTGGCATTTCTAGAATGCAATTACTAGACGCATACAGAGGGGATGAGGCCGTTCTATATTTGTACCCACACTTGGTAAACGTGGCACACAAGACTTGAGGCTGACCCAAATAAAACACCGCCTTGAACTGTAGATAACATTCCTCATGATTAATTAACCCCCCCTCCCTCTTTCTCCTCTCAGCTGGGAAGGTTACCTGCTTGACTTGAAAGTGAATATCGCCCTGCCACTATCACATTGATATGTGGACTGGGGCAAACCCTCCCAACCATACAAGAATAGCCCCATCACATATGTGAAATGGCATTCCTCCATGCTGTGTCAAAAGGACATGGGAGGGTCAGCAGTGGTGTCCTAAATAAATAATGAATAAATAAAGCTAAAATATCTCATTCCAAGCAGTACTCAAGGATTAGTGTAATAAGACACATCTCATATTGTAACAAGCATCTTTCAGGCGTCAAGTTTGTTGTCCAAGAGATCCATGGCTGAGTTTTCATTTCTGGCAAACTGACTGTGGTTTTTCAGAGGACAGGTGGTGAGGCAATGGGATGGCGCAGCCAGCCACCTCCTCCCTCCTCTTGCCAAGACAACAAGGCCCCTAAGAGTCCCCTTCCTTTGCCATCGCTTCCTTTTCCCCCTTGCCCACGCCCACCTCTCAAGCCAATTTCTGTATCTAGGCCATGACTGTGCGGGTGTGGCGGGTTCTCCTGCCAGCAGGGGCACCTGACTGCCAAGAAAGAGAAGCAAAAAACAGCACGGGGCAGAGATGGGAGGGAGGGAGGGCAACAAAGGAATTACTTCTCTAAAGACCAAAGGAATTCTGAGTCAGCAAAGCATATAACTCCTCAACTCCTAACAACCACACACACACACACACACACACAGCTTGTCTCGCCAATCCCGCCCCCCCGGAGGAGCTCTATATATCAGGGGTAGCTGTGACGGAACCCCTGAAGTAGCTGCTATTATGCAACCCTTCTGGGCTAAAAGTGACTGTAAAGTAAATCATCCTTCTCTGCCGCCAGCCTGACCTCCATACTGCAGAGAAAGCACTTTGAAAATTCACTAGCGGAGTATTATGCTGAAGGCACCATCTGTGCGAGCTTTACTAGCAGCCGTAAGATTAAAGGCAGTTAAAGCATCAGATTCGAAAGCCGTCTCTGCAGCCAGCGTCCAATCAAAGACAAGAAGTGTAAGTAACTCTAGGTACTGCTGGGGTGTGCGGGTCAAGCTGTAGAGGGCTGCCTAGGTCGCGGCCCCGATCCCTTGCGGCCAAACGTGCCAGCTACAAAGGTCATGTGTCCTTGAGGATCAGGTCAGTGAGTAAATTCAGGACTCAAAAAGGGACATTTGACAGCTTGGCTGCCTGAGGGAAGTCACGAATCCCAGACTCTCTTCTGCTGTGGTCAAAGGCCTCCGGCATCACCTTGTCCGTACATACATAACTTTTTACTTTCACACAACAGATACTGTCGCTCAGATTTTCTAAATTATTTAAACCTGTAAACTTTCAAAGACATTCCCACTTGGTATGTTCCACGGCAGAGCTATGCTTAGCCCTGGTTTGTGCCTCTCATTTCTTACCATTAGATTAGACTCACCAAGCCAAACATTCATTTTCCGGGAATACACAGTGATCTTTAAAAAACCCAAAAGGTCGTTGAACAACACTTACAGCTCTTTTGAAGATATTTTCAAAATCCTCAAAGACTTTTTTAAATCATCTGGATGAAAAAAAGTATCTCAAGTTGTACTGCTGATTCATAACCAAACAAAGATGATAGCCAAATGAAGTGAAACACTTTTTTGTGTTCTCATTAAAATAAATAAATAAAAAGGTTTTTTGTGTTGCCAAAGTACATGTGTTATTTCTCACTACCTGGATAATGATCCTGGACAGAATACTTTCTCATCCTGATATTTAGAAGACCTTCTGGGGTTTTCAATGATTGCTGGATGCTCTTCATTTTACAGAGTTGCTTAGCTCTGTGACCCAAATGTTAATAGATGAGGAGCACAAACTGGAGCTAAGCTATCCTCGGCCTCCATAGAAAGAGTGAACATGCCAGACGAGTCGTGCTGAACAACTGTATTCTATCTAAAACCAACCATTTCATGCCCTATATGTAAACACATTCACAAAAGCATATGCTGCCATGTAACATGGCAGTTTGTTGATCCTAAAACACACACTATATTTACTTTCATCAAAAACAAATAGTGCTGCAGATCAGTACTGTGGAGGTGCATAGCTCTAAACTGTATACACCATCTGTTAGGCTGAAAAGAAGTCCCTGCCCTCTTAACTGCTGGCTACAAAACACACAGCGCTCGACGAATGTTTAACGCAGCTTATAACTATTGTCTGCCAACGTTGCTGTCATGAAGTGAGATTGAAAAATAACATGAATTTCCTCTGGTGGAGGGGGAACGCTAAATTGATTTCGCTCTGCCAATTGCTGCCAAAGCGCTGGCTTAAAATCACTTGGAGATACACAATCTGTAGGCCGACCGGCAGATTTGTACCTCGATTTGGCCGCCCCCAAGGCTTGCCACATTCCTCCAGGGGGATCAGATTACGTTCTATACAGGGAGACGGGCGTGAAGCATTATGGGTGTTTGGGTCTGACAACATGGGTCTGACACAGTTGAGCAGCAGCGTGAGCGAGCGAGCGCGCAGAAGGGAATGAAAAGAAACGCTGAATGAATGGCAGATGGTGGCCTAGAGGAAGCATTGTAGTCATGGTTGAAAGCAGGGATGGCCGAACCACAGCTAAAACTAAACAGAGGAAGAAGACAAGAACTATGCTGTTGGAGGGTGGCTGGAATACATGACAGAGAGACAGAAAAAAACAGTTGAGCCAGTGAGAAAGAAAATAATCAGACTCGTATACAGTATGTCTCACATTTTTGCAGGACAGGGAAAAAAAAAGTACTGTGGAGGCTCGGCAGAAAAGCTGTCATTGTACTCTTTAGTCTTTTAGAGACTGTGTGTCATGGACGGGGGACATACCCAAACTTGTGTTCACAGCAGTAACTGTGTGCAAGTGAACATCTGTGTCACTCATCAACCTTCAACCAGTTTCTGTGGGGGGCTGGGCCACTATTAAAGGCTTGCATGATATCGCAAAGCAACTAACGAGCTGCCGAAGAACATGACAGCTAGCGAGCGTGTGTGAGTGCATGTGTTTGTGTGTGCGTGCGAGCGAGTGTGTAGAACTGGGTGGGTAGGACTGTGACAGCGGCATTAATTACCAACAATGGGTTCCACATCTTGGGCTCAGGAGTTCACACAGAGTGGAGATTAGCTTGTTGAAACAACATGTCTCCCGCGGTTTCGCGATTCAGTTTTCAATAAATTTCACACAAACAAAAAATTTAAATCTGTGGAAAGGGAGGCTCCTGCTACTTCTTTGAGTTTGACATTCTTCAGAGTCAATACCTCACTAGCATGAAAAAAACTAAACAAAACACGCGGATGCATGTGTGGACACGCATGCCTAACAATGACAGACAATTAGGGCATCAACAGACGACTACGAAACAGGCTCTCTCTCTTTACATGCAGTCAATAAAAGCAAAATGCAACCGCTCATAAGTGGCAGGCCCACTTGACAGCAAAAAGATGCAGTCGGAGCCCTCCCTCTACTTTTAATGGTCCGATAGGGAGCAGGACGGCATTAAGGCTCAAATGATTGGTCATAGTAATGTATAGCTCCCCGGCGGTGTTCGGACAGGCACAAAATCAATCGGAGCCCTGGGACACACTAACCTCTCCACAATCTGGCTAACAGAGGCACACCGTGAGCTCAGACTGATGAGATATCAGTTTGCAATATGATCGCGCTCGTCTTGGCCTGGCGACTATGGAGGCCAACTCCATATCGGCTTTACTTCCAGGGCTTTTTTTTTTTTTGGGAGTGGGGGGGCAGTTCTACTTTGTATTGCTGGAAAGCTACAATCTATGAATTAAATCTAACTTTAAACTGAAATGACCTACTATCAGAATATTCAGCAGTGATAATTCACTGCTGAGGGACAGCAAGTGATGAAATTTCACTAGTGGTCCTTTTTAAGTTGACCCCCGGGGCCGATTCAACAGACAAAACAGCGAACAAATGCATGCCACCCTTACAGTACATTTACCCCCCACCTCCCCACCACACACACACACACACACCTCAGTCACGACTCTGGCTCTGGTCAGCCTCTGCAGAGTGTGTTTTGAGTGAGTGGACCTCCTCCAACTCCTCTCCACGTGGGCAGGAGTGACTGAGAGGCCTGCCATTATTGGCTCTGGAGCAAAACTTCACTTTACCCATTTGTCTCATGACGCTTTTTTTTTTTGTTTTTAGAGAGCCATTAGCAGCTTTTCCACAAAAAACCCCAAAACAAAAAAAACAAAACAAAACAAAAAAAAAAAGATAAATTGAGGCAAAGTTCAACTTTAAAAAAGTCACAAATAATCTTCAAAACATGCAAGAATAAAGTTCAGTTTAATTGAAGTCCTGATTTTTAAAGACTTAAAAATATGTCTGAATAAATATGTGGATGGGAAGCGTGTCAGCCAACATCAGGAAGTACTGTCTTGCCTTGTCACACAAGTGGCAATCTCACGAAACAACATCCTGTAAGGTCAATTATAGAACAAGCTGACATCCAATGACAGATTTTTTTTTTTTTCCTATGGCGGGCTAAGATAAGCAGACGCCAAATTTACCACCACGTGGAACAAGAGGGTTCATTTTCAGCCAGGTGGTCTATAATTAACATGTGTAAATAAACCTTGGGGCCTCGACTCACCTCCAGCTGTATTTGTATAGCTGGAGTTTCTCTTTCTCTCTCTGTCTTCCCCCGCTGGGTACTTTTGTAACCTAGCTTACAACACCTGAAAGACAGGAAGAGTCCACCCCCCCGCCGAGATTGTCTTTTCACGCAGCAGGAACAACAGTGAAAGAACAGAGGAAAAACAATGTGGCATATAATGCGCTTACTTACCCATCTGTAATTAGGGCTTTCCTCAATTAAGGTAATTTTTGTTCATTTGCTTAATGGAGCTAAGAATTTAAAAACAATCCTTATGGTTAAAAGGCTCCACAGAGAACCTGAAAATAGCCTTTGATTCTCAGTGGAGAGTGAAAATAAATTTGTGTCCTTTCTTTAGATGTCCTAAAAATACTAAATCACATTACACAGCACAGCCAGATGAAAATAAGTGAAAGTGGCTCAATTGCTCTTACTCTTGCCCCCACTGTTACACCAGGCCCTAACAAAGTATATCCATAACACTTGATTAAAAGTATCGATTGGTCTGTTAATTAAAAAAAAAAAAAAAAAGAAAAAGGAACTGTCTATAGAACCTGATCTCTCGGCTCGTCTGATAAAATCTGTCCGGCGGTAGATTCATTTCTCGAGCCGCAGCCAGAGTGACGAGGTGGCAAATAAAAAAATTTTAAAAATTAAAAAAAGGTGAGCAAGTGAGGCTGCATTCTTTCTTTCATAGCGCGATAAACAACAGGCAAGCTGGCAAACATGACATTCACATGACAGTCCCACACACATTCTTTGCCTCAAAAAGGTCTCCGGGCTTGCAGTCAAAAGACACCAGTGCTTAAAACGCCCGGAAATAAACCAAAACTGCATGTGGAGACCGCCGGGCAACTTGTCTGAATGCACATTTCTGATGCCGCGTTGGCGATGCTGTGCCTATGCTCCATTGGCCAAACCCGACAACACAACTGGACAACTGGAAAGCCTCTGCAAATTCTGTGACAAATGCTTTTCTGTTCTAAAGTCTGATATGCTTTATCAAACACCCTGTGGGAAAACTTAAAAAAAAAACAAACAAAAAAAAACCCTACAGCAATGATTGGACAACGCTGGCTGAAATGAGAACATTAGGCCTCGCTGGCTGTCATTCCCAGGATCCGCACTTTTCAACGGGTGCAATGGTTCAGAAGCAAATGTTGCTTCCTTTTTTTTTTGCTCCTTCATAACCAACTCCTATAGCTAAGTTTTAAAATTATCTACCAAGATAAAGTGCACAGGCTTGTGTATTGCCTGTGTTGCTTGTATGTTCCCTGACACACATGCCCGCGTACTGGAAATGGCAAAAATATGCATATTTATCAGTTCTTCGTAGGAACAGGGCACATTTGCATCAGCTTCAGCGTGTGTGTCACCAAGTACCAAAGCCTACACGACAGCAGAGAAGAGGCAATCTCGACGAGACAGTTACCATGAGATACTGCGCATCCTTCCCATGTCACTTCCCACCCTGCGCAGAGTCGATGAGCCAATCTGAGACTTAGAGCGTCCCTCCTCCTGCGGTGACTTTCCTCTCTTAACTAATCTACCATTTATAGGCAGCCCGCAGATGGCTTTACTCATTCTGCCCGTGTTTAAATACAAACGACTGCCTGGCACAACACGGGAAGAGTGTGTCTATGTTTGCATCTGTCACACGGCGGCAAGCAGGGGCTTGTCCCAGGCCACGAAAACAAGGCTCCTATTTAGCATACAGGTATGTTTTTAACCACAAGGAACCTCCCTCGCTCCAACAGAGACGAGGAAAACCCGTGGCCAGAATACAGCATGTGTTCAAACAGAAAAACAAGAGGTTTCTCCCAGATAAAAACGTTGCTGTGGAGATCTTTTATTCGGAGGCACAAAACATTATTCAGCGTTGTTATAAAGGTGTCTCATTCAACGTGTGGTTTGAGGTGGCTGCGTGTGTGCATACCTGTGGGCTGGGGTTAAATAAATACCCAGACAATTCAAAATGTAAACAGATTTTGTCGCATCAATCAGCTAAGAGGAAAAAAAAAAAAAAAGCATTGTTCTGACTTCATTTACTTTCTCGTTGGAAAGCCAAGAAACAACTAAACGTAGAGATCCTTAAACTTTCCTGTTCCTAAAATTAATAGGACGAAAGTTCGATTTAAAAAAGTACTCTGAACTTTGCAGAACTAATGAAATGCTCCCAGAATACTACAGATCTATGCAGTCCCCTGTAAAAGATGGTACAGTATTTCCACTGGCCGTCTTCAGAGGCTGCAGATAGTTCTGCTGACCAGACATTACTGCAAGGGCTTAAACCATTACACCTACTGCACGATTTATCAGCATTTACATTTACATTGTATATTTAGTGAAATAAAAGTAGTAGTCTGTCTAAAACTTGCCTTCATACCCACCTGTGCGTCCACGGCACCCCCCTCGGCCACTTACATTCGCTTTCGCTTCCCATCCTGCCTACACACACTCCCTCCCCTGACAAGTATTAATGCCCTGAAATTCGTACTGTCACTACCACTACTGGTGTTACTATTACCAGATTGTTAGTTCTGCTGAGGTGGAACTGTGAGGTGAGCACTGCAGGGCCTATTTTCATATGACATTTTTTAATAGTGTGGTAAATTAATTATTCTGTTTATTTTTATAGTACGACAGAAATCACGGCTTCAGAAGGTAGACTTTAAGCCTAACACAGTTAGCCTAAAACACTTTGTTTCGTACAGTGCCACCTAATTGAAACACACACGTTTTCTCCTGCAGAATAATATTTGAAATGCATTACTGCTGCTCTTTTTCTGGTTCATCTTGCAGAAGGATTGTGACAGCCTCACTCGTTGTACTAGTTGTTGTTGCTGGTTTTAGCTAACAGTTACTGACTGTATTTTACTAAATCTAATTACGCAAAAGACAGAAAGACGCACAAATTGCTCCTGAATCAAATCATCATCAACAAAGTTGTTAATTGAACTGAGTCTTTCTGTTAAGCCAGTGATTCACAGCTCTTGACTGAGCATTTGCTCCAAATTTTTGCTAAACTGCATTTGGCATCAATCCCAGGACAGATGGTTTTCTATATCTGAAAGAAATTTGCTTTCTCAATTAACTAAAAGTGACCCAGCTAATGTACATGCATGCGTACATGACTGTGGACACTCTGCCCTCTCATCTAATCTAAATTCTTCCCTCCGCTCTGCCCTCGACATGAGCCTGGCAGTGAGGATGCAGATTCACTACTGTGCTAGCCTCTAATATAACCCAGCAACCCAGTTGCTCTCAGTTCACTGGGTTAGCCTCTCCTCCCCCACACTTACTGTACTGGGTGTAACATGTAGTTACATGTGTTGTAGACACTGTATTGACTGATTCCTGATTTGTGACTGTGCTGCGACCAGCTCCAGAGAGGGATCTGATGACACACGACTCCTGTTTCTGTTCCGAATGGCTTTTGTTGCTCGCCACTGTAGCTGACAAAAGGACCATGTGTTGGTGCCAGCCATGAAATGGGAGGGTTTGTTTATACGGAGGCTGATTTTTTACCAAATACGACTGCACAACAGTATGATCTATGGCCCACGGATGCCACCGTGGCTACAGGCAATCAAGAGTGGAATTTTTCTGTTTGATCCTCTGCAAAATAGTACTTCTACGGTGGTTGAAGAGGAAAATGTGGTGTATGTAAGGCACCTTATAAAGCCACAATAGCACGAAGCCACTCCATCCATCAACATATAAGCTACAAAAGTGCTTCTGACAAAACTGTACTGGTTTAAATGTATCAACAGCATGCATGAGTTCAAAGGCTTTCAAATTCCTAAACTGTACTCACAGGCTTAGCAACAATCAACAATGCCAAGGTAGGTAAAGAGTTTTTCTCCCCCTATTGCTTTATCAAGACCCAACATCCATTTGTTCACATGAATTAGCAAGAGCAGCAGCTAATGCATGGAGTCAGATTACAACCTCTGAGCAGAGCCGCCTTTATCCCCCTATATGGAGCTTAATCTTAATCTGCCCATCCAAATCCAAATCTGCCGCTTTGCTGTGCCCTAAATCCACAACAGAGCCTAATTCCTCTTTAATCTAATGAGCGGTAAAGGTGCACTTACGCAAGTTCAGAATACCACAGACTGTGTATCTGAGCATCACATCACAACAGATCTTCCCCTGCACTTCAGGTCTTCCCCGCTATGCCGTGATGCAATACACTGTTATCGCAAAAAAACGACAAAATAATCTCTTGCGTCACAGCAGAGCGGGCAGGCAGATACATGGCAGCCTTTGATTTCTTGTTTGGTTATCTTCTTGTCACTTCCAGTTTCTGCTGCATGCAACATTTCCAGGTCGGGCTGTTTTGAGTGGACTGCTGTCAAAAGATGCTGAGGAGGAGGCGGCACGCAGCACAGAGACTTCTTCACATGCCACGGAGTCATGACAGGAAGCAGGGAGGGGGACATCCCTGAAGACTTAAATTGACTTCCTCTGACTCTGTCTTTTTTCTTTCTCGGATAATCAGAACAAGCCTAAAAACACACAGGGAGCGGTGGCCTCGCCACCCAAACCAGATCTTCCAAGCTCATTGTTCGTGACAAGGCTGAAGTAAACAATGAAATCAATTGAGGCCAGCGTCTGAGCGCCGGCCCATTCAGTGAACTAGGAAAACTATGCAGAGTGGTTTAGATGATGGCATATGGCTGAACATTTAATAATAATGTGGTCATGAATTTCCCCTCTGCAAATAACCTAACTTGATTGGGTCTGATATTGACAGTTTGACACTTGCGCGCCTGCTCTGTCTCAGTTCACAGGTCAACCATCTCACCAATTAACCACTCACACTTCTGGCAAGATTCTTTTCACACCGTTACTGCACATGTATGGACGGGGGGCTAAATCCTTTATATTTAGCTCTATTAGTATCTTGAAGTGCTGAAACTAATGATTACTTTTACCATCAATTAATCTACAGATTATTTTTTGATTCATTGATTAGTTTTTTTTGGTCTGTAGCTGAAAACAGCAAAATGAACATTGAAACCTACTAATAAGACTAATAAGATCACAGCTTACTATCACATTAGGCAACAAAATGCAGCAAATCAGCACACAATTTAGCAGCTGGAACTAGGGGATGTTTTTGGTAGTTTGGCCTGAAGGATTACCAGCACTAACAGATGAGTCATTTCAGCTCGAATATTATGTTTCTAGGAAAAGAAAATAATATTTTCCTAAAAGTGGAGTAATAAGTGGGATATTAATTTTGAACAAACTAATTGTATTTGTTATTTTAGCCATAATCAGGCAAAACAAGAGCCTCTACTCAAGGCCTCTGTTGTCCATTCACTCCTTCCAGAAAGTAAGTCAAGAAATGCTTAGCATCTGCCATGAATGGATCAAATTCTTAGGCAACTCTCACAGAGGAGATCAATTCTATCCATTAGAGCGAAAAACAACTTAACAGGCTGAATAAATTGCATTGTGGTATTCAGTATTTTCGTATCCCCACAATAAACGCTTACATTTTGGGGCAGCCAGTCAAATCTAATTACAACCGCCCGAAGAAATTGAAACCCCAAATGCATAAAGATTATTTGATGTCATCTAGAGTGCTTTGTCTGCTTACCAACTAAGTGACTAGAAAAAAATCTTGCACCAAAAACAAAGTAAGGATGAAGTTTCTGACAATTAGATTGCCCAGGATTAGTAACGCCAGTGGACTTCTGACTTCACTAAAATGTGGCTATTTCTACTGATATTTAAACTAAAATTACAGACATCACAGCCTGGCACAGGATTAATATCACCAACAGCCTCAGAAGTTATTACAAATCACTTAACTTTCCCATAGTAATCGTATCCCCATGAAAATAAAGCTAATGACAATGTTTATGCATGCTAATGAGAAAATATTACTGAGAATGACAACAGCCCCAGGAAAAGTCCTGACAAATGGTATTTTAGTATCTCTGTATTACTCTGTGTTTGTACCTGATAAGAAAGGAAGACTGCCATGGTACACACGTCAGATTATGAACATGAAGCAGGGCTGCCTGCAGGTGATCACATGTACAGCAAGGATCAAGTATGTGGCATTACTTAATGTTCTGTTCTATAAATGACTCGGCTATCCAGCTGGGATCAGTGGCTGGCATTGCGCCGCTGTCACCACCACCGTCTCTCCGGCCCACGCATGTCTGAGCATGGGGGCCTCTCCTCAAAAGTCAAATGTCAGATGTTATCCATCCCCACTCGTAGAGAAGGACCCACCACCACATCGGGGGCTCGGAGGCCCTGCTTCTCGGCTGGTGACGGAAAAACACCATTACTGAGCTCGTTTTGCTTTGGAGCGTGGTGGTTGTCATGATTGCACCATGACGACCATATTACTAACTGTTGATTTGTTTTGTATCTCGGGGTAGCTCTGGTACAAACATTTAGTACACAACTGTAGAGCAAGATTTTCTTTCCACATTGGACTGCAGAAATAGTTTACTGACTATAATTATATATTTAAAAGACTGCGTTAGCAGTAAATACTCTGATATAGCAATTTAAGTGACAAGTTCAGTGAATGATGCATAATAACAACTGTTGATAAATGATTAGTTAATCAATGAAAATTAATCAGCAGCTCTTTTCATTTTTGATTCAAGTACTTTTTAAGCAAAGGTTTAAAAAAATATGAATATTTATAGGTTTTCATATATATATATATATATATGATATTAAACTAAAATCTTTAGGTTTTGGACTTTTGGATTTTTTAAAACTATTTTCTGCTGTGGAGCAACGATTAGTTTTACCAATAATCAAAACAGTCTTAATTTGCAGACATGTGGTTAATAATTGCAGCAAATAAAATGATCAAATCACAAAACCTGAGAAAATAATCAGGATTATCATTTAAGTGGCAGCATAATCCTCAATTAAATGCTGCTGAACCAGGTAAGCCTCTACTGCAATGTTTAACCAACACACAGAAATTCTATACAATAACATTATGAAACAAGTGACTAACGTACAAGTGATGGAGTTCATTCATTTTAACGGTTGCATGCTGGAATTTGCGCATAATATTTCAGTTCATCTCGGGCAGCCAAAAAAACATGATGAAAATTATGCAACTTCTCCTGCCTCCGCTGATTAAACTCTTGAGTAATTGCTATGCGGCAGCGGCATTCAGGAGCATTATGATAATGCATTTTGAAAACAGGTGGATGCAAAGCACTTATGATAAGTTGGACTGACACCTTGTAGCAGGGCAAACTAGGCAGCTGGAAACAAATTACTTCACACCTATAGCCTGCAGTTATTTTGGCGGTGCTTTGTACACAGCCAGCATTTGTGTTGTCATAATACTGATGCATTACCAAAACACCAACTTCTTGAAACCTGATGAATGAATAATGAGTGAAATTACTTTGTTGATCTCAACAGCGGGTGCAAGAGTGAGCCCTTGGAACTGGGCTCTCAGATTCTCTGACAGCCTCTCTAATGACGAATCAATACATTTTAACCTGATTAAGACCATGGCGGACCTTCACTGAGCAGAGGAGGGAAGCACTGAAAATACAGCACTGAGAAGTGCAACATGGTGGCATCTGAGAAAAGTAGCTTCAGATCCAAATAACACGACCATCCAAGTCTCCCAGAGCTATTGTTAAATCTCTTCAAAACCCATTCTTGTCATATCTATTTTTCATTACCCTTCAAGTTGGTGGAGACTGTAGGAGGATGATCTCTTGAAATATTCATTTAAAAAAAAGGCACCCAAGACATGATGTGACTCTCTTTTAACACTCAGCCCCATTTTTCTGGAGCAAGATGTGGCCGTAATACAACTGGTTAGCTCTGTGCTCGCCACAGAAGAAAAATTGTTGCAGTTATCATTTTGTGTAACATTTTTCCGTCTCAAATGGCATGAGCTGAGCCTAAGGAGGCGACCAAGTGGAACTATATTTGCGATGGAGCTTAGCGAGCCAGAGCTCAGGCTTGCCCTTAATATAATGCATAGTCAACAATTCCAGTCGTGGTCTTTTGAGCGCAGTGGCGTTGCCTTCCTCCCTTCTCAACACAATCTTAATAGTCACCAATGATCTAATCATTTCAAGTGGATGAACCCAGGCAACTATAAAATTACTCAACAATTCCCTCCTGCCCTTGTGCACACTGTGATCGCTGCACATGCTTGTTGTGATGTGCCAGAGCTGGAGAGGGTAATGGTTGCAACTAGTGCTGGATCAAAAAAAATAAGCCCACTTCTGTCATGGTGGCCTCTGAGGAAAGGCTCTGAATTTGCCTTTATAACATGAGAAATCCCGCTCCGGATGACACAAAGCGCCCGTGTTTGCTCTCAGGCAGGGACAGGCTCCCTTCGCCACTGCAAACTCAAGTGAGAGTCCTGCCTTTAAATCAACTGCAAGATGCAAAGGCAGGCTGCATTGCTCCTGCTCCCTCCGTCCCTGCTCAAGGGGTAGGACGACTCGATTATGATCTTTATTGCGTTCTTATGGTAGACTGCAAAGGTGGAATGTCAGACCTGTAAACACAGAAGAGGGCAGGAAGAACCAGCCCATATGGCATGAACACTGCAAGCACACGATGAATAACCCTCCCCACTCCACCCCCCTCCCCTACACCTCCCTTCTGTCCAAATGTGAGATTACAAAACATAGGCGACATCAAGCAGTATTATGCAATGCTGTAAAAAAAAAAAAAAAAATGCTTGGTGATGCATGCAAAATGAGGGAAAATCATGCCCAAGGTTGGAATGTTGAATGCAATGGTTGTGCAATATCTGCATGCATACTGTGAGGCTGTGCTATATACTATATATATATATATATATATATATATATATATATATATATATATATATATATATTGCTTGTTTGTGTGTATATGTGAGCTAAATGATCATGCATCTGCCACACTGCCGCCTGTATTCGCTGCCAGTGAAAAAAACCTGTGCAGGCTGGATCACGCCTCGCAAGGCACAATGTGACACATTTACAGAAAAAAATAAAATAACCATTAAAAAAAATTGATCTTGCTCTGGTGTGCACACTGGAGTTGCCCCCCTCACTTCCTAGTTCAGTGCTGCTGTCACAGCTCGGCTAACACCCTTCTTCCTCCATAGCAGGCAAACAATTTTTCGACTACATTTGCTGGCCGTGAATTCTTCAAGTCTGCTGCTCGGAGGGGAGAGAGAGACACACAGACAGAAAGAGAGAGAGAGAGAGAGAGAGAGAGAGAGAGAGGGAGAGAGAGAGAGAGCTGTGGTAGCGTCCCGTTTCAGTGTGGCAGGAGACGTTCACACTTACATTTCACCACCCTGTCCGTCGTAGATAACTTCGGCTCATCATTCGGCTTGTTTTCGGACATTTCCAGTGTGATATAATATTGAGATAGAGTAGAAATGAGACTAAAAACGGTCCCCGCGTTGCTCCTGCCGAACAACTCTCGCGTCTGTCCGAGGGAAGAGACCGCAGTGATCTCACTCGGTCCTATCAGCGGCCAAAAATACTTGCAACAGGGTTACAATTTCACTGCTGCTGCTGGTGGGGAGCTGCTCTGTCTGATTTACTGTTACTCTGTATCAAGTTGTCTGAGCGCAGTGCGCAGGCAAACATGCTCGCCGTGCAGGCCCCGCCCCCGCCGACCCTCATCGGCTCTTCCCATTGGCGGCCTGCGCGTTCGCTCTCACCAGAGGCCCGCCGCGCTGTCAATCTACCCTGCTACGAATTACTGGTGTGAAGAAATTATAATAAAGTGTGTGCAGTGTGTCGCTGGTGTGCGCAATGAATGATTGGATTAAACTAAGAGAGGGAAGTTTTTATACAATATTATGTTCACAAATGCACCCAGATAACGTATTGAATTCAGCACTACAAATGATCTAAACATGTTTGGCTTTGACAGAAAATGATATTTAGACCCTGGGAATACATGGTCAGTATGGAAGCACACTTTTACCATAAATAAATAAAACAGATGAAGAGTTAAAAAATAAAACAAAAGATAAAATTGCTCATGGTAAGTCTTTATAAAGAAAATGCACATCAACCACCATTTCTGTAAATGTGTCACCCAGCAGGCTTATTTTCATCTGCAGATCTTTTGTGAGGATGTTATTAACCCAGTCAATATGAATATTTTGTCTTACTAAGCCAGGCTTATGAGATAGTATGTCAAAATAAGGAGGTAGGAAGTCAAACATGATTTGGCAGAAACTCAACAATTAAGACATTAGTGGAAACCTTTTACAGTAATCATGTCTCTCAACTTGTTCACTGTGAGCAGATGATTATTATAACTGATTTTTTTCCTATTCTTTATTTCTCATGCATATTACCATCTAATTGTCATTTGTATGTTTATTGCATGTACATAAAGTAATGAAACAGACGGCTTTGCTGTTTACTGGGATATTCAGTTCAACTCATTGATCAACTTGAAGAGGGCAGCTTCAACCACAGGTGCTTTCCCCGTGAATGTCCCTTTTCTGTCTGTTATTTGTGTAGACTACAGAAGAACACTAAGTTTCACTGCTGCTTCTCGTTGGCTCATTTTTGCCACTTTGTCAGAAGAATTGAGGAGACTGCATTTTTCACTGAGAGAAAATGACTTTCGTTTTCCCATCATGATTTCAATGTGCTCGCCTCACCAGCCCCAGGGAGCCAGCTGGAGGCAGATGGCCTACAGAGAGGCAATGCATATGGAAGTAAAGTTAAAAAATAAATGTTCTTCCCTATATGTTGTCATGTGCAAAGAGACCCAAAATGAACACTGTTAGCGGACTACTTGATGACTACAAGCAAATTATTTAAACAGCTTGTCTATAGGGATGATTCTGTCCAAAGCTTTTTGATCCATACTGATCAGTGTACTAAGTTAAAAAGTTTAGATGAATAGTCAGAACTATCAGATAGTAAGTAAAAAATAAGTTAGTGAGGCAAAACTATGAGATAAAAGTCAAAATTATAAGATAGCAAGTAAAAACCATGAGATACTGAACCAAAATGATGACATAAAAAGTCTGATCTATAATATGATATTTTTTAAAAAAAATGACCTACAATGAGCATTTCTATTTTCATCAATACAAACACAGCATTTTATTTTTTTACCCTTTACAGGATGAAATAGGCTTCCATATGTAAGTAGAAATCTATGTCAAAGTGTAGCAAAAGACCATATTTCTGTGAAATTTGCTTTTTGCTTTTTTTATTTTCATAGTTCCCAGAGGAAGAATCAAATCCTCATCATTTTAATGATCCAGTAATCTTTGGGTTTTGGGTTCTCCAAAACTTTTCCTCTACTGCCACCCTCAGCACAAAGTGTCAGCATTTCACAAGAGCTATCTCACAATCTGACGGACAGATTACCATGAGATTGCAGGGACCATTCATGCTCCATTGAAGATAAACCAGTTTGATTTGAATCACCCCATGTCCTTCAGCACCATCCTCAGGACGAGCTTTGCCGTTTCAGCCCTGTTTGTTTACATTGGTGATAACGTTATCGATATCTCACCGAGGTTTTGTTTAACCTGGCATTCAATTTGTTTCAATGTCACCAGTTATGGAAACGTAGCTGATTTTGATAGCTTTATTGCCTGCCACAGAGCTTTAGTTCAGTTGAACTCACCACAGATCCAGAAGAGGATTTCAGGTGCTCGCTCTGGTGGTTAGATCAGACTAGTCATACAGAGAAAGTGAGCGAGTGAAAGTATGTGGATTTGCATGCATGGGAACAAAATGATCTGTCACTGGTGACTCACCAGGTACCCGGCACCTATGATTTTGTATGAAGGGGACCTCTGCTTTCACCTGCTCATTTTCTCAGCAGTTGTGCATTTCAGCAACCCCACTGCTGCTCAGAGGAAATACATGGTGGCAAACTGCTATTAGTGAGACACTGGTGAGGTATGAGTCAGTTGTTTGGCAGGTGGAGGCAGTTAATGAAGCCCTGAGTTTTATATTTCTCTCAATGAGGGACCGCGTGTGTGTGCATAGTAGGTCAGAACATCCCACACCCCTTTCATCTCTCTGCCGGTAGAGGAGACATTCACACCAGATCATTAGTTTTAACACGCCTCAGGTTCTAGTGGCCCACTTTGCACCCGTGGCTCTGCAGACTTAATTAAACTCTGGTCAAGTCTGTGAGTCAGATTTTTTCACTTTCCAATCACCTGTTGTTTGCTTGAGAATGACCTTTGTGTTTATTATTTTGCTTATTTATACCTACTGTTACATAATAGTATATAAAGAAGGAATCATTTTTAAGGTCTCCACCAGAAGTTCACTATTCAAACTATACACGCAATGACCTTTTTCAACTTACTGTGTCGCTTTCCCGGGGAATAAATATTATGCAGACATTTACTTTTTATGATCTTGTATGACTGTACATTCATGACCACCTATTTTGCATATTAGGTGTGGCAGTACAGCAGTAACATGTTGAATGCTAAAACAAAAATAGGATGATACACTTTTTATGTCCAAATTACATGGGGAATTTTCCACCACTTTGAATGCAACTACATTTAACTCCATGGGATAAATCACTTGGAATTGCTACCACTGTGCTGTAGTAACACACAACACACATCTGAGCATGTTCCTTGTCACCAGAGCAGAAAGCAGGCCTAATGTGCACTTAAAAAAAAACAGTCCCTTTTCTTTATCCACTTTGGCATAGCAGGAAACTCCCTCTTATCTGAGCTCCTCCTGACAATAGCAGCGCTGTTTTCCATGTCACTGTGCAGTCAGACCTGCAGACAAACGGTACTGTAGCCATGAGCCAGACAGGTAAGCTGTCCCTTTGCATTATTTTTTCATTAATTCATTAATACATACATTTTTACCAGGGTAATGAAAATGATTAATTGTTTTAATATGCGAGTCTCGCTGATTTACTCGCTGAGTGTTTGCAATACTCAGAGCAGCACTTTGGTTAAAATTAGCACAATACATCTTGGAACAATATTGAAAAATGTCAAAGAAAAATCTGCCTTTTTAGTTTTTGTTTATGTATGTCAGTGTAAGAGCAACAGCCGCAGTGAGATTTGCAATGACAGTTTGGGTTTCATATATCACACTGAGAGTGACAGCAGAAGTACTTACTTACTACGTGGGTTTGTTGCAGAAAAGTCATGAATATATCTTATGCAGCCTGAATGCATAATTTAGCTTCGATAGAATACTAAATACCGAAATCACAGAAATGTATTGATTTTTTTTGGGCACATTTTTAAATAAAATATGCCTTTTTCTTGTAGCCGAGGAGCTGTTAATCATCTATGAGACCGAGGCAGAGCAATGGGCCACCTACCTGCGCTCAGTCTTCACTGGTCCAATCTCAGAGGCCGGGATCTGCTGCTACGACATTGCGACAGCGTCTAGCCGGCGGGACGACTTCCTCAAGCTGGCCCAGTACACCTGCAAGCTCCTGATCCTTTCCAAGGGCATGCTGGAGGGTCTGTGCCAGATGCGGCGCTTCTTCCTGGCCCGGGTGTTGAGTCCCGCCGATCATGTGGTTGTGCTGCTGTGCGGGGTGGAGAGCCTGACCCCGCTCCTGGAGCTCGTGCCCCTGAACGGCGACGAGTGCCTGCAGATCTCCAGTGAGCAAGATGCTCAAGAGTACCTGTCCACTGTGACTGATATTGTGCAAAGAGGTATGGTGTTGACCCCAAAAAGTTTTTTAATATCTGTGACCACCTGTTGATAGCAGCCTGTCTTGAGCCCCATGTGTGAGGATTATGGCTTTATGGTTTAGTACAGGCTGTAGTACAGAAAGACAGGAAAAAAGGAAGGGGAATTACATGCTCTTACGCTTTATTTCACCTCTAAAAACTTCTGCATGATGAATTAATTGTGAAAGTAAATCATTCCTATCAATCACTGGGGATCTCCTAGGACGCCCTCAAAAGCCCCTTGACGTCCCCGTCCTTATCTCAGAAACCAGTGAGGTGTGAAATCTCACCTCAGTTTCCCCACGACTCTAATACCTGATATGTTGTGTTAACATTCAGTATCTTTTAAACCTGGGAAGTGTCATTCCAGTCTGAATAGTTCTGCTAATTAGTTTCCAGTTTTAATTTTGACACTATTATCTATAGACACGCACTAAGAAATATCCACTGAAACTCTGCTATAATAATCATAACAATACAATGAATTCATGAGTTCTCAGTTGGACTCAAATGATTTGTATAAAAAACATATAGCAGTATATAGCCTATTTAATACCAATAATAAATATCCCCATGCATGGCAGTTTTTAGTCACAGTGTGAATCCCAGCCTTGCAAACCAACAACACAACCACCCTTCTCAAGATGCCTTTGCCTCAGGAAAAAATTCACATGGCCTTGCTGTTCCCCTGCCATAAAGGCGAAAGGAAAAGAATGCTCATTATCTGTGAGTACGCCTGAGCAGCAGCTTGGAAGCCTGTTTAACGACCTTTTTCCCGAAGATTGTTTGCGCTGAAGATTGACATACAGTCTATTTACATCTGATGCAAATAGCCAGTCTTTCCTTTTTGGCCGCCACTGACTAATCATTGCAAGCCATGCAAATTCAAGTGCACTCTGTATCACTTTGTTGCACTGATACAGTGAAGTGGCTCAGGCCAGGATCTCACAAATGGTTATATTTTAACCCAGAAGTACCTCCCCTATTCATACCGGATGATGCTGTTTTGTTTGTTAGCACACAGGTGACAGGCATGTAGGTGTTTGAAGAGTACGCAGGTGAAGAATTTGCACTTCATGACTAGTTTCTCTACTTCATGGCTACTTCAGTGAGGTACCACTAATGAAAATGAAATCTTCATTAGATTTTATGTTTCTATTTTCTATTTGAAGCACTCAAAATGTCAGTATATACCAGAAACCACACCATGTCCAAAGCTTGTTAGCATGCCTACATTTGCAAATGACAAGTACCACAGAGTATACCTAAGGCCAAATGAGTATCATTCGTTTTGCATGGTGCTAGACAAATAGTTTAGGAATCGTCAAGTGATTATACTTTATTCAGAGGGAATGTGTGACAATTTTTTATAGCAGATGTTAAGACATTTCATTTAAAATTATAAATGAGAACCTCATGGTGATGCTAAGGGAAACGTTACAGGGTGTCCAATATTTGGCAGGGTTCATCCTCCTGGGACCATGAATGTCTGTACAAAATGTCTTGGCAGTGCAATGTTTAGTTGGCAAGATATTTCATTACAAAGTTCAAGGTCCCATCTTTTGTAGGTGTGTCAGCCTCAGCAGCAAACGTCAGCCCTGTGTCTCATAAACCATTGGGATCAGAGCAACAGGCTGGACGGAGGCAGTCAACTGGAGGCCACAGTGTCAGGTCCAACGTTGTGGTTGTTCCTTCCAGAGTTCCATGCGGGGTGAGACAGTCATCCTGTCAGTAGTCAGCCATTTCTTTATTTCATAAAGCAGCTCTAAAATTCACTACACTGCAGTTCACTGTGCTGTCTCTTTGGCAGAGCTCTATGGAAGTGTTTGTTCTTTTGAAAAATGAGGTGGCTGGCAGCGATACTGAACTTGAGTTCACCAGTGAGAATCAGACGCTGAGAGTGAAGCCTGTCCGCTGGAACGAGCGGATCCTGTGTATTAATGCACCTGGTGAACATAACGAATGCATGATTATTTAAATATTTAAAACAATGAAAATATCTTGTTTGCCAGTATCGAGTTTGTGTATATTTCCTATTGCAGATTTTCCAGCAGGGAATGTAAGAGTGACTGTGCACAGTAAAGGAGTTCCACTGAGCAGGGCACAGATGCAGTACTACAGCAACATGGAGGAAATAACCTGCCTTTTGGCAAGGGTAGCTGACCCTGTGGATTTCATGTGTCAGGTATATCCATTAAAGGGCTCTTTCACTTCAAAGAAAATCTACAATTTAGTTGTACTTATCTGAGCACTACGCTTAAATGGGAAATTCCACTGTTTTTTTGTTTTTTTACAAAAGGTTTGTTTACTTGTCATGAGGAGTTCTACGCAGACTGCGAAACTAGTTGTATAACATCTTGTGTGACTCAAGGGGAGCTTTGTCATGTCTAAAAAAATCACCTTGATGAAGTCAAGCTTTTTGGCTTTGAATTCCAAGACTTCACATTAAAATTCTTTATCGAAAGCACTACAATTTGCTTCCCATTCACACTAATACACAACAATGGCAACAAGCGACCACTGCAAAGTGTGCCCTGACTATTGGAACAACCTCAGATTCTGTCTTTTGCTCAAGGATTGACCCACCAACTGTATGATTAGTGAACAACCTGACCAACTCCATCTCCTTTTCCTGTTTATTACAGGATTTAAAAAGTGGGTATTTACCAGACAGGGGATGTCTAACAAATAACTACTACTGAGTTGCATTATGGGATGTAGGTATGATTGTCTTCTTTCTTAAAGCTGTTCTTTAGGCTGTTTTTAGTGTCCCAACTTTAAACAGTGCAATACCAAATGGGGGAGCCCTTTCATAAGAGGTGGTAGTAGTTATATTTATTGTAGTCTGAGACTTACCCAACTGCAGTTGCGGACTGGATGGCAACATAAACAAACCTTTAAGCACCAACATTATAATAAAGATGAATATTGACGTGACATCCAAACTTTATTACTTTTATGAAGACTATGCTGTAAAAAGAAAGTAAACATAATACCACAGTATATTTACAGAACAGGTAGTGAGCATACAGTGCATCAGACTTCACCCACTAATATATTGAAATAACTGCATCAATCATTGCTTTAAAAATGTTGATAGCACATTTGAATGCTGTGCTACTCTCTCTCTCCTCAATGAAAGTAACTCCTCTGAGGCACTTCCTATGTGTTATGTTAGTTAGTGACTCACGGTTATGTAACTCAGTTATAGAAATTAGTCAATCGCCGCCCCAAACCACTGCTTATAATCGATCCACTTCAAGCCATTAGAAAGAAGTGGAAAAACAGAAGAGAAACTGAACCAGCGTTTTTCTGCTGATGTTTATGTGCCGCTGCTTGTTGTCTCTTCTCTAGAAATGAGGAGATGGCAGGTTTCGGTCGTCTTTCAGCCCTGAACAGTTGATTTGATTAGGTCTCTTTTGCTGAAGAGGCAAATTTGAGCAATGCCAAAGGAAGAATTTGCCAAGAGAAGTTCAAGCTAAAAGTCTGGATGGGCACGACTGGACACTGACGTGTGGAGTTTTATTCAATCTAGCGTCTTTATTGTGGCTACTATAGATTATATTTCACCATTAAATAAAAAACACTCCCACTGTTTCTTGGTGCTGCGTTTGTTTGTTCATCAAGTCTTAATAGTAGTTTGCAATTTGCTTGGGTTGATTAATTTTTGATTGAATTTTGATCTCAGGCTCTACAGGAGTCCTCTGTGGAGAAGCTGGATCAGAAGTTGTCTTCCATGCTGTTGGAGGGCATGCCCACCGGAGGCTTTCAGGGACTGCAGTGTGAAAACACACCTGAAAGAGGTACAGCACTATAGGACTGCTTACTCAGAACTTTACATTAAAAAACACCTGCTGAGTACACACCTATAAATTTCTTTAAATTTGATAATTAATTTAGGGGATATATACACAAAGATACCATCTCAAACAGCTTGCTGAAAGTATATTTTATCACAAATTATTTGAACTTAAATAGGAAATCAACATTTCCTGCAGTACACTGCAGTATGAGTGGATAAAAGCTATACTCCAAAACAACATACTTAAACAAAAGACTTCACACTTAACTGCAGATCCACCCATAAGTATCATGTCATTGATACATATTGAAAAAGGTGATAATTAGGTGAAATGATACCAAGACATTAGCAGCATTTATGCAAATGTATTACTGCCACATAACGTCCGTTTAATTCATTAATTTCCCTCTGATCGTGTGTTTATGCAACAGTGTGGACTGAGCATATCTCTCACAGTTGGAAAGTGTTCCTGTTGCACGATGCATATTATCCACCATGAAAAGAAAGCCCTCCATTATTTCTTGGCTCATTATGTGGCAGATTGATGGCTTCATCAGCTACCCAGATTGATCCTTAACTCTGCTAAAAAGGGCACAGGGAAATGTTTCCATGACAAACAGGTCAATAAGCGCCTCCAAGCTGTCTTTCTTCGACTCACCTGATTGTGTTAGATTGCTCACATCGCACCAGGTCGACTCCAAGGTATCACCTGTAAAGGAAGTATTAGAAGTGGTATGATCTTTGCTGGCAAACATACAGCCGTTCATTTTTAGGCCTGACTGGATGCTGTTGTTTATTTGAAAAATTCCTTTTCCCCGCCTAAAAATGCCATTTATCCTCATCAGAGCTCCACCATGCAGATGTGCCATCACTCCTCCACTTTGCTGCCCAGTATGGATTCAAGAGCGTCTCCAGCCTGCTCCTGCAGTGTCCAGGCGCTGAGAGAGCACTGCACACGGCCAATCGCCACGGACAGACTCCCACTGAGATTGCCAAGAGTCACGGCCATAAAGAGCTTCACATTTTATTGAGGGAAACACTGGTAAATATTGGCAACTCTCATCCTACCTACGGTTATTGTTTTTTTTGTTTGTTTTTTTTTATTGTCTGTTGGTAATTTTCACCCTGGTCCAGTTGGTCCAGCTGGGATTCATCCTTGCAAGAAAATATGCTTTTAGCTTTATTGACCCTCCATGTGGTTTCTCAAAATGTCAATATCTAATGACAGTTGCTCATGGTCAGTGACTTGTGCGCTAATTAAAAACTGGCCAATAACATTGTTTGCGTGTCCAGAGCTGGCCGGCTGTAATGTCACCTAAATGAAATTCCATAGTGCTCAGATACCTGCTGACATCTGAGTAAAACAACACAGTGCACCTGAGCGTGTGAGGTCTCATAGCTGAGGGATGCAGCGCAGCACTCAGGAATGCTCTTAATAACACCAATACGGCGTTAAGACTACGAGCGAAAGCTTCTTTATCAATAATGAATAGAATGAAGAGCATAGAAAGGTGGAGGGCAGGGAGAGTGACCTGTATGTGAGGGCTGATCTCTCTCCCTCCTAACTAGCATCTTTTCATCCAGATCATGGCACAGTTAGTGGATTTGTGGAAACAACCACCACCTCCCCCACCTCCCCACCCAACCACCTTTCCTCTCATCTTGAATATGTTTGGCCTGCGAGGTTCCTAATGGCACACCCCCACTGAGACTAGAAAGGCTGTATTTGTCCACGCTTGCACAATAGCTCACAGTGCAGGTCGCCTGCACGCATTCAGACAATTAATGCAGCCGCTAATGTCGAGATTTTCTTGCGTAATGGCTGCCATTTTCCCATGTGAATATGAAGAGCCTCTTCCTGCTCAAACTTTTCATTTCAATGTGTAGACACAAGAGCAGCACGTTCGCCACAATCCAAATTTAATACATCCCCTGCATGCATGCACATCCCTTTATTTGATAAACCTGGAGGACACCAGCATCATAATGTTTTTTCCAATGCTAATTTCATTAGGCAGTGAGGACATTATCATTATGAAAAAGACACAATGCACCCAGTGTTATGGCCAAGATTGCAGCCTGGAAACACCACACATCATTTCTTGTGTGTCTTGCAAATAGTTAACAAAATATTACAGATGCACATGACACAAGAAATGAGTGAACATTTTTGCTTTTGCATGGTTCCTTTTTATGGAAAAGAGTGCTTAGCGTTCCTCAGATCCTGCTGGTGTGCAAAAAAATGTCACTTAGGTAAAGATGACAGCGCGTAAGTACTTAGAAACGTTTGTGCTGTCACTGTACCTCACCAGTATTTCAAAGCATATTTAGTTTTCGTGGGTGTGACATCTTTGTGGCGCATTTGTAATTCACTTCCTTGAAACAGATAGTCAGGATTATTTAATAACAGGAGTATTTCCTGTAGATAGGACCAGTTTGGGAAATACACATATTCACTTTCTCGCCAAGAGTTAGACGAGAAGATTGATACAAATAGCCAATAGTAGTTTAGCTTAGTTAAGCATACAGACACAGCTAACCTGGTTCTGTCCAGTGGTAACAAAATACACTTACCAGCACCACAATGTACAAATACACAGCCATAAATAGGTAAAATAAGTAGGTAGTACATTATTATACATGCATTAAGTTATAGATGTTGGAAATTTCCTAAAAAAAATCGATTTTATTTTCCATTGAATTCACATCACAATACCCATGTTGCTCGAAGCACACAACACCTCAAATGGTTGCCAGTTTGTTGCACAACCTGCATATGTCATTGTCATGTGGAGTGACAGTCAGACAGACTCAGTCATGTCAAATGATAATTCTTTTGTGGTAATGAATTCAGTTTGGATCAGTAGTGCTTATGTGCATTTATGTCATGCGCATTGATCTGACGAGACAGTGTTGGTGTAGCCTCCCGGTGAGCTCACAACACCTTCAGCTTTAGCTCACCAATCAAGAGGAAAAATTGCCACCTTGTTACGCACTGACACACTTGAAACTCCATCAACTCCAACGAGCAAAAGCTGAACCACTGTTAACCCTGGTCGTCCTACAGACGTAAAATAACATTCATTTTGGACCCACACATTTTTCTTAAATGATTAATTTACAATCATATTATTTTCAACTTTTTTTCTGCACCTTTCTATAAGCTTTGTGGATGTTTGTTTTTTTTATTTGTCTTTGAAAATATTATTAATACCTTTATAAACTAGACTGTTGAGTACTTTCATCTATAACAATGCACCATATATGTAAGCTACTTGTATGTTTTGTATGTACAATCTTATTCTACACAGTGACCAGTAACTTTACTGACTTTACACTGTTGTTTTACTGTCGTAAAAACACTGCAGAGTTAAAATGACTTTTGAAAGGTATTAAAGTCAAAGTATAAAAGTATCATATAATGGAAATACTCAGTTATTAAGTACCTAAAAAACTGAATTCAAATTAAATGTACTTTACTTTCCAGCACTGGACACTGATTCTGAATAGAAATGTGACTGTCAAACTTTTTAAATGTAATTTGTCAATGATGTGATCACAAACTATTCTATTCTTCTATTCTATTCTATATGTCAAAACCAAAATAATCTGTATGGCTAAATAGGTAGTATAACAAGGGGTAAGCATATCTACTTGGTTTTATTTTGTCATTTGGGTGGACTGATCCTTTAAAATTTGTATCAGCTGTTGAATTCTGTGTGTCACATCAGTCTATATTAGAGCACTGTGCTCATTCATTCATATGAAAATCTCTGCACTCATCTCCCATCTTCCTATTATAATGACAACTTTCAACTTTCTCTGATGGCTTGGATCAACCTATGGAGAATTCCCCCTCGAGGGAAATTTAGACACTCCAACAGCTGTTGCAAATGTACTTATCCCCCTAGCAACACTGCTAATTGAGAGTGACTGCAGATGGAGCAAGGTTTGATCAGATTGCTCTAGTGAGTCGAAGTGCTCGCTGCAGTGAGTCAGCTGAGTCGACAGGGGACCAGCAGAGCCAAACAGAGGTCCCTCCCACAGGGACTGGAACAAGCCTATAGATGTAACATAACAGACCGACACACACAAGCAGCTGACATTTCTTTGTGGTTTTCTTGGAGGGTAATTAAAATTTTCTTGACAGCTAAAACTAAATACTATACATTCTCTGCTTGAGCGGTGTGTTAGAGCAAAGTACAAGAGTATTTATTGTGGGGCGGGTTTTGTTTTGTTCTTGCTCCTTTTTTTTTTTTTTTTTTTTTTCCTCCACGGCAGTTTCATTAACTCATCTGCAGTGTTTCCCCCACCTCCAATTAATCAACCCATGATGCATCAGTGATTTGGGCGTCAGTGTAGCAGCGCTCTGTCAATAAATCCTAGATGGATCGGTCCCCTGCTTCATACAGAGGCTGAATCACTCACAGGGCCTGCGTCAGATCCACTAGTCTGCCCTGGCACCACACTTCTTTGTTAATTAGCTGTGCACTGCTCCAGAGGGGAAAGCTGAATTATTCAGGGAGAGCATAACTAGAATACAAATATAGAAAATGCTCCGCAGTTATCTACGATGTTTATGTCCTCAGACTGCAATATTGTGCCTGCTCATAGTAATTACTAACACAAACACACATTGTCCTTATTTAATATTTCAATACTGGGTCACACATTTGGCTGAGTGTCACTTGGCATTTAGAAGAGCTCTGCGCTCCTACCAAGATTTCACTGTGTGCTCTCAGATGCAGAGCAGGCCTCAATAAATATAAATTAGCTTGAAACTGCATGAAAAGACTACAAAGAGCTATTTATGTGCTGCATGCTGCGTTTGGGCGCAGTAGACTCCTATCCAAATGAAGGTGAAACCAAATTAGCTGACACCCTACACTCCAGTCCAGGGTTTTTTTTGAATCTGCCTTATTTTGCATGCAACATTTGTTTGGTCAGCACCTGCACAATCCTTTTTAGAAAAGGGATTTGTGTATCATTTGAATCATACGGTCATCCTCGTTCTGAAAAAGAAACAGTTATCGTCATATAACATATAGTTATATGTTGCGTGCATGTAAGGAATGCTGAAAGATTTCACATTCATCCAACCAATTTAGTGACTCTTTGTGCATCTAGTGCCACCTTGAAGCTGACATTTGTGAATTAGCTGTACTTTGTGTTTACTGCTAATTAGAAAATAGTAGCAAGCTATTATGCTAACCTATTAGTCAGCATAGTAACACGATACCTGATAAACATCAGCATGTTAGCATGCATAATACATGTTTGGTTTCGTGTTCTAATAACGCTATGAAGACAGCACTCTGCAGAGTAAATGTAATTTTATTTTGCTGAGCTGACCACTTATTATTATTTTTATTATTAAAAAGAAGTTGGCCCGAATTTGTCTGCATGGCATTTAAGAGATATGTTCAGTGTTACACAATCTGCCATGCATCAAACACTCCTGTCCTGAAGCCACTTTGTCAAAAGACAGCCAACATGCTGGCACCGAGAGCCGAGACTAGGCAGCATGTGAAGTGACCATTTCAGCTGCTGAAAACAGATTTACGCTCCTTATCTTACAGTAGATTCACTTGAGATTCGCTCTCCCGCTCTCAAAATCGTGCCTGCTGATCTGTCTGAAGCGTGGCTGCTTAGATTGCAGCGGTGAAACTGAATTTGTCTGGAATGTCCAGGGCTCCTGCAGTTTCAGGCATCTGTAAAATGATTTAGCATTCGCAGTTAGTAAATAAATACCCCTCCCCTGTCCAGAAATTACCTCTGAAAATACCACACTTTGCTTAAGCACAGCATCCAACTATTATAATTCAATGTTCAAGCTGTGGTGGTAATTAACCCGTCCTTTCTACCTGTTGGGCCTGTTTTGAACCTCCACTATTAAGTAATGCATTCATGACAGCCAATAAGTAATTTGCAGTACTAGGAACAGTGTAATATTGTAATTGAGTCATGAGTGGCTGTGTTGCTTGGAAACTGCACACAGAGCATGGCGGTTGTATGGAGGATATCTCGATCAAAGTGAGCTGCATCTCATATATTCTGCACAGATTTATGTTACTGACTGGGATTTTTGTTATTGAATTCAGTTCATATCCTTTTAAACTGACAAAGGCATCAAATGTAATCCTAAGGCATTACCATATGTATTATGACAGTCTTTTGTTGCCATAATCTGTTTGGATGCAAAATCTACAATACAGCTCAGCAGCTGTTTTCATGCATACAAAACATACAGTTTACATAAAGTGCCACATACCACATGCATTGGCAAATAGCTTTTTTTTTTTTTTTGCTTTTTCTTCATTGGCTTCTCTGTCAAAATAAATACTAAATGCTCTAAGAAAGCATTTTTCCACTTTAAGTCAGAATTAATGATCCAACCCTTCAGTTCCTCACATCTCCATCAGAAGTTGAAATATGGCAGTAAATTAATATTCGTGCCTCAATCTAATTGTGGATGCAGTATAAATATCAAGCCATGGGCCTGGAATTGCTCGCTAAATGATATGTTTGGACTGAAAGGGGAAGATTGTCTGATTTCATAATTACCCTGATCATACCCCTGCCTGTCCCTCAGCATGCTATTAGCAAATGGGCCGACTCCGCAGCAGCCTTGCTGTCAGAGGGAAAAGTGCTTTCTGTTAGCCAGCAGGCAGGGTTACAGCACACCTCTCTAATTCCTGCTACTGCCCTGAAATTGCTTTTTCCGCAAGTGAAGTCCTAACGGACCCAGCAAGAAACCTCAATTATTAAATCGGACGTTTGCAGCATCTGACATGAGAACAGGGAGGGAAGACATGAGCCTGTAATGTGACAGAGCTTAGAGAGCAGTTAGAGGATGGTCACGTTAGCTGTTATGTTTCACCATCGTGCCTCGAAAAGAGGTAGAAAAATGTGGATGCACTGAGGCAGCCAAAGAGATTCTTAACAAAATCACAAGCCGGTGTTGTATCAAGATTTGTCAAACACTGAAACAAAAATATATAAAAATAAAACTCCACTCTTACACGGCAAATGCCTGGCTTCAACATCACACATTAGACATTTCTTTCCCTTGGATTCTAAATTGCCCCCATTGAGCTGTTTCTTTGTGATTGGAATGAGGCACAAAACGCATCTCTTCATGCTCTGTTGTTGCAGAATATGCTCAGCTCAGGCGAGGACAATGGTGATGCCAGTGTGTACGAAATGATGTGCACCGCAGGTGAGTGAAGGACTGATGGGGAGTGGAAGGAGGACAAAGAAAGCCGGTAATGGGATTGTTTTGTTTTGCTTTTTTTTTTTTTCTTTTCTCCTCATCATTGTGCTGGGTTGCTGCTTATTTCCGACCACTGAGTATTTCCCCCCCTTTTGCTGATGGGCGCAGCGTGTGGCAAAAAGCAGCCAGCAGAACTTCATCATGACACTCAGAGAGATGCTGTAGTAAACACTCTGTGCATTAGGGACTCCCTCCACCGCGGAGGAAGGAGAGGAAGGAGAGGAGGAGGAGGAGGAGGAGGACATCTATGCACCACTGGGGGTGAATGATGAATATGACACCATCCTGAACTCGGCAAAAGCAGCGGTTCTTGCCAAACGCCCACCAGCGCCCACTCCTCGGCCCGAGAGCACTGACGCGAAAGAGGACAGCACCCCTTACATCGCTAAAGGTAACTTAGAGAGCGACCTGCTGCTCTTTTGCCCCACCCTCTCTGTTTTCAAATCTCAGACACGATGCAGCTGATTTGGAGTAAAAAAAACAAAAAAAAACCAGCAGAGTTATGCATAGTACGCAGAGGGGAGTTTTGGGAGATCATGTGGGAGGGAGGAAGTGCCTGGAATGTGCATTGCCATTGTCAGTGGAGAGAGGCTTTTTTTTTTTTTCTTTCACCATGCAGTTTGTTTTTACCCCCCCTTACACACACACACACACACTTTAAACCGCAGAACATGTTGCTCCCCGCTGCAAAACAAACAAAAACAGCGAGGGAGGAGAAAGAGCACACAGTCCCTAACTGTTCAATTTCAAGCGCCGTGAATATTTCATGAGGACGAAACATCCAAAAGTGACTGGTATTATTAAGGCTTCTAAATCATTAAAAACGTCCGCGACTTCTCCTTTTTCGTCTCGCAAGTGCAAACGTGTGTACATGGCTAATTGTGATCACCTCGGATGATACCATGCACACACACACACACACACACACACACAAAAAATGGTTGTGACTGTGCAACAGGCACCCTCTCCTCATTATGCAGCTTTTTATTGAGCTTGCTTGTATCCAGTGAGCCAAATCTCTGCCCAATGGGACTTACAGCAAAAAAAAAAGCAAAAAAAAAAAAAGAAAAGAAACTGAGTGCACCACTGAACTCTCTGCATCCCAACCATCCCCTCAGTAACAGAGAGGGAGAAGAGAACTACCGGGCTGCCATCTGCAACCAATCTTGGCCAAGGCCAAGTCAGCCAGAATAAGTCATTACACATGTTTTCCATCGTCCTTGTCCCCAGAGCGCACAAGAGAAAGGAGAGGGATTTTGAGGTTTCCATCTATTGAGACAGTGAAGCTTCAAACCACACAAGGATCACATTTTGCTCCTCACTCCCACTGCTGCAGTGAAAGATGTGAGAGGAGAGATGGGGCTTGGTGGAGGATTAGGCGAGGAGCCAGTTATTGGAGACCACTGCACAAGTGGAAATAATGAGGGAGGGTTTTTTTTTTCCCCTTTTCTTTTCTTTTGAGAGACTGACGCGCCGAAATGGGAATGAAATTCAATGCTACAGGGTGAAATTACCAGGCATGTAAACTACACGGAGAGCAATGTACACACTCCGAAGCTGAGGCACGAGTAATAGCTGCGGTCATGTGACAGATCCTCAGCAGTGCTCCACTCACAATTTCACTCCAACTGAAGCCAACGAAGCCAGAGCTCATATTATGAGCTGGGCAGAAAAGGGAGGCCGTGTTTGAACATGAAGTGGAAAAGAGAGAGAGAGAGATGGGGGGAAGCAGTCAGAGGTGGGATTATCTCGCAGGGTGTGGATGCTGAATTCTAATCCAGTGTTGGTCACCGCCTCTGACAGCTAAACAGTGTAGCCTTTCATTCTGAGCACCCACTACCAAAACCAAAAGCATAATTCAGGGCGTTTAATTCGATCCAGATCCGAATGTGTGTGTCCTTCTCTCAGGGAAATAACAAACCAGGATACCTCATATTTCACTGATATTTACATTCAATTACATAAGTATTTTTCTGAGATGTTTATAGAATATGTCCCCCCCCCATGCTGGCTCTTCATATTTAGAACTGCACAGTCAATAGGGGTTTTTTCTAATTTTAGTTTATGGCACCATCTTGTGGACAAGTTGTTAAAATGCAGGAGCACGAAGCAGTTCAGGGAATCTGGTGTCTAATCTGGTGTGTGTTTGCAGTGTTCCAGAAGAAGACGACACCACAGGGCGATGCTGACCTGTATTCACTTCCCACTAAACAAGGTGAGCTTTGGGTGATAAAAAGGGAAAAAGGTCAATCAGTCAATGTCATTCTTTAAGCGTTATTCCAGTGATTTAGGATCGCATCAAGACTGGACAATATCAAAGCAGCAGAGGCCGACACATCCTGACTTTTGGTCGTTAAAGTAAATAAAGCTTCAAACATATCACAGACTAAATGTCTGTGATATGTCCCCCATAATTTTCCTTGAAGGAAGGAGAAAGGGGTCTGGGTTCTTATGGGTTAAATAGATGTGTGGTTGAGAGTCAGTGCTCAGGTTTTCATGCTTTCATGCATCCTTTTCATGCTGTTTCCCAGTGGCCTTTTACATGTGATGTGATATATTTGTAGCTTCTATGTCCCCAGTGAGTTTACTCTGTTAACATCAAAAGAGGAATTTTTTTTTATACCTCCTAAAGGTTATTGCTTCTGGCATTTAAATATACAATGCCTATGTTAGATAGGATACAGTAGATAAGAGGACAAAAAAAATCGTGCCAGGTATGCAACAAAGTTCCCAGTTGGAATCGATATTATGGCAAGTAATTAACTATTAGGCCACCAGGATGCCCCTTTCTCAGAATCAAATGTTTTCAACTGCAAGTTAATGCAAAGAAGCTTTAATTATCAACTTCTGTTGTAGGTGGGAGGCTGGCTTTATCATTCATGAACAGAGAGACAGTTGTACTCATCAATCTTTGGAGCTTGCACCGTCCCCAAAAATAGGCTTTTGTTTCCCTTTTCTGGATAGAATTTGTTTTGTGACTTTTTATGCACGTTTTACTCATAACAGCAGGGTTTTTACCATGCATGATCTTTTCTGACTTTTCTCTTATAGCCTGTTGAAGTTACCTGCAGGGTGGTATCAGTTAACGTTGATATTCTTTGATTAATTTCTGCTGTGAAACTCATTAAAACGGTAGCGATTGCCGTGGTTAAATAAGACATTGCAGCAGTAATAGGCACACCAACAGTAAAAAAAAAAAAAAAGGCAATAAAAAGAGCAGGTAGCACATTTAAACACATTTGGGTGCCAAGAAGACCAGACAAAATTAAAGTGTGAAAGCGAGATAGAGCTGCTACATTCAGAAGCCGCAGCGGTACGAAGCCATTTTCCTGCTTTGCTTCAGTGTCGGTGACACTGAGTGACAGATCCAAAGATCATTGCAGTCACCCCAGAAAATTACTTATCGCCTTCACCTCATGACTCACTGGAATTACAGATGTGCTGGGCAAAATCACATTACCAAACAATCACCTCTATGAATGCCATCTGGAGTGGGCGTACACCCTGTCTTTTCTTATTTCTGTTATTCAAAACAGGAACGAGCAGTTTAATTTATGATATAATACGTGAAATCCAGCTTGTTAACTTGTCCTCTTGTGCGTGGGGATTATTTTTTCCCCATTCCTTTGTCATATGATCTGAGTACCCCAAAGCAGCGTATGTTTTTATTGAGCTGTTGTTTGTTGCAGCACGCGGGCGAGAAGACAGCATCTCTGCCACCTATGATACCTTTGCGCCAAACCAGGTTCAGGGGCTCCAGCAGCTCATTGAGCTCCAGCTGAGGGTGAAGGCAGGCACGCTCACCGTGGACGGGGCCCTGGAGCGCTTCAGCGACTGGCAGCGGGTTCAGAAGGGCACGGACGCCGTCCAGCAGGTGGGCCTATCACACGATGCGATCACACTCACACCGGACGTGGAATGAAGAAGCTTGCGGGACAAAGCCCCTAATAAAAGCAGAACCATCTGTTGCTCAGGTCATGCCAACCCGCGGAACAATCTCCTCACGGCCATTGAGCTCAGAGCAATGACGAGCTAAGCACCAGATTTTTGGAGTGCAAAACAGAGAGGAAAGATAGCGATGAAGGGCCACTTACCACCGCTTGTCCCGCACACAGTATTTTCACAGTATCAGGAGGGAAAATGTGATTGCAGGTGTGGGTGGTGTGACACGTTTCAAGCTCCTGTTTTAAAAACAACTCATCAGTTATTGGTGAACTCATGAGTCTGTTTTTTTTTTTCCAGAAATGTGAGCCCAAGTGTTGATTTTACCTTTCGCGATTGATTGACAGATCAATTTTGTTTCTGAGTGGGTACAAAAAGTACAAAATGTGAGTCTCAGAAGCAAGTTTTAAAAATGTCAAACTGGAAAAAGGGCCACTGTATAGTAAATATTAAATACTTAAGGGAAAGGGGGACAGGTGTGCAGGCAGGTGATGTTCAGGTGGTAGGGAAGAGCTGAGGACATCTGGTGGTTGGGGCAGGAACGACAGGAGTTGTTTGAGCAGGCAAATGTCATCTAGCAAATGTCAGAAAAAGGTTTAAAAAAACTAAACCATTGCAGTTGCCATTATAATATAAATGCATATTCACATTAAAGTCTTGAGCGTCCAGCTGTCTGAACTGAACACATTTAAAACAGGAAAAACAGGTGTAAATAATAAAATGAATGATGGCTAAATTCCATTTAGCTGCTTCATTGTTCATGTTATTAGTAACACCTGCGCTTCAGAGAGTCAAACTCTGAAAGGCTTATCGTGCGTGTTAAAGGCTGTGAAACAAAGGTATGCGCTCATGAAGAAGAAGCAGCGGTCTAATACATTAAATTTGTGTTTTTCTTAAAATATAAATCACTACATCACAGCAACAATAACCACAAACATAAGGTGAGATCAGTGGTGGAACAAGTATTCACACACTTTACTTACTCCAGTCCTCCACTTGACGTAAATGTCTTCTCTATTAAAAATCCTACAAAAGTAAAAGTACTATCACTGAAAATGTATTTAAAGAGAAGGAAGTGATTTTAATGCAGAAAAGGGGCCATGTGATTGATTGTATTATGATATGTCACATTATTAGATTAGAGAGAAAAGATGAAATATGATAAGCCTTTATTGATCCCCAGAGGAGAAATTCAGCTCTTACAGCAGCGCAAATCCAGAAATAAATACAGATAAATGGAGAAAGTAAATAATAAGAGGCACATAAAACTCAAAAGAGAATAGAAGTAAAAAAAAAAAGGGTGAGCAATTAAAGACAGTGACAGTAGTGTGATTATTAGCAGCAGAGTCGGTAATTGTAGTGTAAATCAGTGTGTTAGTATTTTACTGTTGTTGCCTGTCGAGGTGGATATTTTTACTACTTTATGCACAGTAAGTTTTATCTACATCTAAAACATAATAACATCAGTGAGACTACCTTCACTCTCTCACACTGCTGTGGATATTTCAACATTATTTACCAGTTTTTCAGAAGATCTCTATGAAGGTGCTAAGAGATATTGATTAAAAATAATTAATTGAAATCATTTGTAAGTAAATGGATATTCTGTGTGTGTTGGTCCAATATTAAAGCACTGATCTTTGTATTTGCAGGAGAAGTTGAGTCAGCTGAGGGCCAGTGTTGTCAACAACAGGGTGGATGATGACAGTGTCTACGGTAAATATTCCTCCAGGCTGGATATGCGGGGTTAAACTCTGCTGTCATCACAGAGAGGCTCTGCAGAGCTCAGCCTTCCTGGAACTTCAACATGAAAATAAATAATATACAGTGCAGTTAAAGTTACTGTGGAACAAGCAGCCACCTTACAAATGACTGTATTAAACTGTGTACTGTAGATGGCTTAGGAACTCTTCTCTCCCCGCAGATAAAATCAACATCGTTCATCACACGCCAAGTGAGTCTTTAAAAACTTATCTCAGTGTGCGCAGAGAAAACCTGTGTTTGCATGCCTTTGTAGTTTCTTCACTCCCAGTTGCGGTGGTGGGGAATTAATCCTCGGGGAAGTGTTATTTAATCAAATCCCCAGTGCCGTGTTTTTATCTACCGCGTTTCACTTGCACTAAATGGGAGTCTTTTCTTTTCTCTTACTGAACAATTCTCTGTTCTGCTGCGCATACTGGGTAATTCTTCTTCCAGGTGTTACAGTGAATGAAAGTGGAAGAGGAAGCCAAGCAGCGGAGTCTGATTTTTACAGCAAGCCACTTAAAGGACAGCATGTGAGTTTACTTTAGTTGCCGAAGTTTGCATGAATGCATTAATATAAAGTGTACACAACACTGTGTACACTTTACAGTAAACAAACATAGTGACATCTGTATCTCTCTCAATTGTTTTGCAGCTGAGTTTCTTTTCCAAAGCTGACAAGCGGTGAAGGTAAGACTGAATCCAATGTAAATCAATAATTTCTGCTGAAATACTCTTAATTCTTAAATTTATTCAAGCTCATCTTGTGTCACATTTTCTATATTTACAGGTTTTACCACGCAAAAGAGACTCTATTCTTCCACCAATTATATCCTGTTTAATCTGTTTAAATACATAATATGTCATTTTAATTCTTTACAGTTATTAAAGTTTTGTATTTTGAAATGATGAAATGACACATAAATATTTCCTACTGTTTGTTCAGCTCTTAGTGCCTGTTTTAAGATGGTTCAAGATAAGCAACCTCTGGTTTCATGACAAAAAAGTAGCACATATATTATGTACAGAATGTTTAAATAAACTTTTTAAAGCAAAATTACATTTTCAGCATATTTTCAATTTTAAATTTTAATTCTGTAAAATGTCTGTCATCAAAGTGGTCCATGTTTATTATCTTCTACTATGAAATAAAGCCAATGAATTCAGTGTCACTTTATCTGCAATAATTAAAATAAAATTGTAATGATTTTTACTTATTAAACTTTTACAAAGTGAAAAATGTAAACACATCAACATCCAATAAAGTTAAAATGGTAGGTGCAATAGGTTTTCATGTGTCTGTTCTCCAGGAAAAGGGAATCAGGGAAAAAACTTTCACACCTTTGCCTCCAGAGGGCGCTGCATCTCTAAATATACTCATCACGCTCACTGTTCGAAGCAACCAAAGACATCTGGCAAGCACAGAAGCACCTGCTGACCTCCTGATGACTGGGAGACAAACTATGAAAAAAAAAAAAAAAAAAGTGTATCCATACATGAATGTAAACGGAAAGCAAAAATACTCATGCAGCAGGTGAGAACATCAATGGAGAGCTTCTTGCTGTGCTTGGTTGCAAACAGGAAATGTGTGTTTAAACTTGGCTTGCATCAGCCAAGACATGTCAAAAGGAATGTACAAATGAAGCATAATTGAAATGAAATTAAAAAATGTAAAACTATCACGGCTCAGCTCACTGGGATGAATAGAAATGTCCACAGAGGGGTGCTGTGACGAGCGAGGGTAAAATTAAAGGTCAAAGGCTTCATTTTCCTGGAAAACTCGCTCTGTTCAGCTGCCATAGTGCAGGCATCTGCGTGTGAAAAACAGCTTTACAATTATTTCATAAATAACGCCTAAAGAGGCTTTTTTAAATGACATCCTTTGAATTTCTGCATAATAAACATTTGCTGTGTGGACTTGTCAAAAACGTGAATTTGCCGTGATTTACGACACTATTCAGGAATTGGCACAAATGCACACACTCGTTCTCTCTCTCTCTTTCTCACACACACACACACACACACACACGGAGATACCAGTTTGTTGGTACAGCCCAGCCTGTGCCTGAATGAATGAATAAGAGCTGCATGGGGAATTCAGTGAATGCATGGCTAAATCCGAGCTCAGTCTTGAAACCCAGGCAGAGGCAGAGCTGTGTGCCAACAAAGCAGCTGGGTACACGCCGGGCACATTTTTCTGTTCAATCATGCTCTTTGTGAATAATATGTATTAATGCCGTCCCTACTTAGACCTGCCAGTTAGCCTTTGGAGATGATCCGGCTTCAGGACCCCATGGCATTTGAGGCATATGTTTGCCTGTCACCTGCTGAGCATATTTCAGTCCCTGCGTCAGGCTTGGCCACCGAGATAGGCCTCGATTCATCGTGTATGCAAATATCCAAGCGCTGCCACAAGGAATGATTCCCCAATCGCAGCGAGACAAGCGGGTTCAGAACTTCGGTGGCATGTGTTGCCCACACCAAACATGCTTCTATATGTGAGCAGAGCTACATCAAAAACACGGGATCAAAGATTCACTGATTTTCAAAACCCTGTACTGTATATCCACTGTGGGCGGGAATCAGGATATTTCTGGAATGTATATGATCCAAAATCTAATTATGGGATAATTTGTTTGACCAAAGTAACTCTAAATTTGTTTAATGTCTAAATTAAAAGTCACAAAGTGCATTTATTCAAGAACTGTATTTATGTACAATACTGAGGTTACAAAGGACTTGTGAGATTTTATTTTAAAGGAAATATTACTTTTTTCTCTATTACACATTTGAATTTTGTAATATTTTACAACTAATCCTCTTAAAGGATTATGGTACTAGGTAATGTGCAAGGTTTCTTTCATTTCAAACTTATGCAGGAATTACACATAGAACTTCTTTTGATGGTGTGTGCTAATGTGGCATTGCAACTTTATCTTGTTGAAAGTAAAAGATTTTAATAATCTCTGTTACTTAATACTGTTGAGTGTTTGAACCTGTATGGATGACTAAGTTTAGAGCCGAATTAAATCAACTTGGAGGCAGCGGAACAAACTGTAAATGTAATATTGACATATCATCGCTTTAGCATAAATTTGGAGTCTTGTGTCTTTTCACCAGACAGATTTAAAATCAAGTCTCCTCTTCATTTTTTTCTTTGGTCTGCACCAACTCCTGAGAGAAATATCTGGGGTTTTTTTTAATCAGCTAAATGCTCCACTATATTCACAAGCTTGCAGCTTACTTTTCCTGTCTGCCGTCTCGTGCTGGGCAGGTAGCGTACAGCTGCTGACTGCGTCTGTAAATTAGGCTGATAAGATTGGTGAGACTGAACCCGAAAAGCTGAAAAACCAATAAAACCAAAATAATAAGCTGAAAGATGCTAAAATACACCGTATATATCTAAGAGTAATTGCAGAGTTGGGTGATTGTGTGTGGATTTATCACCATAAACAACCACTCGCACACTACACATATTCATATGACCCACTGTTAATGTAAAAAAAATGATAAGTGTAGCTTATAGTTTCACCTAAGGATTACTGAAGGCAGCTTTACTCACTATTATACAACAAGAATGGAAAAATTCTTTAAAATCTTGACAAACTTCCCAGTTGGATTCCCTCCTCCTCTCTATTCCAGCAGCAGGCTTGGTCAGATAGGGGAGAGACAGGATTACACAGTCAACGCATCAATAATATTGTTATGACACAGCTCTTAACTGGTGATGGCCTCTACCAATTGAAACATGAAAAGTCAAGCTGTCGCCTCAGTCATCTGCCGAATCCTGCCTGCGTCCCAGAGACACCTCTGGTTCCACACCGCTGCAAAAACACTCATGAGAGTACAAACACTGGGATAACTTATCAGGGATAACTAGTCTACTGAAGGAGCATGCATAAACACAGCCATTCAGAACTTCTCCATTATGCACCTTGGCATGCATGCAACACACACAGGGAGGCAAAAACACACACACCCACCTCCCCTCCTTGCTCGGTCCTCTCTCCGGCCCCAGGATTAGGGCAGAGGATTGTGCACAGCTGCTCCCCAACATCCCCGATAAAAATCAGGCAATTTCACAGTCAGTGGCATTCTTTCATCCCCTAATCCACACCCCGCATACAGTATAGATGAACCTCACTGCGATGAGAACAAGCTGTTCTGAGCTGACCCCCCCTGGTCAATGCGGACACCTTCGATTGGCTATAGAGACATTGAGCGGCCGAACTGTCGGGTGCAGGAGCAAGAAAGAAGTGTCCGGTCCAGTGCTGCATATTGACCTTCACTTCCTTTTTAGCGACTAATTTGATTATTTTGTGTCGATCCAACAGCCATCAGTCTAGCAAGCAAGGACTACAGCTAAGTGAAAGAAGAAAAAAGTAGTGTTTTTGTGGATAACGCTTTTTGAGATTCAGCTAATAGGTCAGATTTTCAAAATACCAATTAAAACATGCTACAAAACACACCACCAGTTTTTGTGGATTGAAATAATTTTAAACCACTTTAGGAAGGAAGCTAAACTCCTGTTTGCACTTACATAAACAGACCGCTCCTAACAGCCTTGACACGAGTAGACATCGTTTATAAAGACTTTATTTAATGCATTTCATTAGTCATTGCTCGCCATTATTCCTCAGAGCTTTTCCCCTTCTCAAGTCGTTCACTTCGCCCATTTTGTCTGACCCCAACCTCCATTTGCAGAGCAATTCTTCACCAAAGTTCAAACGGGGGACAAAAAGGTACTTCGCAGCAAAAAAAAAACAAAAAAAAGAGAGAGAGAAGGGAGGAGGAGGAAAAAAAAGTATGAATCAAAGCAAAATCAAAAGCCAAGGAAATGGAATTCACTGTACAAACGTCGGGGGAATTTCAATGTCCGCTGAGGCACAGTAGAGCTCTGTTCGGTCCTCGCAGGCTGTGGGGTGAAAAGAGCAGCAGCCACAGCAGGGTACATCTATTCTGACAAGTCCTTACACACACTGAAAAGCCTGAGCAAGGTCTATTTGTTTAAGGGGCAATAGACCCAGCGGAAGGATGCTGAAGCTCTAACACGATAACAGGATAATTTTATGGTTTCACTTTTTGGGGAGACGTGAAGGTAATCAAGAATAAATGGATGTTTCCTATCTGCTGTCTGAGCATTAACACTTCAGGAATCAGGATTATAGTTTTTGATAAAAAAAAAACACTGACTTGCGTCGAGGAACATATTAATTGCAAACTTTTTTTTTTTTTTTATAAAGACGGTATAAAGATAACTAATTTAATTGGAAATAAAGGTGGTTTGCCCAAACTTGACATAGGAGCAAGCATGCCTGTTCACATCCTGGGAAGATTATGAAACCATGAGAAAAGTTCACAGTTATTTGTTGATATATTACTCGGGGGCAGTCCTCTCCCCTCCTTTAATTCTGATTTATGCAGATCGTTTGGAAATTTCTCTCACAGAGGGCAGCACCTTGCCTGCATCTCCAACAGTGACTCTTTTTTTACGCTTTGAAATGGTTGTAGACGATATAAACTATGTGATCCTTTTTTTGATCTGCGTTTCCCTTACCCTCCTCCACAAAAGGTCAAAGGTAAGTGATGGATTCAAAACTGCACCCTTGGGACTGGTAGGAAACAGGTCTGATCCGAAAACAATAAAATAAACCTTTTGACCTGTGCAAAAGGTTTATTTTAAATATAATAATTTATTCAGCAGCATCATATTTAGAAATTACGCTCGTTCTGTCTCTGCTTTCTGGGAGTCTCCGATGACTTTGAGGTTCTGTGTGTTCGGTGGGAATTGTGTCCAGATGGTGCTGCTGTACTTTTTCACAGAGCTTAAAAATGTTTGTCTGCCAGAGATTGGACACGTTGAGGACATTATGTTGTGTGTAGACTGACTGAGTGTAATTTATTGCTGTTGTGCCGTTACATAAACTTATTTTGCCAATAAGGTGTCTATACGGCAAGTCTTGTGAAATGCTCCAATAATGTTTTTTTTTTAAATTTAAGAAAAGATGAGATAAGATATGATATTACTTTCTTCATCCCGGGGAAAACTGCTGTGCGGCAGTTGCGATACAAAGTAGGATAAAGTGCAAATATAAAACAATAACAAAATTAAGTATAAAGGTTATCAGTATGGTGCAAACACAGTGTCAGATACGGAATAAGTTAATGTTAGGTGTCAAAAATATAAGTATCGACAGGTTGAGTGTTAAATAGTAGGGTGCAAATTGGCAGATATCTACACAATGCCAGGACTAGGTAGTTAATGTGTGCCATAATAAATGAACAGGTTAAACAGTGATGTCACAGTGGTAACAGAAAAGCAATCCAAAATGCACACATCATACAATCAATATCAACACCAACACACAATAATAACAGCTGGTGAATGATAAGGTGCAGGTCCATATTTGCAAAATGTCAAACTATAACCGGATCACGGATATATTAGAGCAATGGGATATAGTTACGTATGTAAAATGATCAAAACTGAAAGTACAGGTACATGTCAAGGCTTAATGATTAAGTCCATGATATTTCACATTAGAACCCTGGTGTCCAGAGATTTATAAAATGGTAATAATCCACAGGGAGTCTGTAATCCAGAGAAAGAGAAGCAGTGTAGAACAGAGCTGGAGCCACCTCAGCATCTGTCTGTCAGATGTTGATGAGATGTAAAGTCTGATGGTTTAATTTGTTAAAGAATGAGGCTTATCCTATATTTTTCTCATTCGTCTTTTTACGTTGTTTTATTTTTTTTTTATTTGTTCGCAATAAAAAAAATACATAGATATAGAATATCACCAAACTTGTCCTTTAAGAGACTCAATCACACACTTTCTAGACATTTCAGTGAAAGCGCGTCACCAGTGTGTAGCAGAGGAACAGACAGTATATCCCATAATATCCACCAAATTATCTTTTAGATGGTGATACACACCTAATTGTGCAGCTGCTACACAAGAGGCCTGAGGGTTGTTTATTTCATTAAAGTGTGTTCATTGGAAATACACACTTTGTTGGAAAGTGATCATTTTCTCCTGTTGTGATCCCACAAAAGACTGAAAAAATACAGAACAAGCCTACTGTGCTTCAGTATTTACTCAGCGCAGAAGCAAACTAATTATTTACACCCACAGTGTATGCGTTGTGCTGTCAGGTATTATCGCCTCATGTATCAAGAGATCAAACCGGTGGTGGAAATATATCTCTGCGTGATCATTTGAACAACAAAGACAGCAGTCAAGGCAAACGCGGTGCCACAGGTGTTGCTTATCCACTCGAGTTCCACATCGGGCCTTGAACACCAGAGAGAAAAGCTGCGCTGCTTTTCAGATCACCTTCCATCTATCTCCTCTTTAATGATGGAGAAATAGCGGCTACACCCTGATTGATGTTGGTGGAGGCCAGCAGCACCAGGACTGATCCTCTCACCTCTCCCCGGAGCACGCCTCAGCCTGGCATCTGCTAAAGGGCACAGGTACGCCGTCCTGTGCCCTTGTCCCGCCCCCGCCTATTTGATCGAGGGCCAAGAGTGACCCCGCAGAGCCTGCCAAGAGCCCCTGTCTGTGGGCCCCAGGCTCCAGACTCAGGGGCCCACACTGGCTCCTCTGCTTTTTGAGGCTTTGGGAAGATTAATAGGCCTCCTCTGTAGAGCGCCTTTGTGAGGCAGCGCCCAGGCGTGTTCAAGCTGTTGGGTTTGCAGGAGACGAAAGGAGCAGCGGCTAATTCCTCCGCAGGTCAGTTTGTCTGTTGCCACTCTGCATTTTCAATGACTCAGAAAGGTCACATCCGCACTGGATAATCCAGTGCAGGAGCCGCACAGACAGCAGCAACATTGGTAGGTATCTTGAGATCAGAACAGTTGACATTTTTACTTCCTGCATAAGAAGATGTTCCAGGAAATGGCCAAATGACTTGAATTTATCTTTATCATTGCAGCGATCGCGACCCAAAAATCCTTTCTGCGCACATGAACCCACCGGATGATCCTGCAGCCACAGCTGAACAATCAAACACACATCCGCACATCGCTGTTTACTGCCAGTTTAATTTGGATTATGGATTAATGGTCAAACGAATGACAACAAACATGCAAACGTACATATCATATTTGCACAGCCGTTTTCAGCAGGGGGTGCTAATCATAGGCAAATACGTGGGTCACCATGGTGAGCAGCGAGCATCGCTGCAGCTTTGTCTGCCTCGTACGAGCTCGAGCCGTGCAGATTGTAGGTGGGGAGGTTTTTCTCCTCGCATATTTCCTTACAAACCCGCTGCAAATACCAGAAAACCCAAGCCAAGAATTTCCTTGAATGTACTTTGAACTTTGAATTTAACACTGGGAGAGAATGTTTTTTTTTTTTTCAAACTAAAAGTTTCTGGATTTTATGCAAAGGCTTTTGGCCTGAAACCATTTTAATGATTTTTCTTCTCACTCGGTTGCAGGTGAGGGCCTTTTGATTCTCGTCATGTCACGCCTCCAATGCAGCAGTGCAGCCACCAATAACAGCCTCTCTCAGCCTCCCTCTCTCTCACCCACACACATATACACACACGCACACACACTTCTGGCTGCTCCAGGTGCCAGGGTGTGAAAGGATCAGCCAATCCCAGCACTCGTCTGAAGCTGGATGGTGGCCATCGTGTTATTAAAAGCTACGGGTGAGCTTTGCAGCTCGCCTCTCCTCTGCACTCCAAACACTTTATGAAAAAATAACTTATGAAACAAAACAGCATTGGGTAGTGGGTACGCTTCCCAGAGGGAAAAAAAATAAATTTGAGTTTTCTGTGAGTTGCATATAATAAACCACCGCACTGAATCACTCTTACCATCACATTTGCGCAAGCTGATAAGGAATCAATTTATGGGTCATCATTACATGATTGATGTCTCCGTCTCGCTGCTCTCTGTGTCCAATGATAATCTTCAGTGATATTATTTCCATAAACATCATTATCAGATCGAGGCGTACTATGTCCTCACTCAGGACTACTGGGAGAGCTGAAGTGCCTTTGATGAGATGAGATCACATTTTAGAGGGAGCTGCCTTCTCTTTGCCTGTAGCCAAAAACAGCCTAATTGTGTTTTGTCCCATATGTGAATTATTATTAACGACGATTCATTTACTACACTTCCTTTGCCAATTTCCTAAATTAAAAAAATACCATGTTGAGATTTACAGCGCACCCCCCCATTTTCAGCGCCGGCTTACAGCGTCACCATGGCAACTTCCAATCAGCAAGGATGGTAGAGCCTGCCGGCCGTGTGTTTGGCGCGAGGCTCTGAGAGGCGCAGGTGGAGCACATATGGAACAATGGCCTAGCGAGAAAAAAAAAGAGAAACACTCTGCCCGCCTGTATGTGCCAGCAGTGCCCATTTTAATCCCACCGTTACCTTCTAGTGCTCTCTGATGGAGACGTTCTGCTGCAATCACAGCCTCAGACTGCTGCTGGGCCCGCGCCAGACTTCGCTTGACAAAGCCAGGCCCAGTGTGCTTTTGTAAAACAATGTCTCCAAGAGTCGTGGATCCACCATCTCTTGATCATTTAGTGTAATTGTTCCTCGCTGTCCTCCACTGAAACATCGCTGACCTTGGCTGATCTTGACGCAGAAATATTTTTCTCCCTGTTTGCAGTTTCATGTTTTTGGTAGCTAATGTCCACCTTAATAGATGTTTTACTTCATGTTGGTACATTCATGCCCATACATACATTGAGGCTGGCTGTTAATGACTTTTGTGCCTCATATGGCTAGTAATTGGGGTAGTAATGTTATGGAAATCACTAGCATGTGCAGTAAATAAATCAATCATCCAAGGGGCCTTATCTATCACTGCACATTTAAGCAGTCAGCTCCTATGTAGGTTAATTAAAGCACAATGGCCAAGGAGAGGACCTGGCACCCGTCCTGCTTATGTTTAAGCCTTCTCTAGGCCCGCTGGGCTGGAGCTTTCTACAGCCAGATGAAATTTGCCCATTTTATCCACCCCCATCCCCAGCTGAATACATAAATCATCTGTAAGGGCCTCAGCCTCGACCCTAAATTCCATGAACAATGGCGTTTGTCCGCAAATACCACACATAATTGCTGGATACCCTTCAAAGCAGAAATCGTGTTTCTTTGCACTTATCTGGGGGCATATAGCACAGATTTTTGTGACTCACTTCATCTGGTTTTGGAACAAATCAATTAAGATGTTGTGCCACATCCAGCATGGATATTGGGTAAAGTGTGCCACTGCTGATTTGCTTTTATGTTTGGTCTGAGCTAGGAGATAAGAGTGAATGGCATCTGTGTGCAGGGGGAGGTTGGTTGGGTAACACAGAGATGTCAAAGTTCAGATAAAGGTATATTTGAGATGGAAACTTCGACGCGCTACAGTAATGTAGTGAAAGGTAGCACAATTTGAAATTCACTTATAACATCACAGTTACTTACCGCAGCAACGCTTCAACATTTTGGCTTGTTTGAGGTCTCACCAGGAGTTTGATAGAGGGTTGATATCAATTTCTCCTCCCTGTGGTCGAACGACAGGCATTTACAGGAGCCATTACCAGTATATGGAAGCATAAAAGAGGAATAATGTACTTCTAGGTCAATTAAATGTGTCTTATTTACAAATATCTAAATTAATAATTACCGTAGCCTCCGGTAGCTTTAACTCCATTTATCTAGTAAACATTTAGCCAGGAGTCACCTGGTTTTATTTACCAGAGCTAAGCTAACGTTAGCTGTTGATGGTCAGCTGTAGGCTGGCTTCTTGTTAAATGTCTTGTTTTCTATTTCTGTTCATGCTAATACTGAATATGTGCTTGTAGAGGGTTGGAGGTTGTTTACAGACACCTTTGACAGAGCTAGCCTGAGTAACAAAGGTAATTAACTAATTAATTTACTTAATTACATCATCAGCAAAGTGATGTAATAAGTTTTTGAAATGTACTATTTTTCAACAAGTCAACAGCTACTTGTCTAATTGCAGGCCCCATTTGAAAAAGTACTACCCACCTCTTTCCTGACCAACTGATTAATTACAATCAGATAATTCATGTCCAAACTCCTCCTCAAAAACCTTTTTATATATATACAGAGCACAGGGTGTTAGTTGTGTGTTAGTAGTGTCATCCCAGTCTTCTTTCTCACCCTGGGAGGATCTGAGTGAAGACACCAGGCCGATACAACTCCTCGTGGCCCTTGGCTGTCACCGATAACAACTGTATCTCATTATCCTCCTTGTGGGGGCCACGGAGGTAGCGGCGGCCGTAAACACCACCTCCTATCCTTCCACAATGGGCCGTTCGCAGACAAAAGGCACTCTCGAAAGCTTGAACCTAAGCCAACAGCTCTATTCATGCTGCCATGTATGGCAGATGTCTCGGTGAGCCTATGGAAGGGTTGCGTGTTGCTCACGCAGACAACTGCAACACACGTCACTGTCCTGAGGCATCTGCAGAGTGTGAGGAGTAGAGGCATTTTATTTCTGGGTACTGATATGGCAATTTACTCAAGTATCTTCTTGGAGTAGGAATTGGGAAAAGCAGTGTAAAGACAGTAAAGACCAGGATGTTGGTTACAAAACAAAACAAAACAGTATGGCTTTCAGTCAATAATATCTGTGCTGGGCTGAGTTTTGGCCTTTGTCCTTGCATCCCATTGATTTCCAGAGCACCTTAATTGGCCACCCTGTGGTCACTGTAAGATCACTATGGATCTTTGATCCCAGCTAAATACCTTAATGAAAATGGAAAGCAGAGCTGGTGTGACAACTGGAGTCACCAATTAGTGGGTTAACAGAAAATTAATCAACAATTTTAATAACTGACTGATCATTTAAGTCATTTATTAAGCAAACACACCAAATGTGTGCTAGCTCCAGCTTTTCACATGTGAGGATTTGCTGCTTTTCTCTGCAGTGATATTCATATTTTAAATGTTATATTCTTTGGTTTTTGAACTGCTGGGTGGGTGGTTGAGAAGAGGTTGTGTTAACCACGTTCCACCTATTTTTGCGGCATCTGTTAGTTGCTTGATGTCCTCCCAGATCCATATTCAGGATCAGTATTCTTCATCATGATGTTGTCCCATAATACTGCCATTCTGTTTCTCCTTTTACTGTTTGTTTTTTCTGTCTACTATACAGAGAAGACATCTGTTGCATTCCTGTCCACCTTGGAAGAGGGATTTCTTTGCATAGGTACAGAGGGTTTCATATGCTGTAACAACTTGGGCTATATAAAGAAACTTGACTTGTTTTCACTGTTCCACAGTATCTGACATTTTATAAACTAGGATATTTTAAACTGAAAAAAGGAAACATGTTAGTCTCTGATTCTGGATCAGTTCACTCGTTTTATTACTTACTGCATATTTCTCTGGTTCATGGGGGTTGGAATGCATCCCAGCATGTATTGGATGACAAGCAGAGACTCTCCAGACAGTCTACTGCAATGCACATACTATGTATTAATCCAAACAAGCTATGACTTTTCAGAGCACCTGAAGGGAACACACGCACAAAAGAAGCACGCTACATGATACAATGATTTTCTTGCATACGTTACACTGAGAGATGAAACAAAGGATGAGATTACACTCTGGCCATGTCAAAAGCTAAACCACAAAAACGTTGCATTACACAGAGATGAGTGAGAGTGTCTTCATCTTCCATAGGGTGTGTACAGCTCCAAACAATAACCCCCAACAACACAGCAACATTGTATGAAAATCAGAAAACAATGGCACCATAATCAGCACACGATCCAACATCTCTGTCAACAACCTGAGCTATTATTAAAAAGCGAACAAATCAATCATTACTGAGTGTGGCACTCCTGCTTTCATTAGAAAATCATATAGATTAAATGTTAATCATAGCTAACTCTATACCAGTGGGCTTCTGCCAAGATGACAGATGGACCATTAATGAGAATAACGAGGGGATCTTAGTCTATACACGGATATGGAGATGCAACAACAAGCATAACACCACACTTGGCTTCCAGAAAACTGTTATTTAGACAGAAATAGAGGGAGATAATCAGCATGCACATGCAGAATTGTCTCTTTCCTAAAGTCAAAGAGTATGTGTTAAAAACTGGCGAAATCACTACCACGTGGCTGCAGATGTGTTTTAAGATGTTTTAGTAGTTGGCGCTGCCACAGGAGACTGACAGAAATTGGTGGTAAAGCCTGTCACACACATTTAGCATCAGATATTAGAATCCGTCGCTTTTACTGGTCTGTGAATGATGAATAATTACTCTTGTTTAAAAACCTGCCTATTAGCGCTAACCAGGTTATATTGGACATCTGTCTCAGAAAGCTGATATAATTGGCTGCCATCCTTTCGAGCTCTATAGCAAAGCACACGGGCATGACAGGCGTCGAGAAGCGCTGCTGACGTTCGCTCCGTCTCCGTGACGTAGTGCCCACATGTCAGTTTCGCGAGTGAGTCAAATGAAATTGCACGAGATGAAAGTTGTGGCGAAAACAGAACACATATGTCCATGTGTGGCGCTCAGTGGCATGTTATTGGCACAGTGTTTTCATCAGGTCTGATAACATATGTTTAGAACTCAGGAGGCTTTGGGCAGGAGGGAATAGCGCGGCGTTTGAAGTCAACTGCCGCATTAAGCAGAGAAGCGGCACAGTTGTGCGGAGATGCTCTCTTGTTCAAAGGGATGGAAGGAACCGCTCCGGGGAGCGTCCAACATCAAGAGCTGACCCCGGCACTGTTTCCCGCTACCTTCTGCCATGCGTCCCGCCGCCGTATGCTGTGATTCCCAAAGACCGGCAGGCCTGTGCCATCTGGCCTCACTTCGGATTCCCCGGACACATATTGGGAATCCAAACTATGCCACCTCCCCGTCTCTGCCTTCCCTCTGCGCTCTCTCCCTCTGGGTCGTCTCTGCGCCTCCACTTCATCCCCGCTTGAGTGTTGGCTCAAGTGGAAGGGGTCTGCTCTCCAAGTGATCCCAGTTGCCCTTTTCCTCTTTAATCCCCTTGTGATGGGATCCAGTAGGAGCCCTTTAAATTCAGAGGGAAACGGTCGATAGTTTTTAAGATGAAGGAAAATCCCCAGAGGGTTTCCCACCTAGTGTAGTGTCTCTGTCGTAGGGTGCTTGGTTCATTACATGACCTTCAGACTGCTTTTTTTCTGTACTGGTGCTCTTTGAACAGGCCTTAAATTTCATTCCCTCTCAGCCAAGAGGCAAAGTTCATACAATTCAACAGCTCAGATTAAGAATGTTATGCTGCGCGTTGGTTTGCTCCTACAAATCTTTACCAACCCTCCAGTTTTATAGCGTTGATTGTGGTGTTCATGTCCAATACAGAGACACACAAAGAAAAAAGAGGCTCCAGGAAGAGAGCAGTAGTGGGCTGTACAGTATGTTCTGTAGCACTGCCACAGATTTCACACTCTTTTTGTGTGTCTCTTTCTCTTCCTCTCCTCTGGGCGTCGCCTCAGTGGGGAATTCGATTTCCTAATAACTGGGGAATCAAAGTTGGACAGCACCACTGCTGAGAATCATAAAGGAAGCAGTGGAGTGGCTGGCCATTCATTCATCCAGGCCCATTACAACGTGTACCAGATGGACACTGCACGTCACCGGGTGACATCTCAAGACAGCCGCGGCCGCCTGCCTGCCCGGCTTGGAAAAGATGAAAGTTATGAGGGAGACGGGAGGCAGGTTGCGTCAAACAGAGACAGATCTGATCAACAACTGCACAGAGATGAAATCAAAGTGGTTGAAGCATGTGGTGTGAGGCATCTGGTATTCTAGCAAACAGAAGCTAGCGTAGCTGCCAACGCTTTCGGGGGAGAGTTTCCTCCCCCGCTCGACAGCCTCAAGCCAGTGGAAATGCTACTGGCTTGTGTTTTAAATCCACAAGAGGTGTATTGTTTGGCTGTGTTATCCTAAGGTTATTTATTTATTTTTGGGGAGGGGGGATTTTTGCAGGTAGTAGAGACACAAGACAGAGACACAAGACAGGCATGTGACAAAAGTCCTGGGCTGGATTCAAACCAGGAATTCATGTTTACATGGTACACGCATTTTAGACCACCAAGCTGCCAGGACGCCCCCTGTGCTAAGTTCCTCACACAACAAGTCTAAACAGTGGCTCATTTATTCAAAGTAAATCAATAGCAAAGGTGACATTAGGAATTTGTGCTTGCTGGAAAGACGCCAGTACATCTGCTCAAATCCTGGGCTACTTTTCTTATCTGCAGCGGAAGCCAAGATCTGATAGCAGAATTTTAAAATGGTCTTTCGGTCTGTTTTACATCAGCAAACATTGCATTTTCATTTGAGATACTGGAGCCTTACAAAAAGCTAATTACAGTATCCCAACATATTAAAACGGAGGTGATGTAATTTGGGTTTATGTGCTGTATAACAACATTATGTATGGTGTATCTGTGCACATCTGTACGTCAAGTGTAAAGAACCTGTCAAGCCCTACTGGCATTGATTTTACATTTCATACTACTTCCTGCATAGAGCACTGTGAGCATCTGATCCCCTAATCTCAGAATGCCAGCTTTCACTCAATGTCATCTGCCAATGAGCTGCAACCAGGCGCCCATCCTGCCTCTGGCACCAGAACTGCACCCATCCAGCTTGTGTGCGCTAATACCCACCGTTGCTAGGCTACAACGAGAGGAATCAAATTTAGGTGGCTTCCACAGCTGCGCTGTACTGTTGTGCACCGAGGGATATACATGGCAGCGTTCCCAGTATGCACCTGGATGGAATGAAATAGGAAGAAGTGGAGAAGTCTAATCTACTAGGTACAGTAGTGGCTGTCTGCCCTGTGTTTGTCCCGAAAGTCTGTCCGGAAACAAGAGGAAATCACATTTCACATTATGGATTTTCAGTTGTACTGTTGACCAGGTCAATGTGTGTTATGTGTTTTACTGACATCAGGGCGGTCGGCAGGGGGACTGAAAGTACTGGGTTGGGATTTTATCTGGAAATTGTTAGCTTCTGGATGTTTCTATGTTATTTCTAAAGCGGTGCCATGAAGTGTTTAACTGAGCCATGTAAGAAACAGAAACATATGTGGTTTAACAAAAATTGGAATAATCCTGTTATTACACAAATCTAAAAGCTTTTCTCTATGGAGTCATAATGCTGCTGCTTTTAAGCTTTCACTTTACAAATGCTACGATCTTGCCCTCTTTTAATCATCTCATTGCATCACTGAACGCTCTTTGCTCCGATCTGTGAAGATGCTGAGTTTTGAACAATTGGCTGCGAACAGTCTCGCCGACATGCCAAAAACCATAAAGGGCTTCTCCACAGCTGACTTCCTGCATCTTAGTTTCAATGTAATCAGTGAGTCGCGCCGCTCAGACATTGTTAATTCACAGGGTTCATGCAACTGCAACAACATCTTAACAATCGTGTTTCCAAAGAGTTGTGTGCCAAAGGCTGAGTTATTAGATTGTGGAAAACACGCCAGGCTGACATTAACAAGACACTCATGAAGCAGTCATCAAACGAAAGGCCTTAGTTGAAAGAAAGAGGTTAAAAATCTCACATTTCTGGGCTTAATTAAGACTGTGGATCCTGTTGAGTACTAGAGTTGAAAAAAAATATTAGATGCATCGATTCCATATTATGTTCCCTTAAAACTTTCATAATACTTAAAGGAGTAGTTTTACACTTTGGGAAAATATGAAGTCTTGCAGAAAGTTAAATGAGACAACTGATGCTACTCTTTTGTTATCTTTTGGATGGTCACTTTAACAAAATAGAATGTGTATTGAAAATTGGAAAAAATAAAAAAAACAAACATTAGATGCCTTTGGATGAGCATCTAGACTACAGAGGTCCAACTTAATTGAATGGAATTTGGCTAGATGCACTCTCTACATGCCTAAAACTAATTTCCATTGAATTCCCCACAGAGGCCAACATCACTCAAGTCGCTCATTTGAATCGGAAAAAGAATGAAAGTGAACGCAATCAGTGAGAGTGTATTACAGTTTTTGCTTTTACTCTGCCTGGGCGTATACGGACACTATTGGTAATCCTTTCACGTGTAACTTCAAAGCTGGTGGGTGGAGAGCAATCGTTTAACACAGCCTGTCAATGCGCACTAATAAATGCACAAATACACTCTCATTTGAAAAAGGGCCAAGTTTCTGGACTTTGGGATCCACCCCCTATTGGATAGACGCATATCTCCTATATCTCCTGCATTCAACTAACAAAAAAAAAAAAAAAAAATTCACCCAGATCTGGGACGAATATCTTTGCCGTCATCTCCAAAGTACATTAGGAGAAATTAGAATCCACAAATCTGACCACTTTTTTGTAGGTTTATCCCAAAAGTGCCAACTAAATCCTTTCCCTCCTCTCGCTCCTCCTTGCCACTGTGAGCCAGAAACAGATGCTGGTGCCACCATGTTGCCAGCTCTCCCAATGGCAGAGAAGATGACAAGAGCTGCCAAAAAAAAATTCAGTCTCCTTCAGTGGAGGAGGTTCAAGTGATGTTCGAGTGCATCCTCTGAAGGAAACCGTGATGGACTCGTATGTGAAATAACTTCAATATTAATGTGTGCATATAGGAAATCCCATCCTGACATTTTTTGGCATCATTATCAAACAGAGTCTTTGAAGGGAAAAACACGTGCCATTCATTTCCTGTCCTGTGTTTCGTCCTTTTCTTTTTTCTTCAGCTCACTCCCAGGTAGAAGATGAGCTGTCGTGACCAAGGGGAGGAAAGTCAGAAATTATTTCAGACCTCCATGCGACCTTCCCTCTCATCTGTACTTGTAAGTAGGAGTATTTGTTTGGCACCTTGAACTGAACGGGTGAAACGGTCAGGCGAAGGAGAGCTGGCAGAGGGAGGCAGTGGGCTGATTTTGGTTCTATTGAAATGTAAAAATTCAATTTCTGTTTCTGTTAGGTATTATGAAATCAGTTGCTTAAAATGATCTGAAAATGCCCAACTTTCTCATACTAAAAGACCTTAATAATTCAACCTATGTCCATAATTACTTAATTCTCTCATACTTTAATATAAACACTATGTACAAAGAGAAATACTCACATACTGTGCATTACCTGAACAGCGGTGGTTAAAAGTAACTAAGTACAAATACATGAGCTGACTACATGTATTTATATTTTATACTACTTTATAACCTGCTACATTTCAAAAGAAAATATCATACTTTTTACCCTGCAAAATGTATTTGACATTTCACATATAGATCACATCATTATAAAATATTAGGTATTGTAACACATTTAAAAAAATACAGTTATAAATAAAATTAAAATTAACACCACCTCGACAAGCTATGACATTAAAATGCACCTCACATGTTGATGCATGAGCACTAATTACCCAATATTACGATAGATGAGTTAAATGAATGCTTTTGCTTGTACATTTTGCTCTTAATACTTTCTCATTTACCAAAATCAAATGATTAATGCAGGGCTTTAACTTGTGATGGAGTGCTTCTGCATTGTGATACTGATGTTCTATTGACAGAAAAACATCTCTTCTTCTTCTTCTTCTTCTTCTCCACCTTTGCTGAAGAGTGACTGTGACTGTGTTCCAAAAAAGATCAGTGTCATCCAGGTGGAGGCCATGCAGCTGTGTCCTCTGGCTGACACAGTGGCAGCTGAGCCATCCTCAACTTTTTTCCTGCGTTGAAATGTGTCAGTGAAGTGTTATGTTTTACTAAGAATAGTTCTAATAGTTCCAATATAATCTGTCTACAGTTTATTATAATGAAAGGCATCATTAGATATATTTAATCTCGCTGTCTGAAAATCTAGAGATAGCGCTTACACTGTTTCACACGGACTAAAATCACAGCCTCAGAGTAGTTTAAAACAACAGCCAAGTTGCTGAAATGTTTGATTACTTCCTTGTGTTGCACTATTGCAAGACCGGGGGGAAAATGATGAAATCAAATCTAATGTTAAAGATTAACGTATATTGTCTAACGACATCGAAGCAAAGCAAAAATAAATAAATCAAACTAGACTGAATTTAGTTTGAAGGATTGAGACATCTTTAACACACAGTGACTACAGTTTGGGCTTCTGAAATCAAATAACTATGTATTGCCTGTGGGAACCAGCATATCTGAAGACCTACAAGCTTCCCTTTCTTACACACACACACACATGCACACACTCTGTCTCACGCCCCATGTGAACACTCATCTTTAACGAGGGGAGAGCCGAAACCATGCGTGATTGTTTTAGAGAGGCTGCCCTAAAGGCACGTTATCGCTTAATGTGGGACTGCTTCTCCCAGTCATACGTCCTCTCTTGTTGATTGTGCAGCGCGGATCAGCCGCAACAAAGGCATCATTAGTGGGGCTTTGGTCCCCACCAGGCCTGGGCTAATTATGAATGGGGGGCCCGGTAATAATTCAAGGGCTCATCGGTGCAGCTTGAAACTGAAGAGAGAACTTCACAGATTCAGTGGTGGTGTGCTCGGCCCATCTGCCTCCATTTCCCAGCCACCTGCCTGAAGATCTGACCCACGTCAGCCACGAGGATGGAGCACCATTACACACAAGAGAGAGGCAGAGGAAACATATGGGATTTATACATCGCTTTAATGAATGACTTGTGGTGGTCATTAAAAGCTCTGGACGATTACCTGGTTAGAGTGCGATGGCCTGCCGGGTAAATTGTCTGACAATTGTTAATTTTGCTTTTATTTCAGGACCTAGAGTTGAATTATGTCTGTCTGCTCGAGCTAAGGGAATGATGTATGCTGGCACATAAAGACACACTTATGTGCAATTAAAATGCTGTAAACAATATAGAAAAAATGAAAAGTCTTTATTCTGTGTACATCTGTACTTCTGCTGAACAAGAAGCTTTAGTATATATTTTAAATATTTTTTCAGACGTACACTTGTGCACTGTACACTGATTAATTGTGTCATTGTGATAGATTCATGAAGAAGTGATCAATGCTTCCGCCAGAAGAGGGCAGTATCCATTTTCTTAATCACATCTCAAGTGATTTCCCCCTTGGCCAGAGCAAGCACAAACATTGCTCCAATTCCAAACCACACAAAAGGGGGAATTTGAAAGTAAACAAATGAGCCCGATGGGATGATCAGCATTCTCAGATTCGCAGCATAAACTCTTTTCCCATGGAGCTGGCTCATAATTTCAATAGAGGCCTCGGATTTATCTCCCAGCGCTTGATTCATTTGGTGACGAGGCTCTCTGATTTAAAACAGCTCCCAGATTTGACATCTTCTTCTTCTTTTTTTTTTCTTTTTTTTTTAATCCAAAGAGAGGAGGCAGGGTGAGATTAAAATGCAACTTCGGGAGTCGTTGCTGGGGCCGCGAGGAGCCGCGGTCGCTCGCATTATTTATAGATGTTGAGAGTGTGTATTGTATCATTTTACTGATACTGTGGTAAGTTCAACTAATTTGAAATGTGAGCCATTTGGACAAACTGGAGCCATAAAGTATTCATGAAATCATGAGGTGTAGCATAAAGTGGGGCGGCTGGAATGCAAATGAAGGATATAGTTTTCCATCCAGATGCTGATGAATAACATGGTCAAGCATACAGTATGTTCACCGACTGTGCGGCATGTTGATAGGAGACCTGATAAAACTCTACTTTTTTTTTTTTTTTCATGAAGTTAGCATCCACTACGTCTTTCAAAATGAACCAGAGCGCCTTGGAGTTTCGAGATTATCAGCGCTGATGGAAAGGCTCAGTTTCAACTATATTCCCTCAATCGAATGTGAATATGTTAAGTATGACCAGTCTGTTCAGGGTCACTCATTAATATGCAAGCTCTAATTTGGATCTCCTCATATAGGAGTCTTTTCTGAATGGGGCAGCTAATTTGAAAATAATCTAGAGTGGCACACCGCTTTTGTCGGCGATGACATCACCCTGTGGATTATTCACGCAGCTTGCAAAGAGGGTTTCCCAGCGATGGGTTCACTGTTAGTTATAAGAGCTGCCTCGGGGCAACGAGTCCCATTTGTCTTCTTTTTTCCCAGCAAATTCTTGCACTGGACCACATGCTCAAAAACGCAACATTTTACAAGAATGAGCGACAGAAAAAAAAAAAGAAAGAAAGACAACAACAAAAACCTGAACACACACGGTGAGGAGGGTGTCATGTTCTGTGCTACTCTTCGCCTCGAGAAAGTGAGGGAGAGAGCTGGTCATATTTGCAGCTTATAATGCAGAGCTGTGGCGAGGATTGGCCTCCCCACTCGGTTCCAGAAGCAGTAAGGGACTGATTGTGAAGAAAAGGGGAGCTGAGCACTGAGTCACAAAAAACACAGGGCTGGTTTTGATCTGGATTCAATGGCTTGGAATAACTGGCCCCTGAAGAGCTCTTGTGTCAAATGGTATCTGTGACAGGGAACAGAGAAGGGGGATAAACATGCTGCATTTAACATGTGGACATAACACCTCCCCCTCACACCATCTGGAGGAAAACAACCTCATCTTCTATCAAAAAAAATCTATTTTGGTTGCATTTCATAAACTTTAACTGGCAACAGATTTTGATGCGACTGGTTCTGAATAAGCTAATTTTTTTTTATGAGTTGTTGCAAAAAAAGAAAAAAAAAGCAGAGGAAGCTACAATATGAGCATCAACATTTTCCCTTTTAACGGGCAGACTAGCAGTGAAGACGCATCGACAAGTTGGCCGACTCCCCCTCTCCCTTTGAATCGTCCTCTGCTTTGTAATGTGAGGGTGTTTGGAGGCAGGTCAAAAGGCCCTTTCAACCCAAGTCCTCACCTACTTCCTAATGAATTCCCAAGGTCCATCAACCTGCGGGCGCTCCCATACAAGCTAACCAATGATTACACCTTGAGGGGGAGAGGGGGCGGGTGGATGTGGTGGTAGAGGGGGAGGAGGAGGAGAGGCTGGTGAGATAGAGCATCCCCAGTACACACACGCTCACACACACATACACACACAACCTCACGCACAACCACCACCACCACCACTACCATCACCCCCCAGATTGGAGGCAGGTGCAGCAGCAAATCAAGCCTCATTAGCTGCACCTTCTGCTAGCATATACCGTGGACAGATGGAAGCTCGCCCTCACATGTTACCTCACATCAGATGGCAGTTGGAGGAGGGTGGCTAGGGGGTAACAGGGAGGTACACTTCGCCCCCTTCTGCCAACACTACTTCCTCCGAGCTACAAGATGCCCCTAAGTGCAGATCTAGCACCAAGATGCTCCTTAACCTTAATCCTGCTGGCAACTACCAGTTTCCAGAGAATATCTGACATCAGATCAGTTGTAACCCATTCCCCGTTGGGCCTGGCCCTGGTTAGAGAAGTGCATTCCTGACCCGAGGAGGAGTTGCGGACCCGCAGAGGCTCCCGTGGCTGCGGTTCTGCAGAATCCATGTAAAAAGAGGCGCGTGTGTGTATGCGTTAGGGTGCGCGGGCATATGATATGCTAAGACACACTACGGGGCCACCAGGTAAGCGACAGAGCCTCAGCTGCAGGGTATCACATCGCCCCCTTGTCCTCATGGCTCTGACACAAGATCCTGAGCAGCTAATTGAGGCAACAGTGCAATTCATTGGTGCCAGGCCCAGTGTCAACACCTTCTTCAAGGTAACAGCAGATTTATCGCCATCCGCTAGGGACACTAGGAACGTGGGCAAAAAGTGTCAAAAGGGAGGCCATGTGCAAATTGATGTTGCCCGTGCAATAAGAAATATCGCACATGTGCTTTTCAACACAGTGAAAGGCTGTCAGGACTGCATGGGCTTTAGGATGCTGGAATTTCCTGTTGAGCCCCCAGAGGTGTCGTAGGTCTAATTCAGTGAATCATCTGTGAAGAAGATGCCCACATGAAGAAGGACAGCATACAAATCTAAAACCAGTTTTCCATAAAATGGGAAGTGGGAAGGTTTCTGTTTTAAAAAGGTCCAGCACAACTAGACATTAAAAAAATCACTTGCAGAACCCTCCAAGGAGAAGGAGGTCACAGGACTGGATACATTGATTGGAAAGCGCAGTGCATTAATACTACAGGTAACTTTTAAGTGCTTTATCCAGATAATGAGGTCAAGCCCAATTTTATGACTTAGATAAGTGGTGTTTTGGCAAGTCATTATGTATAATTAATCAAAAGTATATATCCTCAAATATAGATGTGGGTCTAAATGACTACATTTAGGTTCAGATTTGCAGGGGTGGGGATAGGGAAATTCTTAAAAGGGTGGTGTTGCAGGAAGAATGAGGACAGCGGTACAATGGGTACTTTGTCTGGAGTTGGTGGCAAGCTGAGGGAGGGGTCACAGTGGTTGGAATGGAGCTTAATGGATTGAACTTAACCGTTTTCTCACCGTTCCCAGCCAAGGCATGCGGCTGTTATCTGCATAAGAAGCCCGCTGTGCATTACCTGCAGTAAGACGAGGTTTGCAACTAGCTGGTGAAGAAAGTGGAGCATTAGGCTGCTTTGGAACAGGCATATTCCCCCAGGGGTTAGTGGAGACCAAAACAGAGCCAAACACTAACAAGTTAGCCCAGTCAACCTCATAAGGTGATGACATGTCACAGCTTGGTGTGCAGCCACCCGATGACAGACGGCATCCAAATCTAACACCAGTTTTTCTCAAAAAAACAAAGACTATTTCTGCAGGTTTATGGTTGCATAATAAAAAACTTAAATGTCCAAATGAATTCTAGTCAAAAGAGATATGAATGCCAGAAAAAAGATCTGAATCTGAATCAAGCTGCATCTTGCAGTAAAATTTCTCAGGGTCACGTCAGGTTAGCTCTGCACATTGCCCTTTGAAGTATGGCTGGAAGCCATGTTGCTGGATCGGTCTTAACACTCCTTCCTTCCTCTTTTATTCACTAACAGCAGTGTTCGGTGGAAAGAACCTCAAGGTGAGTGTTTTAAATGCAGTATAAACATTTTGTATATATATCTTTACATCTACATATTTTATAGAGTATTTTTGAGGCAATGTCAAAGTCTGTGAGAACAGTCATGTTTGTGATGTCAGATCCTCGTGTGAGTGAACTGCATCCATCCCGACATTTTTAACAACATTAATTTCAATCAAGCTGCTGAGGAGGTACTTCTGTTTGGCTGGGAGCTAATGAAGAGAAACAGACACACATATGGGACTCTTTTTTTTTTCTTTTTTCTTTCTTTTTGTGTCTCATCCTTTCGATCTACACCCAGATCCATATGCCATATGGGAAAGTGTGGATGAGAAGATCCGAGAGCTCAGTCTCCCTCTCCAAATGCAGCTGAAAGAATCAAAAAGTCTCCATCTCTTGTCGCGCTCACTCCCATGGGCACATGAAAGTGAAGGTTACACTTGCAGCCCTTTTAATGACGGCCCCTTTTTTGAGGGGTTTTTGTTTCATTTAGAGGAAATCTCCATTGTTAATCTGTTGCCTGTTGCCAGGTTTGAACACGGGGTGCCATATGTTGTACGCTGCCTCACTACCTTGCTTCTAAACCAAGGATTTCAAATTTGTCATTTTGATATGCTTCACAAGCAGACAGCCTGTTTAAGGTGGGCTGGTCTTTGTTCATTTTAACAGTTGCAGAGTAGATACATTTTAAAACCAAAATGCAACTGAACCAAAATGAGAACTGTTGAAATTCTAAGATTGAAACTCTGGGAGATACTGCCTTAATCTTGAAGGTAAAAAGCCTCGGGACACCAAGAACACTCACATTGTATCAGTGTTACACTAAACATACAAACATTTCTCAGCAGAAGTCGGTCACTGTTTCCAGCTTCAGAGGAGCATTCTCTCAATCACGTCGATGTGCTTCAGCCAAGATCAAGTCTGGAAGCCATTAACAGAGAGTATAGCAGGGCTTCAGCAGAAAGTACAGTAAATGTTAAGCAGGTGAGGGATTCGCAAGCTATAATGATGTGAATTTTACTCATCAATCTTCTGCAGAAAAAAAAAAGATTTTGTGAAGTTTGCAACTTTATTTTTACACGCTGCACTTTCTTTTTTTTTATCCATCCCTCTTTTTTTAAAATTTGAACTGAAACATGCTGCAGAATACATACAATATACAGTATGCAGCAGTGCCTAACCTCTAATGCATGCATTGTATAAATAAAGTAGCTGCCCCCAACATAAACAATTATTCCAGCTAGTATTTTCACAGGTGGGAGTGCAATATTATTGTGCCAGATTCTATACATTTCACCATTCATCACATAATTAGATTTTCATGAAGTAGATGGGCTCCTTATTGGCTGTCACTTCGACTCTACGCTGTCAACGAGAAAAGCCCCTTCTGTGGTCTGTTCCATCAGCCCATCTTTACTTTGCATACCTGCCAATAAAGCTGCTATAAAGATATTGCCCTAATCATCGCAGCAATTAACATCAATAATTATTGACAGTGCCACGGGCTGAAGGGAATGACGGACAAAAGAGTTGGTGTCTTTGTTGAGCGCTTTGAAGCCAGTTTCCTGGAAGAAACGTCACTCTGCTGTTAAAAAGTCCCGTGAACGTGCTGCATGGAGCAAGATATAGGAAGCCAGGTTGATGTCATATACTTGCTAATGTAGAGTGCCAACCGGCAACAGCAGGTGACCCCTCCCCCCCCCCATACACCCACCCACCACCAACACCAACACACAGACACACACAAACACTCCAGCACTGCCACCACCCCCCCTCTTGTATCTCCTCTCTGTTTGCCAGGAGTGCACCTGCAGCTTATTATCCAAGCCTTTAGGTTTATAATGTAGCGCAGGTGCCAAAGTGCCAAAGCACCATTGTAGCACACACACGCACACACTCACACACGAGTCAACAAACAGAACAGGCACCAAAATGGGCATACACACTTACAGATGTGCAATGATTAATTAATACTATGGTAGGTAAATCCTAACCACTGTTCCCTCCCAGTGTTGGGAAACACAGGGAGCACATATGGGAAGAGTGAGATTAAAGAAGAAAACCACTTATTTTAAGAATTCCAGTATATTACTACATTAGCTTTTTTTATATATATATTGCAATGCCAAATTTCAGACATGACGCTGTGGTGTACTTTATGTGTTTAATGGCTCTTAATAAAAACATTTAGTGTGAGAAGTAATGGCTTCGGCACAGGTTAATGTTGAATGTTACCCCTTCTCTGATTTTTACTGAGGATGTCGCTGTTACAGCTGAATAATCTGTTCACAACATAATCATTAAAACCTGCTGACTCTTCAGATGAATGCACTGTTTCCACAGACTATTATTGTGTGTTTTAGTTCCTGAAAACCTAAGCAAGGAAACTGAGGATGATTTCATAATGAGTTTGTATCAATACCAAAAATCAGAATATCATACTTTAGTGACAAGGTTTGATGTGATGTGATGTGATGATATGTAATGTGACAGGATATTGCACAATGCAGTGGTGTGTATTAGTGTGCGTGTGGTGCCATTTGATCTTTTGAGTTGGGTGCAAAAACATTTTTTAAAATAGCAAATTAAACGTTTTAGATTTTTACTCACATGTTGCCCCTATCACTTGTCCAAATAATAAATATCATTAATGATTTAGCCAAAATACACAACTGAAAACACTTGTGACAGGTTTATACTGTACGTGCCACCTGGAATATAGACCCTGCTCCGAACCTCTTTATGCCTCTGTTGGTCAAGGACGTGTCTGCTGTCAAACGGGTGGTTTAGTTTGATATATGCTCATACGAAGTGAAGTGATGTAATAAAAAACTGCTTACCTGTTCTAGTGAGGTGCAGGCTCGCAGCCAGACATTAAAGCAGATAGTAGATGGTCGCATACACGTAAGTCTGATGTATTATAACTTACAAAATCAAGGTTTCAGCAGACATCCGTCTTCAGGGTAGGAACAACAGTCACCTGACACACTAACTAGAAAAGCAAATGTCCAGATTATCAAGAGAACAAACCAGAAAGAACCAGGACAAAAGTCAAAATACACAACATCTTGCATTCATTCATTTAAAGCGAATATAAAGTTAGTATAAATTTCAGTCAGCTGACTGGCATTTGCAAATATGCTGAGCTTTAGAAGTTAAAATAAATGCATCAGAGTTAATGAAAATGTGATAAAATGCAGCATAATTTGGAGACCATTTGTTTGCTGTCCTTACCAAAGAGGTCAAAAGTCATTATCACATGCAGACCAGCAGCCCCGGAGCTGGCGGACATGTCGTGCCTTACGCTAACACACGATAATTACAGATGTTTATCCTACTCCCTTTGGCATTTAGCTTTAAAAACAAGAAAAATAATGTTGCTGAACTCAGTCTGGTGCAGCCCTTGGCATCTGTGCATTATGTTAGTAAACTAACAGAAATAACAACTAGGTCCCTCGTCTAGCAGATAAACTTTACTGCGTGATTTTCATGCCAGGCCACATTATTGTGCAGTGGAGAACATCTGTCTGCTCGAGCCATCTTTTAATTTCCAGTATATTGTGCGCTGATGTTGTATACGTCCGGGGAAATAAAAACATACAGTGAGCGGGAAAAAAAAAGAAACTTTGTTGGTCTGTAGCTTCACCCACTTTGTTTGGTGATGATTTTGTGTGCTGAATTGATGGGAAACCACAGGGAGCTAGAGGCGGGCTGAGACACTGACCACAGGCACCCCGATCCAGACTCAGTGACAGACCTTGTGGTGACATCTGCTTTTACTCAGGAAGAGCACTTCAGCACTTAATAAAGCATGTAATCACACTGTTGTAACTTGGGAGCAGACAAAGCAACGCAGGCGCGCACTGAACACTTCATACGCCGGCTTTTTCCTTTTTCAGAAATGTCTGTTTCTGCTTATCTGATTTTCAGTTTATCAGCAATTTTACATTAAGACTTAAATGAAGACAAACAGCTCCTTAAAGCCTTTATGATTGATTACGGCTCTTTACTGCACAGCTAAGAAAGCCATTTACGACAAAATACTACTGTAAACTTGTTGGTCTTTTTTCCCCTCATACACCTGCATGCAATTTTCTACATGTAAGTGGACAGGAAAAGGCAAGGAGCTGTAGTTAACATTTTTAATCCCAATGTAATTTAGGAAGGTGAAAGCTGCATGTCACAACCAACAAAAGGGGTTTTGTGGGTTTCATGACAGCTGCGTTACAGTTCTTCTTCTTGTTATCATCCAACAGGATGTGCTGATGAGGTGGACAGACCGTGGCACATTGCTGAAATATTTTACCATCGAAAGAAAGAAAAACATTTTTTTAAATCTCCAAAGTTGCCTCTCAGGTTTTGCACAGACAAAATGTTAAGGCTGCACCAGGGCAGGCTAAACTGAAACTCACTTTGAGTGTGTTCTCTGCATCTCTTCTCATATTTCAGCTAAACTGCCTCCTCGCCAGGGCCAAGGAATGCATCATGCGCCATAAATCAGAGGCTTGATGGGAACTTGGCGGCTGGACAGCAGCGCAGAGAGCTGTGTTATGTAGCCACAGTACAGTAAAGATGTTTTAAGGTGAACATTACCGTCTTGGAGGAAGAGGAAAAACGAAGGGGGAGGAGACTTTGATTCAGGGGAGTTTTGTCCAAATGACAGAGCAATGAAAGCCCTTCTCACCTCCTTCGGGCCTTTGCCTTCCTTTACGTGTGAATCACTGTGATCACCAGCAGGAATACAGGCCTCGAACCCCGGTCTGGAGCTGCTTTTAATTTTATTTCTACTGTTCGGTTTGGACTCAGGAAACAGGTCATTTATGGTGAAAAGTGTGCGCAGGTGGGATCGCCTGAGCTCTATCTTGTGTCGCTTTCTTGTCATGGTGAGAGAGAGAGAGAGGGAGCGAGTTCATGTAAAGGAGGCAGCCGGCGCTGTGTGTGCCAGGTTTGTTTGTCACATCTCCGCCTGTCTGCGCCTTATGCAAATGGGCAGGGGGCTGGGAGGGACGGCTCCATGGGAAACTGCTGGTGCTAATCCAGCATGTTGAACAGGGGAGGAGAGGAGTACTTTTCAATAAAGCACCCCCACCCCTCTGTCAAGGTCATACACACACATGTACGCACACACACACACACACACACGCATGTGAACAGCGTGCTCTCATCCCATGTGCGTGTATGCTTTTTCGCACAGACATCACAGGGGCAACACAAAGACGCACACATGAGTTCGGTTCCTCTCTCGCTCTCACACACACACACACTGAACACCTGTTTCTTTTCTGTGCATCCAAACAGACATGCTTTAATATGTGAACAAATCCCACGATCTTAAGACCCACTCTCAATCCGCGGGGTGTAATACCAGGGTGCTTTCAATGAGATAACAACAACCCTCAGTGTGATCGGCCTGTACTACCACCTAAAGATAGACTAATAACACGCTCCAGTCACAGTCCATGACTTAAACTATGAAATTTATGCAAATTTGTGTGGGAATACGCAGCGCTGACAGTACTATTTAGGACTAGTGCGTTTTCAGACAGCCCTCTTTTATTCCCCGAGCTCTCCTCAGCTACATTTCTGCAAACAGGCTCAGGCCGTTCACTGAGATCTCGAGTTCCTCCGCGAGGGCTTAAGCTCTTCAGTGAAAGAGATGGGCTTTGGTGAAACTTCTTGCCCATTGATATTTCCAAATATACATTAGTCGAGCACACCCATCTGTTAATTAGTTAAAGAAATAGCTGGACGTTATGAGGAAAGTTATCCCTTTTTTATATCTGTCTGTTAAATATGAAGCTACAGTTATTTAGCTTAGCATAAAGAATTGAACCAGAGGGAAACTGCTAGCTACAACTAGCGACTGCCACCACAACTTGTCTTTTTTTTTTTTTTTTTTCTGTAGAGATAAACCATAAAACATTTTAGTTCGTGGTGGCAGGCAGACTTTTCTTTCACCTTTGGACTTTTTAACCTTGTTTCCACTCATTATGCTAAGCTAAGCTAGCTGTCTGCAGGCTGTAGCTTCATATTTAGCGCACAGACACAAAACTTGATCTTGATCTTCTCATTTAACTTTTGGCGAGAGAGTAAATTAGTGTATTTCCCAAAACGCTGAACTCTTCCCTCATGTTACTGAAACCTCTCCCCTTGTGGATTTATTTTCAAAGAGACAGATTTTATCTGTTTCAAAGAAGTTAATGCTTTGTTTCCTTTCTGTACTGAAATCATGAGCTCTACATTGTCTGCAACAACTTACCACATAAATCCTTCCCTTAGTCATACACCAATGAAAAATCGGCACAACCTCTGCCTTAATGACTTCCTGCTAGATAAAGTGCATTATACTCATACTTAGATGCCAAAGAGACGAAAGGATCAGATTAATTCATTACCTGCTTCCAACAGCGCACAAGATGAATATTATATTCCCCCAATAAAACTTAGGGATGTGACAGAGTTCTTTGTGCTGGGGTTGGCTCGTGTCCAGCAGCCCGGTCCAGCCTCTGCCTTCGCAGGCCTGTGTGAGAGTACTCGCTGTGCTTTCACCCCCCACCCCACCAACACCACCACCACCACCTCTTCATCCTCTCTTTGGTACGCAGTCAGAACGCACGTTGGAGAACCGCAAGGCGCCGTTACCTCTCCTGGATCCATACGGGCAGGGGAAGAAGGAAGGGAGGGGAAGGACAAACACAAAGGCAATCAACAAATCCCCTTTGCTTGAGCCCTGCGAAACATAATAGGGCCAAATCATCATCTATTTAGCTTCGTCAAATCACTGACAGCAGGCCTTGATAAAAGAGAGTGGAAAATATGTAGGGTACAAGACGCTGCCAAGGCCCTCACCGACTGGAGCCCCCCTATTGAAGCCAGATGTTGACTCAACCGGCCAATTTTGATAAATGGCATGATGATTACCATTATAGATCGGGTAATTTTATATCAGCGTGCCACATTGTTGGTCCTCTTTAATGATAGCCAAATGAACTCCGGTTTGTGCCCCAGGCCAGGTGGGCTTTTCTGTGACTGGTGTGCGGCGTGCAGTGCCACAGCCGGCCTTTGGGGGCGTGCCCCTGCTGCGGACAGGGCGCCCGGTCTTGTTGTTGTCATCGAGTGTCCAGCTGAGCCCTGAGCCCGTCACATTGGCCCGTAATGAGACTTAATTGGCGCTTTAGCCTGACTTTTGCCTCCTCCAATGTCCTCAATCCCATTAGAAAGGCTTACTAGATCAGAGCTTCATGTACTTGACACAGTGACCCAGATGCGTGTTACCTCGTATGACCCTGCGAGGTTGCAGCAGACTGATTCTGCTCTGGTCCAAACACTGGAGTCTGTCTCCCATTCCTCTGGGATTGGGGTATTACAGTAGATTAGCTGGCGTAATACCACGATGGAGCGTGGGTATGTGGGGTCATGGGATCACTCCCGGACATGAAAACTAATGTTTGCTTTCAGGGAAAACTGTCACAGACACACTTCTAAGAATCAACTAAATCCAATTACTTTAATACTTAATGTCAAATTGGCACTGTCCTTATTCCACCTCTGCTGCACCTAACCTTATTTCACTCTCAGCCTGGAAACTTTCATCGGTGAGGTGATCTTTGAGGTTGCTAGTTATGTTGCACTGTGACATGATAGATGGTTTCCTTCATCTATTTGAGGCTCCGTGCAAAAATAACTGAGATGGATCTAAAAAAAAAAAAGTAGTCTTTCTTTGAAATCTTTGAATTCTTGGCTTACAAGAAAAAAATAATACATCTATGGGAAACACAACAAGCTCTGTCTGTGGCTTCCAATGGACTTCACCGCAGTATTTTCCCCACAGATTCCACTAAACACAGATATTTATGAGTTAGATCAGCTGATGCTATAGCCTGATATACAAATAATTATATCTATCATGCCGACTCACATGGCTGGGCGCGTTGGAAATGTTTCTCCCAGACACCTTCCAGAGAGCACGATAAGAGTGCATGTTAAATTAAAGCCAAAGCCAAATGTTTGATGTCACTTTTTATTTCGATTTATTTTACCATAAATCTCAAAGACAAGAATCTGGGATGAGGAAGAGTAAAAAAAACTAAATATTCAAACAACCCTCCCTTCAGCAAAGGGAAAAAATACATAACCTTTCCCCTTTTCTGGCCCAAGTCTCTACTCTAATAATTTTTAAACAGTCCCTAAATTATAGAGACCAATTTGACGCTCTTTGCATTTCCCCACACTTTCCAGCCAACTGGCTTAAATACAGAAATGTGGCAGTTTACCTGTTCATCAAATACAGACTGAATCTAATGTCAGACATAAAGCAGGTCTAAAACAGGAACTTTTATATTTAGGTCTCAAATTGCAATCATTCAAAATCAAATATGGCCAAATAAACACAAGAACGAGCCGTAACATAAAAGTCATTTTTGTAGCATAGCTCATTTTATTGTTTAAACAGTTTTGCATAGGAAATATATCCACTTCCAGTAATTGACTGCAGTAAAAACAGCTGCTAGCAGTATAGGCTGGATATAACAGTAACAATCACAAAAAGTTGAGCCTTTATTTACACTGATTTTAATCTTGTGGCAATTTTAGCCCCTGCACCAAATGTAACCAGCCTGAAGGCATCGCCTAATGCTCGGCGTTTCTAAAATCAATAAAAGAAGGGATATCAAGGCCTTCGCTATACAGTTCACAATGGACACCTGTGGCTCCTAAACTGTCAATGAAAAGATAAAAAACAAAAAAGGTTTCCAAAAAGTCCTCTAAAACGTACATTCAGATACATACATAGACCTTTGCACACACTTGCAGTGTAACTACGATCACTACTGGAGACTGTTTACATATTGTTTTGTTGGTGTTGTTGTTGTTGTTTGTTATATATAATTCCACCATGATTAATGAAGTAGAAATGTGTGCGCTGAGGGAAGTAAAAGTGCCACAAGACCCAAAAATAAATCAGCCCTGCAGAGAAAACTGGTGACTTATCTTAAGAAAAGACATTATTTCATCCTTTCACTGCACTTTATGTAGCACTGACTGCCTGCCCCTCCCGCCTCATTCCCCCTCCCAGGAAAAAAAACAAAACAAAACAAAAAAAGCAAAGAAAAAAAAGAAAAAGTGAACATTTCCTCTCATTTTTTTGAACATGCTTGATGTGGGCATTGTGTGCTGATGTAATTTGAAAATCAATAAATCACAAAGAAAAACAAAGCTCCAAAAACATGAAAGAAGTAATAAAGAGCTTTTTCCCCCCAAATAAGTTTGCCACATTCTGTTCTGCGTGATGGTGTTTCTCTTGTCACATATGAAAGTAAGTCTATCACATTTTACAATTATATACAACAGACACTTGGACAGCTTGAACAGGCACTGCATTGCTATCTTTTTGTCTTCTTTTGGTGAATGTTACATCCTGTAAAAATGCTGGTTTTTCATGTTTTATAACAACCTGATGCCAAGTGACTAGCAGCTAGCCAACGTATGGAAGGTGTGTATTGCTCATGTAGCATGAAAATGAAGTTCGAACGTTTCCTCTACGTCTGCACGCACATACGCCCTCTCAGTCCCTACAGAATGTGCGACATTTGCTTAAAAAGGAAAATCACACATATTGCATGAGTGCCACAGGTCCTCCTTGCATAAAGTTGTCCTGTTCGCAATGATCGAAGCGATGGATGACTACTAATACTTTCTAAAATAAGGTCGTTGTGAGTGTCAGAGTCTGCCTTGAATACGGCTCTTGAAGCGGCTGACGGGTGGAACACTGTTTCAAATTTGATGACGTTTCAAGAGCTTGTTGACAGGCTACATTCGCACCCTGCGTAGCAACAGAAATACCCATCCCAAATACACTGCCTCTTATCAGCTGGAAGTTACAGTACCCTTTTCTGAAGCACCTGCGATTAATGTCACGTGTGTTTGTAGTGTGAACGAATTGTTTCCTCCATCACATCAGGCATAGAGAGCGTGTGGAATGTGCAAAATGAGTGATGCCTAGATGCAGTTATTGATCTTTAAAGATAACTTTTAGAGTGTCGTCTGCATAAAAACAAAGCGGGTGGCTCAACATCGGAAACTCGAAATGTAGCACCGATCGCCTCGCAACATTCCTCTGAAAAGAAGCCACAAATAATGAAAATAAAGCAACTGTCTGATAGATTCATTGAGGACGTTTGTCCTTGCAGATTTTACCCTGCTTCTCGCTTAAGGTCAGGTGCAATCTGGGGCTAACTTGACTGGTTAAATGACATCACCTCCCAGCTGCTACAAGTAACACACTCACACTACGGTCTTGTTGGACAAGAATTCACATCCATTTCTTACAAAAAAAACAAAAAAACAAAAAATAAAAAGAGAGATAAATCACATCACACTCACTATGGCCACACTAATGAAAGAAGAACAATTAAAATATTTGTGAAGTGTTTCCCAAATGGAAATATCTAAGCACTAACCAAGATCTGAAATAATAATATTAATAATAAAAAAGCCTTCATTGTTGTTGTTTTTTTATATTTATGAATCTGTATAGATTCCCCCCCCCCCTTTTTTTTTTTACTTAACATACAGGAATACAACAACTGATGAAAACACTTTAGAATCGACTAATCGGGAAAACCTGGAGAGTTCTAACCCAAATCCAGCTTCCAAAAACACAAATAAACAAAGCCCAAATTCAATTTTTTTTTCTTTTCCTAAAATGGAATTGACTATTTTTTCCCCAGAACTGAAGCTTTACAAATAAGGGCATAAGAGAAGAACTCTCGAGAAAGTTTACAGTGTATAAACTCCTGTCCTACGGCAGGCTTTTTTTCAATAGAAAGACCCTCATCTTCTCTCATTGTGTAGTGTCAGAGGCACTCGATCACACATCCGGTTCACAAAGTCACGCACACACACACAGCCGCGCGCCATGCACACGAACACCCAAAGCTGCCAAAGCAGAGTTCGACCCCACAGACTACTGCTATCGACGCAATCAGGATATTTACCTTTATGTACAGTCTCCTATTCAAATAAACACCAACAGCACAGTGACCCTGACACATTTTTATCACACACACACAGGCAAACACACACACCCATTCACAAACACACTTGGGGACAATGCACTTCAGTGGGGTTTCCAATGGCCAAAGGCTGCAAAGCACTTATAGTTTTTCTTTAAAAAAAAAAAAAAAAAAAAAAAAAAGACTAAAACTCAACACAAAAAAGACAGAACAGTGCACATAGAACGGGGTGACTTTTTCTATTTTTTTTTCTGCATAAGAAATCTGGGTGAAGACGGAGAGATTGAGCTTGACTTGAGGATTATTTTTCAAAAACCTTTTTTTTCTGCTTCTCGGCCCTCTGCGTGCGCCAGAGAGCCGCCAGCTGTACCTTCTGTCCGAGGGGAACGTTTCTTTCGCGATTGTAGGGAAAGAGTGCAAAAAGGTGTCGTAGCAGCAATGGCGGCGCTGCTCTCTCTGCGAGAAAAGTCTTTTTTTCTGACATTAAAAATGGTAATATAATGATTGATATAAATAATGCCCTGTAATACGCCTGAGAGATTTAGTTTAAGACTAGGTTCAAAACACTGTACGGGGGAAAGAGACGATTGCCTATGTGCTATTTAAGTGCTATATTTTTCTTCTAGTGGGTTCTATTTAAGCTTCTACGGGGCCACTGGATATGAAGTCAGAAAACACCACCCTTCTGTGGTCCAAAGTTTAACATACTCTACGGGGCTCTGCCGGGGGAAGCATCTCAGGAATTGACATATGTGCATATCGTATATACATTTATACAAATCTACTACTTATAAAATACTTTATAAAGGCTTGCTTGAGCCTGTCTGCAACTGATTTGGACAGGTCTCACTAGCATTAGTCGGTGTGTGATTGTTGCGCAGGTCACAGGCCACTTCACTGATGTGTTTAAGGCATCTACTTGGGAATTGCATTCGGCGACGTCTAGAATAGTACGGCGTAGTGTTTGAGAAAAGCCTGCAGCGGCATCCGTCCCCCCCGGGTTGCAGCCTCAGGGGAACTTTGACAATGTGGGATTCTACGCAAAAACAATTTCTTAAAATGATTGTCATACTCAAGTCAAGCCGTCTCTCCTGTGAAAAATGAGCTCCTTCAAGGTCACATGCTAGCACCCCAGGTGGAAAGTTGAAAGTAAGAGTCACAGTAGACCAATCAGTGACTTTGCAGCCGTAGAAAGACCAAGGGTGCATTTTTTTGTATAAGTACTTCTAGAAAAATACCGCCCCTCCCCTTAAAACTCCCGAATTCAAAATACACTGGAACATGTTTCACACCGTCATTCGGTAGGCCTATATGCTAAAGAAGAAAAAAAAAAAAAAAGACCTTGTCATACACTGCATAGAAAGCAGTCCCCACTTTGGTCAATAAAAAAGGAAAACACCCACAACAACAACAACATCATCAACAACAACAACGACAAACAACGATATCAACAAAATATATGCATTACAATATTGTCTATCTCCAAACTAGCCTCTAATAATTGACGCATCTATAAGCACTACCTACATAGGCAAAACTTGGTATTGCATAATTTTCATAATTCTGAATTCCACCCTCCACAATAGTAACTGGAAGATGTACAAAATGAGCATTGAAAAAATAAGGAAAACAAAAAGATGACAGGTTATTAGAAAAACCACCAAAATACTGAAAAAAAAAAAAATGCTGGTTGATTACAAACTTTAAAACGGCAACTATACACAGCCTTGATATGCAATGTAACTGTGAGATAGAGTAGTACATGAAGTTAAAAATCAACAATTTCATTCAGAGTACAAAACAATTCTTATCATAAAAATGTTAATTTTTTTCTATAATGATAAATGCAGCAAAAACAAGTGTAGTGATGTCTCTATATTCAAAGGCAAGGCACGTAATGTGGACTATATGTCATCGTGCAAATTAAGAGTATTGGAGAGATTTTCCTTGTATAAATATGTCTGGACTGGAGAGGCAATGGCTGTGAACATGCCGTGCACAATTCTAGATTTCAGGGATTTGCCACCACCTGGATTCATAATTTCAGTTTTCAACCTCTTCCACTGTAGAGTTAACCTTGCACAAACTAGCTTTACACATAAGCTTACTGTACATTTGCATGAATTGTACATTTCCATGAATTAACACTTTGCATTCCACATATTTTTTTGTAAACATAAGCTTTAGAAGCTGATGGCCAAATACATATGCTCTTGATCTTATCGTGAACATTTAAAAATAGTAAAATGCCATTTCACACACTACGTGTGTCTCATTGCTTTGCTTATGTTCGGTTATTTTTTTCCCCAAAATAAATTTAAAAAAAAAACTCCCCATAATGATGAGAAGGGCTCAAAAGAAGTGCTGGTTTTGCTCAGTGCTGCACAGGTAGCTTAGTGCTCGCCTTCAACTGCCTTTCATGCTTGATGTTTTTCTCATGTGAGGAGACGGATATGTGACTGAAATCAAATTCAAATGTTTTCTTAAACATTTTACCCATAAAACCATTTAATATTTATCCCCCTTCCTTTAGAGTCTTAGGGCCGACAGACTGATAGCTTCCCTTCAAAAATTCAATTGCACTTGCCTCTAACGAGTTTTTTTCTTTTTCTACGTTGTGTTTAAATCCTTTTGTAAAGGAGTTGCAAATTTTTTAATGAGGGGTCGAATCTCAAGCCTAACATTTAGTGTTTTTTGAAAACTGCATTGAGAGTTCTCAACTCTTACCATAAGTGTTTACGTTAATTCTTGAAGTAAGTAGCAGTAAAGAAGTAAAACTCAACACATTTTCTGAACAAAGAGTCGTATCACAGTAAACTGAAATCAAACGGAAGAAGAAACACTCTGAATTCACAATTTTTTTTGTTCCTATGGTGTACACAGTGAATCATTTGACGTGGGAAAGCCTCTTTTCAAGAGGTCTGAGTTGGAGAGCTTAAAGTCTCGGAGCCATCCACCAGGCAGAGGTTGTTACGCAGACCTCTTCACTTGTGAGTGTGTGTGTGTGTGTGAATCAAGATTTTACATCTTCCCCCAACATGGAAAAATAGTAGGAATTGCCGCTAAGAGACTAGAGTGTCATGCAATAAAACATTAAGGCATCTATACATCACAGTATTTGAATGGATTGAAAAAGTTCTGCAAACACAACAACTGACTGGTGGCTGGTGGATGTGTGGGCTGGGCTTGGGGCGAGGAGACAGCCGACCTGAAGCGTTTCTTTTTTTTTTTTCTCTTCCCTCTGAACCGACCCTCGTCTTCACTTCACGGCCAGTGTCCTTCATGGGGGGACAGGGAGCTGGGAGGGTGGGGGGTCAAGGAATGGGCGAGATCGGGAGTGGAGGGAGGGGATGTGGGGAGGGGCAGGGGGAAGGGGGACGATTGCGCAGCTCGTGCTGCTTTGCTGGTTTCATCCATGGCTGCGGAGACACCTGTAGTGCTAGCTCTGCACCACCAACACCCATCCACGCCCTGGGGGTCATCCGGCCTCTGTGTGTTCAGTTCCCTGTCTCAGCGGGGACCAGGGGCTCACCAATGATGTTTATGCTGTAGTTCTGGTGGACATTTGTTGGCAGAATCGGAGTCCCGTTCGACACTTGGAATGGAACTAAGCTCGCCCAGGTACCAGGACTGCGGGGAGAGAGAAAGAAAGAAAACAGACAGACAAAAAGAGAGAGAGACGGAGAGATTAGTCACATGCCATTAACTTGTTTGTGCAGCATGCAGTCAAAATCAGGTTCTTTCTTTCAATTATCCTGAACACTGCCTCTTTGATGACTGGCATCGCTGGTCTTATTTTTGTTTTTTTCAGACAGAGAGGGGTAAAGAAAAAGAAAAATGGCAGCACCAGCTCATTTATCTAAGCTGAGGTGATTCCACTTGATTACCAGCGAAGGACTTGATGTGAGAGGGCCGTGACGCAGGCACCTCTTCGCCGCATTGACGGCAGTATAGAAAAAGCATGAGGGGGAGAGTGTGATTGGTGGTGGTGGGAGGAGGAGGAGGGTGGTTGTTGTGGGTAAAAAGTGGGGGAGGGAGGGGTGGTCCCTACACAAAGCTGTCCCATCCCTATTCATCTCACGCTAATGGCAAAACAACACAGTGATTGTTCCTGTGGAGCAACGGTGCTAACTGAAAACGCGAGCGGGAACAAACAGCATGTTGTTCCCGTGGGGTGCTGCACTACGTAGATGTCAGATAATTAGCCCCCCCCTTCCTGCCACAGGCCCCCAGTGTGCACTCATCTGACACCCTCCCACCTCTCGCATCACCCCCACTACGTCTGAGGCTACCTGCGTCGCACGTTTTCCATGAGATTCACCAAACTTTTTTACGACCTGCTAAAGCAAGAGCAAGGAGGGATGAGGGCCAAGAAAGCAAGGGTGTGGGGGGGAAAAGCGAACAAGAAGGAACGTTCAGGGAGAACAGGGAAGATGGATGATGAGGAGGAGAGTTGTTTCAAAAGAAACAAAAAAACAGGCAAGGCTAAAGTCTGAGGATGCTGGTTTTCAGAAGACAGTCTTTGTGAAGCTCTGCGGCGAGACAACATTGTCTGCGCCCGTGAAAAGCCGCCGATCACCCAGTCTGCATTTTATACAAATCACTCGTCACTGCTCTTTTTCTTCTTCTTTTTTTTTTAACCTTAAAACAATGGAAGTGCAAATTCAATTCACCTCGTGGCCTACAAGAGTGGCACTCTTTAATGCAGAGCGGAAGGCAGAAAGACAGAGAAGATGCATTCAAAATAAAAACAAACATCGCTCGAGTTTTAGAGCGTGCAAAGAGTTAAAAGCAACCTCAAGGCTAATCCTTCCTCTCGCAGTTTTTTTCCCTGTCCAACCCGTCCTCATGCTATCCTCTCTCTCCTGCTTTCTTCCCTCCCTCCGTCTCTCTTTCACCCTGCCAAAAATCATCGGACAGGAAAGGGGGGATTAAGTTTTTCCTACCTTGCTGAACAAAGAGCGCTGACAGAGTGGCCAAGGGCTGCAGCTTTCTCTTTTTCTCCTTCTCTTTCTTTCTTTCTTTCTTTCTTTCTTTCTTTCTTTCTTTCTTTCTTTCTTTCTTTCTTTCCTCCATACCTCTCTCCCTCCCTCCATTTCGGTGTTTCTCTCTCCTTATGAAACTCCTCTCAGGTAATGGCTTACATTAGGGGGGACCACACAGCAGCTACAAAAGCGGACTCCCGGGCCTTTGTGCGCACTAAACCGGCAGATCGGTTTTAATCTTGTTAAAATTGATGGCTGTCAGTCCGTATCTGCATCCCATAACCTAAAGCGGGACTGTGCGGGATTTTGATGTAAAGAACTCCTCTGCCATCGGGCTGAATTACAAAGTAGAGGGGTGGAGGGTGGGGGGTGAAATCCTCCCGTCACTGCTAATTGAGACTTGTAGATTTGTCTTATTACTGAGACTAAACTTTGAAAACAAACTGTGTCCTAAAAAGCAGCAACAGCATCCTCAGTCATTGATATTTTACTTTTTGTACCCTTTGTCCAGTTGGTGTGACGCAATCACATCAGAGGAATTCTGGGAATTCATTGTTCTAATTTTCCAAGCAACAGTTCCCTTTTGTTACAATCTGGCACTTTATGCCAACGCATCTTTAAAATGCCACTATTTCTCTGTATTATGTCTCTGTGCAGGTTGCTGACTTATATACCTGCTCTCCAAGCAGCTCCGCACAAAAGAAATTTGACCCCCATTGCTGTATTTCCTTAGGTAACCTTCAAGATGGCCTCCCCTTGCCCTGTCCAAGCTCCCAAACCTCACTAATTCTACTCCCTGCAAGCACTGCCCGGGCATACAGCGTGCTTCGTTTAAGGATTAGCTCCCTAAATTAGATTATCTAATGGCATCTTAATGGATTGCTGACCCATTTCCTGCACAATGGCAACATGCGAGTCTGGCAGCGTTTTAATTTGGGGGCTAGTACTGAAGAGGCATTGCGGAGCACTCCTGTTTAAAGGGCAAACAAGATGAAAGAGAAATCCGACTGATTCCATCTATACGTTGGGCGCTTTTGCGTGAATAATCCATCAGAGAGGAAAAAGTAGAATAGAATTACCATCCCGTCTTTGTAACAAAATTAACTCAATTCAGTTGGGATCTTTTTTTTTTTAATCTGCGTTCATTACTGTATATTCACATGGAGAGGAGGAGTTAGTAAAAAATCAGAGACCTCGAGCTGCTGCGGGGGACATATTTTTCTCTGCTACCTCCACTGGCCTATTAGGAGGCCTATTGAAGGGGGGCTCTGCTGCATGTGTGTTTGTAAGAAAGTTAGTAACTTCAGTATGAAGGCGAAATGAAATGAGCTGCACACACACACACACACACTCTCACACAAACACAGATGCTCTACACTTCCAGGGAAAAGGGGAAAAGGGAGACGTAACAGGAAAAGGCTTAGCTCAGCTTGCTCGTTCCGCCATGGTGAAATGGTTCAGGTTTTTCCCCCGGAGAGAGAGAGATACAGTATGGAGAGAGGGGGAGGTGAAAGGGGAGGGTGAGGGGTTGGGGTGGGAGGGGAGTGCCTTCTGTAACTTTAAGTTAAAGAGAGTAAAGCATGACTTCAGCATAAAGTCAAACAAAGCTAAGATTGTTAAAATCTGGAAAGTTAAACACTCTCATGTGGCTAAAAAGCTGACCTGAAATGACTCCTTTCACTCCCAACGGTTTGACTTCATTTGTTCTCATTAGCATCGTCAAAGTTTGTGTTATGAAACGAGGATAATTTTGTTTTCGTTGGGTGTGAATTCGAGAGGAAAGCTGCGTTTAAAAAAAACGAATCCTTATGCAGTATTTGTCATCTTTCAGTAAAGAATAACAGAGCACTGAAATATTACCATGACAAATCTGGCTATAATAGCTATAATATTGTTGCTTTTACCAGATGTGACCAGAAATATTGAGTTTCCACTTTACGAAGGCTAGGATTGAGTTTATTTTATGGTGCATTTTAAAGAAAAACACAATTCATGTGGAAATCTCTTTTAAATACAAAAGCTCTATTGTGGAGAAAAAACTCTGTAACAAGACAGAGACAAACCAATCCTAAAATATGATTCAACCAACTCCAGTGCTTTCTCAAGATTTCAATCTCGCAAAGTAAAAACACTAAAAATGACTAGATAAGATGGAAAATAATGCAAGAGTGATAAATAGAACAGAGAGGGGGCGGAGGGGAGGACAACATGAGAGAGACACAAGGAAATGTCTTTTACTTTTATCAAAACAATGTATGAGCTCATCTTATAAGACCAAAAAGGTTAACCTCTGCGGCGGAGTCCACCACTTTAGTATTAACACAGTCCAGATAAACCGCATTTATGTGTGAATTTAGTAAGAAGTAAATTTCTAACATGGAAAAAGAACGCAAATCAAAACAATCATTTATCATATGGTGTTATTAACTGAAGTTTGTCTGTGTGTGTGTGTGTTAGTGTGGTGTAAGAGAGACAGAGAGAGACGACATGAAAGAATGAAAAGGTTACCTTTGCCAAGTAATCCCCAAAGTGTCGTCAGTGGCACTGGGGCCATAATGCCTGCCGTTTTGAGTCACGCTCCAGTCACACTTCCTCAGCTGTCAATTGAAACCTAGCAGTCAGATCACTGGGCCAAGACAACTTCCACTTCAGATTACACTACAACTCAACACTGTATACACAAATGCATGCAGAGGAGCCTGTAGCAGGAGCAGCAGAATTAAAAAAACAAAAACAAAAAAAAGACTCCAAAATGAGTCCTTGCTGTTACTGACAAAATAGTGAATGGAATCAGCATATTCATTATTCGTTGGTGGGGGGGGGGGATAACAGCAAAATCAAAGCTATGGATGAAACAGACACAAAGAAAAAGCATGCAATCACAGTTAGTGGTGACAGCTAACCTGGAAGTAAAAAAAAAGTTAGTTAGTTACAAATGTGAGTGGCATCATATCGGCAGTTTCATCTTAAGCTGGTTAGCCAATGAAGCCATGCAGTCCACTGGATGCATGCATCCTGTCGATAATCGCCGCTTCACTGTAAGTGCATTTTGAGATTCAGGGAGGAGTGCGCATGCCCTCAAGCATGCAGACTGTTTTTTCATTAGCTAACTGTGTTATTGATTAGAGGTCAAAAATTACAATGAAGTTAAAACAGCACACGCGCACAAACGCATACACACGCCCATGCACGCGCACACTAGACCCTTGCCCCCCTCCAACCCCTTTTTCCCCTCTTAAGACATGTCAACCTTACATACAGATTACAAATTACTGCAACAAAAAAGCCACACACAAACTGTTTCTCCTTTGCATGCATTATGCAAGCGCACGTGTCGGCAATCCAGCTGAGAGCTATCTCTGCCAATACCAACCTAACCTTGCCCCGTGGTCAACACATTCATTTAGTAATGCATCAGGATAAAACTGCACTGTTAGCACTCTGCGTGCAGTGGCAGACGTTTTGCAGAGGCTCTTAAGAGGGATTTAATCAGATATACGCGTTTGCTGAATATTCAAAGCCATTTGCGGTGGTCGAGAAATGTTTCCTTTCTCCTCAGAGCACCTGGGCGAGCACATCAGGAGAACGTTGATGGTTTCCTACTTAAGCCACACTTAAATACAGTGATGTGTTTTTTTTTTTTCATGGAACAAAATGTAAAGTCAGGGACAGAAGAAACGGAGAATTTTGGGAGTTAATCTCAAAAGCTTTTCAATGACGTTTTACATTTTAATATATTAGTTTTACTTGATCAAAAGCTGCTTAATCAAGCTGAATAGGAAACAACGCGCCTTGTTCCATCCAGCATGTTTGCTCTGTGCCTATCAAAAAGGTTGGGAGACTAAAAACCCCCGCGCTGCTCTCGCGCTCTCCAGCCTGACAAAAGCTTGGAGAGAATGCGCGGGCTGGGCCAGACGCTCGGTGCCACCGCTCCTCGAGGAGGCTCGCCATCTGTCCGCTGGCACCGCCACATCAGAGTGGCACGGGGCAGCGGGGAGAAGGGGGACGGAGCCGGGGAACGTTAGCAAACAGATGCGGGCAGATTGTGGATTAGGATCCTTCCTTAGATAATACCAAATGACATCTGATCACAGATCTATCCCTGCGGAATGCTAGATGGTGGCATTCCCTCGAGGGGTTAACCAAGGCGAGAGATGAATGGAGGGTTTTCACACATTCGCTGCCTGGGAATCGTAGAGCAGGTGTGGGAGCGTGTGGTGTTGTTTTGCTTTGTTTTTGTTTTTTGTTTTTTTCATTTTTGAAGCCTACTGCATGTGTGTGTGTGTGTTTGTGTGTATCCAGGGACTTCTATTTTAGTGGTGCCACATTTTAAAATAACTTAATAAAAGTTGAAGCTCCACTACCAAATTATCAGATGACAATTTAATAACTTAATAACTTGCAACTAAGTTATTCAATAGTAATGAAATGGCTAATTATCATTCATAGTTTGTAATTAACAAGGTCGCAGCAGTTTGGACCAGGATCAGATCTATGCATGTGCTACATTATTAAAACAATGATTACAGTATTCCAAAAATTAAATCAACTAAATTAAATCTGTTTTTTAAAATAAACTACAATATAGGTAGCTCTGACAGCAGCTGATGCAATACAAGTCGTGGCCTCTATCCATCATACAGACAGACAAAGAACAGTGTACCTCCAGGGTCCAGCCGCAACGCTGACCACGTTTTAAAAAAAGCCAACTCTCCGTGCACATGTGTGCGACGTGCTGCCCTTTTCCTACAAAGCCCAGCGGCAAACGGCCGCAACCAAACAACTAAAAGTGTCAGAAAGCCTTGTGGATCCCACACAATAAACATCCCCTCGCCAGATGAGGACAATGACAGAGTATTTGGTGAAAATGTTTAGTCCTGAGGGACTTGGCTCGGTGTGGGCCCGCGCTGCGGGGCCAGATCCTAGGCCGTTAAATCATACCACAGAAAACAAAAACAACTGTGACAAGCAGAAGCATGATGAATCAATGAGAAGACTGTTTAGAGTTCCCCTAAGCCGACGAGAGCATTTATTCATCTGGATATAGCATGTAGTAACCTTCCAGAGAGGTATCCCTGCGGCACTAACAAATCTTTCATTCTTCTTTCACATTTTAGGCCACTGTATTGTTTACTCTTTCCTAACTAAGTCCAAAGATATCAAAGCTGACGTGTTTGCCTTTGCTGGGCCCAAAATACTTAATACTTAACAGGATCGCACAAACATGTTTTAGGATAATTCAATTCTGGATCATTAGAAATTATCAAATAAAAATAAGAATAATTATTTTTTATTATGTTATCGTACTGTATTACTTTGGGGGATATTTATATTTAGTTTTTGGCTGATTTGCACTTCAAAATATAAAACAAAAAGGCCTAGTAGCCTCTGGCGGCGAAGCTTTGGACAAAATTCAGAGGCTCACGCAGCTTCCACTCAGGCTGCTGCTGTCTTGTGTAGTCACTTTGTGCCCCACTGAAAGAAGTAGCAGGCCTACAAGAAAATGTGCAAGACAAACTGCGCAACATCAGCCAAGTGTATCCTCCCTCTCCTCCTCCTTCTCCTCTCGAGTGGAATAAAAGCATCCCACGACTGCTGACAAACATTCACAGAATTTTTTTTTTTTAAACTGTGATTTTAGGAAAAAACGGGAAGCAAGAAAGGCACAGAGAGAGAGAAAAAAAGAACGAGAAAGAGGAGTGAGGAAACAGAGGCCAGCTTTGTCATTTTTACTAAACATAAAAAAAAAAAAGCGAGCTGAGGAGAAACCCAGCGATCATTATGTAGCCGCGTGCAGATGCATTCAATTAGTTGTGGTTGGAAAAGCCTTGGCCTGAGACCAGCGCTTTCAATAAAGATGGGGTGGGGGGAGAGCACTCTCTCCCGTTCAACAACACCACAACACTCCTAACCTCGCAGACACACACAAATACGCCCACGCACGCGCACGCAGACACACACGGGGTCACCACATCTGTCCCGGGGCCGCTGCTTGGGAAACCGCGTGACGCCAACGGTAAATATTCAGCTTGTGTACGGTAAATGAGGGAGTGTCCTGATTACATGTGGTGTATGTAATGTGCGTGTGTGTGTGTGAGAGAGAGTTTTTAAAGTAATGTGTGAAGGAAATTGAGTTGAGTACATTACGCTCTCAAAGACACCCACATGTCCCATCAATCTTGCGAGGAGTGCCCACACAATGACAGTGAATTTCCCGACACTTGCATTTCTTTCAATAAAGTGACCAGAGGAAATAGATGCCCTTTTTTTCTATTCAAGACTGTTCAAATTCAAACTCACACACTCAAAAATGACTTTATGTATTCAACGTTAAAGAATAGTAGTAGAAAATGGAGTATCGCTGCTGATTTGAGATACATAATTTTTTACCTCCACTGGATTTGAGGTTAATTCTACACTGCTTACAAAGTGTATTTTTCCACAACATTTTTTCTATACAAAATAAATATAACTCCACCTGATGGACATACAGAAGATATTAAATTGTTGGCCATTTAAGGATCATTCAAGGCACCTCAACTCAATCAGAGGTGTTAAAACACTAAAACTTTGGCTATAACGAACGTAGCAGTAATAAGAGAACAGCATTGTAGAATTTAAAGCAAAAAGATTAGATTATCATCATAACCTGCTATCTTTAGCCATGTTAAGCCTCAACCCTTTTGAGCTCTGAAAATGGATATGTTGATCATTTTTTATGCTGGCCTAACAGTGAATAGTACGCTTGACCTCAGCCTACGAGTGCTCTGATCTGACGAGACGGTTTAATGCTCCCTACAAATCAAATTCAGTGCGATAGGCTTTTGCAGAGGGCAAGGACTTCACATCTGATGTAAGGGGAGATGGGGGACAGTAAAATGAAGGGATAAAGAGGAGCAGGTGAGCTGAGTGCTGAAGGGGGGTGGGGGAGGTCTCACCTGTTGCTGGTGGAGGAAGGCGGGATCTCTAGGGCTCAGGCCTACAAAACGGTTCGCCGTCGGGGTGCCAGGGGCTGAGTAGCCTGGGTAACATGCCATCACAAAAACACAAATACATGCTTACATTACAAATAGCATTTCAGGAATTTACCCGGTGACTTCCAGTAAGTCATTTACCAACATTGCACACAACCAGTGGTAAAAAGTGCATATGGAGTCCCACAGGGTTCAATTGTGGGCCTACTCCCAATCTCCAAACATTTGGACATTTTGCCAACAAGCTTTTGATACTTTCACACAAATACTAATATTGTGATGATTTTTATTATTTCAAAATATTTTTGTAATGTTTTACAGATGTATATTATACTGTATGTGTTTTATTTTTAAAATAACATATATACGTAATTAAAGAGAAACTTAACACCTGTGGAAATGTTGATTTATAGTCACCTTGCTGCAGTGATGTAGATGTGTACTTAAGCATGTGCCAGTGCACCATGACATCACTGATGAAAAATTAATTGAAACACAATGAAACACTAAAATCTAGTTCTTATGCACAGTATTAGTTGAAAAAATAATTCTCATTGCTACCATTTCTTAAGGACACTGAGCTGTCCTTTAAGAGAATAAGAAGTCAAGGCACATATATTCACATAGCAAAATAATACTGTAAAAAATAAAATATTAGCTCTTTAGTAGGAATTATCCTAAGATGTACAACTGCTTGGTGTTTGGTGGGTGGTGTGCAGTAGATGATGGGTAGCGGTCATCAGCACTGGTGGGGACGGACTCACCTTCTGTGGATGTAGTGATGGGCTTGGTGTCGGGCATGGAGAGGGAGACGGGTCGCACAGCGCCGTGGTGTGGGGAGGGAGCCAGAACTGGGGTGAAGTGGCCTGGGACCTTTCCTACCACCTGACCACTGCTGTTAGGCTGCAAGTGGCGTACAGACAAAGGGAAAAATTCAGCCCAAGTATTTTATTTCAAAGAATGATGATGATTAGTCCACATTTGAGGGACGTTCATGCCAAACATGTATGGAGTGGTTTCCTCCTCTACAGTTCTTCTCTACAGATTATTAGCTTTTTCTGTTTGTTTCTTTGATAATATGAGAACAATCATGAACCCCTAATGCTTCAGTGTAGTTTAGTGATCATAATTTGACATATATTAATATGCTTGAAAAAAAAAAACCTAGCTAAATTAATTCTCCAAGAACAAGAAATGCATTTGTATTGTTTGCTAGTAAAAACCCTCTAACCCTACGTGAGGACAGGTTAAATGCGTCCAGAGACTTATGTTTACAAGCTCTTGTTCGCTTGTAAATGTGCAGTCGGGCAGATCTCAATGAACCAATGCGAGCATGTAACAAACTACACTTTTCCAAAACGGTCAGCACAAGACAAGCCAAATGTCCTATCCACATTTCTGGGGGATTTAATTCATTTTAACTGCTCTGTCTGCCCTCACAGACCTAAAATCAACAACAAAAGGTGACTGCACCGCGCTTACACTTACCGCTCCTTAAAGAAAAGATTTCACTACTTTCAGTCTCTGCGTTGTCACAGTTATTACAAAAACTCTGGGGGGGCACGGGCCACAATAGATCCTCAGTCACTGACGATGGATTTCCTACATGATTTTAGACAATGATTTTAATAGCGCTCATAAATGGAATTTAAGAGGACTCTGGCGTGAAAAGACGGAGCTGTGGAGTGACCTGTTACAATGGTGTGAATGCGCGAGTGTGGAGAGCGAGGCAGAGGGACTATATATATAGAGAAAGAAATAAAGGAAGCTAGTGGGAGCTACTCTTTCAGGCGGCTGGAGACTGTCTGGGGCGTTCATTTCAGGGCCGCCCCGAGTTCAAAACTCAAACAGGCCTTTTTGGAAAAGAATTGTGTCCACAGGGTTCCCTCCCATGTGAATAGAATGTTTAATTAGAGTGTAATATAATCTGCGTTAAAGCAAGCATAAAAACATTCTGGCACTCGTCCATGGGATTATAAGCGCTGTGTTATTTGCTGAGCCCCCGCCCCCCAACCCCCAACTCCACCCCCTCTCTCTCCTCCATTCTCCATCCTCCCCAACTGGTCTTCTACTGGACCCCACCTCACCAGCCCAGCCCTTGCCTCCCCCTCTTTCCTTTCTCCAGCACCCCAGCAGAGGGCCAGTTAATTCTGCACAAGAGCCGGGCCCCGGCAACGGCAAATATTTACAACCTTTATCATTCCCCGCGGTTTTTCTCTAGAGTAACAGCCCCCTCCAACCACCCCCCTTAACTCCCCCCCCCAAACCCGCTCCCTGCTCTGGAGATGGAGCCGTCTACGAGGCCTTTGTTTACAGTGAGAACAGCGGGGATATAAAACTCACATAAATATCACACTGCTCTCTCATCTATAGAGACGCCTGCCTTCGCTCTCTCCAGTACACTGGCCGCTGTGTGTACCCAGAATGTATAAAAGCCATGAGCTATTTGATTTACTGCAATGTCTTGATATAGTTTTGCGTGTCACGTGTGGCTGCAATTGCAGTAGTTCGGTTGACTTTTTTATGGGGACATCGGGTTGTTTTTTTTAAATTTTTTTAAGCACGACTACAAATATAACGTACTGTAACCCTTGCCATGAGCATTATATCACACAGGGAATATACGCTCCTCTGCCACAAAACTTGGGCCGCAAAGTTCAGTCTGGGCTTGCCTGCTAAATGAAAAGTGATTTAATTTAACTATGATTTAATTCACTGCAGATTACTCTAATTAATGAACTCTTTTTGCAATGGCTATTGTAATTATAGGTTTGTCTCTAACCAATATTATCTCCCCACATACAGCACCAGTATTAGAGAAGTGAGTCGTGTCCATTTAGGGGTTCCCAGGAGAAATTTCGGTCATCTTAAGGGCTTAAAATGTGTAATTTTGGGTTTGTAAAATTATTCTGTTTTCTTCTTTTTTAATTTCCTGGCCTTGATAAAAGTAGTGAGAAAAAGCAGATATTTAAACATGTTTTCTGACTATAAATAAAAGGAATGATCAGGAGCATATTTCAGAAAAAAAAACAAAAAAAAAACAAGCAGAACAAGATGATGTTTCTTTATTTGTAAATGCATCATTGAGGCAGTAATGAAATAATGACAAATGCATGCTATAATTGATCTTATCTTTAATCTCTTGAGGTCAGATGGGAGTAGAGCTGAACAAGATAACAGCTAACAACTACTCGAGGCCATGAAAGGCCTGCCAAACCAGAGTCTGACTTCTTCTGGCCTACAAAGTGACTTTGAAGAAAAAAAAGGAAAAAAAACCTGACCTGGCTGCTCTGTGGGCTGGACGGGTCATATGACGGCACGTAGCTCTTGAGGGGATCAGCGGGGTTGAGGTGGGGCGGGTAGCGGATGGTGGTGTGCGAGAAGTAGGGTGACGGCGCCTTGGCGGCAGGATGTGGCGAGGCCGAGAACTGCAGGAGGCGAGTGCGGAGGGAGGGCTCCTCGTCGATATAACTGAGAGAGAGAGAGAGAGAGAGAGAGAGAGACAGAGGAGTCCAGAGGAAGATGAAGATTGTGAGACGGGAGATAAGATAAAGCGATCATCATCGATCTGAGAGGGTAAATGAAGCATGGACATTCTTTTAGTGTTCATGAGGAAGGAGTCGATTGGGGCTCCCAGATTTTGGTGCCGTGTGCGGTTAAAGTCACTGGGAACTCACCACTGTGTCCTACACCTGTTATGCCTGGGTGGTGAGGCTGAGGGAAAGTGCTGAGTCGTGGTGAGGAGTCCTGCGGGGAGGTGGGGCTGAACAGCGGCTTCTCTGGCTTCTTCATGGTGGGAGAAGACATGTCTGCTGGTAGGGAAAAACACACACACAAGCACAGACACACACATATAAATGCACACTCAAGGTCAGAAAACGTGACCGTGTCTTATTGGTTACTCAAACTCATAAAACTCGTAAAAGTCTTTGGTCGTGTCTTTGGGCGCAAGACGAGATGGGAGAAATGCGGAGGCGAGAAATTCATCCAAACTTCATCGTTAACAGGAAATAAAATGACACAAAAATAAACATTGCATGGTTAACTTTTTTTTTTTTTTTTGTTAAATTTAGGTGTGTTGCTGAAAATTATTCAAAACATTTCCCCACAGCCTCCACTAATGCTTCCATTTCTCATGAATGAAAGGAATTAAGTGCCAAAAATGAATTATGGTTGAAATTAAACAGAATTTGATCTGCATGGGATTAGTATTACCAAGGGCCCCCCTGTCTGTAGCAAATGCAGCAGATGAAAATGTATTTTGCAAATTACGGACCTTCCAAAGGGTCAAAATTTCTTATAATCTCTGGAATCATTACAAGTCGCTGGGCGTGCCCGGGAAACGTGAGTCCTGCGAAAATTCGTCTTTTGTCATGTCTGAGCAGACAATTAAATCCAGTGAACTGACGCGCAGTTGTAAAGCAGCCGGCCGCTCAAATAGGATTTAAGAATTTCAAGACTCTCACGTTATCTTAAATAGAATATTACACTGTAACATCTGCTTGCCTCGGCCTTACACGGTGTCTGACAAGCTACTGTAATTCCCCATGAATAATCCCGAAGGCTCAGCAGAAGACATGGAATTTGTTTAGACAATTTGCGCACTTCCATAAACTAAAACTCCAGCAAGTCACTCATTATTGCTGCTCCACACTGTCATGAGCAATGTTCTGCTATCACGGCTGTGCGGTTTTCAATTTTCCATGGCAGGATGCAGCGTCTGAAGGGAACGTGATAACAACTAGATGCGAGAGGCAGCGGCCTATGTCTGCTCGTGCTTCTTCTATGAACATTCATCAAGTGCTTTTCTGGCCTGTCGCAGATTCTCGGGGTGTATAACTTTCAGATCATCCGTCTCTTTTCCCCGCAAAAAAAATTGCGCCGTGGAGGCATTTCCACCGCATTAACCGTCCGTCTCTCCCTCATCTGGGGAAGGATCCACCCAAGTCATGGGAAGAATCACTCATCTCCAGAGAAAGAGAGCGACAAAGGTGGCTGGAATTCAGGGGGATTTCCCAGTCTGAGGTTGCAAGAGGATACAGGCTTAAGTGCTTTCATTTTTGTGTCAGAGGGAGAAATACCTTTGAGAAGATTGATATCGCCGCTTAATGTTTCCATGTAAAAATAGGACATTTCTGCGGTGGAGGCACTCAGCTTTTCCTCTCCTTCGCTAATTAAATCCATCAGAGAATCGACTGTACTGCCTCGGGAAATTAAACTGGACAATTAATTACCAGCAATTAAACACTTTAAATAGTTCATATAGAAAGCCTGACGTGTTTTCTTGCATTTAGAACACACTAGTTGTCATACGGTATCTAATATATTTTGTATTTAATGGGTGAGCTTGTACCTTCACATAAAAAAAACCCACAAAATATCCTCTTCTGACTGCATAAAAAAAATATACAAGAGAGAAACTATTTCTTCCTCTAAAGGGTGAGGTTTTGTCAAATGACAACCATGTGCGAGAAATGACCGCTTGGCACTTGGGAGGCCTCATATGGGTTTAATATCGCCCCACTTCTCATTTATTCTCTCCTGACAGAATAATGGCTGTCTTTGGAGAGTTTCCTACCCACTGCTTTCCCTTTCTCCTCGCCCAAAGTGTCTAAGTTTACGCAGAGCAATGCGCTCAGGCCTTGTGCAAAGGGACGGGCTGAAATTTCATGTGCCCACATTGCGGCTGTGGTTGAATCCCACCAGTGCTGAGTCTCATGCGTATCATCTGGTGTTTTCCTCTCTCGGCCTCCGCTACTTATTATATTCAAATAAATAAATGGATAGAAAAACAAAAAAAAACAAGGAGGCGTATAAAGTTAAAACAAAGGGTAAAACCAAAGGCTGGACATGTTATTTCCACCATTTAGTCTATCACAGCCTAACAAAACGTTTCCGACCACCTCTGTCGGTAAAATCCAGAGGCGGCGCGGGCAGCAGAGTGTGGAAAGAAGTCAGCAGAGAGTGGGAATGATCCGGAAACATGGGACAGTGAGGCCTTAATTAAAAGGGTGACGGGCTCTGCTGTGCACCAGGAGACAACGTAATGAGACATGCAAGCTGTCCCGGGAGGATCTCGCTTGCTCTCGCGCAGCAGAAACAACCGTGCAAGACAGCACCACCTTTCTCTTTTTTTCCACATCCGATGAGCTGCTCATTAGGTGAGCTTTATCTCTTAATTCCCTCCTAACTCGTCCTGTACCTTAAAGCTGGCACACAAACGGATTTGTCTCCCATGTTCAGTCAAGACATATAGCCTGACTTCCTGACGGGAGATCATCTGACGCGTTTGCCCTGTGGGTCTAAGAGCTCTACACGCAATTTATAAAAGGGGATTTCTCCACAGCAGCCATTCAGCTACCAAGGACCCAACATTTGAAAACTCACAAAATACTCTTATTTGAAAGCAATACTCATATCATAAGTTTGTCAGCATTGAAAATGACAGGCGTTTTTTCATGGTGAATTTCAGCAGTCTTCGGATCGGACACCCTGCATTGTGGAATCCAGCGTTTTTCCTTTGTGCAAGCGACAGGTGTGAGAGAACACAGATTTACATTCAGACAGCAGTTCAAATGGGTTTAAACATTTCTATGAGTGCCGATGCCTGGGGCTATCTCTGTCATGGTATGTATTTTAAGAGGGTTGAACAGGTTCGCGTGCAGAGAAACCAGATGCAGTTCACCCGCAGTGGAACGGGGTGGCGGTGCTGATGTACAGTAGCTCATGACAGGGGCCTGAGAGCTAAAGGGAGTTTCAGCTGCCGTTAAAAAAAACCCCTTTGATCAAATCCATTCGCATGCTTTGAGGATGTAATGCTCGCACATCAGTCGTTAAAGTCTGTCAACATGCTCTCGTGCGACGCCGGGGCCAAGGAACAGCACGTGGCCGTTCCAGACTCTGGATGTTTGTGTATGTGCATGAATGAGACTGACAAACTGCCCATGGCTAAATAAACTTGGTAAAGTAAGAACAGGGAAATCACCTCCGTCTCTGTCGTGCCAGTTCGCCCGACTACTGGCCGGTGAGCTGGGTGACGAATAGAAGTCAGGTCCTGTCGGGCTGGTGTCCATGTTCTCGTCCATGTTGACAGTTTTGGGCCTTTTGCTGAGGGAGAAGGAGAAGTTTGTGACTTTCAAGGATGCAACATGGCGTCTGTACTAATCTGGGGAAGTTAGAGCGAATGTTTAGTGCTAAATATGACTTCTTGGCTTAGCTTAGCATAAAGACTCGAAGCAGACAACCTGGCTCTGTCTGAAGGTAAAAAAAAAAGATCATTAATTATTTTATTGTTTTGTACTGACAGAAAAATGAGTCAGGGTAGCAGTTTCTCCATATTTCTAACTATGTGCTGGCTGTAGCTACATATTAAAGGACAGACATGAGAGTTGGATGTGTCTTACTTTCATCCTCATATAAATATAAAGAGATATTTTGGACACAGGTCATGCGCTGACCTTGACTGACTGACTAACTGACCTCACTGAGATATTACTGAGTTAAAAAAAAAAAAAAGCTTGTGTGGTTCCATAACTTCCACTGACCTGCCAGGAGGGGAGGACAGGGAGCGGTGCAGCCCCACGCTGGAGTTCAGGTCATGATAGTAGGGTTGGCTGGGCATGTCGGCCATTGAGAAGTTTACCGCCGCACCGTGGGTGATGGGCACTGTAGAGGACACAGAGAAAACAAAGAGAGGCTGTAATCGCTGCGACGTGTCAGCAGTGCTGTCAGATAGAGCGCTGTGTCTTCCTCCTATCTTCACATCGACAGACGCGCAATTAATTGCACGATAGCTTGACTGGCTGTTATTGACGCTTTGTGTTTAGAGGCCCCGTTGTATCAAATTAAGCGCTCCCCTCTCACAGGTTACCATCTGACCATCACAGGCGTTTCTGCTGAGCACTCTGATTAACAAGTCGCTGCTTCCCAAAGTGGTCGCGACTGCAGGTAAGAACATTTTCACAAGCAAGTTTACTGTGGCGGCTTTTTACCGCGTATGGATGAGCCTCTCTATTTCATTACTATTATTATAATACAGTACAGTTTTATTTATGTATGGCACTAAGACGACATACAGCAGCAAAATCAGAGTGTAATGTACTGATAAATATGTTATTCAGCACCAAAAGCAGGGCATTTGTTGCAAAATTGAATAATTGGCGATGCATCAAAAATTGGACGAGCTCAGCATCTCAAGAGATGTAAACTTGAACCTGAATTCACAATCACCAACAATTCCCTTCACTCCTCCACAGTCCAGCGTAACACTCAGCAGTCTCCTCGCGTGGTGATTTACAGTGGGAAAGGTGTTGTTTTGCTCGCTGCGGTCAAGGTGAGGGATATCGTTTCAAGGGAGGCCGGGCCTGTGTTTACAGAACAAAAGGAGTTCATCATCCTCACTCTCTCCCGCCGTCTCTCTATGTCTCTCTCTCTTTCTCTCTCTCTCCAGTGTGTGGCCCGCGAGGCAGCCTGCAGCTCGAGCGGTTGGTTGGTTTGGAGTCGATGAGAGGATGGAGTGTGTGGCGCCGTCTGTTGTGGTCTGAGGTTCACCACTGGCACGATCCCTCCACCAGCCTCCGCCCTGGCAGCCCACTGTAGCCCTGGCAAAGGCCCCTACCCGCTGCTACCCATACCGAGCTGTCTGTGGAGGAATGCATCCGGCCCGAGGACGATGAATACAACACCATTGTTTTGCTTTTTTTTTTTTGGCTTTTTTTTCCCCCATTCATGGCTGAGGATACCCCCAACCATCTCTCTCTCTGTGCTGGTTTCTCTCTATCGCTCTTTCTCTCATCTTGGCTCGGCACAATATTTGTGATGCCACTTGGCTGCCCTGCCAGTCATCTCATTTAATAATCTGGGCTTTGACTTTTAAGCAAAAAAAAAATGCAAATCATTTGCCGCACAGTGCTTATTCCAGCAGATTACCTCATCTCATTTTATACGGCGGGGAAGAGAAATTTTTAGATCAGCAGTTTTTATTTGCATCCGCGCATGCCCACATTTTCTGTTGACAAAATATTTTTACACTAGCAAACGAGGCTCCTCTTGCATTAATGAGAGTCCTTGTCGAAATGCAGGATCGCAAGTCAGCCTTGAACTCCGCAGCTCTCTTTGATGGACTTCAAAGAATGTCTCAACAGCCCGGAGAGTTGGGAGAGAAGCGCGATGACGGACAAGCGGCTGCTTAGATATCTTCCCAGGGAGTGACCGGCTGAATGAGTGACAATTCCTGTGTGTCCGTCGACCTTTTTAAAATTCCAGCTCGACTTCAGTCGGCTTTAGTGAAGCTGGGGCTCGGCCGCGTGAGAGCAAACACGCTGGGCACTGCGGCCATCTGGTCAGGGGGCAAATTAAACACTAAACAAAAACACTGCCTTTTCAAAGGATATTCAGTCTCTGAGCGTGGAAACGAGCAGCTCCTGCGTTTCAAAGCCTGATCCGAGACAGTCAAGACAACCTTGTCCGTGTTCCTACATCCGAAACACTTTGATACAGCAGGTAAACACAAGCCAAGGTCAGCTTTAAATACTATTTGTTGCTCTCACCCTGATCCAAACCCATTAATGGAGCAAACAAGTTGAGAGGGTTCTCTTTGACAATTTAAAGGATTTCAAATGTAAAAACACAGTGAATTCTTCATTTCAGTAGTTGGAAGTTGTATAAGACAAAAGGAATTCATGGACAGATTGAAGATGTTTCATGAGGTCATCACTTTTTGGGAATCAGCTAAAACTTATTTGCATTATTGATTAATTATATAGTTATCTAGTTATATAGTTATCTAGTTATAGTTTACATTCAGTTTATTATCACATAAGACAAGTAAAGACCTGAGATCACCACATTTAAGAAGCCATTAAAATGATTAATCAGTTATCAAAATATTATGATATATATTTTGGTGCTATATCACTTCAATACTTTAAGTTATCGCTTATTTTAGTGGCATTCAGGTCCTGGTCTTGACTTCGTTTAAACCCCGTCTGAACCTAACTTAGACTGACAGTGCGCTTGAACTGCAGCAATGTGTCCCCGGCTGCAGTACTGAACATGAATTACACACCACTAACAGTCTAAGGGCCGCAGTCGACTGGCATACACCACAGCAACGCACAGAGCGCAGGTATGTTTCTCTTAAACACAGGTTGCTGGGGCTGACAGGAGACTTTGTGAACCGCGGGCACGTTCCACAGCTCCCAGCTCAGAGGCAGCACAGGTAAACGGCACCTTGGGGTGCCCTCAGCTATCAGAGGCTTCTGGAAGAACAACCGTCAACGGCTCTGCAGAGGGCAGACGTGTTTGTACAGATGCGGCGCAGGCTCACACACAGACGGTTTGTGTTCTCTTATTGCGAGGCAGACTGGCCAAACTGGATCTACCGCACTACAGTCGGATTTCAGTAAACAGACAGAGGTCAGGATTTGTCGGAAAGCTGCGAGGGTAAACACGCCTATATTCTTGCAAATCAGAGAATCAGTCGTTTCTGTTTATGTGAAAACACCTGAGAGGGAAACGTGACAGATTTGAAGTCTCTGTGCAGCCACACAGGTGTTCTCAGTTATATTACCCGATGAACCCTCTTCTCAGGGCTGCGTGGGGGCGTGTTTGGTGGTTGATTGACATCTCCCCGACTCTCAATTTAACGAGGTTGCACCTGTTAGGGCAGGGAAAGTTACACCTTCAACATTCCTGTACAGGCACAAGGACTTTGGCGTCCTTGTGTGATTCCCAGCAAAGCTCCGCCCAGCCTCTGCCTGAGCGGAGGTCTAATCAGCTATAAGTGAAAGCGTACCTGAAAACACCTATGTGGGTGTGCGTGGGTGGTTACAAGCGCAAGAAAAATAAATAAATGAAGTGTGAATATGACAGCGGTGTACTTACTTCTGGACACTCGCACCAGTTCTGTAACACTGAAGACTCCTGATTTGATGAAGCTGTCTTCCAGGTAGACTGCAGACACACAGGAAATGAGGCCATCACATTACCGTTACGTTTGTTTTGTAGTAAATATGTATTTGTGGCAATAGAGACAGATGATTTGATGGTCTGCCCATCATTTTGGAGGAGCTACTGATCCTTTTTGTTCATTTTACTTCCATCACCAAATGTGGTTGTATGTGCTGAGAATATAGCCAATAAAGCATTATCTTCAGTAGCACAAAAAGTAAACAAACAATATTTTCTTGATATCTTGTTTTCAGATGTTTCACCAAATTCTTTTTTTTAACTATATTTTTTATAACATTTTACATTCAGGCCTGAACACAAGATCTAATAAAACAAGAGGACTATGATGAGGTCCTGAATGAAATATACAGGTACAAATTCAAACAAAGAGCATTAGTCAGTGACTGTGTCTAAGTCATCATCTTATTTCCATGAGATCTCTGCTGTGGATGGTTGATTTGAAAATGAGCGTACTGTGAGCAAACAAGGCAGTTACCGTGTTTGTTTTTTAGCCGAGGTGTTTAAACAGCGCCAAACCACTCTGTGTGACAGAGCGACAGGGCAGGTGGGTGAGGAGGAGGAGGACAGAGAGATATGCAGACTGCTGCAGAGAGCTGAGCTGGGCCGGGTCGCGGGGCGCTGCCCATTTGATCAAATACACAACTAAAACTTAATAACTGTCAATATTGACACTGTTGTGTAAAGATACAGTATCATGGCAAGAAAGGTCCACCTTAAAAAGTCATTTACTGCAGTACTGGTTTTAAAGATTAGTTTGAAATTGTGAGATTGCTTCGCTCTTTCCAAAGTAAACAAACTGTTTTAAGGTCTGGACTCATGAAACCGCTTTGGAGGCAAAAAAAAGAGGTTGTTTCAGCACAGCCAGATTTTTTTCTCCTGTTTTCAGAAAACTATTTTTAGACAGAACGAATGATAGCTATAATATGTTGTTGTTTTGTTTTTTTTCTGTGTTGAAGCATTTAGTTTGCGGGCTGTGCGACCCATCCAGGACTCTCAACAACACTAATCAGAGGCTGTCAGTCAAGTAAAACAGCCAGACAAGTTATTGACACCCAAATGACTCCAGCTCGGCTTTGATGCTATGCCAAGGGCGCCTGGGCTGTGCCAGACAGATAGGCGGCTCGATTGGCACCTACAAAGCCTCATGCCTCCAGTGAGCCAATGGCTTTCGCGGGGAGCTGTGCCGCTGCCGAGGGCCTCCGAGGCCTGAGTCATTGGCTCGCTAGCATGTTTTCCTTGGCACCTGTGTCGGCAGAACCTGCTCTTGAGGTAGAAAACTAATTATACTTCTCTAACTATTTTCATTCCAACATTGTGACGACACAAGCAAAGGTCAGTCCAGGGGAACAACAGCGCTGTCAGAAAATATTCTCTACAGCGCGGCTCTGCTGGCTTGCCTCGACACACTCAGCCAGCAGCCAAAGGTGCAATCTGCTGTAACATTTCCACTCCACAGCTTTAGCGTATCTGTCTCTTTCTTTTTTTTCAAATGGTGTTTGATGTTGCCACTGATGACGATTCAAATTTAATGATTCATCAAATTTTATTCCTCCTCAGTACGTGAAAAAATTATCTTAGCCAGTGGGTGTCATTTAAGTTTTAATTATTATTTACAGCCAGTGTGTCAATTTGGTTTATGTGGTGTGTGTGCTTTTATGCAGTTCAACACACTTTTAAAAAATTCATACTTGGCCAGAGATCAAATAGTTCTTATATAGTTGGTAGTGGATCAGATCAGACAAAAGACATTGCAGTTACGTGTATGCACCTAAGGCTGGTTTTGTTTTGTCATTTGTTTTGTTTTCTTACTCTGAAGGCTTTGCCGTTTGGCCTGGAAGCCACAGAGTTAACGGCAGATCAACACTATTCAAACTAGGTAAGTTATGGTGATCAACACTATTCAAAGGCCGCTAGGTAAGTTATGGTGTACATAGGCCGCAGTACGGTGGGCGAGGTCCAGAGGAACAATGGAGCGATGACAGGAGAGAGGAGGGAGGACGACTACTACTGTACATACCTGGAAGAGGGTTCTTGCCTGGCTCATTGTTACTGGGACTTCCTGACTGCTGCGAGTCTGCAAACACACAGAGAGATGGGGGGGGTTTAGTATAGCAGGAGGACAACGACATACTGTCTTAGTGTAACACGTTTTTCTTGTGATGATTTCCAGATAAACTGTTGGCTGGGTGAACACAATGCATCATGTAAACGTAAAACAAAAAATAAATAAAGTAAATATACTATACTTTATTTATACCTTATAAACAGTTTGACTCACATCTTTGCCATACCACAAACTCACTGAGGTCACTTAAAATGAAGAAATGACAAACTCAACAAGACAAAGTGTATATTAGTGCCTAAATGCTTTTCCTTATCTACCAGTCAAGAAGAGCATGCCCACTGTACATTAAACAAGACAGGTTTGTTTGAACAGCATTATCATTAATGGGAGGGCAAAAGGAGGAAAAAAGCTCTGTGTCTGACACAGGATAGTCTAAAAGTTTTTACCGGCAGACCTCTGGGTAATTTTTCAAAGGGGCTGGAGGAGTGTGTGTTTGCGGGGGGGTACTGAATGTGTTCGGTCCTGCTGTGCGAGGTACGAGCACAGAACAAAACGTGGGGAGAAGACGGGAGGGGCAGTGAAATACAAGGAAACATGTGTGGAATTTTTTCCACCAGCTACGGTGCGCAGGCTTTGGTATGAGATGGCCCGGCCGTCGTCTTTTTACCTCGGGGCCTCTCTGGGAGGAACCGATCATTCCTCTGCAACTTCCTGCTCCGGTGGATCACTGACAGGCACAGGTGCCATCTTTCCTTTCACGCCATGCAGCGGCAACATCGAAACGGACTGTCTAAATTGTCGTTATGTTGCACGTCAGAGAGAAAAACGACTGGCTCAACACAGCGAGGCCTCACGATCACACACAGAGGAGCAACGACCAGCTGCCGTGCCAAACAGTGAACGGCGGCGTCTGAGCGGACCCCCATAATGATTCAAACTGGCCCAAGCCCACACATGCCCTGAGACAGAGAGGGCCCGATGAGAACCAGCAGGGAGATTATCATCTACGCCTTTAACGCGGGAGAGCCGAGACAAGGAGCTGGAGACAGTGAACTCAGATACCCTCGCCTTGCAGCAACACCCCTTTTCCTGCCGCAGCTCTCATGAGCTACGTTACAGAGGCAATGGAGAGAAGGAAAGAGGGGAGGGGGTGGAAGAGAGAGAAGAAAAAAAGTTGAAAGATTTATCCCTTTCTTGTTCTCTCTCAGTGTCTCTCTCCCTCTCTCTCTCTCTTGTTCCCCCTTGCCTAAATTTGACTATTAAACAGCACTGCAAAAACAGAATGTTCTTGGCCGAAGCTCAACAATGACAAAGTAGGGAGGGAACAGGACCATACGTTAAGAGGAAAAAAAAAAATCCCCTATTTCCAGTGTGCTTAGCTCTAAAAATGTGCGAGTAACATACAAGTTATAGTCTTAAAATAAATCTCTGTTCTCCGTCCTAAAAAGGGATAACATTTCTGTCTTTCTAATAAGCCTGACAAGTGGAGAAAATTGCTAAAATGAAGAAATATGCCGATCACAATTTTCCATAATTCTTTGTTTGATCTGATCAACAATCCAAAACCCCAAAGCGTATTAAATTAACAATGATTTAAAACACAAAATAGCAATAAATATTCAAAATTTAAGAAGCTGAAACAACCAAATAATCAGCATTTGTCTTGGATAAATTACTTCAAAGACTAATCAGTTATTAAAATTGTTGTAGATTTGGTGTAATCATTTCCACGCTGACCCTTACTGCATTGCAAGTTGTACACAAGTTGTTGCCCTCAGCAAATTGCAAGTTTCATTGCACCAATAAGCAAGTTTCCCCCTTTACACACACACACACACACACATTCACAAAGCGCTTTACAGAGTGTAAAGCAGCTTTTGTGGGCGAGCGGAGGTTTGTGTGGATTTGGCACAGCACATGTCCATAAAGTAATTGTGGGGAGCTCAGTGGCCTTGTCTCCCTGTCTCCTCCCGCCCCCCCCCCCATGCCACTTTCAGAGTCATCCATCAGTCTAGTTACGACTGCCAGCTCGACGCTCGCGCCCTGAGAACTGCTGAGAGAGTGAAAGAAACGGGCGCAGGGGGGAGAGAGGAGGGCAACTGGAAAAGCAGAGGGGAGGTAAACGCTGAAAAAGGCGGCTGAGTGGAGAGCAGGGAGCGAGGAGGTGGAGGTGGGAGAGGCGCGCCGGATCGGTTTAGATCGGATCAGAGTTTTGTGTCTCTGGGTTTTTTTTTTTTTTGTTTTTTTTTCCCTTTCCCTTCTTCGAGGGCTGAACAGGCAACCATGACAAAAAGAGCAGATGGCAGTGGCAATTAGAGATCCCAGGCAGCATCTTCCAGCATGAGGCCCCACTGTAGCACCAGGAGAGACCACCTGGATGACTCAAGGTGGGATGCGAGCATATGGCGCATCTGCCAGGCCTGCACCGGAGCTGGAAACACCTCCCCTGTTGCATTACATTTTACCTTTGACCCAAGAAGGGCAGCTCCGTGCTCCTGCATCTCCTTTCAGGGTGATCATATTGTGTGGAACAGTACTTGCACATTTGTCAAGCAGTAAGTGTGCTGATTACATCTACTGAACACTTAATTTAAAATCTAATTACTTCGGTCACTCAACAGGTTTTTAAATGGAGCCTCAATTTTAGACAATGGATGGGAACAAAAAGGAAAGAAAATTCTGGATTAAAAAAGGTTTGGATTTAAGTGCAGATAAAATGAGAAAAAGGCTGTTAAGAAAGCGGCAGGAATAAAGTAAAGGAGCAGTGTGAGGTTTGAGCTCTGTATCTAAAAGGTGTCCTGTGCAGAAGCCCGGCCAATCCGATAGTCTTCAAATAAACAGTAGTGAAACCTGTAAATAAACAGTTGCGGTCGAGGAGGCTGGGCTTTGCCCTGGGAGCTTGGCAGGGCTTGATCACAGGGCCAGACACACACACACACACATACACACACACACACACACACACATACACACACACACCCTCTAACACACAAACATGCACATAGACAGACACACGGCCCTTTTCCAAAAACAACATTTCTTGGCACCCTCCATCTCGGCCACTTGTTTAAATAAACAAACCGGTTCATGAAGGAAGTGAAAAAACAGTACCACGTATGAATCAGATTATCTGCTGTTACTCAGCAAAAAAAAAAAAAAAAAAAAGCAAGAGAAAAAAGTAGCAGAGGGGGCTTGTGGGTATTTTGGATGTGTCCACGAGTTCTAACACCTTCTTGTCCGGTGGGATACTTATCATACCACTGTAGCGATTAGGGCAATTAGGGGTAATGGCAACAGAAATCTGGCTCGGCAAGAAAGTTTCTCAGTGCTTGTGAGGTTTCTCCACGCCCAAGCGTGTTACTCGCCTGGATTTTATAATCACTAAAACACTCACACACACTCTCCCTAACCCACCCTCTCATTTTTGGCATGATACCCATTCTGTTCCCACTAAGTTGTGGAACACACATGCACATACACACACAGTGTGGATTAAATTAGCCACATAGTTTGGGGAAACTTTCTTTTTTTTTTATTTGACAGTGGCGGTGCACGTTCATAGCCCGCAAACACTTGCAGACACGTACAGATACCCTCCACAAAAAAGCAGTGCGCACGCGCGACACGCACACCCTGCAGATGCATACCGCTGTCGACATTTCAGGAGGAGAAGCCTGTCTGGCAGCCATTTTATGCCGAGCGGGGTTCTGTGCACATGTATAGCACTCCGGCTGCCAGAGGCATGGGTCCCGAGCCAAGACGCATTTCAGCAGCCTGGGGAGGCGAGGGGAGGGGAGTGTGGAGTAGAGGAGGAGAGGGGTGGACTCCCGAAGAGAAGTAGGGAAACAGAGAGAGGGAGAGGGGCAGAAAATATCGACCTAATTATGGAGCAGCTCCGATGCGTAATGTTTCGACAATACAGCTGCTCCTGAGTAAATATTTGATGTGGCCGGGCAGACTTTCTGCTCAGTGTCCTCCTGCTTTTCTTTCCTGTTCCGCTGCAGGAGACTCCAGTTTGTCCTTCCTTGGACATGCACCGCTGAAATGTGTGTGTGCGTGCATTTGTGTGTGCAAGCACGGGGTCATGCAAGTCTTGACAGTATGCATAAATGACTGTACATGTGCCAGTATGGAATGCGTGCGTGTGTGTGTTTTGTCCCGTGTCCTCCTCTACTCCTGGTTTTTATCATTCACAGCTTCGCCGATGACCTCACACTACTCGGGCTGGCTTCCAACCGCCGGCAGAACCTGCTCTCTTCTCCAAATCTCTTTCTTTCTTCTCCTTGCTATCTGTCTATCGCTGTCCCTGTGCCTGCAACAGTATCCGTCCTCTATTGTATCTTTTCATACCCACCTCTGTGTATATCTACTATTCAGTGTGTATCCGTGACGATATCATCTTATCCCGTGATAAGTGCACACTATATCTTTTTTCAAAATTTCTCAATTATTTTCTCTCATATCTCCTCTTTTTCTAACATTTATCGTCTTCTTTCTTTTAATGTCTCCATCTGTGTTGGTGCTCTCCCCCCTTTGCCGCCTTTTTTTAATGCCCCCTCTCTCTCTCTTTTTCTCTCCGTTTCTATCTCTTTGTCTCTCTATCTCTCTCTTCTCTCCCTCCCTCACGCTTTGTTGTCTAAACAAAGTGGCCTTTATCAGGATGAGCCGCAACCCAAACAAGCCAAACAAAAGATATGGGCGAGGAAATCTGCCCGCAGAAGAGGGAGGATCTTATCGTGCCAGCCATTGTGTGCCAGCCTGCCAACTGGCGATGCCCCCACCGCCGACCCCTCCCGTGCGCACACACACACACACTCACACACACACACACACACCAAATTCTGGCATCCCGAGCCCCCTCCAAAACTCAGACTCACGCATGGCGCTCTGCAAGGGCTGGCACCTGACCTGGCCGAAAGGAAAGTGATATTGACGCTGAGGGTGAGGGGAAGACAAATTCCGCAGCCAAACAGGACGCCATCTTGGGGTGGCACTGTCTCACAAGGAAGATTATTAGCTCTAAGTAAGCGAGAACTACAGTTTAACTGCTTTGTACATATTCGTTCGGGCCGGGTGTGAAAATCAGCACTATTTGAAAGTATCGAAAATTGCCTCTCTTATGAGCTCGTCCCTGCGTTATTGTTGGATTCATTATCAGCTATACCTCGTCGCAGAAAGAAATGGATAGTATTGTGTTCCCTTTGACAAACTATTACTATGTTCCCCCGACGGTGCCTATACACTGTGTGACACTGTAATGATTATCTCATAATTGGAACACGGCAAGTATTTCTTATTGGCTTAGAGGAGCACCTGGTAATCCGGATAGCTACCCTATCAAATGACTGCCACTGATGGGGAATGCAGGTACAGTAGGATGAGTTACACACACACACACAAACTCACACACACACACACACACACACACACACACACACACACACACACACACACACACACTCAGGCGAAAGAGAGAGGCAGGGAGAAAGTGAGAGGGGCAAAGTTGAAACGTCTGTGAGAACAATGACATTTTCTCCAAGCCAGACACCACAGACTTGCTCAATAGAGCAGGAGGGGAGACACAAACACACACACACACACACTCACACACACAGTAGGACTGTCAGGGTTTTGAGACTTATGGAATCAAGTGGGATCCCAGCCCAGACAAGAACAATGAGAAGCCATACAGTGTGCGTGTGTGTGTGATTGACTGTGTGTGACCCAGCTCACTTGTATTTCTCTGTGTGCTTGTGCGCATCCTGTGGACGCGAGCACGCAACGCGACTGCTGCCACCTCAGCGTGTACGTGCACCGATCATCGGTGTGTGTTTGTTTCTAATCGGTGCATACTAATGCTGGTGAAGAGCGGACCCTCTTTCTCTCCGTCTCTGAGTCTCTGTGCCTTCTCCTCAGTAAACTCTCACGGCGGTGAAAAGAGGGGAGCATTTTAACCAAGCCGGGAGGACAACAGGCTCCTCATTGAGGTCACCAAACAGTGTGGACGGGGAGGGAGCGCATTCAGTGGCGAGTGGGCCTTGAACAAGGGATTGAATGGCCTGACGGATCATTAGCTACACCGGCCCGGGAGACGAGAAGGAAGAACCTGGCGAGCACAAAGGGATACACAGCCACAAAACCAAGGATGCAGATGAGGGTTAACCCATCTAAATTCAACTTCCCCACCTTTTAATTTGTGAAATAAAGTTTACCCACCTCTACACAAATGTATATACCACGCACGCAAACACAAAAGCAAAATTACTCAAAAGCAGACTCCAAACGCTTCCTCTGTTACTTGTGTACACACACACGCAACTCACACGCGCTGACATGCGGGCGTGCACAAACAGGGGCACACACACCCAGCGTCCCGCAGCGACCTGATCTGTGCTGTACATGTGTGATGCAGTCAGTGGCCGAGCCGCAGACAAACTACACAACTCAACGCGACGCAGTGGCTCATCTGTCCCATGAAAAATGAGCAGGCCGGCCTCCAGTCAGCACACTGCGGCCCACTTAATGTTTCTACCTCCTCCCACTCTCTCTCTGTTTGTCCTTTTCTCACAATGTGGCCTTTCCTTTTGCTTTTTCTTTATTGCATTCTCTTTTTTTTTCTTTTCCTCTTTCTGTATCCCTTTTGATTCCTTCTCTTCCCGTCACTTTGCCCCCAGCTCGCGGCCCAAACTCCTTTGCGGCACCCGGCACCATCCATTGCATTAAGTGTTGCCAATATATCCGTGCATGATTAGTTAAATGATTTGTACCGAATCAATTAATCAATCATTTAATTAATTAGAGGCTGGACAGGAAATCAATCCAAAGTCATCTTATTATTCATGCAAGTCATTCATTACGCAAAAATTCCAAACGTTTGCTGGTTTCAGCTTTTCAAATGTGGAGATGTGCAGCTTTTCTCAGGTTTTATTATTGAAAGTTAAACAGCTTTGAATTTGTTAGTGAGTCAAAACCAGGCTTATTTGAACGCTTCACTTTTGGCTCTGGAAAACTGTTAATTGACAATTTACAGACTAAAAAGCTAACTGATGAATTGGAAAAATGGTCAACGGATTCCCTGATGACAAAACGTGTTCTTGCAAACGATGTTGCCCCGAAAGCGTTAACACTCGTCACAGCCACGCAGATCGGCTGATTTTCTGGAAGTGCGGTCTCATCATTCACACGTTTAATCAGCGTCAAGTCTAGCCTGTGAGAAAAAAAGAACTTCGCATCTGCGTAGAAACAATGGGCCCATCAATGGCCAACCTCGGCATCCTTTTGGTATGCACCAAACAAACAATTAGCTTTGTTGCAGCGTAATTGACTGGCAGGACCGGGTGGCATTTACATTCGCCCGCTGTTGCCACCCTGCCATTCGGAGGGCTGGGGTGAAAGAGAATAGGTCCATACGACGGTGGAAGGTTGGCCACCTCTCTCTGGTTCGAAGACACCGCTTTTTTTCTTCTTCTTTTTTTTCCCACGTGGCAAACTTCCAAGCAGGAGCTCTTTTTTTTTTTTTTTTAAATGCACGACTGTGGAGGAAGGAGGGAAGGGAGGGTGCAGTGAGGACGAGACTATAGATTTAATTATGCATGCATGTTTTCTCATTCATTGTAGTGGTGGGAAGGGGGAGGTGAGAGGGGTGTGCGGTGGGAGGGTTGGGGTGGGGGACAGACCAATGACATTCCGTCGTTGTAGTCCTCCTCCTACACACACACACACACACAAGGAGCAGTCTGGGAGCGAGCCGCTATAGGCTAATGAGGTGACACTCACCGTCTGGAGACTAGCCAAAACAGTCCATTAACTCCTAGCCAGTAGTTAAGAGGAGAAGAAGGAGAAAGGTGGTGGCGGGGAGGGTGTAGAGGAGAAAAAGAGGAGGCGGATGAGGGGGGATGGGGGGGGGGCAAGCGGGTGAGGTGGGCGGCTAGCCGATGGGTTGGTGGGCGGAGCGTGTGAGGGGGGAGAAAAAAATAGAGAAGAGAGTCTGAAGTCTTTCAGGATGTGAAGGTGGGGGGTATTTCTGCAGTTTTGTAGTTGTGAATGAATCAGCGGGGTGGCTGGTAGAGGGGGGGGGATGTGCACGAGCGTTCACTGTCGGCGATTATGCTCTATGGAGGCGGCTCTTGAGGAAAAGTAAGACTGTGTGTATGTGTGTGTGTGTGATGGAGCAGAGGTGGTGGGGTGGGCGGTGGATGCTGCGAGAGAGAGGGGACGAGGGAGATAGATCCAAAACCCCCCAGTCAGGCAGACAGACCTTTGACAGAAGAGCTCTGTGATTTGCCTCTTTCATCTTCAGAACCCCCCTATCCAGTCGGATAATTATGAGACAAATGCACTGGACCCCTGCTGCTTGAGTGGCAATGGGCATGGGAGGCCAGAAACACAGTGAGAGGGTTCAAACCTGCACGTCTCGACTGGTCTGGAGGGGGGACGTGGGGGGGGTACAGAGGGAATGAGAGATGGTGGGGGTGTTTAGGGGTCTGGGAAATTCCCCGCTCTCCCAAGAGAGACAAGTTGGCCCACAGATCATAGTTCAGGGACAGCCTGGTCGCGATACTCGCAATGCTTAACTGGTTTTAGCCGCCAACTTCCTTTCAACTTCCACCCACACAAACACATGCAGCTAAAAAAGAAACATGCCGCATTGTTTGGTTTTCAAGCGTTACCTTTTTGAAAAACATCTGAAATGCTCCCAGATTTCTGACTTGCAGCTGGCGGAATTTTGCGACTGAACCAGTGAACAATATGGTGTTTTATTAACGTATTTGATGGCGCTCTGGTCTGCACTGATAAGGCGCACAGTTAGGAGCTGCAATGGTACCTACATCTTTATCTCACGTCCACCACGCTTAAACCCTGACAGCTTCACCCCCGAAGCAAACATTTGTTTCTGTCTCACAACAAATTCCAATAAAAATCAATTTGAAAATTTGCAAAACTACTTTAAACGTGATTTATGTGACAATTATTAAAGATTTAGTGGAAATATGAAAGTCATAGAAAGAACTCTGTAAGAGCTCTAATTTAATAACGTCAATAGTTTTGATCTGCAGATAAAAATAACTTTAATTGCTTTTTCTTTGCTTCGTATTTTCAGAGGTGAAGTCACTTAACTTTGACTCTGGCCTTTGTAATGTTGTGATGTCTGCGAGGCCTCTGCCAGTGATGTGTCAGTGATTGTCAGCACTTGCGACGACGTCAGACCTCAGCCAAGAGAAGTTCCCACTGGCGAGAGCGGCAGGCCGAGCCAGGGCGAATGGGTGCTCCCTCACAGGGCAAATGGCTCTCCTCCAGCTGGGCGAGAGGCCACTGAGGATCCCTGCCACCCATTGCCACTGTTTGCACTCCCTGAGCTCTGCCAAGCGAGCGGTGGTAAAAAACGCACACAAACACACACACGAGCGCACACACACCTTAAACTGGGGAGCGTTGAAGGAATTATCCGATCATAGAATGCCACCACATCTAAGGCCAGATCTTGGCCCAAAACAGACAAAGAAAACAAAGCATGCACTCATTCAGACGATTTTGCTGGCACTGCTCCCCTGGAACGGGACATAGGGTGGAGAAGGGGGGAGAATCAACCACAGAGTTTAATGTGTCATTACAAGCATAAAAACAGACTACTGACATTGCCAACAGATGTCGAGCCAGTTTATTTTTGCCATTACAACTCCAGTAGGGGAATGAAGCGGCAGGTGCAAATGACTACAGTCTTGTAGCTTTCTTCTTTAGTATCCAGGCTACTGCGCTGCTGCATCATCATTTCTACTGATCTGTTATTCAGACCTGTCGAGTACCATAATCTTCAAGTGTTGCAGTCTTTTTTATTTATTTTTTCATCACTCGATTCCTGATTTAAACTGAAATTCAGCGAAACTCAGGTATTGTATGAGGCCTAGTGTTGAAAATGTTAACATACCCAATCCTACACGTGGATTTAATATTACTTACGTACCATATGGGTACCTCCTGGCAAGGTGCAGACCAATCCTCAGGAGTCCTAGTTTTAACAATGCCCACACCTTTCTGAACATCCTATTTCCCATAATGCAGTAATGGCAGACAAAGGTTTGAACTCTTTACGGTGTATGTTATTCAGATGCAGCAGGCTGATAGAGGAGCTTGTTGGTGGTTTAAATGCCGGCTGCCTGCTGCATGGCCAGTAAAACCCCTCCTTTCCTGTTAATGAGCCTGGAGACGGGGCTTTCGGAGGCCCCCGGTCAGAGCTGGCCCAAATCAAAGCATCTGTGGGGATCGTGGCTGGGGGGCGAGAGGGTTCGGTGAGGGAGCGGGGTCGGGGTGTCTCCACTGGCACAAAACCAAGGAGCGAAGCTTTTAGGGCAACGGGGGGAAATTATGGGAGTAATTTCGCAAAAACCACCGCTCTTATAAAGAAAAGTGTCGGCGGTTCTCGTGGAATCACAGCACCAGGTAACTGCTCATTTGGTGAGCCATAGGCCGACGCAGAGCAGTGGTCTTAAAAAACAGCACCATAAAACAGGTTCTCACATAACTCAAGAGGGAGTGACAGCGGTTGTGCCCGCCACAAGGTCAGAGCGTTGGCAGTCATCCAGAGACAGTGGAGCTCCTCTGCTCCTTGTGGGCCCTCCAACTGTCTGGAGATAGCCAACTAACAGCAGTTATGGTGCAAACCATCTTTGCTCGTTGTGGTTGTCGGTCCCAGATGCACAATTCAAACAAAAACACTCAATGCAGTCAACAGCCCGTCACTTACCACAACAAAGCACCATATAATCATGACAAAACATCTCGGTCTTACAGGGGATCAAAATGCAAATCGAACCTCTCAGGTTTAACAGAGTATTCACTTTGCCACGGCACAAGCCTATGATTTATAAATCATACTTAAGTGCATGCTAAGCAAGTAGTCACAGCCAGAGAGTGAGAGAGCGCTCTATTCCACATTCCTGGCAAAAAAACAGAGAGCAAATCTGTTCTGTGCTACTAAGGCCTGCTGGGGCAGCCCCCTCTGCCACTGCAGCAATAACAACATGTGGTTTGGCTGCACAGCACCAGTTTACAGTGGGAAGACGAGAGGCGCTAAATTAATTTCATATTCTGTTGTTTGAGAGTCATAAACAATGTTACAGCAAAGCGTGGCATCCAGAGGGGCGGCCACAGTGTTTGGTCACATGGTTAAAACACATTACATCAGTAGCTTCTCACGATTACTGGAATATATCTTTATGAACTGCGAGCACGGAGACCTTACAAAACAAATTTGCATAGCAAGTGTGTTCACTTTAAACGCACTGTATGAAACAAAGGTGTGTATGACGCATGCTGTATCCTCAGGCACGGCAAGCCTGGTCCTCCCTCGCTATTTAGGACGAGGTTGTAAAGGGCTTTTGTTTTCAAATTATTTCTGGGTTGTTGCCAAATTGCGAGGATGATACACAGAACAAAAGCATATGTCATCAGGCCTCACCTGGCAGGTTTCTGTTTGTTTGGAGGTACCTTGAATATTGTGGTTTTGTGCTTACATTCTCGCCATGATAAAGATAAGACGGAGAGGCTTTCTGTTAAAGCAAGTTTAAGTCAGGCTGTCCTCGCAGCGCTGCTTCAGCCTTTCCCACGAGGCTCTCAAACCATAATCTCTTGAAATATTTGCACAGATGACGGCAGTGCTCGGCTGTTTTGACATGGAGCAGCATGAGCGAGATCCAGTAGTCACTTTTTCCATCACTTTTCAGTTCAGGAACAGGAATTCCCCTTTTGCCGCTTTTCCCTGCAAAACCCGCCCGCCTCCCACCAACCCGCATAGCCCTCCCAGCACTCCTTCCTCAACTTCCTTCAGCCTGCTAGGATTCGTCTGCTCAGGGCCACACCGCGGGGGCCTTTACACCCTCCCAGCAGCCGACTCCCACAGCCCTCGCTTTCCACTCGCCCAAGCATGTTGTTTTCACTTTATCTGGGATGCCAAAAGTTCATTGACTGAGATCAGGGGTGGGGTGGGAGGGCGAACAGGGCTGGGGTCAGTGCTGCAGGAGGATGAAGAGAGTGGCAGCTCCTTTTACCCTGGTTCGGCTCAGGAAGGCGAGCGTGGCGGGTGGCGGCCGTCATGTTTGTGTGTAATGTTTCTGGCCTGGCTCGCCTTTGAGCTGTGAGCAACAAACTCTTGAAAAAAAGCGGCCCCTGTCTGCATTTGACTGTGACCCGATTCCCTCATTCATCGCGCCTGCTCGCCTGCACCAACACTAGTTCAAAAATATACAGTACACACACTCACACACACACATTTTCTATTTTACCTCTCTTATGTTTACCTCCTGGTGTTTTTCCATTGTCTGAAGTCCTCTAAACTCCTTAACTATCCATCCTCTCAAATGAAATTTTTCCTTTCCATCTTCCTGCTGACTTTTTTCAACCAGTCATACAGAAGGCTCACAGTGCTACAAATATATTAATATTTAATATGCCATTAGTTTACACACACCATTGTCATCTTAATTTAGTTACAAGTGAACACAAGACCTACATATAAGTTTTTTTTCTGTAAAGAGAAGATATGACACGAATGCAACCTGAAAACATTTAAGGATTTTAGGATTATTATTATCAGTTGCACTGAATTCAATGAGGAGGGCCATAAAAACTCCACATTATACAGACCTTGTTGTATTGCAGGAACTGGAGTCAAATATATAATCCCCCCTCCTGGCATGCATCTACATATATACATCTTGCCTCTGACCATTTTTTTTTTCTCCCGGGGGTCTGCTTGAACGTGCACGTAGAATACACTATCTCTTTGCTGACATGGCGGGCATGCTGACATGCAATCACGGCTCTCGCAAGGTTGGCAGCCCTGCAGAAACACTTCCCCATTTGCGGTGCGGGGCTCGGTCCAAGCCACTTGAACTTGGCAGGGTTTACCTGGAACAGCCTACCCGTAGGACAGCCACAGGACACCCCCCACCCCCACCCCCCTTCACCCGTGGCAGGCGGCCTCACTGTAAGCTACAACAGCTGATGTCAGCCACACCTCCAGAAGACCTGGCTACAACTGACTTCCAGGTATTTGTCAAGGAAGAAGGAAGCGATAAGGATAACTTGTCCCTGTTGAGCAGGGTGAACAGCTTGTTTTCAGTTACTATTTTAATCAGTTAAGACGCTTCACTGGAACAAACATTATTCATTATTTGCATTATAATGTCTCTTAATAGAAGGAAAACCGGTTTGTAACTGGTGTGAAAAAATTTCACCAACTATAACAAGTTGGTACATACAGTACAGCTGCTACAGTTCCTTTTACAAAGGACAGAATTGTGCATACAAGGTGACTTTTTTTATCAATTGAGAGAGAATTACACAGATCATATGACACCATATGGAATTCTTTTTACACATAATGTATTTCCTTTGCAGGCGCTGTGAAAGGCGAGGCCTACAGGGAGTCCTCTTTAGGAGGAGGGGAGGAAAAAAAAGCTGTATGTATGGTGAGGAGGAAGGGGGGTGGGGGGTTGAGGGGTTTAGTGGGGCGGTCCAAGCACGCTCAGCGAAAATATGCCTCATGCACTCGTTGAACTTGGGGCCTGCGCGGGCTTCTCTCAAGGTTACAGGAGAGGCCTGTGCAGAGAGGAGCAGGAGAAAGAAACCATGCAGCAGCAGTCCCCACGCAACAAGCTTTCCACTGGACTCTGTTTCTCTGTTTTTTGTTGCTTTCACTTTGAGAAATGCCTCGTTTCCACTTTCCCATGAATACTAAAACGTGTAATAATTAAAAACTTGTGACATAACAGTACAGTATGCCCAGTACACAGTAAGCTACACATTACAGCCTCTGACGGTCGCTGAGTCTTGCTCCGAGTGTCTGTTGCTCAGATAACAGAAGCAGCAAGCGATCGCCTTTGACACCAGGTTTCCTTCCCTCCTCGGAGCCTGCCGGGACCCGGGCCATGTATCCGCTGCCGCACCCCTGAGCCCTCGACCACACAAAGGTAGGAAGCTGCAGCCAGAGCGGGGCGCATTGTGACGAGCCCACTAAATCACCTCTTGTTTTATCCACCGCTATTTACGCACGTTTCGCCAGAGGAAACCATAAAGACAACAAGGCCTAGTAAATATGTCTGAAGACGCTTGCTGGAAAGAAGGGAAGACAGGCTATAAGCTCAGTGAGTGACATGGACAGTTAGAATATAAAAATTTTAATAGGATACATCTACACATAAAATACCTTCATAACAATAGCACAGTACAATGTAATGTAATCTAGTTCAACAGAACTGCAATAAATACAACTTACCAAGTAAACATTAAGTTTTTTCTGATTAAACTCTGTTGTGCTGATTGATCCACATGACTTCTCAGGTCACAGTTTTGATATACAGCATACATTATATAAGAGGTTCAAGACAGATATTGCACATTTCTTTATCTCCATGATACACCTGAAACAAATTATTAAGTCTACCTTCAAATACAAAAAGACAATTTTACGACCGTAAATCACTGCAATGCACAGTAATTGCATATGTGATGGCACACGGCATTTAGGAATGTAAAATTAATTAAGTGTTGGAAAAGAGTGTAAACATGGCACTTGTGCCGGAACAACAACTTGCATTTGACCTCGCCCTGACAGAGAGGGGTCAAAGGGCAATAGGTAGTAAACACTCGGCTGAAGGAACTGGTCACTTTGCCTTTCCCCAAGAATTAGCAGGCCATTAGCACCTCGTAAAAAGGGCCACGTCTGTGCTTTACAACAGATTAGGCCTGCTTTCATACAAAGAGTCAAGCCGAGGGATTCAATGCTATCACACAGAGTACTGAAAACAGGATTCCAGCGCGTGTAAAAGTAAAAAGCCACTGGGGAATTATGTCAACTTAGCCTACTTCAATGCACAGATTTTACTTTCATATAGGCTTACTAAAAGGACCAAAAACATTTGCTCACAGTACAATCCCAGCTAATTTTCAAGAAAAAAAAAAAAACAACAAATTAGCATAAGATGAAGTGGGTCATTCTCATGTCTTGATTAAAGTAGGCCTCAGCTTTGCCCAAGTGGCCGAGCGGCAGACTGCAAGTTCAGCTTTGCGAACTAAAGGCCTTATCGGGCCTCTTTCGTAAACAAGGGGAGGAGGGAGAAAAAAATAGCCCCGTCGAACATAATAAAGAGAGCATCAAAGCAGCTATAGAGGAGAATCAGTCGGAGTATTAGAAGCCACTTGGGGTTGTCAACGTGATGGCTTAGATGCCACTGGAGAACATCTTCATGGACGTAAAGCGGGCAAACAAATTAAGAGGGATGAGCTCGCACTTGGTGGATTAGTTTAAGATTTATGGAGGCAACTTGCGGGGCCGACGCAGAACGGAGAGGGAAAAACAAGTCTGTCAAAGCTGTGAGGGCATCCGCGTGGTTACAGTAACTAAAGCGGCATTTCCACATTTATCAATTTAAATTACTGAAGTTAAAGCAAGGAGCACGATGTAAGGCCTGTAAAGTTACTTGACTGTGGAGCCTCTCCAGCAAAGAGCATCTGAGTCACATTACAAACCAGTTCGACTTATCGGAGCGGCTCTCATTAATGAAGATTGTAACCTCATTTCCCTTAGTTAACCTTGGCAGTGGTAGTACAGTCTGTTCTGTAAACTCAACTGGAAAGGTATGACAGTGTGTGTGTGTGTGTGTGTGTCCTCATAGCAGGTTATATATACTGAGCAGAAACCCTGCGGCAAGCACTCGCTCTCATCAGCGTTTCATAAAACAAGGTGTGGTGCAGGTGCTATGCAAGCAACGTGGAGGAACCTATAGATTAGACTCCAACTGTTAACCAAGGAGAGCCTTCGTGTCAGCGAGGGACATCCGGTTAAACTGAACGGCAGAAGGCACATATGTGTCACCTCTGAGAAAAAATAGGAACAATCTTCAAATGATGTCTTGATGATTTCAGCAGTCAACTTTGATTCGAGGGACCAATGCAGCGCCGGGTCCTGAGCCACCCAAGACACTTGGCAACCCAAATGCGAGGCGATGGGAAATGCACATGCTGAGGTATTTTTAGGCCGCCGCAATTTCTCTGTGACACATTTACTGCGAAGGACCTCAAGAGTGATAACATGCGCGAACCGCAGTGCGCCAAGGAGAGTGACAGCAATACTGGAGAGCCACAGGAGAGAAGTAATGCAGAGGCGTCCTCCCGAGCGCGGCCCTCTGTATAATCCCACAACCTACTTTTACAGGAGGCTGACGTGCGAATCATTAATCACATTTCATATCAAAGGCACATCCCTTGCCACAAATATTCACTCCCAAAACTCAAAGCTATGAATGTCAACTTACTCCTCTTCACTAGCGCAAGCCACTAAACTAGCCACGATCAATTACCAAGAGAGAGGAGCCGGTTACAGTGTAAAATGTGTGTTTTGGAAAAAATCATCCAAATACAGGGTTTAATAGTTCTTTAGCTGGAGTACTTACACGCTGATATTTCTATGCTACCATGTGCACAGGCTGAAAATATACTTATGAAAAGAGCTCGTCGATGTCATTAAAGGGAGAAAAAAAAAAGTATGATGGTTTTTTACTTCAATTTAACCAATGCTACTTAATAGCCCAGCTCTCAAAATTCTCGCTCAGCACACAGAACTGGCACTTGAGACATGAAAGGGCAGCTGCGACGTTTGGTTTACATTATATCTTAGTGGTTTCCACATTGTGGCCAGGGGATAAGCATCAGGAGAGGTTTATCTCTGTCACAGTGCTCTATGGAATATGTAAACACTATGTGTAATCAGCGCTGCAGTGAAATGGAGTGCAGGGGGTTGTGTGGGAAAGTGAAGTGCTTTAGGAATAAGCCGCCATCTTACTCCTTGAGCTGAGGGGAAGATAAGACATTGGAGGCAAAGCTGCAGAACCCCTAAGCCTATATGTAGGGCTTTTTCAGCATATATGGTATGTAAAACTTTATGAATGAATCCACAGATGTGTTTTTTTAAATAAACAAAAGTCTTATGCAGGCGGTATTGTTGGTAGCTTGGGTGTAACTTTCATGCTGCTGGAGAACTTCACTCTCATCTGTCCCCAACTCCTCCATCTCTTGGCTTAACTCTGTCGGCGTGTCTTTGTCTCTGTCATCCACCCTGTGAGACAAGCGCCGCTCCTTTTTTTTTTTTTTTTTTTTTTTGTGCAGGACGGGTGCTCGTTTTAGACGAAAGAGCCTCTTTCCCATCTAGAGCCCAAGTTTTAATATGGTGTCCAATCAAAAGTGATTAAGCATCGCAGAGCACAAACAATGCTGGCCCTTAAATCTCTGTGAACCCTCTTTCACTGGGGCGAATGAAAGAGCACTCTGTCTGCAGCAGCAGATGACAGACGTGCGCTTGAAGATAAGTCTCCTCCATGAGCCCTTATCCTGTGAACACCCGCCTCCCCACCAAATGAAGAAATAAATAAATAGATTACAAAATGCCAAATACAACAGAATGGGATCCCACCTTGAAGGCATCAATGGGGACGTGAAGGGTGTATTTTGCCAGTAAATGTTCCCTTTTTACGGCAAAGTGCTTTCAGATGATCACTAAAACCAGTGGCACCAGACAGGCCAAGCTGAGAGAGCGAGCCACTGTGCGTTACTCAGCTCGAGGCACTTAAGTGTGTAACAGAAGACAAACACAGAGTCAAACATATATGAGCACACAAAGACAGTAGAGCGAACAAAAGCCTGTTAACATACAGGAATGAACACAGCTTCCAACAATAAATCACTCAGCTGGCTGCCTGAAAGACAGCGTCTTTCACATGAGAAAGAGTCATTTCCAAAAAGCAAACCTGGAGAAATTTCCCACAAATCGTTGTGTCTCACACATAAATTACCTTCAATCATAATGCATGATGCACGCTGCGTGTAACACAATACCCTGAACTAATGCATTAGATGCATGTGGTTCCTGCAAGACATGAAGGTTTAAGGAAAGCTGGATACTGGGCGCAGCCAACTAATGTCAAGAGGATACTGTTTTTATGTGCCTTTTTAAAATGCCAAGAGCGAGAGTTGGGTTGCTGCTGACAATGACATGGTGGTTGGGCGAATGTTTCATCATTAATATGACATGAACATGAAACACTGTTGCCTAAATATGAGTTTTCAGCACATGTAATGCAAGCTTACATCTGGTGAGCCTTCAAAGTTGGGCTGACTGAGGAAACATGTTACCTGGTTACAGTCACATCTAGTTTAAGCAAGAAAAAAAAAACTTTAAATTTGATGTTTGTTCTTTTATAAAATTATTTTATCAATCTTGCTTCCAATTTATCAAAATGTTACAGCACCCAAAATGCAGTATTAGCAGGTTAGCAGGGATCGTTTAGCCCATGCGAGGGATTCAGTAACCACATACACATGCAGACACCATTTGTGAACTGGAAACAGAAACAAGCAGACGAACGTCATCGCCGGGAGGTCATGAGAGGGAGGAGCTGGCGCTATGACAACAAGACATCAGCCGTCTACAGCCTGCCGCCGTCAACAAGTCAGCGTGAGCACTACCATCTGACTGGGCTTTCCTGACACTGCCCCCATACACTCAGCCAAAACTAGCTATTGCTGCTGCTGTTACTGGCTCCTGCTTTCAATTTCACTACAGTAGGCCAAGTAATGGCTTCAGCGTTTTGTGGTCTGCCGACACATATGGTCCATCTAGCGATCCGGTCCTGCCCCCACCCCCCCACACCTCCGTTGCTGCCTCCACCCCCTCATCGATCGTCTTTGGGACGTGCAGGGAGATGTGGGCAGAGGGAGACAGACACAGCCCCAGGGGCTGCATGAGTCTTGTTATGACTGCCATGAGAACTGGGCTCCGTTGGGCTACCACTGCAATCAGTGTGTCGCCGCAGAGTGTGGAATCCACCAAACAGTACTGGTTCATTGGTACCAACAAGGATCGAGGCTTTTAGAAACAAATTCGTAGGAGGTGCTCTTCTAAAACTCCCGTTATCTTCAAACAAAAGATAAAAGCCCCTGTTACACAAGCCTTGCAGTTGAATTTGAGCTAATATCTATGTAATGATCTTAATTCCAAAAGTTTTTTTCCCATCCGCTGGTTGGGTGCAGGGTGAAAAGGCTTAAGCATTTTTTTAAAAGGGCACTTGTGACCATGTGAGGAATTGAACCCCGTCCTTTTGACCAAATGGGGAGAAGTTCACTAATAATTAGTCTAGCCTTCCACTAACTCTAACAGCCTCCAAGAAAATTTGTTTACAGTGAAAGCACAACTTTTTCGAGCAGTGACAGAGTCTCTTTATCACTTACGTCACCACTAATGCCATTGCTGGTGGTTAGGCTACTGTCGCTGTCGGCCCTATCTGGCTGCATGACCTAGATTAAAGGTTATTTGCTCAAGTCACAGAGGCAGCTCCTTTCGGCTCGCCCTTGTTGGGTTTCCTTATCTGGGTTTGTCTGGACAAATCTTAAACACAAAGCGCCCATTTTGTGCTCCTCTCTGGAGATCCTGTTACAGTGTTCCAGACACGACGCGGTCCACCAGTGGTGCCTCGGGAGCATGGCGTTTGGCGGGGCGGGCGCGCTTAGGTGCTTCCTCAACTTCGAGCATATGATACATGTGCACTCCTCTTACGTCTCAGAGCGCACTTTTGTGCCACGATGGTGTAAAATGATCAGCGAGTGGGAGGGGGGTCAAATGACGCAATTGTGTGAGAATTTAGATAGAGCAACAACCCCCCATCCCTGTTACCAACCAAAGAAAATATACAAATGGATCTAACAGTGCTTCGCTACACCCAAAGCCCATGCTCTGATTGCTAAAATAATTGCATGATTGCTCATGCACCTTCTGCCTGTTTCCACTTGAGATGTACCAGGTAATTTTCATTTCAATGTAGTGGACAGTTGAAGATTGGAATCAAAACATGTTACAAAATCATCCTGACTCAAAACATGGAATAAGTGATTGCTGTTGTGTGGACACAGATGCCCTGAGGTCGATCCAGTGGCCTTATTCCTGCCGCGCTCTAGACGGACAAAATACAACTAAGAGAGTAAGTGAGAAGCAAAGAGAAGGAGGGAAACAAGAGAGAAAAGAGTAGTGTTCGCTGACCTCATTCTGACAACAAGCCCGAGAAGAGTCTTTCCCTGGAACCGTTTCGCAATAGCAGTGTTGTTTATACAGGTGGTGGGTGAGTCGAGCAAGATATGCAGAGAGCATGCATTTTGCAACACCTCATTATGAATACTAAACACATGCAGTATGTCAAATCCCCCAGACACACACGTACACAAGCACCTTATCCCCAGTCCAAAGTGTGGCTTGAGTTTCATTTTAGTTGTGACATTTGCAGGGGAATGCGTCACTTCGTAGGCCGCGGCCAATTTATCCCTCTGTGTTTGAATTTCAAAGTCGAGTTCCTTTGCGCGATCCAAGAGCTGTCAAACACTACTATCCTCGGGTATCGTCCAGTGAGTGCTCGCCTCCTGGAATGGAGGCCTCTGGTTGGCTCGTGTGTTTGGCTGCGGGGCCGTCTCCTGCAACAACATCCACTTGGCCAGAGTTCAACCCACGTGGAAGGCTACAATAGCCCAAAGGTGGCTGCCCAGACCATTGTTTATGCAACAGCACACTACTGCCAGGTTAAAGGGAAAAGAGCAAGACAGTGGATAAATATGCACAGCTCCTGCCTGGAACAGAGTTATGCTCTCTGTTAATCTTACCTGTCCAAATACAGCTTAGTAAAACCACAAATTTTTTTCACTCTTGCATAAGAGATTGTTGTTAAGATTGTTTTTCCTGTTACAAAAAAAGCAGGAGAATTAACTTAATTTCCCGCTTTCTTGCACATTTAAAGCCATGTTGTCTCTCAGTAAAATGCTAATGATTACAGTTTAATTGGACATGTTACTATATAAGAATAATGCTACTAATAAATATGAAATTGGAGGTAATGACCTATGCTTTTAGATTGTGTTTCTTTTCTAAAAGAAGTGGCACGACGTTGCAGTGACACAAAATTGAAATCTGGTACCTTAACCAAAGCCATTTAACTTTAATGGAATCTTACCCAAACTTAATAGATTTTTACGCTGTTATTTTTGTGACAGTTGAAGCTTGAATACAAAGCCATGCATAAGTTAATGTAGCGCCTATCTTATTTTCCCACTAACCAGCAAGGTGAGCCAAATCCATTACTCCATTATCTCAGAGACGTGGAAAAAAAAAAAGATCCACACAACAGCTGTTTGGTAAACATACCAAAGTAATTGTTCCAAATGCCTTACTTTAATACAGATTAAATGCAATTAGGGGCTGTTTATCTAACCACAACAAGTCTCTGCCAAAAGAAAAACCTCTGTCATTGTTCCTCGCTGTTCTGCTCAGAGGCATTACAGCTGGGAATAGGAGGACTTTTTTTTCAAAAGTAGCTTCCTTATGTACAGGAAGGAACTTTTACACACAAACAAAGCGTGTGCTCATTGCATAGGAAGACTATAGAGATGGAAAAAAACGGTTGGTTGGCTAAAGCACGGGTCTTCTGAGGTGAATATGAAGAATTTAGGTCAGTGCAGTTGAGACATTTAACCAGCTCAAGCCGCTGAAGCCTGGGTGGAAATAGCACGGGAGGCCAGGGAGAGGGAAACCTGTGCGTCACAGCTCCCAGCCCGATTCCAGGCTCCCCCCGATGCAAACAAGAGCCATAACTTCCCTAATGATCTGGGATCGTGTACGTGTTCCACCAATAGGGAGCGCTTCCTCTTCACCTTTGACCTCCAAGTGGGTGTGACTACCTTTGACTCCGCATGAAGTTCGGAACACGCAGGCGTTGTGCCGGTGTGGTGGAGTGAATAGCTGGCAAAGAATTCATCTGTGAAAAGTCCCATTGTGAGGAATCTTTAATCCGAGTATGTACAAAATCTTACTGCGACACTCCTAAAATCTGGCAAAATCTTACTTTAAGACCCGACAAATCTCTTAATGTCTTAAATATTTGCCAAATCTTGATAATCTGACACTCTTGCTTTCATTTTCAGGCTCCGCAGCGTCACACACAATTGCGCCGGGATTCAGAAGCCCGACACCTTTTACACTCACACACGCACACACGCATTGTAAACAGTCTTTATTGAGACGTGAGTGCTTGTATAAACATAGCCAGGCCCTATTGAGGGTCCGGGGCTGGGTCGAACAATAAGAGGGGGAAAGTTGCTGGACGTTCCTCACAGACGGTGTGTACAAAATCCAATTATCAGAGCCACGGCATTAACATTCCAGCAGTCTGGCAGGTGACGGCTCCGTCTTTTCAGCCCCCACCCACCCCCAACACACACACGCACTCCACCAGCATGAGACAGAGTCGCCCGGCAGCACCTCGACAATACACACACACATGCAGGCCTCTTCACCACCCCCCCACCCGCCCTTCTAAGATCCCCCAAGTATTGAGACATATATAGAGGGAAGAAGGCAAAGAGTGGGGAGGCAGTTAGTATTGTGTGTGTGGAGAAGTCACCAGCGACAGTGGTCTTTTCTTCAGGAGATCAGCGCGACCGGCCTAGCAGGCAGTATCAGTCAATGGGGCATTCTTCTCCCCTCTGTCTCTGGGTGAGAATATGTTGATCGCTGATAACGTTGCTTTGATTGCCATAATGGGGAAACCACTTTTTGTTTTTGGAGCGTTTGCCTCCAAACAGTGCGCGCTTTGTCAGTCCTGGGTGATGTTCTCGGCATACAAGGCACGCGATTTAAAAAAGGCTTTAATGGTAAAAACAAAAACAACATAGCTGTTCTTGGCAAGTTGATAATTAAAATAAAGTCTGCGTCTACAGGCCCCCTCTGTGACAAAAAAGCGACGCTGCTAACCCAGAGATGGACGCGCTGCAGGTTTAACCCCAGATTCACTCTAAAACTCACACTTATATAATCATACCCTCTAACTAAGCAATTAGCCTCTTAGCATCAAACCCTGCGCTATCATCGGGACAAGTCACCGCGCATCATTAACAGTTCTTTTCTTTGCTTTACATACAGCACATGTAGTCCTTATCACTATGGGATGTGGTGTACGTGATAGGGTGCATGTGATATGTAACGCCTCTGCCCGGTGTCCTGCCCCATACCCTTGTCAGGTCCTAATATATAAACGTACATCTGGCCCCCATTCTGCTCGTTCCATCATGTCAACTTACAGAGAGGGCTGGAAGAGATACACGCGGTGCAGTGCATTACTTAGCATGTATTTTTTATTACTTCTTTTGAAAGAGATACGGCGTGGCATGCAAGCAAACACTATATACATAACGGAGTGAATGACAGGATATTATGTTATATGTGAGCTGTAATCAATGCAAAATGTTTTTTTTTTTGTTTTTTTTTTCTTGATGAATTTGACTTTATGTTGAGTTTTTTTGTTACCTTTCTTTAATAAAGCATTTTTAAGATTCACCTTTTCTGTTTTTACTTTTTTTTTTGGTGTCATCTGTGCTCTTTTTATTGCTAACAGTAACAAAGAACTTGACTTTCTCCCCCAACAAAACTTTTTTTTGCCCCCCCCGTGTTTCACTGTCCTCCTGTGCTGTGAGATGTTAGTCAAGTGTCTTGTGGTTTTCTCCACCCTCACCAGAAGGCCTGCGCGCAGTTAATTATTCTTGGATGGCGGCTGAAAAAAAAAAGACTTCTTTCTTTCTTTCTTTCTTTTTTTTCATTAGCTCAGCAGCGGTTTCCCATTCATAATAGCTGGCACTGGTTTTGCACTGCCTGCCAGAGATCACACCCCAACCATTTTCATTTTCCTTCATCCATTTGTTTCATTCATGTCATAGATTTGGCAGAGGCCTGCATCGTTTTCCTGATGGCCGCCGACCCTTCAACACCCTTCTTTTGAGTCTCGAACTCCCGTTTGTGGCTTTGTTTTACATCAGGGCAAAGAAAATGTGGAAACAACAATTCCGTGCTGGTTTGCATCCAAGTGACTTTGTTTTGAAAATTTCAGCATTTCAGTTTTGGAATTATTAATTGTAATCTAACACTGGACTGCAGATACTTTAGCGAGGCCACGTAAACTACTGCTGACATGCTCTTGGATGGAGAGAAAGACTTCACACGCTGAAACCTTTCCTGGGAAAGTGGACAGATATAGTGTGTGTGTGTGTGTGTGTGTGTGTGTGTGTGTGTGTGTGTGTGTGTGAGAAGCAGTGTTGGGATAAATCCAAAGTTTAGGGGAACCATTAAGTAAAGAGTCTGGACTAACATCCCCCTGCCTCCGTGTAGTATATTATCCTATAGGATTGCGGAGGTAGTGTGTGTGTAAAGCACTCCCCCCACACACACTTTAAGTGCATTACACAGTGCATTCAGCTATCTGAGGCCCCAAGAAACAGCAGTTTATCATCATACAACTACTGGAACTATGCCCACTGACAGGAAAGCTACATCGCACACACACACACACAACGCATTTGAACACACTGCTCCCACCCACCCACCCGTTCGGCAAGCCGCGTTGCTACATCTATCAACTGCAGCTGCATGCGAGTGTTTTAATGCATGTGCACAGGCTGAATACACGTGAGTTCATGTGTGCATGTGAGCATCTGAGTCCGAGTGTACTGTACACCGAGTCTGCAGATGCACAAGTGTTCTCTCTGGGCTGCAACCCAATCCCAGTGTCAAATAAAACCCAGGCTCTTCAGCGTTGGGAACCAGGATTCCCTACATGGAAACAAACAAGATGGCTACCGTGGTTTCAACCCAAGCGGGCCTTGCGGTGTCACCGGCTCTCATCTGAATGGAGTTACAGGCTGGCTAACAGGAGTGCAGAGGAGAAGAGTCTCCTGGGGCAGTTGGCTCGGCAAGCGGGACCAGAGGATGGCTGCACCGTGGATTAGGGCCCCACAGTGGTCCATTGTTAATTGGGCGCCATGTGTGAAAGCTACAGAGAAAGATTAGTTTGTACAGCTGCTGCCATTTGTCATAACTGCCCTTAACAAGACACACATGGCAACCCAAGTTACAGCCAGAAGTTTTACAGAAGAAGGGGAGAAAAAATGTCTGGTGAGCATCTAATAGTTTGCGAAACAGACCTGCATAAGCAGATGAAGATGTTCCTGGGAAACACCAAGCAGACTCAGCTGGGCTCCCAAAAGAGATGACGAGTTTAAGCATTACTCATTTAACCATCTGTAGGTCAGCTCAGGTTATTATCATAACTGCTCAAAAAGCTATGTTAAGCCAGTAGAAATCCCAAACCACAAGTTGCAAACAATCGTGTGGAGACAATGAGGGGAGGTCAACTGTGACCGCGGCTCTATTGGGCAAATCTCAAATTATCAGACAGTGGGACAATAAAAGATAACAAGAGGGCTATGGACTGTTAGAGCGAGATGACCTCTTGTTAGCCAAATTTCCTTCGTATTGTAGGCTATTCCATGAGGTTTCAGGGAGGGATGGAGGAGTAGAGTTATTTTTTGGGAAGAATCCACAGTGTAATTGTGGGTTGTAGGTCTGCGCACATGTTGGAGGCCTAATTACAATCCTGACTTGGTAAATCCAGAACAAGCTTTTAAAGCACTCTCACTTTAAATTTGCTAGAGCGCTGCAGTTATTGAGAGGTTGTGGTTCAGTGAATCTAAATGCAGTCTTTTGAGCTGAAGTGCAGGTGAGCAATAATCTGACGTTTGTGTGTGTGTGTGTGTGTGTGCAAGTAGAATGAGTTCATGGTTTTCTGCACGCACGCGTATGACGGACCTGAGAGTGTGAACATGTGTCCCCACGTGTGCATTTTTGTTTGCACATAAAATTTTTGGAAAGGTTTTCTAAGACTCGGCTCAGCTAAACTACCAGCTGGAGCCGTGTGCCAGTGGAGAGAATGGGCCAATTTGAGAAGAATTCCTGCTATCTGGAGCCAGATCATATAGGCTTTCAGAAGGCACCATGGTAACGAGCCCCGTTCTTTCCCCAGTAAAAATAACCGGCTTCATTAACCACCCTGTTAGTGCTGCAGCACAACACTTTAACCACCGAGTCCAGAGAGCTCAGGACTAGCTTTTTCCTAACACAAGTAGCTGCACGGTGACCAAACAATCATTACTAAACCCAGTGATTAAGTGTTTCCTACTAGTTAGGTAATGATCCAAATGCCTTAATTCACATCTAAAGAAATTTAGCTAAAGTCACAGCAAAAGGGAATATGCATAGTATCTGATAGTACTTTTATATTTTACATAAAGTTTAAACCTTTCCTTTTCAGAAGCTGGCAATGGTCGAGTTTTGTTTTGGATTTTCTGACATAAGTTGCTGCTTGTGCATCTCGTCTTTATGTCATGCCTAAAACTAACTATGAAAAAGAAAGAAAAGACATGAAAAAGGTGAATTCTTCTGTTTTTTTCCTTTTAGTCACTGTATCGTTTTGTTTTTGGAATGACTTGATGTAAAGAGGCGGTGTGACTCATATATGTAAGTACCTCTGCAGAAAAAGGGTGTCCATATTTCCTCTCCACCTGTCATTCCCTCTATATGGCTCACTTTAATCACATATCTCAAAGATGCTGTCTTTCATAAAAGACTGCATGTTTATGTAAGTGCTAAAAATGTAAATGACCTTTTTTCCTTCTCTCCCTGCCTTTCCCTCTGTTCTGTAACTTTTCTTACTGTCTAGGTAAATAAAAACATATAACCATACTGGGAGCTGTATTGTTTATTACACTGACTATATGGCGTCCTCTGCAGATCGAGAGTTGGTTTCTAAATTTGGGGGCTTTTTGAGGTAGTGAACCTGACATATGTGAGGGAGGAGTGGAAGCTCTTTGGCTAGCTTTGACAACTCAATGGGGCGCTGATGAATCCGTCCCAAGCAGGCCATTCCCAAGCCCCAGACACCATATCCCCTCTTTGACCTGCTGCACTGACATTAGAAAGAAATCCTCTGGGGATTCGCCCCCCCCAGCCCCAAACAGCAACATGCCCACCCAAAAGTACATTTTGCACAGCGCTGCGATGGCGGGCCTTTCTTTTTCTGTCCCGCTCAGGTCTTGTCGAGCCGTCACAGTGATGGGCCGTACTGTACCGCCAGACAAAAGAAGAGACAACCATCACTCTGGGCCACTGATCGGCCCTGTCTGGACTGAAAAGACTTTGATGGGGCAAAGCAGGGTGGGGGGCGCTGCACAGAGAAGTTAGTGTCTCCTGGGCAACCACTTTGATTGTCTGTCCCTGCCCAAAGTTCCCCATCGCACCCCACCTACTACCCCTTCCCATTTTTGTCTTCCCTTCATTGGTTGTTCACAAGGCTCCTTCCTGGGTGAAGGGGACTGGCTTTTGCATGACAGTCTCAGTCTGGTACTTGAGGGCGCTTTTCTCCCGGTTGACTTGGGAAAAAAATGCGAGGTCACAAAAGCATCTTCACACGTGAATTCTCTATCTGAGGCTTCTGTTTCTCCGCTTCCGGTACCTTCTTATCCCTTTCTACCGCAGACCTCTCTGTCTAACTCGACCAGAGGAACGGGCAGATGGGATGACAGTGAAGTTTTTCTAGTGGTTGTGCTGGTACGGTGGCAAAGGAGAGAGGGCAGCCATTGGATGGAGAAGCTCAGACAGCAGGGAGGGCCTGCTTTGTAAGGCAGGACAGTGAGGTACAGTGTAGTGCCTGGGATAGGGGGTGAATGTACCCATTTGTCTTCATTTGGGAGGACCGGCAGACAGGGTGGGGGTGGGGAATCTATCCGGGAGGAGTGGGAGGTGCCGGTCCTCCAGTCAAGTGGCCTCGGGGGGATTTGAAATGCATTTGGGGTCCTCCCCGAAAGCCTGGGAAAGTGTGGTGAAGCTGAGATCTTAACCATAGACTAATGACACAAGCTGCAGTCCTTAACCAAGTGCAGCTACATACGCAAAAACTCTCTGCCCTGCTGAAATACACAAGAAAGGCCTTTTCAACACAGTGCCTGTGCCTTAGAATGCCACAGAAAAGAACTGTCCCATTTTTTGACAGATGCAACAGTGCAAACTGTGACACAAGCAAATTAAACCCACTGTAGCACAGCAAAGGACGGAGTTGTAAATTTTGTTGAGAAAGAAGGCATCCACATTTCTCAGTGGCCTCTGCTCCGAGTTGCCTTGTTTCCATGGAGATTTATGTACACATGGCACACAAAAGAGGGCTAAGGAGGTAACACGGCCTGTTTAAGCCTTGAGGTATTTGCTCGAGCAAAACCCTGCTGCTAATAACACAAGCTTCATACTGAGCCAGGCAACCTGGCTGCACTGCACACAGGTTAGTGTTTGAGAAAGAGCAGGAGGGGAGAGAAGGTAGGGGAAAGTCAGATGGAGATCACAAACAACCACAGATCCTGGAGAGGGAGCGAAGACATTGAGGGAGAAAGAAAGTAAGCGAAGAAAGGGAAGCAAGAATGAAAGACAGAAAGGGAAAAAAATGGAAATCAAGAGGCAAGAAAGAAAGCAAAGAAAGAAAGAAGCAAGGAAAGAAAGAACACTGCAAAACATAAATAGCTCCCGGGTTAAGAGAAAAAGGATCGGGAAGACATTTAGTGGGAAGCGGAAATCAATAAGGCAAGCGGTGAAGCTGGGAGGGAGTTCTAAGTGGATTAGATTGAGAGAATGTGTTCGATAGGTTATGGCTCTGAGAGAGAGGTAGCCAGACACCGCAGGCTCTATTGCATACTAATAAGGAAGCCAGAATGGAAGCTAAGCTCAGGGTTGCGCAGTTCAATCTGAAGAGTTTTTCTATATGGCTCTGGAGTCATCGGTTAAGGTTTTTCCCAGGATTTGAATCTCACCGTCTTGTTCTGAGTGTTTGCTGCAGAAATTCATGTCCAAGAATAAAATTCCGCTCAACTCCAAAAACGAACTGTGCCTGCGACTTTTTCCAACATCATCTCAGCAGGAGAGCTTAAAATTAAAAAAAAAAGGGAGCTGGATAACTTGCCTTAACCCAAAAAATCGGAAGACAAACAGTGGTGTCCTTAACAGTGTCTGCTTGCGACAACTTTTGTTTCACGCTTCTGGCATGAACCCAGCCACCCTTTCTCTGGCCGAGTGCCGGGGCCCGGGACAGCTGTCATGGTGCGGAGTCTCGGGCTTGAGGGAAAGCCAGGGAGCGAGAAAAGAAAAGAGGCCAGGGAGAGAGAAGGAGCGAGAGAGTCATTTGGCTGGGCAGTGTGCCGCAGGGGTGATTCCTGATGGCAGAGGAGGATAAGGGGATTGAAGGGAGGGAGGGATGGATGTTGTGCTTAGTCACAGACCTCCACTGTGACCCAGAAGGTCAGGCCTCCGCACTGGCCGCCTGACCAAAGCCTCTGAAGCAGCCGGGCGGAAAACAAGATGCAGCAACAGCCACCCCACGCAGTGGTGAGCGGGCAGGCCGGCCTTGAAGATAGGGACCAGCCAGAGAAGGGTGAGGAGGTGTGGGGGAGTCAGTGGTACGTACTCCCCCTCACTTAGGCCAGTGAACCAAGGGACCACCAGCCAGACCAGAAGTGGTGGCGGGGGAGTGGAGAGAAACAGTTGCCAAGAGACCACCGGTGATCCAGCGACCGCCGCGGTTTGACCCCGATTGAGGAGGTCAACAAGGGGGGCTTACTAGCGGTTCCCCCTCCCCGCCTCCTCTCCTGACCACCACCCACCCCCCCAGGCAAAAAGTCTTCCTCCTCCACGTGCCCCGGGCCTGCAACAGCGCGTTTTCACTGATCTGTTTTGCTCAATTAAACTTCAGAGGACACCCTGCCACATCTCTTTGCAAAGGTCACGACCCCAAGGCCAGAGGTTAAGTATGGCACTCGTAAAACAAGGTCTCCATTAACGTGGCGGCGTGCATTCAGAGGTAATCCATCCATTTCCACACACTATCATGACAGTGTGAAAAAAAAAGTTACGTTACCGAAGAGGGGAAAAAGTCAAGGTAATGATGTTTTATGGCTGTGTTAACTTTCAGCACCAGAGTAATTGGAGAGCTGCTTGACCTTGACTTCTTTAGTCTCCCACTGGACTACGTTGGCAATCCTTTACTGACACTGGTAATCAGGAAATCCACAGACAACTTTCAAAATCCTCCGAATTCTTTGTGCAATTTGTACAGCAAATGTAGAGTTTTTCCACAACTCCTCAAAATTCTTCAATTGGACTGCTTTAGCATCTCACACACATTTTTACATTACTCTATTTTTATATTTAATTAATTGCAGTCACATGTATAAAGAAAGATATACTTAAATCTCTATAACTGAGAACTTGAGTGAATACAACAGCGTTACATTCCTACATTTGTTGAGGAAATGGTGATGAGCTGCTTACCAAAACCAAATACAGATGAGGCCTAAAGTATTCTAACGTGTCCTAACACGATGACTGTCTACATGCCTTGTTACAGCTATCCCATCAGGCTGTCAAACTGGATATGCAAAATATGAATCCAGGTGGGGAGAGGCGTAAAAAAAAAAAAAGAGTTAAAAAAGAAAAAAAAAGAAAAAAGAATTGTACTTCTTCTTCTTCTTGTTTCATCAGATAAAGACAAAACAGTGCATTGGAGTACAACAGCAGTGTGTATGTGTGTGAAAAGCCAGGGCCCTGTATTGAACGCGGCCTGCCAGTTGGCACAATGGATGCCACAACCCCCACTCCCAGCCCCCAGCCTACTTCCCAGCGGGCATTCATCTGGGCATGCACATGGGTGCTACAAGCCCTGCCTGGCTAAACGCGTCTGTGCCCCAGAACAAGGGGGCTGAGTGCCCTCTCTAAATTCACTCAGCACACTCGCTGCCAACCCGCCGACCTTTCTCAGGCAGCAGCCCACCAGAATTAAAAACAAATGCCCTCTGAACTTATTGATTTTTTCCGCAAAAAAAAATAACAAGACAAAATATAGCTGCAACGTATTTTATGTTATCCAATTACACACCGGAGCAGAAGTGAGCCACTGCCAGGTAGCAGAACACAGAGAACAATATTAAAAGCGCCGTCCGGACCCGTTTTTTTTTTTTTTCCAGCACTTCGCACAAATAACAGATTCTGTTTCAGACAGGGCCGCTTGCTAGTTTCTTTGTGTTCGATTGTATGTTTGTTTGTTTCGTGCAGTTGCAGCAGAACAAAGGCAGCGGCTTCCATTCTGCCACTGTCAAAAAACTTTCCAACGTGCCCACTGCATTGCGGATGCCAACCAACGAATCAAAGGCATGCTGCAAGCAGACAAAGAGGGTTTGATGCCAACCTCCAAACCTCTAACAACCATTACTGGTGATTTGCCTGCCTCCCTGGCACAGTTCAAAACAAAATGGCGCCGCACCACACGCTACCACAATATGGCTGCATTGTCTGGAGATGGGCACTGCTTGGTAACTTGAAGAAAAGGAAAAGACGCTTGAGCTTGCAAAAACGAAAAAGGAAAAAAAAAAAACACGCATGGCCGTCTCTGTGATCCCGGGAAAAGAATGCTATTTTGTATTTGCCAAAGTTTCAACCCACAGAAATTTTGAGAACAACGGTAAAAAATCGCTCGGATCCGCAATGCATCGACGAATCTGAGTGAATTCAATTCTCCGGCGAGAAAGAACATTATGTTCACAATTTATTTCAAACACTGAAATTAATCTTCTTGCCAATAATTTGCTTGTCTTCCGTAGGGGACGTAAAATAATAGCTGATGAAATGCCGTGAGTGATGTGCAATTCAAGCACTAACTTATCTTTTCAGCTGCGTATTTTATGAAAAAAAAAAAAAAAACTCCACCAAAGGGCCATTCTCAAGTTGGTACTGAACAGTTAAAAATGCAGCAGATGCAAACTAGAGAAGCGGTGGCATCCTACAAAAGACACAAAAGAGGGTCTGATGCCAACCCCGGTGCCAGTGGCAACCATTATTGTCTGTGTGCCGTGCCTTCTGCTTTCCCTGGCACTTATCAAACACAAAATGGCGCTCAGGGTTTGATGATAATGAGCTAGCTATACCACCATTTCTCCCTCTATAGCGAAGTATTGCTGATTTATTCAGTGTTGCTGCAATAGGTTTAATACAGAGGAATTTCAGTGGGGAATGCTACGGGGGGATTCCTATGGTGTCAACAGATAAAAGGGGGAAAGGTGAAAACTGTCAGACATGAATGGTTGAAATTTTACTTTATACTGTGACAGCCCTGTTTTTCAGGAGACAGAATTTCATTTAGAAAGTTAAAGGTTTTAAGTTCTGCAACAGATGTCCAGATAAGATTGAAAAATAGCATTGATCAGAACATTTCTAGCGTCAATCTATCCAATAGTTTCTGCTCAACTTGTGCATTATCTATCCTCAATTAGTGTTCCCTTTCTCCTTAAACTTAGTGGAGAATATCAGATTCAAAAGTGATGTTTCTGTCATTAAACCGTGGGTGAAAATTCACAATTTCTTTCTTCCATTTTACAATGTGGAAGGCTTTCTCTTTTCAAAAAGAATTTCCCGTGATGAGTTTTGGTTTAAATTGTCAGTGTTGGGCATCATTTCAAATGTTTCAGTAAATGTCAGTATTTTAGTAGTGTTTGTTTGGTTGTATATCAAAAGAGGAAAAATATAATAATTCAATTTTGAGGGGAAAAAATGTTTTCACACATCCATTCAACAGAGTTCCATTCTCTTATTTCACACTGCGCTAAAAAAAAAAAAAAAAAAAGCACAATTCAGTCTTCATGTCGAGCACATCCCTGTGTCCACAAAAGGCTGCCGTGTAAAAGGAACCGACTTTTCAGGAATTAAGAATAGACAGAGGACAAACATAATCACACACGATTTATAATGGACACAATACCTTAGAAATATTTAAAAACTAAAAACAGAAATTTATATTATAAAGACCTGAAGTTTACTCATAGTGTGAAGTGATGTATTAACAGCAAAAGATATATTAATTCATTTATTCAGATATTCCCTTTTTAAATGGTGGATATCTCGGTTTAGAACAAAATTGTTCCAAAGATCGATTGATAACAGAATAATCTAAAAATAACATAATATTATATTATTTAATGGAGACTATTGGGACGAAGGGCATGGTTCTTTTTTAACATAGTGGGAACAATCTCAGTTTTAGAAAATATGCTGTTAATAAACAACAAACTGGAATAACAGGGACTTTCTAAGAATTCTGTGTTACTGGTGCATAGACATAGAAAAATATACTACTGGCACGTTCATTTTATTTTAACCAGCCTTTACACAAACAGAAAAGGTGTACAGTGTGTCTGCAATTGTAGAAGCCTGTGTGTCTGTGTGTGTACAACATAATATGTACCCTGTCCAAATTATAGTAACTAAATAATTACTGAACACGAGCAGGAGCTGCTGCTGCTGGAGAACAGCAGAGCAAACCTTTTAAAACCTGTTCTTTCATTTTAATATTGAGTCTACATTGTCTTTGTTTTTAATAGTGAGCCACACTCGCACCATGTAAAAATGTATGCTGCGTGTGTTCAGACCTGACGATCAAGCTTCTTACATTTATTTGTCCGGCGAATATCGTGCTAATTTCAGCCGGTCTCAGCAGGACTGCCAAGACGTAACACATGTGACCCCTGACCCTGCCAAGCCATCGTTCACACATGCGCACAGCTCACACACACAGTGAAACAAACACACACAGTGTGAGCTTGAACCTACCTTGGTCCTGGACATAGTATGCTAGAAACAAGTCCAGCTCCTTGACCGATACTGTTATGTGGTGTGGCTGGACACAAAGTGCTGGGTTGGTGCAATGTGGAGACTTGACTAGGCGTTCCCCGTCTGTACTTTCCAGAGGGATGCCTTTGAAGAGGATGACCATCACCAGGTCCAGACGCCAAACTTTGTCGGCCTGCCGCAAACAGTCGATCCGGCGGATCTTGCCCTTCTGGTCCGGGTTGGAGAGCACACAGCACGGGTGCTTCTTGCCCGTCACGCTGAGGACAAAGTCCTCCCGGTACTCCTGCCGAATGTCCTTACGCAGCTTGGCCAGCAGCCTGGATGCCCACTTCTGCTTAACCTCAGGCTTCTCGCTCAGCAGCTCGTCCTTCACCGCGCGCTCCTCGTCCTTGGACATCCGCTTCTCGTGCTTCTTGAAGTACTTGCGTTTTCTGGCCTGGAGGTTGAACCACGTGTAGGCGATGGCACGGACGTGAGGAAGAAGCGCCTCGATGAAGGGATGAAACTCATCCTGGAGCATCCACAGTGAGGAGGAGAGGGGAGAGAGAAGGAGAGAACATGTAATCAGAAACGCATGTCACCAAACGTGGAGAGGAAATATGGGTTTAGTCAGCTAGTCAAACCACAAATAAACAATTGCACATAATTAGTCATATTATATCTTATTGGCAGTCTCAACAAGTTTCTCTTCACATGGCAACACTGGGTTTACCATCCTAGATGTGTCTGGATGCACTGCAGGTATTACAAGGACATTCCACTGTTTAAATCAACTGCCAGCACTACATAAGCACCAAGCCCTGTGACTGAATGCACTCCCGTCTCTGCTCTCATTTCCCGAGCATGCTCTGAGCAGGACTCCTGTGCTGCTCCTGCCACTGCTGCTACAGGGAGCATGCGCCCCGACAGTTGCGTTTCTCTTATCAAACTCTCCACATTCCTACGTGAATGTGAACTTAGGTCCACGAAGGATGGAAGGATGGCGAACCGGAGGAGCGCGGCGGGGTTGAGGTCGCAAAATTTGGGAAGCTGAGGAGATTCCTATACTCCTGGCACACACGCAGGCGGCCTCGCACTGGAGGGCTGCGCGTTCTGAACGCGTTGAAAACACGGGCGAAGAAGAGAGGCGGAAAATCAAACGGAGCAATTGTGCAAGAGGTATTTGCAAAGGTTGGGTAGGGACTTAAATCGAAGTTGGTGCCAAATCGTTTCAAAGGCTGAGGTGGACACCCGGAATGACACTCGCCCAGCTTCATTCCAAAAAACCTGAGCTTAGTCAGTGGTATTAAAATCATGGCCTACTTTTAAAATGATCCAACTCTCGTTTATTTAAAAAGGAATGTTAAGCTGAATTTTATTTTTCTGATAAATTATTAGAGGCTCCAATTAATATTAGTGGAAATATTTTCAACACTAATTTTACATTTTCATATGGGTTATCTGTTGTTTTTAGTCAATGTTGCTGTGTATTCTACATTATACATAATACATATATAGTGTTATACATATATATATATATATATATATATATATATATATATATATATATATATATATATATATATATATATATATATATATATATATACATATATACACATTACACTTTAAACCACATTATTTTTAATTTCTAAACTGAAAAATTACTGAAATATGAGCCAAAAACAGGAATAATTTTTAAATCCGCATTTTCCAGATTTTTTTTTATTCTTACAACTACAAAAAAAGAGGCTAAATACTGATATTTCCACAGCATCCCAGCAGTTCTTTGGCCTGTGAGCAAATTATAATAATCTCTTAATGCTTGTTCTGTGCAGGTGAGGGAATGCACAGGATGGCGTAGACGATTTGGGAGTCGTCAGAAATTTACAGCAGCTGCAGGTTGACAAGTGGAAACATTAACTCATCTTTGTTTGAGGTCATTAAAATGTCAGATTGAATAAATGTAGGCACCCCCTTTTGAGCAGGCTTTTAAAGAGCAAAAACCACATATTGTTCGTTTCTGTGAGCAGCCAGGCTGGCAGACTGGAGGAAACCACAGAAATCCACTCCCTATCTGTGCCTGCCGCTGGTGCTCCTGTGAGAAGCCCCATTTCTGGTGCTCACTTTCAGGTCATCAAACTCCAGCACAGTAAAGTCAAATTATAATCACTTATTAGGGCTTAATAAAAATTTTATTCTATACAGATTCTAAGATTGAAATGTATTACATTTACTCTGGATACTAAACTTATCCACAGTCTTTTAGAGAGGTAAATAAATAAATAAAATAAATTCAGAACTCCCTTAAATGTCACCTCCTCACTATAATGTTGCCAGTTAAACTGACAAAAGCAAGCAATAAATGCTAGTAAATGTGCTCGGCGGCAAGTGTTGGTAAAATCCTTTTCACTCCTGGTTTCCTGCTCAGAAAACACTTTAAATATTCTGTTAATTTTTTCAAGCAGGCTGAAGCCAAATGCTGTAAAGATAAATGACTTGGCCGGGGCCTACGCAGTGCACTTCAGCTGGGGCCATAAAAGCACAATCCTCTTAAGTACAAACTAAACCACATCTCAGTCAATCACTTACTTATGCCAAGTAAAATATAAACAGTAAAACTGAGTCAGCCAAAACAGTCAGCCACTCTGTCCAACCTCTGAATCAACCTTATCGTGCGTTTGATCAGCCTGCAGTGAAAGTGGTTTTATCTTCTTCCAACTTCACTTCCCTACAGTATAGGGGTTTTACTCTAAATAAAAAAATACGCACGTGGATAACAAAAAAAAATAAATACAAACACCGCTCGAGCGAGGTTAAGGAGTGTGTGTGAGGTTACTGGAGGACGCAAATAAACCTAATTAAACCTGAGAAGAAAAAGAGCATAGCTGACACGGGGTGATCAAGGTGGCTGCTTTTGGATTTCTATCAGAAAAATCATCTTTACGCACAACTTTACGCACACAGACAGCGCACAAAGCATGGCACTTGGGTGACTTTTTTTTTAAAGCGGCCGCTGGAGAAATGCTTTTTCGTTTTGGAGTTTCGTTGGAAGTAAAAAGGAATAATAAAATCAACTCAGTCGTTGCTTAAACACGCTCATTTTTAGAAATAAAAGCTTAGATTTCGCTTTCTTCGAACATCATTTTTTTTCACTTGCGGGGCAAAAACTTTTCTGCACGAATTCAGAAAGTGCACGACCCTGACGCACGAAACACAACTTTAACCCACTAACCCGGCTGTCATTTCAGCACAAACATGCACATCAAGGCCGTTAAACGCACACACACATAGATCCATATTTAAAAAAAAAAGAAGAAATAAATAAATAAAAAGACACAAATACCTGAGTGAGACAAATTGGAGAATACATGACGAGACCGAAACGTGAGTGCACTTGGAACCGACTCCTCTGATCACTTTATCGCGCCATTCCTGGACCTGGACGTGCGCCGTGCGAGACTGTTGGAGCTGCTATCCGCGTAAAAGCGCCAGAGCTGATCCAAGAACATCCATCAATTTATTTAGCTCTTAGATATTTCTATGTGGATATAATTTTTGTTGCGATCCGAAGATTGTCGTCTCCGCAGAGAGAAGGAGTTTTTTTTTTTGTTTTGTTTGTTTTTAAAATGCGGGATGTTTTTTGTTTTGCTGTCGCAGTAAAGTTGACACACACGGGCGGCTCTTGCGGGATGGTGCCGGTGCTGCCGGTCGCGGCCGCTGCGTAAACTCCTCCGCCTCCGCCACGGGGCTCTGTGCGCGTCTCGGTGCTGCGAGGTCTCCGCTCATAAAAGCATCGTGAGGGAGAGGAAGAAAAAAAAAAGAAGAACAGGAGGAGGGAGGGAGGGGGGGGGGAAGGCGCCGAGCCGTGTGATGTTCAGCCCTGCTTTGACCGAACTTCGTAAGAAAAAGCGACCGGTGCGCCTTCGGATCCTGCGCGATTCCAGCAAATCAGCAAATCAGACCAACTTTTTTTCTTTCTCTCTCTCTCTCTCTCTCTCTTTTACCCACGTAATTACACAGTCACACTCCTCCTCCTCCTTCAAACACACAACCCCTATCCAACGCGACCCGGCACCTTCTTCTTCCTCCTCTATCTGCACACACAGCGCACAATTCATTTACCCCCTCCCTTCATGCGCCTTTTTTTACATTATCATTAGTAGTAGTAGTAGCAGCTTCAGGGACCTTGGACCACAGCCTCGGGCACACACACACACACACACACACACGGGAAAAGGAGCATTTCCCTCCGCAGCTTTGGCACCTTTCACCTCTCTCTCTCCACTCCAAACATGCGCGCAAAGATCATCCAAACTCCGGCTCTCCTTTTTCAGCCCGTCGGCAGCTCTACTCTTCACTTCTACTTCTTGGCATTTTTAAAAACAAAAAAAAAATGTTCTTTAAAAGTTCCCGCAACGAGCCGCGATGAGATAAATATCACCTGAGACAGAGGAGCAGCCACATTTTATCACATCAGTGGGCATTTCATTTCAAAATAAGAGCTCCAGCTGAGGGGGATTGTTCAGTCATTTGACTGAAGGACAGCAATGAAATAAAAAGACATTTAAAACCTTTGACACACTGCAGTTCATTTCTAGAAAGAATTAAGGTTCAAATTTGTTTTGTTTTTTTAAATGTGATAGTCTATAGTCTTTGGAAAGTGGCTAAACTGAGCAGGAGTGTGTGTAAGGTAATGCTGAAAGGACTGGAAGTTAAACATTGTTACTTTGTTGCTGCAGTGTGTGTGTGTGCGTGCGTGTGTGTGTGTGTGCGTGTGTGTGTGTGTGTGTGCGTCCTGCAGAGCTGTCAACAGTCCACATAGAGTTCATTTGCCAGATTCAGGGGAATGGGATGTTAACATAGGCTGCAGGAGAAGCCGTGCCAAGTTCACTACTTTTTTTTTTTCCTTTTCCTTTTCCTTTTTTTTTTTTTTGGCCCTGACCGTGCCAGTGTTGGTGGTCCGTGTTAAGTCTCTCTTTTTTTACACACACACACACATATATATATATTTACATCCCCGCAGCGAGGACATGACAGTTTTAGATAATGACTCACAAAAAAAAAGAAAAAGAAAAAAAATGGTATCACATTATGGCATCATCATCACAACAAAGCAATAATAATCCACGTTCACGTACCATTGCACTGTACTGCATGGATTAAAAGGGGATCCTGGAGCCTGGTAGAAACACACACAAGCCGGTAGCTTCACATTTCTCACGTTCAACTTTGTGCTTTGGAGGGCTTTTCTCTCTCGCAGTGCTCGCAAAAAAGGGAAAAAAAGTCAACACCGGAAGACAATTCTTTGCAGATAGCGGTGAACAGAAGTTTGGAGCACCTCGCGTTTTTTTCTCTCTCTCGCTTTCTTTTTTTTTTTTTTTTCTCGTCTTCCTTCCTCTTCGAGTCTTTGACTTTTTTGGACCGGGTGTTTTTTGGGGTTGTTCAGTGGAGTTGAACGTGATCCAGAAGAGGCTGAGTTTTCGGCACTGGGCTGGTCTCCGCCTTCACTTTCACTGTCTGACTGACTGACTGCCGCCGTCCGGCTCCCTGCGCGCTGCGTCAAGACGCGCGGCGGCACGCACGGCGCCGCTTCCGCCGCGGCTTTTCCAAATAAAACCCCGATTCAGCTTGTTTACAGACTTCTTTAGTATGTACGCAAATACGCCAATTAACGTGGGAACTGTGTGTCATCGATGCACACATTTATTCCTACATATTTTATTTAATATATTACTATACAAGGCATGCCAAGGTACCAATGTGAGCGATTTAGGGGAAAAATAAAACATCGTGCTTTCATAAAATAACATTGTTTTATGGCAGCTGCTTTGTGACGGTGTATTTTTTTTATATATATATTAATTGGGTTTATAGGTTTTTCTTGCACATAACACACAAAAGAGTAAGCTTTTAATTTATTTGAAAAAAAAAACAAGTCACCAAAAAGATAGGCAGCAGTGTATTTTTTTTAGTAGAGCTAGATTAAAAGGTTTTTTATACCATCATGTCTTAAAACAATGATCTTATAGTTGCTTTAATACTACTAATAAACCTTTGTTATACCACCAGTTTTTTAACCCCATATAGGTGACTGACCGTGTCTCTTATTTTGAAAGCAGAACCCCCCGCCGTTTCCCGTCCATCTTGCAGCTGTGCCCCTGCAGCTTGACGCAGCTCAGTTTCGTAATAGTGCTCTCCTGCTCGCCTCTCATTGGTCAGAAGCGGCGGCCCCGGGACTCTGTACCCTGGGCCCCTCACTTCCGCTCCTCTGACGCGCTGTTTGGGACTTGACAGAGCCGCCTGTGCAGCGATGTGGTCAGTGACTGCTGCTGCTGGAAATCACTACACTGCAGTAATCACTGCTTTAAATCATGTAGTAATGGACATTATTATTATTATTATTATTATTATTATTATTATTATTATTATTATTATTATTATTATTCATTAGTGTAATTAGATTTTTGCATGGGGCCATATAAAGGATGGTGATAAAAGGATTTTTATGTGTAATTACTGTGATTTTAAATAACATGATCCTTATGTGATCCCTTTATTATGGTAGTTATTTTACACACTATTAGAGTAATACACATACACATTTCCTCAATCGGTAAACATAGCTGTAGTGTTGTAGTAATACAGCAGCAGTGGTAAACAGTGTTGTAATAGTAACAGTCAGGAGTACTTTAGTATGGTGGTTATGGTGCAGTGTTGCCAGTGCAGTCGACTGATGGGCTGTTTAAAGAGGGTAACCTTGTACTGGAGAATCATTCGCTGTCCTGCCAGCGTGATCACAGCGTGGCTTGTATGACTTGAACGGGTCATCTGGCAATGGATTTTTCCCTGCTCCCTCATCAGTGTTATCACGACATTAACACAGTGTTCAGTGCTGTCGTCTGGGCCCAGTAGCCACTTCTCACACACCCGGCGATTTGGTCGTGATTCACTCCTCCAGGATAATTAAGCTGAGAGCATTCAGTTGCGGCAGAAGTGGCCATAAATTGCTGATCAATGATGGTCTCAAGGCCCGAGTCCAGGCTGACGCTTCCGGTGTGTCGACTCATACCGTGGCAGCCTTGAAGTGAAGCGATTTGGCTGAATTGATCTCGTCCCTCTGTCTGTTATGCCTTTGAAAACACTTTACTAAAAGACATTTTCAAGCACACTTAATACATTTTTGGATACTTTGATAGACACTCACATTATCTAGTCTTCATTTTTTATTATTATGTAGTTCATTTTCCCTCAGGGTGAGATACAATGAGAGGCTCAATCATGATCATATACCCTGACTCCATCCTCTCTCTGCCTCCATTCATCCAGCATTATATCATGCATTATATCTGTTGGTGCACATGGCATGAGCCTCCACAGATTCAGCCCTCTGAGTGTGGACCTACCGCCCCCGTGTGGCCACAAACACAACTGCCAGCTGCATGTTCGGGACCCACTGGAGAATTATAACTGATGTCCTGTTTGTTTTGGAGCCCTCATTTTAAAAGGCAGGGAAGCTTAAGTGTCTTTTCAGCTGTTTACAACACAGGTTATACACAAGGCCACATTAGAGTCACAAAGTCAAAACTCTTTATTTCTCTCTTTCTCTTTTTAAGGAACATTGGCAGTGTGATGACAATCAGCATGTGTTTAATTTAAAAAGAAAGGTTCATCCTATGAAAGTCCATAATTCTTAATATGTTAATAACTGGCAGAATAATGATAAATCAGTCCTGAGAATAAGAATAGTTGTGTTATTACAGATTATAAATAATGGATACATCACAATGAGTACATACATTCATAGTAGGAAAAAAAACAAGCGTCAATGATATACGGCTCTGTTCTATTCATGAGAGTGTGCACAGAACCAGTGTCCTCTTTGTACCATTGGGTGGCAACCTACCAGTGCGTTACTGTAGTGCGCACCACCGTCATCTGGTTAAAGAGTAGTACTATTTATCATATCAATATGCTTGACATTTAAGTCAGTAAACCAAAGTTATAACTGGTCAGAGAACACAAAACATGGTTTCTCAAAATGTATTAACTTTGATGTGGTGTCCAAATTAGCTGTAATATAACGGTAACAACATGTATATCAGTACTTCAAAGCTACTGCTATTAGAGCAAAAAGATGATGTGAACATATATATATATGGCTCTGTCCATCAAAGTCAGGTTTTACACTCAAGTACTGTTGGTACTTTGCTGCATGATCAGACTTTGCCAGTAACTTCTGACTAATTGCATCATTTCCTATGGGCCTTTCCTAACGCCTGTAAGTAACTTGTCATCACACAACAGCAGGTCAGGTTGTCTCTACTATATCCTTCAATATTCTAACCTTTAATAAGAACTTTTAATTGAATGCTGCCTCCGACCATGGCGTACCTCAAAACCTGCTTGCTGAAATTGCTCTTAAAATCCCTCCTGAGCTCTTAGAAGCACTGGGGCTCTTTATGTAAACTGGCAGATATAAGAGTCAAAGCTGATTCTATTCAGTTCTTCAAAACAGAGCGTAATGCATAAAATGTTGCAGCAGCAAGTGCAAAATAAAATGCAATTTGAAGAAAGTCCATTTAATACAGCACAAAACTGAGCAGCAAGGAGCAGCATGTCCTGAGCAGAAAGGGTCAGTTCTCTCAGCTCATATGCATCGCGACAGACAAACAAACCTCCACTTAAACCGCAGAGATGGAGCACAATAAAAGCTCGCCTGTAGTAAATAAATATGCAGAAAGAAATGTCAGCCTGTGTTGCCTCTTCAGCATGGGAAAGGCGCGGGCTGGACAAGGGCTCTTTGTCCGACGCTATCAAATTAACACTGCAGAGGGTGCGCAGAGAGGTGCACTTGAGGAGCGCTCTTACACTGAAGGGAGGCCAAATAGTTCCTTTAGTCATTCATCTCAGGGAAAAAGTGTCATTATTTTAAAAAGCCTATTTTTTTATCACTCCTCACCTCACATCAGAGTATATCAGGGCTTAAAGCAGTTACAACCGCTGCGCTTGAGGATCACATTCATTCAGAAATGAAGGTCAGTGTCAAGGATGCTCTTAAAAATACTTCCTCTATAAAAGTGAAAAAGCATTTGCTGGCGCTTAGAACGTGACAAATTAATTAGGCAATGCCACAAAACAAGTGCTGCAGAAAAATAGACCTTCTCACAATATCCTCATTTCTGCAAATGAGTCACTCTTGACCTGGGCGCACACACACAAAGACACCAACTCCCAAAAGCAATACAAAATGATGGTGGCACAGATTAATTAATTTTTTGAAAGAATATGATAATTAGGTGGGTCAGACAGGATTGAAGAATTTTTACAGACACATTTTTCTAAATAATGTCGGAAGTCTGCAACTATGGCTTACAAAACTTTTAGACAGGGTATCGAATGTAATCTTTTTGAAGATTCTGCCTCATAGTGAAGTTCTTAACAAAGCTGATTTGAGAGGAAGAGGTCAAGACAAAAGATCTTCACTTACCATCCACCACGTCCTCGCCGACATGTCATAGCAAAGCTGCCATTTAATGGACCTCTCGGTCAGTTTCCCAGCCATCACTGTGCTCCCGGCAGTCATCAGACGCAAGCCCGGTGGAAGATAAGGCACCTAATCAAAGGGGCATCAGTGGAGGCATGAAGTGGCACATGTAGGCCAGTCTGTGACAACGTTGCATCATGGGAGGGGGAGGAAAGAAGAAAAAAAACAGCAACAACTCAAGCCAGTGACTTGAACCTGACTGTGGTAATTACAAGAGCCATGACCCTGTAATCCTCACCATCCCCCTCACACCGACCTCGCCTCCCTTCTCTCTCCCCTCCTCCCCTCTCTTACACTTGTTCTACAAAGTGCTGGAAGTGATGAATTATAACAAGCTGGAAATGCAAAATTGTTTTTTAGTTTAGATGGATTTTGAGGGAAAAGTAATCCAAACAAAGCAGTGAGGAAGTTTTTTTTCTGCTGGAAAAAGTTATGTAATTTCATTTGAATCTGGGTGTTTTTGAGAGCAGGAGTGTTCTTGAGTGTTATTACTCAGGCAGAGTCAGAGCCAAGCCGATTGTAAGTCAGTGCTGACACTCAGCCCATAGTGGTCTCTCAGTTTCAACCTCATCAACCCTGTTTTTTTGTGTGAGGGGGAAAACCTGCCAGTGCTGGAAATTATCCGACGAAGAGCCGGGGCTGCTTGGTGTCACTGTGTGCCACTGAGCTAAAGGTCATTTAAAAATAATGAGATGTGCCAAAATACTCAGATTTTGACCAATCTACTACCTATAAAGCAGTCACGAGGATCAAGTAGTCACCAAGAGACCTGCTGCACCAGAGGTCCCCATCAGGTTTCGCTGGAGGCACCTCCACGAATTAAGATGTTTGGCGTGTGCATGTAAATGTTATCTGAACGGCGGCTGAAAAGACCTTTTCTCTCCTGCCACATTCCAATCCTCCTCGCTGAGGCCGCTCGGTGGCAGCTGGATTTCCCCACAGGGACGGTGGGTGGACTTAGCAACAGCAACTTAGCATTAGTGACAACAAATAGACAAAGTGGAAAAAAACAGGGCTGATGCTCAGAGTTTGCAGCCTTTGGCACATTTACACCCATGTCAGAAGTTATGGAGCACTACGTTCAAAGGTTAAATCTCACAAAATCCAATTGGAAAATGCACCGTAAATAGCCTAAAAATGAGAAATATATTGGAATGAAGTAGAATTTAACCACTCTAATAAGGCACCTGCCATGTAGACAACATGCTGTATGTTTGTCTTGCAGCTGATTGCGCTGTACAGCTGTAATAAGTACCTGTTCACGGCTGACCTTTACTTTAATAAAGCACTAATTAGGAGCCTAATTAGGAGCCGGCCAATTTAATTGCTTCTTAAACACAAAGAACAAGGAGACACTCAGCAGTCATCATGGAAGGCAAATGTCAGCTGTATGTGGCCCCAGTAATATTACACTGATGGATGAAAGACTAAAAATGTAAGGTCTCAGTGAGCTCTCTGGCTGATATGATCAAACAGGAACTCGTAAAGCCATACCCATGCAGAAAGGTATTTGGAGTATGTCTTTAGTATTATTTTCACCATCTTGTGAGGCTTTTGATAATTTTATTTTGTTATGTTATGTACTGTTGCATTTCATTCCTTAATTAACACACCATCTCGCATTGGGAAAAATAACTGGTGCCTTTATAACCTTACTGTATTGTTTTGTCACCTTGATAGTTAGTGCCATTGTTGAGTTTTATGAGAGTTGCTTATAAAAATAATTTTGAACTGATGTTTCAGAGGGACAGAAAAGGATGCATTGCTTCTGTTTGAGGCCTCCCCAGCAGTGAAACATGGTTAAATAAAATGGATTTTCATATGCGATTAATCTATTTGAATTTCTCTAAAATTTTAGCTTTTGTTGTCGTTGTTCCTAAAAGATCTCTACTCTAGTTTGCCCCTAGTATGCTATCCTGCATGGTAACTTCATTATGAAAGATAACATACCTTATCCTTTGCATTTCTTTGTGAATTTTTATGTCAGCACTTTAAATAGAAAAATATTTTAGCAAATAAAAAAACTAATTTCTGACACATTATTCAGCTAATCTAACATGCTCTTCATTCTTTCGGAGAAAGGAAACTGTTCGGGGCCGAGCTCACGCGAGAGCCGAGCTGCACCTTATTGATTTTGAGGGGAAAATCGATACATTTCACCATCTTGATTGGATTAACTGTTTCAAGTTCAATTTTTAATTGGATTTCTACTTTCCACTATGAGAGCTTATTTGAAAATCAATAGGCCAATCAAATACCCCACGTTCAACTGTGGAAATGGAGGAATGTAGCAGACACCCGTCACTGGAAACCCACACACTGACCCACTAAGGTCTAAAAGAATCTAATTATGCCTTTATTCAAAAAAAAATTTTTTAACCATGTCAAAGTGTAATCAGAGAAAATTCCTATTTTAAAAATGTAAAAAGATTGAATTGATTTATATGCCATTTCATTGATTTCCTGAACAATCACAAACACCAGTCACAACATGCAGGATCTGTGCTAAAGCGCATAAAAAAAAAACAGCTAGGCAAACCATGACTGATGCTGGGGATGACCCTAATTACCAAACTATATGGGATATATGGCCCATATGGACAGAAAAAAAAATATCATGCTACCCATATTCGACGATAATAAATTTTATCTTCCATCTCAGAGACTTAATCCTTGTCTAGCCTTGGCAAAAAGGCAGCCAAGCCACTAACTAGATATGTAGACAGCATTGTATCTGAGAGATAACTGCTCCAAGCATAGTTTATGTTTATCAAGCATGTGGCTAATTATTTCTTTTGTTCAGCCAGATGTCATAGACTATAAAAATAGCAGGTGGTCACTTATTTAATTAGTCCAGTTGACCAGCCATTACCAGAGATTAAGAGCACATTTGACCCAGGCTGCGGCAGTCTGCTATTATCCAGGCTGGACTCCTTAGATTTTACCATCCCCAAAGCCCAAACTAATGAATTAAATTTCACCCCATACTCATTGTTTTAACGTGTTATTCAAAAACTGATTTGGATTTTAGTTCTAAAAACAACAGGAGTAGAATTCATTCCAGGGCCATATTGTTCTGTTTTTATGAGTATATCTGTGCTAATACATCTGCTTTCTTCAATAATATTGTACAGACTCTATCAAGCAATAATTAGACAGATGGCATACAAATGAGGTAACTGTTTTTTTTCCAACAGTGTATTTTAGAGATGTTCAAAGTGTGGTCATGGGGTCATGTGGTGTCCTCACAGAAGTGATGGCATCCCCTGAAAAAAACGATTTATTTCTGAATTTAACTGACTGTGTAATTATAAAATTAACAAATGGTGAAATTACTTTAATTATTTCTGCAATTGTTTGGTGGACTGTGACATTTAAGAGCCCTGATTTCTGTTCATGTAAATATAAACTGTATAGATTTAGGTATTAGCATTGAATTATATGGTTTATCAGTTGATACAATTGATCACTTTCTTGAATTAACTTCTCACCTAGTTGTTGTTCAGCTAATTAAAAAAACTTGATATTCACCTTCTAGTTTAGTTGTGGATGATCTTGTTGGGACTGTGGATAAATCAAGGTTTTGGTTGGTCAAGACCAAGTTGGTTAAGATTGCTGAGCACAATACAGTGTGTTTTCAATGTATGTTTATACATGTAATTATTTTAACACATCACACAAGATGGTGTTCACGGATTATGAACACATTACACACGCCTCACTGAGACTTAAGAGCTGTTCTGGACAAAGGCCATTTGTCTAGAGACAACTGTGAACTGCTGCTTATTATGACAGAGTAATTGCATTGACCTTTGTGTCATCGCTTTGCACATTTTATGATTACATCACTTATATAGTCTTGAAGATATTCATTTATATAAATGTATATATAAATGTATGTATGTATAAATGTTTTTTCCGGTCTCTGCTATATTTGTGGGTGAACACCAGCTACAGATGATGAAACTTGTAATCTCATGAACACTACAGCATTATCACTATAGGTACCATGAAAGACAACACAATGAAAATCTTTGAGATAATAACTTTAACTAGCTAATTTTGTTAGTGTTAGCTCTTTGGTTAAAATGTTTAATCACATCAGTGATGCTATAGCACTATCCAGTGCAGTATTTGGATGATTAACATTACTATACATATGTTTTTACTACTTAAGGTAGTACTTAACCTACCAGTATTTTCCAATTGAGCTAGCCACTCAGTCCCTCATATATTTCTTTTTGCACAATAGTTATATTTATTGATGTATTCAGTATACATATTTTGACTTGTCTGATAACCTTTTACTACATTTGGTAATTTTTGATGCTCCATAGATGGGTGCGTGGCTTACCAACAGACAATACTGACTTCATATGCTATACTAATTTGTCCCCTATATAAAAGCTTCAAATGCAGCCAGAATTTAGGTTGCCAAACAGCAAGGAGAAATGAATCAGCTCAAACTTATCCAGAACTGAATTTATTAGAATATGACTACCTATATGATATTTTCTATAATCACAATTAATACAGTTTTCCAAAAAGATTGACAATTTTTCATAGGATTTCCAGATATAAAGAAATGGATAACATATTTATGGTGTATCAATTTAATACACAAACCTTAACAGTTCCAGTGTTTGAGGTCTGACATGGAAAAAAACACATTAGAAAAATGTGGCAAATCAACAATACGAAGAAAACTGCAAAGATCCAAACTGGGAGCCCTGGGGGACGCCAGATAACAGCTATGAGGGGAAGTGAGTGAGCACAGCCTTTGAAATGCTGAAACCTACAGTCTCCTGTAGCTCTTAACTCAAATCAAATAAACTCAAGGCTTTCTGTTGTTCTGTAACAACATGTTGGTCTTGAGGCCAACATGTTGTTAACTGATTGAAGAAAAAACTACACAGCTAAAACAGCTACAGCAGTCCTAACCCTGGCTGAGGTTACTGAAGTTTTGACAAATGTTCAAGTCAAGTAATCATTGGTGACTTAAGAGTGAAACTCATCAACCCATTTTATATACTTCATAATACATATCAGATTTCCACTATTGTTGTAACATTAAGGATTACAGATTTATGGATGGCTTTATGGATACACAATGCTTATTGCTTTCAAAAATGATTTGTAAAAAAACAACAAAAAGAAAATACAAAACAAAAGAAAATGTGAATGCAATTTATCAGTATCCCCATCTTTCATGCCAGCCACACACATTTGCCCACCCATTATCCCATCACCACAAAATAACATACAATAGGAATTCACACAAACATCCAAGAACCTGAATCTGAGTTATAAAAACCACTGAGCAAAGTTATCAACACACACTCATGCAAATGCCAACAATCTGATTAAAGATATGAAGAACACAAGGGATACACAGTTCAAATAAAATAACTTCAAGGTGACTTCCTTTCAAGAGTACCGTTGATGCAGTAAAACAGACTGTGTGCTCATGTGAAAATTAGTGCATAATATTGAACCGCTACCTTCAGACATTTGGCGAAACATGCATTTACTGAATGCTTGCTGACTAATGCAACATTTCCCCAGGTCTTTGGCTTTTATGGAGGCCAACATGATGATGATGTAATGTAAGAGTAAAAAGAAGACCTAGAAAGGCACTTAAAACTACTTGGATATTGTAATATTTCCCACATATGGCAAGCTTTGTATACATACAGATTTAGCTATGGTATTGCCAAGTATTACAGACAATGACAACCACGCTATGCTAGAACTATTATGCACTGAATCATCTTCTCCGTAAGTATCCTCTTAAAGAATTCAATAAAATCGCTAAACAGTACCACAGGATTACAGCAAAACCACCATAAATAAACTGTCAATGTCATCAAGTGTTAACTAGCTGTGCATCATCACACGTAGACTGATCAGCTAGTTTTGGTATAAAGATAAGCATTTATAAAGCCACTGGCTCAGACACTACCACTACCTATAACAGTTGCAGCACTAACATTATAAATAAAAACATGACATTGTTTTGTCAGGAGCATTAAAATGAAAGACGTGTTCAAAATTGCCAATGGATAGTAAGTGCTATGGTTGGCAGAGCAGACTCAAGCTTAACAGACTAAAGCGTAGTCCGATATTTTTGCAATTTACGTTTATTTCCTTTCTCGCCGAGAGTTAGAAGAGAAGATCGCAGACAACGTTCATGTCTGTGTGATAATTATAAAGTTACAGTGTGTGGGCGTTTAGCTTAGCTTAGCATAAACTGGAAACAGGAGAAAGCGGCACGCCTTGCTCAGTACAAAAGTAACTAAATCCGCCTATCAACGGCTCTCTAATTACACGTTATATCTTGATTCTTTAATCCATAAAAAAAAAACAGAGGGTTGAGGTCTTTATGCTTTGCTAAACTAACCAACTACTGGGTGTAGAGTCATTTTTAGAGCACACAGAAGAGTGCTGTTTATTGTCTCATCCAACTCTCGTCAAGAAATTGATCTCCTAAAATGTTAAGATACATCTAAGTTGTCTTTGAGGATAGTATGTGACACTCTAGCTCCTTCGATAAGGATTTTACAAAAGGTTACGATCAGTACATGCTATCAAGTAGATGTGGAATGTCTGTTATATTCAGAGAAACAACTTGATCATACGACATATACAGCCAAAGATAAATAATACTACCTTGTTTCTATTTTGGACTTTTACCATGGCGTGGTGAAATGTTAACTTGCTCGCGATGCCACATCTTCATACCCAGCTGGTCATTTGTCATAAAAATATCTCCTATCAGTGTTCAGGTTATAAACTTTGTTCCATGGCCATGCTTCATAAAACATCACTTTGTAGATAAAATGTTCATAGAACAATGCAAAGAAACATTCACTAATCATCAAACGATCACCAATTAAAGGAGCGCAGTGGATGCCAGATCCCTTTTCACTATTCACAGGAAATTTCCAAACCAGAAAATCACCAACCAGAAAACATAAAAATGAAACGACTGCTCATGCATGACAAATAAAAAGGACATATTTAAAAGAAACAAGGCACAAACTTTATACAAAAACATTGCCTTTCTATGACACACACTGGAGATACCCTAGTTCTTTCTGTAGCTGATTAAAGGTCAGTAGTGAAGGCTCTTTATTAAAGTAACCTGAGAAGGGTCCCTTTCACCAACTTCCTTCAAGTGAAGACTTCCTTCCTTCTGATGCAATCAGCCATTAAAAGTTATTTCCAAATGCTGAAAGTAGCAGTCACAGTGAGTAAAAAAGCAAAAATTTCCCATCAGTCCCTAAGGTGTTTCTTGACCCTGCTGACTGCCAGTCTCGGCCTTGTAGAGAAAGGCAAAAAAAAAAATAAAATAAATAAAACAAAAATAAAAGCTTAGAGTATCCACTGACAAACCAAGACTGCTGCCAGCTCCCATAGCACAAAAGAGGACGGTGAAGGCGAGCAGATGGATTCTTAAGTGTGTATACAGTGTTTCATCATGGTAGCCCCTACCATCTGCGCAGGTGGTAGGTACTGTAGTGCGACCGGCCTACACGTGGGTGCGGTAGTGATGACTAGCTTGGAGTGGCTGCCTGCTGCGCAGCGGCATGAGCCACAGGAGTTTCCAGCGAGTGCCACAAACTTCAGCTAATGCCCACTGCCAGGATTTCTTTGAGCCATATCTGAAAAGAAGAAAAAAATGCTAAAATATGTATTGTTTGTCAACTGTAAAGGGATAGTTCAAGTTCATTTGCTTTCTTGCTGAGCTGAATATTGATACCATTTCATATCTATTCAATATGAAGCTGGAGCCAAAGGCTGGTAAGCTTAGCTTAGCATAAAGACTGGAAACGGAGAAACAGCTAGCCCCGCTTTGTCCAGAGGTAACAAAGCTGACAACCTTGTAATGACAACTAGATTTCAGGTAGTCAACACATAATCCTTTTTTTCATACCTCAGTTTTTTTAGGGATAAAAGAAACATGTTTTTAGATGTTGATTGTTTGGATTTTGTTAACCACAGATAGAACAGGGTTTTCTGATTCCCCTTGTTTCTGGTCCTTATGCTAAGCCAAATGAAGCGGCTGGTGGCTGTCTGAATGAACAGATATTAAAGTGGTAGCAAAGACATTTATTTCCCATAATGCCAACATACTTCTTTAATGCAACTGTTTTACTGGCATTAGTACAGAGTTAAACAGACTCACATTTCATTTGAGAAATGGGCCATTTTCTCAATGGTGGTGGTATCCTGTAAAGAGGGTGAAAGGAAAAATAATGTAAAATGAGTGGATTTCACAAAAAAATGGCTTCATCATGATGATTCTGGAGTTTAATTAAAGTGCCACATGAGCAGCCAAACGCATCAGTGTCATTAATCAGTTTCTCTGAATTGCTCCGTCAGCTCATCAAACTTCTCTCTAAATAACAGCTTACTGTGTCTTACAGGTAAATGCTTTCACTGACAAAGCGTACAAACACTTGCATGCACACTGACACACAGCCTCTTGCTTCTCTTCCACTGATCACTGCATTACTGGCATTGATTGTTTTATTTCTGTGTTCCCTGTCATGACGTTCTGTCTGAAGCTTTGTGAGCTGCTGCCTTGTTTTCTTGATAATTATTGAAAAGGCAGAACTTGCTTTGCATGGGACAAAAAAGCTGAACAATGCAGTGAATGAGAACCAACTTTTCACAAATCCTACAAAACAGTGACACGGTTGCGCAGTTATTTCAGAAACATTTGCTGAACTTTTAACCACATTAAGATAATGACAGCAGTAAATGTCATTTGAAACAAGATGATGACTCACAGAGAGGATGCCTGTCATCTGAGTGTAAAACAAGCTGGTCATGCCACCAAACATGACCAAGCCCATGAGTGCTGAGACCCGCAGCAGAGCCAGTTCATGGCGTGTTGTAAACTTCTCCTGGCAGAGGAAAAAAAGAACGGTAACCTTTTAGTGTGTAATCCTCTTTGTCATTTTACAGCTTTATGTAATGACTTACTGATAGTAACATATTAACTTTTATACTTTATCAGTGGCTCTTATAGGACATAACAAAGCATTTAGCAGCAATAACGTGCCAAGTAATGCTTTAATATAGCTAAATAAATTGAGTGAATACAGAAGTCCAAACCTACATGCATGTCTGAAATGTAGCCTTTAAGCTCGCTAAAGGAGCAGGAGGGAAAACTGGGAGCTGGTAAACTCATGAGTGAGGGAGTTTCAGGAGACCTGGATATCTTGGCAGAAGCATTTATTGAAGCCCGATCAAGGAGAAAAAAGATGAGCAGTGTAAGTGATCACTGTGCAATGCCAACCCAATTCTGAAAGCTACTTCCTGAGCAGGGAGTGTTTAACATCTCCACGGACATACGACATTCACTACGTGTCTAAATAAGGTTATTCTTCATCCAACTAGAGATGTGTGAGGACTCTGCTGGATGTGCGATCCTAAACAAAGAAACTATACTAAACTGAATTAAGACATGTTGTATGTCACATTCAGTAAACGTTAAAAAAAGAGTCTGGGTGGAGTCCTGCCTCCCTCCCTCAACCTTGGTCTCCCTAGAGACGGCGCTACAGCTCGCCTTATCAGGACAGCTGCACTGTTACTAGACATTCTTAGCAGACAGAGAGCTGCATCTTCCTCTTTCTTCTGCTTTTAGGTTTGAAGCTGACCCCAACGTGACCTGAGGAATCACAGTGTCACATCACCTTCAGCATAAAGGAGGAGGATTCTTCCACAGAATGTACCTGGTCTAGTCCCGTCAGCGGCTGGAAGTAATAGTACTGGCAGAAGTCCAGCACCAGGGTGAACAAACTGAGGACCTGAGCGTAGAAACAGAGCTGCAGGAAGAGCCAGTGGTTGTCTTCTCCCACACAGTTATTGATCCTGGGAGGAAATAAAAAGGATTCAAGATATTATCTTATATCCTTTTTTTATTTCAGTGTTGGACTGATATGACGTGGACTGAAGTTGCAGAGAGACGTTGTGTCTAAACGTGAATGTCTTTCATATTGTCAATTTTCATCCTGAATTTCCAGATTTATATTCACAGCAAAAACATGTAAAGCCTGATATATTTCATACGATTTATAAAAGACATTTATTTCACAATAGCAAACAAATAACTAAATAGAATACAGTTCCACATGTGTCTGATTACTGGCAAAACTAGAAAAGGTCTCTTTACCTCGTAATAATACTACATGATTAGCTATGCATACTGTATGTGTCTGATATGTAAGACAAGACCTACATGATTGAGTGTGAATCCTTACCAAGGACAGTGGTGGTCCATTCTGCGAACACAATGGCCACAACGACTGCAGTGATGGGACCTTTTAGGCCTCATTAAGTTGCACTTATTGCACAACTCCCAGTGCTCTCGCTCTGCCACATAAACACGAAAATATTTCATTTATTATTGGTTATTACTGGTAGTATTGGCAGTATTGATATTGATAACTAAATTTGTGTAAAAAGTGGCAGGTATATTGACTGCATTTAGTTATTTACAGGTATAAAGATTATTGAATAAACCACTGCAGCAATAATAGATAACTCGAGAATAAGTGGTAAAGATGCCAGAATAGTGAGGCGGGCTTTTCTGTATCCCTACCAGAGTGAGGTATGTGGGGGTCCACAGGAAGACGGCCGGGATCTGCTGTGGAAGCTCTGAATAGGGCCGCTATGCAGAGTGCTGATGCTATGTAATAACCTGAAGGAATACACAGTGTTTACCGGTGACTGATCCATACAGTGACTTACTTTCAGTGGCCCCTCCCTGACAATTGGGAATTTTTTTTATTCAACATCTCTTATTTGTCAAAAACAAAGACGTTCCTATGGAGGACGTGGGGATACTCACAAACAACGATGGCCCAGGGGATGTGTCCTTCATTGTAGTGTGGGAGCAGAACCAGCTTGGGAATGAAGAAAGTGTTATAGAGCCAGATCCCAAACACCATGCTGATACACAGCCAGCCCATGGGGTCCACCACAAAGTGCAGTCGAAGCTTCATGGCTGCCGGCGCTCTGTGAAACCTACAAACACACACACACAGATGCAAATATCCAGCTGATGTTTGGAAATACATGTCCAGATAACAGACAGGCTGATTAAACTTGATCTCCCGTTCTCACACACGTGGTTGTCATCTCATGTCTTTGTAATCCAATAACACCATCATCACCATTAGTTTACAGTCATCTAAAAACATTTATATTTTGCCTGAAATGCTCTTACCTGACATGAAAGGTTACCATGTATAGATGACAAACAGCAGGACTGAGACATCCTTATCAGACATGTACTGAGGAGGACATATTATTATTGCCTTTTCATTTATTATCTATAACCAACCTCTGCACAGGCCTCATTAGTGAGCTACACAGCAGGTGCATGTAAACCAGCCCAGCCTCACACTGATGTTTAACATGAGCATTATGAGATATAACATAAAACAGTCTGACTGAAGGCAAACAATCCTGATTGTCCTGTCAGTCCGGGTTATTTCCGACCCTCCCCTGCTCCATCCATCATGCAGCTGATAACAGTGACAGCCGCTGGGCTCGGCTCTGTAGCCTGTTAGCTGCTAACATCAGCCGGATAACCAGGTTTAATTCACTCGTATTCACACAACAATGACATAGTTCAGCGGGTTTAGCGTCTGTCAGGATTTTTCTATAAAACAATAAAAAGATACATACTTTTTTTTTTTTTTTTGGCCGTCCTATTCAGCGTAGGAGTGCGGCTACTTCCTCATCCGAGCCTCTGTGGGCTGGACAGGAGCTGAGCTTTGTTACCTGCAATGACAGAAAACACCATTTCCGGTTGATTTATATGTAAAAATAAAACACGTCACAAGAAAAAAAAAAAGTATCGATTTGAGGGTATTTATAATTATAATAGTAATATTAATAATAATAATAAAAAGAAGAATGACAAAATGACTCATTATATGCAGAGTGTATGCATTTCCAATGAAGAACATGAGACAGTAATATACAGATACCACTAGATTTGCACTTGCAACCTTATTAATATTTGATACCGATCACTTAATACTTGTCATCTTACCCCACTACTGTCTGTTTCTGTCTGTTTCTGTTTACATCAGGCTGAATATTAAAATTTCTGATTATTATTTTTTTGTTTTTGTTATTTTATTTCTTATTTACTTCTTTGCACATTCCTGCACAATCTGTACAGTTCTTTCATTTAAATAACACTCATATTACACCTATTGTCTTTTTAATATTTTTATACTGCTGTATTTTTATACAACTGTCTATTTTATAATACTGTCTATGTTTATGTTTAATTTTGATAGCCCTTATCATTTTCCTTTCTGCTTACTCTGTTTATATTTTTTTGCACCAGCATATCAAGACAAATCCCTTGTGTGTGAAAATCTATTCGGCAATAAACCCGATTCTGATTCTGATGGCTTTTTCCACCTACAAAGTTATGGCTTTTATTTGACCCACCCCATTGCAGTTTCCTGCCGCACCCTGCTTGTTGACAGCAGCTTGACACAGATGTGATGACAGGTGGGCGGTGGACTGGATGTGAGCGCAGTGCACCGCCTGCTGCAGGGACAACGGTCTGCCGCCACCTGCTGGACAAATACGGATACCACATGTGGAGACAGCCGGCTTTATTCACTTATGTCATTTTTTTATTATTTTTAAAATAATAATAATTTGCCATTGGCAATGCAGTAAACCTACCAACACTCATATTTTAATAATAAGTAAATAAAAAATATTAATTCGAATGACGTAATTCAACTTCCGCTAGCATTAGCGGCCGGGGTTTGTTGACAGTAACGCCGCCTAGCATTAGCTCTACTAAGGGACAACTCTGCAGTGTGTTTGCGGGGCGAAATGGCATCGTCTAATTCGTACAAACTCAGGTGCTCCATACCGGGCCACGAAATGGACGTCAGGGGACTCGCGACGGCTGTTTTTCCAGAGGGATCTTTCGTGTCTGTGTCCAGGGACCGAACCGGAAGAGTCTGGGTACCAAACTCAAGGTAGCATTAGCGTTAGCCTGCTGCTCGCCAACTATTTAGTGATGCTTGGTTACGATTTAACTTTACAGGTAACTCTGCAGTCAAGAGGTTGCTCCAAGTAGCAAACCAAACAACAACCCCCACTGGAGCTGTTCGCAAGTTTTAAATTCGTGTTAACTTTTGTGGCTAACTTAGCTGACATGCTAGCATGCACTCAAATTAGCTTTGTCATTCATTCAGCTGCATCTCTGTAGTCCACTAGCTTTACAATGGTATTATGTCTGCCAGTTAGTCCACAGCAATTTTTCCTTCACAGAACTCGTCCCCACTGATGTAATTCTCCTGTCTTTCGTCTTCTTCTCTTGACAGCTCAGACAAAGGCTTCACAGAGATGCACTGCATGTCTGGCCACTCAAATTTTGTATCCTGTGTCTGCATCATCGCACCCAGTGACACATACCCCAGAGGGCTTGTCGCCACGGGTGGGAATGATAACAACATCTGTGTTTTCACGTTGGATCAACCAACAGCCCCTGTACACGCTCAAGGGTCACAAAAATACAGGTGAGCTGTGCTTTCTGCTTTGACATGATAAGAAGCATCTCTCACGCTTTTGTTTTTGTCATTTGCCATATCTCTGCCGCTCGTAATGTTTCATCCCCATAGTTTGCACTCTGTCGTCTGGGAAGTTCGGGACACTGTTGAGCGGCTCATGGGACACCACGGCCAAAGTCTGGCTAAATGAGAAATGCATGATGACCTTGGAGGTATGCCAAAATGTCTAGCACATGCTACTCTTCCTTCAAGAGGGTTTTGGGAGGCAGTTTGCCTTTTCTGACACTGACTGTGCTTTACTGATTTCTTCTCTAAACGTAACAAGATAAAATATTATTCAGCGGTGTGACAGAGAAAACTCTCTGTCTGTGAACTTTGCCGCAGGGCCACTCTGCAGCAGTGTGGGCAGTGGTCATCCTACCTGAACAAGGCCTTATGCTGTCTGGATCAGCAGATAAGACCATCAGGCTCTGGAAAGCTGGCCGATGTGAGAAGACATTTACAGGTGAGAGTAGTCAGATTTACCTCTGTTTAAACATCTGGTGATTGTGGTAGTTTGCCCTCAATACATTTAACTTTTGAAGTGGTTTAGACAACAAAACTTGTGGAGTAGGATAAAATGAAATTATGTAAGGTTAAACATTTAAAATGACATCATTAATGTGTGATAACTGAACATTATGTTGGCTAATACCATGGCAATTTACACAACCGTATCAATTCAAAACATTTTTATGTTTAAAATCCATAATTACAACACAATCTTTTTTTATTTCATTATAGGTCATGAGGACTGTGTTAGGGGACTAGCAGTGATCAGCAGCACTGAGTTCTTCTCTTGCAGTAATGACACAAGTATCAGAAGGTGGCTGGTGACAGGCGAATGTATACAGGTCTATTATAGCCACACCAACTACATCTACAGCGTGGCTGTCTTCCCCAATAGCCAAGGTTTGTTCATGTTCATGAATATTTAAAGGCCAGTGAATGGGCTGAATGCGACTCTTATAATGTGTGTGTAAATGCTCGGTCATTTATCAAAGCAGTATAATTTGTTTTCTTGCTAAAAGATAGCTCACTCGCCCTGACCTCAATGTGATGCTTTTCCATGTAGATTTCATTAGCACAGGAGAGGACAGGACTTTGAGGATATGGAAACAGGGAGAGTGCTCTCAGACCATTCGTCTGCCTGCTCAGTCTGTCTGGTGCTGCTGTATACTGCCTAATGGTGATATAGCCGTTGGAGCCAGGTAACAGCTGCATTTGGTGTGCTAATGTGGGGTCATTCCACAATCATTTCCTTGATAATGTCACACCGTATAGTTAGGCACCTTTTTCAACCACTGTTTGCTGCATTCGTTTCTGACATCAGATTATCTCAGACGAACAGACACAGTAAGGAGTAAGGAGTAAGGAGTTACTCAAATGCTGCTCCTCTGCCCACAGTGATGGCATTATCCGCGTGTTTACGGAAGTTGAGGAACGCATGGCGAGTGCAGAGGACCTGCAGGCCTTTGAAGATGAACTCTCCAAAGCCACTATCGACCCCAAGACAGGCGACCTTGGAGACATTAAACTGGAAGACCTTCCTGGAAGGGAACACCTTAATGAGCCTGGTAAGAAAAGACAAACATTTATTCAGTCTAATAATGAAAGAGTGCCTGTGCTATTTCAGCATCAAGGTGGTTTTGCTCTCTTATTTCCTCCAGGGAATCGTGATGGACAGACACGGCTGATTAAAGATGGGCAGAAGGTGGAGGCGTATCAGTGGAGTGTCAGTGATGGCCGCTGGATGAAAATCGGAGACGTGGTTGGAGGCTCGAACCAACAGACATCCAAGAGTGTGATGTATGAAGGAAAGGTAAGACCATAAACTTTTTTCAAGACAAACTATGTAATTGCACACGAGAATGGTCATGAATGACTGCTGATCTCCCCTCAGGAATATGACTACGTTTTTACCATTGACGTGAATGAAGGAGGGCCGTCCATGAAGCTGCCTTACAATGTGTCAGAGGACCCCTGGCTGACTGCACACAACTTCTTGCAGAAGAATGACCTCAGCCCTATGTTCCTCGACCAGGTTGCCAATTTTATAATAGAAAACACCAAAGGGCATGTAGTGGGACCGGCCCCACCTGCTGGAGGTGACCCATTCACTGGTGAGGCCAAAACATTGATACCAGGTCTTCTTGTCAAGGAACAGTCACTGTGTTGTGCTTACATTCATTTTGTATGTGTTCATACATAAAGGTTATCAGACTACATTTATTTTTGTCTCTTCATGTTACAGGAGGAGCTCGATATATCCCCGGTGCTTCTGATGCCAGACCAGGCTTTGGAGCTGATCCATTCACAGGTACAGTATTTTTACTAAACAAGTTTTCACAATCTGCTCACTAAAGATGTTTCTTCTCACAGATTATTTTCTCCACACAGGCGCCGGTCGTTACATCCCAGGGTCAGGTCCAAACCCAAGTGCTCCTGTTGGTGTGGCAGATCCATTCACAGGCAAGTTACTTACTAAAGGAACCTGTGAATTCTGGACAGTTATGTGTAATCAAAAGAGAACCTAAACCCGAGACACACCGATCCTTTAAGCTTTGCACTGACTGGATCATACTATTCCCTTCCATGCAGGAGGAGGTGCCTACTCTTCAGCAGCCCTCAGACAGACAGCAACCAACATCTACTTTCCCAAGACTGATGGCGTGACCTTTGAGCAAGCCAACACCCCACAGATCATTGGTGAGCATTTCAAATATGGCTTTGATGGTGTATCTCTACAGTTCTGGTTATGTCAGATTAGATATTTCTGTATTGAGTAATTTATTTTCTGTGATCTTCTCACTGGTGATGCCATGTATCTATCCTTATTCAGTCACGAATACTTAAATGCATAAAATTCTGAATATTTTCATAGGCTTTAAAAGTATTTAATACTTCCAATTAATTCATATGCGTGAAACGATTGTACCAAAATGCCCTTTCTCCTGCTTAGTTAAAGTTTTATTTAATGTGTTAAGGTCAATGATTTGTTCTTTCCTCACCAGCCAAGCTGAAGGAGCTGAATGGAGGCGCCCCCCAGGAGCACAAGCTCTCTGAAGAAATTCTGGAAAGTCTTGAGAGGCTGCTGGCATCTGTCTGTGAGCCCAACTCCTACAACCCTCCCCCAAACCTCCAACAGATCAACCTGCTGTGGAAGGCCTCACACTGGCCAGAAGGTAGAAAATTGGCATTCCAACCCAATTTAAGCTTTTATGTTTTCTGTTAAATAAATTAAAAAAAAAAACAGAAAACATGAACACGATTAAAGGTCTTCAGTTCATTACTGCTCATTAAACAAACTCCTCTTTCCTTCCCCCTGAATTCCAGATCTTGTGTTTCCAGTCCTGGACATTATGAGGCTGGCAGTGCGCCACCCACTGGTTAACGAGAGTCTCTGTGGAGAAGCAGAAGGGGTCCAGCTGTGCAACCACCTGCTGAGCCTGATGAGGCCTGAGGGGCGTCCTGCCAACCAGATGCTGGCGCTGCGGACTCTGTGCAACTGCTTTAGCGGCAGGCACGGCCGAGCCCTCCTCATGGCCCAGCGTGAAACGGTGCTATCGCGTGCTTCCGACCTGGCCACAGTCTGCAATAAGAACATCCATATTGCTTTGGCTACTCTGGTGCTTAACTACGCCGCCTGCCTGCACAACCAGCCCGATCTGGAGGCCAAGGCCCAGTGCCTGTCTGTGGCCAGTCGAGCTCTGGAGACAGTGCAAGACAAGGAGGCGGTGTTTAGGCTGCTGGTGGCCTTGGGAACCACTGTGGCTTCAGACCAGACAGCCCAGGACCTGGCTCGCTCCCTTGGGGTCAATTCTCAGATTTCCAAGTACTCATCAGTGTCTGATCCATCTAAGGTGGCTGAGTGTTGCCAGCTGGTTTTAAAAGAACTACAATGATGTGAATGATTAGAAAAAGAAAAAAAAAAAGAGCACTCATTTCTTACTATAATTCTGTTCTGCTTAATCGGTTGTTGTGGAGACCTAAATAATTGTATGTTCTGCAATAAAAAAGGACAAATGAAACCTCTGCATATGCTTAGCTTCTGTTTTTATTACTGTAACACCTTTCCAAATACTGTGGATACATTTGTTGAGTGAATGCATGTAATTATAGCTTATAAATGTGTATGAAGTACTAACAATATATTGTCCTACTGTTTTTTCCTACTGTTACACTTTACTTGGGGAAAAATACCTCAATATAGTATATTATTACAAGACAAAGGAAATACAAATTGTACAACAAACAGCTTTGGTGATATGTGGATACTATGATTGCTAAATGTCCTGACAGTTCAGGTGGCCATTTAGAAGACTGAGCTCAACTGATGTTATATCCTGCAGACTGTTTGCTCAGGGAAAGAGCTCTATTTATAATGTTTTTTCTAAGCTTAGTAACAGTAATCTAAGTAATAATCTAACAGTAATAACAGTTTATTAACTATGAAAACAAGCCTAAGAATATTCCTCACTTCTTTGGGGGATGCTGTAGAACCAGTCTGCCTTGGTGAACATGGAGTAAAATCAATCACCTTCGTAGTAACACTAGATTTTCACAAGGTCCTCGCATACAATTATAGCATTACTGGTTATGTCTAGTTATGAAGTATCAAAAGCAAAGGTAACCACAATGCAGAAGGGCTCATTTCAGAATAATAAATGTTATTGAAATATAATTGTTGTTCTAACATCACCAGCATGTTACTGCTTTCTTCCTTTACCAAGGAAGGTAAATTGTGAATTTGTCCTCCAGGGGTCAATAAAGTTTCATTTTAATCTATAATATGCCATCATAATTTATTTATCAATTACATTTCCTTTATTATTAACCAGACCCTGTGAGGTAACTAAATTATGAAATAAATGTAGTGGAATAAATAGAGCTTGTTATAATTAAAAATATTCATTAAAATAAATCCATTTATTTTAATTTTATTAAAATAAAAGGACGATTTAAAATTTGTTTATGCTCACCGGAAGTACATGTTAATAGCTTCCGGGTGATTGTTGGAAAAATTGGCGGTTGTTGCTTATTCGTGTTCATGAGAGGAGCTTAGTGAAATTTAGTTTGACAAATGTGAGCTAAAACTTAAATTAAGTGGACCTAACTTTACAACACGCGTAAACAGCAGTGTGTTAGTGTGGTAGCAGCTTGTTAAATGTGTGTCGACAAACTCAGACCAACTTCGAGAGCTAAATTAGCCGACAGTGAACGTCGCAGCTAAAGCTAGCCGGACCTTTAGGTTAGTTTGTTGGCTGGTTTGTTGAGCAGTCGCCTCCCGTACACCTTTCACACTGCCTCTTCTCCCTTCCTCCCCTGAATCATGGCGAGCTCGGCATTTTTGCAGAAAAAGAAAGGGAAATATCTGTGGTTTGCTCTTCTCGGGCTCGGATTTCAACCAGAAACTGCAACTTCGTCCGTCGCAGGCAAAACCAACATAAACATCAAACACATCAACCTGGGACCGTGAGTCTGCTTTTTATAGTTATTACCTGACATGGACATAGATATATACAATGTTACATCAACTGACTTGATAAGGCTTGTCCAAGTTTTTATCCCGTGTAGTGTCGATTACAACCTCTCAGCTGCTTTTTTTTAAAGTTGTACTGAAGTAGGCTTTCACAGTATTTTTGTGGGTTCAAGCTTTTCTTCTGACTATGTTAAATGTTTTATGACTAACAGGAGTATGTTTGACAAACCAAACAAAGACGCCTTCTACATAGTGGCACATTTCCTGTTGGAGAAACTCAACTCGACACGATTTAAAGAGGCGTACAGGTAAAGTTGGACACGTTCAACTATTGCCATACATATATAAGAGTTTCCTGGATTCGTTATCAATAAAATGTAAATATTTGTTTTGTTTGTTAGGCACTGCTGGCCTATTGTGAACCACAAGGCAGATGCTGAGTTTCGCAAAGTTACCTGTGCTTGGCTGCGAGAGATAATGGTGAGAAACTGAATGTCTATCCTCTTCATCTGTTCAGATTTCCCAGACTGTGTTTCCCTGTTATGTCCTTAAAAATCCTTTTTGCTTCATTCTGGTTATTCTGTCTGCTCCTCAGTCTTCTCCTCTGCTCACACGCTTGCCATAAAGGTGTGTGTACAGCTTTTGTACGACACAGAAAGGACTTAAAAACACATAAAATGGCACAAAGATGGCCTATGTACTAATGCAGAAGTCATCTGGCTGTCATTTAACAGTCAAGTAATTTTTATTTGTATTGCCAAATATCACAAATCACGTTGTCTCAAAGGCCTTTACAATCTGTACAACATACAACACCATCTGTCATTAGACCTTTGACTTAGATGAAGCCTTCCTGAAAAAACCTTTAACAGGGGAAAAAAAGGGAAGAACCCATCAGGAAGAGTAACCAAGGAGGGATCCCTCTCCCAGGACAGACAGATGTCATGTCAAGAAAATATCTAAAATAACATCACAGTATAATAAATGTATTGATATATAGTAATTTCTTTTTAATTGTGTGTAGGATGAAACTGCAAATGCAGGATCCAAGGTGGTAGCATCCTTGTTCCTGTCACCCGGAGGCCCTAAGTTTATCAGCTTGATGCTTGATTTGGCCAATCACGTCATGCTGCAGGAAATGAAGACGTTCACCACAGGTAGGCCAAGTTAGAATTGTTTTGTTTTTTTTCCATACCAGTAGCTCTGTTCATGTCTTTTGTATGCCATCTCCATGGAAAATTAAATTCCATCATCTTTAATGTTGCCTTTGTCAGATGGCAGCTGGGTTCCTGAGGCCGTAGCGATGCCCACCTCCACCCTGGAAATGGCAGAGAAGAGACTTGACCTGGTTCATGCCAGGTTTGTGAAAGTTGCAGTGGACCAGGATCGTTTTCTCCACGAGTACCAGAGACGAGCCCAGTAAGTCCTTGGTATATAGTCCTTAAATTGGCAGCTAGACAGATGTTATTTCTTATTATCAGGAAGCTGTCAACTTTAGTGCTACAGTATTCTGTATTCACATACCACTTGGCAGCTGAGGTGATCTGCTCAAGTCTGGCATGAACAAAAATGAAATGTCTTCTGACGTTTAGTAAATACAACATATATAATAATAACAAATTTTAATAATAATAATATCAGTTGTGAATTAAACATAAAATGTAATGATATTCTTTGTTACTGTTCAATATATTGTCTATAAAAGTGTGTTCATCCTGAGACATAAGCGCTCCTATAAATAGCAGTAGTCCATTTACACGAGGCACTTAATTGATCCAATGGGGGACTCACTTAAGATTACTCAACATGTTGAAACTGTCAGCTGTGTTCAATAAGGCTTAATTAATTTGTAAACTATCTGTACTCCTTTTTTACTTTTAATGTGGTCACTCTCATTTCTATTTCTGCTTTCTATTCTTGTTGTGTATTTAAAGTTTTCTTTTACCTTGCTGGATATTAATATCTATCACTGCAATGTGCACATTTTTTTTCAGAGTTACTGCTGTTTAGATCTAATGTCATTGCTCTTCATGTTGTACGTTTCATTGGTTGTTTGTCTCCTTCCCCACCTGTTCTGTATGACCCAGTTGGTAAACCTGCAGTGGATGAGGCCAAATGAGGCCAGTCTAAATCTGCTGGAGGTGTTCTCAGTCGCAGTCCCTGTTTCAGACGTTTGACTTGTAAAGGCACAGGTGAAGCCAATTAAGTTAATGATGGCTCAGTTTGATCAAGTGGCTCAGTTTGATCAAATGTCTCAGCAGAACACTGGAACCAGCTCTCCTAAATGGACTGTGCTTAAGTTTATTTATTTATTTTTCCATTTTATGATGTCAATTGCGCCTGTGTTTTTCCTGCTGATATGCCACCATGAGCGTCGTGAATAACTCCTTTAAATCTGTGCATAGAGAGCAACATGGAGATTTTAGAGGTTTGCATTTGGAGCATGAACTTACTGTGGAGTAGTTTACTTTTTAGTGGGTTTTTTTGCCCATGGAAGTTTCTACTACTTTTGTGTCTTTTTTTCCTTCCCCTAAACAGTTTTTCTTTTGTTTTTCCTCTTTAAAGGCTACTGGTGAAGTCTATGAGGGACATCAGAGCAGACGGTGCCAAGTATGACGAGTTGCTAAAGTATGTATGACTCTGTTCCTCTGCACTACTGACTTCAGTGTTCTCAGATGCATTGAACAAACAGGACTTCCTACTTTCAGGCGTTACAGCAGTGATTCTACACAGGAAGCAGGGTCTGCAGCTGAGAAGACTAAAAGGGTATGTGAAGTTATGATTGCAAAACTTAATGCATAAATGTGCTTTGCTCACACCATGTATTGATAAAACATAATAGTGCTGATAGCAAGATTTCTATCTCTCTAAATCATTTTATACTATCGACTACTGGCCAGAGGTGTGATGGGAGCTTGTGAAATTGTACAATAGCAGTTGTTCTGTACTTGAATGCGTTTATTTTTCAAGGAGCTCACACAACTATTTGGTTTCAAGGTGCGCTCCTTGTGGTCGTCCATTGATGGAATGCTCTTGGCCACCAAAGAGGGACAGCATGCAGTGGAAAGTGTTTTGAAGGGAGATGTAGATCAATACATCCTGGACGGGACTGATCGAGTCCTCAAAATTCCCCGGAGTCTGCTGGAAAGAGTTGAACAGCTCCCACATCAGGTGAGGGTGGACATGGGCCTTTTGCCAAATAAGATTTTTGTTTAGATTGTTCTTAACTCTATAGTTTCACTTTACTTGTCATTTCACTGCTGTGTCAAGCTTGATATGCACCAATTCATGAATTATCACATTGACAAGTCTCACGCAGCCTTTTGTTTTGTGTTTCCCAGTTGAGTTCAGGGAACGTGTACGAGGCCGGCCAGCTGAACCTCCTGTGTGTGCTGGAGCTGACGAACCATGCGCTGCAGCTCCTGAGGGAGGAGCGTCTTCGGGTCGCTCATGCCCCCAAACCCCAACTGAGTCCTCAGCACCTGCAGGAAAAATGTCAGCAGATGGCCCGCGTAATGCAGGACCTCCACCTCGTCAGGTATACAGTGACCCATACTTGCTTGATAAAATACTGCACTTTCTCCAACTTGCTGGACGTGCTACAATGTTACGTGTCTATTTAACTGAACTGAGGTTTTAGATGTGCTGCTTAATTTTGTTACTGAGGTGGTTATTTGTATCATAATTGGTTGGTGGCTATTTGTATCGTATAAACCCTCAACTACTTTTGGTTTGAAATCTGAGATGGTAAATGGAGCGTCTGTAGTCATGGGGGGGGGTAATCATCTGTTGTATGTGCTTTTTTACTGAAACTGAGAAATTTAGTAAAGGTTTATTAACTCGTTTTTCCCCCCAGACAGAAGATTTCCAAGGAAGGAATTCCTGAAATCAAGAGTACCATCAAAGAGTTGGAGGCTGAGTGGGACAGGAAGTGGATGGAAACCCTGAAAGACACACCCCTTGTCTCTTTTCTGAGTGAGGATCCTGTGAGTCATCTAAGGGGTTTTTATTTATTTATTTTTTAAAACTTGTTCTTGTACTCTATCTCGGCTCGCTGCAGTCCCCATACTGGTAGTCATTTCAACCGTGCCAAAACCTAAAACCATCTGAACGTATCTGTTCCCTTGGCAATCAAACCAAACCATACCACAATGTTTGGTAGCTCAAAAGGCATTTCACTGTTGTTGCATGTCTTTATCAGTACTTAATTGTCTATTTGCAGGCTCTTGGCTTCCTCTCACCAATGGCTCCACTGTCTTTTGAACCAGCGGGGGATGCTAGTTACAAAAGTAGTGTCTTCTCCCAGTACCCTGCAACTCTTCTTGGTAAGCAAAAGTTGATTACATGCACATTAGGCCATGTATTCATTTGGATTTGTCACCATATTGCAATCTTTCTTTCTAATTACGCTTCTAACAATTTTTCAGAGGAAAAGCCTGCAGAGAGTAAATCACAGGAAGGAGTCCAATTTGTTTCTAACCTGAAGAGGTAATTTAATCAGTCTTCGAACAGCTACTAAGCTTAATTATAATCATGTATTTTGAGTTTGATGTATTGGCTTCTGATGGGAGGCAGATACCTGGACAGTCCTGAACTGTGCTCTGTCCATCACTAGTCCTCCCTACAGCATCCATGCTCTCTGATGACCGCGGCGAACTGAGAGAAATCGCCACGGACAGATACGGAGCAGACACTGTTTCTGCATGATTATACAAAGTCGTATAGGAATATACCAATTGAGCTTAAATACAGTTTAAGAGACAAAGTTAAGTACAGACCACCTGCACCAATTATAAAATGTTGACTTTATTTCTTAAGTAAAATACAAAGTGCACATATATAGACCTTTTTGACACATCACAAGAAATAATGCAGCTTCTTTGAGGTGCTGTGCAGCTGTGGATTTTAATTGTAAGCTACTAAAATAAGAGCCTTACTTTAAAGTTACCGACACCGCACTCATCCATCCAGCAGTTGAATTGAAGACAGCTGCAAGGCAACGTGCCGACTTGGCTCACGAATTAGTGCTGAGCCAAGGCCACATAGCGGGCTGTTAATAGCTACATTAAGATGCACAGTGTTGTTTTCATTGTGCCGGAGCTATGCTGCATGGTGAGGAACTTGCTGTGTGTAGATAATGTGCATCACACTGAGCAAAAGGTCTTTTTTGAATCGAGCATTTTTTTTTGTTTTGTTTTTTTGTTTGTTTGTTTTTTCCCCTTTCGAACAGCTCTTTCCCCGCAACAGCGGTGAGGAGTGAAAGTCCCATTGTCACCACCGAAGCGCCATCACAAGCGAATACCTCTCTTGACTGGCTTTTCGACACCCCTCCATCCCCTCCTCTGAGGGCTCCGTCAGTACCACCACCTCAGGCTCGTATTTTTCACTTACCGTCTGTTTTGATTGAAATCTCCTGTTTATATAATCTGGCCAAATCTCCTGTTTAAGACCATCTTTTTTTTTTAACTTGTGTGCACCAGCTCCTCAGATATGTAACAAATTTGTGCTCGATTTCTAGGCCAGTGTGAGGAAGACGGCCCGTGTTTGTCCAAAGATGTCTCCTACCAGGACCAAGACTCAGATATTGGACATGGAGTGTGATAACCTCGCTGATCAGGTATATTGATGACTTTGTGATTTGATTATGACTAGGACTATGATTTTTATAGAGACCCAGACTGGAATAAAGTGTGTCTGTTAGTTTGCAGATGCTGTAACTACAACCAGTCCCACAGAAGGCAGGATCAAAGGTCTGGACTTGGAGGGTCTTCTCAGCACTCTTCATGGAGATCCCTTCTCTACTAGAAAGCAGCTTCCACGTACACCTGAGAGCTTGAGTAAGTCAAGAGCTGTTGCATTTGCCATCAGCCTTGAATTCAGGTGAATTCTGTTCAAAGGCATTATGGGAAAAGTATTAGTATCAAGTATAAGTATAAAAAGTTATTTAATGGGTGGCTCAGTTGGTAGTGTGCGCACACATGTATGAGGCCACGGGCCTAACTGCAGCGGACACAGTTTGATTCCCAGCTGGGGTCCCTTTACTACATGTCTTGCCCACTCTCTCTCTCCCTCCTTTCCTGTCCATCTTCAGCTGTCCTGTCTAAAAATAATAAATTAATAAATATAATGATAAATAATGAAAATTTAAAAAGTTATTTAGTGATTCGGTATCTTTCTGTTGGTTAAAAAATGATGGGTATGTTCTTTTTTTTCCTCAAGTTATGGATGTGAAGAGCTCCTGGCGCAAGGCAGTTGAGGAAGACAAAGCTGAGAAAATGAGCCGGTCAGCCAAGTTCAATGACAGCGTAACGGGACAGCTCTCTCCCCTCTGTAACGCCCCCTCCCAGAGTTTCTCTAGCAGCATCACCCCTACTGTTACCAGTCACAGCAGCCCCCCCGTCAGCCAGCAGGGGGCCGCACTCAAATCCACTCTGCTGTGGGACACCTTCAACACCGAGGCCCCCGACAGCCCGAGCGGCACCGGCAGCAGCGCGGTCCTGTTCAGCCTCGACCACGAAACCCTCCCTGAACTGCAAAGCTGCGACAGTCTGCTGAGCATCGACGACGAAGAGGTGGATATGAAGAGTGAGGACAATCTCCTCATCCCCTCCCTGAAGAGCGCAGCTAAGAAATCGCCACTAACCACGTGCCCTCCCCTGGGTCAGATCCAGCAGGCACGCAATGATGGCTCTTTCATGGAAAGTTTGAAGAAGACACCCGTGTGTCTTCTGTCGGATCACACAGTTTCTGGTTTGGACACAGACTGGCTGGCGGAGCCCGCAAAGTCAGAGGAAACCACAGATAAAGTTTTTTCACTGGACCTAGACGCACTGGAAGCACCTTCAACCCCAAAGAAGCAGGAGTACAGCCTCCCAAAACTAATCACCTTCTCCCCGATAGATGACTTGAAGTGTTAACTACATTCAAATAGAAACCACTTTTCAGCCCTAGATGTCTTAAACGGTCTTAATTTGAATAGACACGTAACACATTTGTACATAGCTGTCAAATAACATAATTCCGTTACTCTCAATTAGTTCTGTGCATAAGTTTCTTTTAATTTAAAATACTAAGACATGAACTGTTAATAAAATTGTAAAATCTTTCATTTCATCTTTTACTTGTGTGTACATAAAGATTATTGCTTACTTCAAAGTGTGTTATGCCTGTAAACAAGAGAAAAATGGATCTGGTCGTCCATTACAATGGTGGGTAGCAGAATTGTTAATCCACTTAAGAAACTAGTCTGCCTCTTCCTTTGAACATGTACTTTGCACAATTGGTGTGGTGTCTAACCACACAATGTCTTTACAGGATGTGAAATGTCTTTGTAGGTATTTGACCACAATTGTGATGAACTGAGGGCAGTCAGGTAGATGAAAGTTTCTTTAATGTTTGATTAAACATTTGGGAATAAAAATGGCCACGTGTGAATCTTGATATTTTTGGTATGTTAAAGTTTCCAAGCAGTCTGAAAACTCTTACTGCATGGTGACAGGACTTTGTCTCTAGTTGTTTATAGTTCCTTTAGCGGTAATGTTTCTTTATGCATTGAACATTAGATGTAAGCCAGTGTTTGTATCAAAAAAGTCCAGCTTGTGTTTTATTCATTGAGTTTTGAGAAGGCAGCAAACCTAAAAATATGAAGGTTTTCTCATGCATGTGCTGCTTCTCTTGATATTTGTGCAATGTCTCTCAGTTTAAGATGAGGGGCGTCAGAAATGGCAAAACCACAGAGGAAAAATAACAATCAAGGTAGCAGGAAAACTCACAATGCCGGAGGTTAAGCCTTCAGAATAAAATGCTAAATTTGCCATCAGGGAAAAAATGTGTTAAAAGAAAAAAATCCTTGGTGTTGCCTACCAAAATAAACAGGGATAGCTACAGTAAATTTGGAGACAGATGTATAATGATACAGGGATAGCTGGTCATTAAAGGCACGTCTTGTCGGACATATAGCTGATGCACTAAGCTTGTCCCTGCACATCATCCTATGTAGTCAAATCAGGTGTTTTTCTAGTGACAAGTGAGTGAGATTTGCAGACACTGTTAAGATATGACTGCAATGGTTATGTGCGTAACGGTGAGATGTGTTTTAATCCTCCCTATTTAGAAACATGAACTGAATATGATGCAGTTCAGAACAACAGCATCACTAACTATGACCCTGATGTTAACACATTACAATTGAGTTTACACATTTCAGACAAAGTCAACAAAAATGCAACACAATAAACTTCTAAAGAAGGCGTACTGAATTGGATCAGATTGCACACTTGTACCTAATAAAGTGTAAATGACGTTATGGAGTGCCTGTGTGCAGAGGAAATGATTAGTCATGCAGCCTTATGAAGAGTCAAACTAAAGTCTATCTATCTATCTGTATGTGTGTGTGTATATGCCCATATATATATATATATATATATATATATAATAGCACTACACATATAGTTATGTATGTATTATAATTATTATATATAATTATGATAAGATAATCTTGTATTTATCCCTCAGTGGGGGAAATTTGCAGTGTTACAACAGCACAGGGGATAGTGCAATAGCAAGAGACATGGGTAAGAAAAATCTAGATATAATAAAAACAAAGATGAATTATTAAAAAATAATATATGAATAATAGTAAAAATATAAAAACAACACCTACAATTTACAAATTTACACCTTTAAACAGATAAAAGGATAAAATAGTGTCAATGTACTGCACACAGGATGTTGATAATGCATTATAATATTTATCTCTTACTTGTGCTGTGAAGTATGGTACTATTATTAATAATGACACATATTACTTAACATACACAAGCCACTGTACATACTATCCACCCCCATCATGTTTATAATATCTATCTATCTATCTATCTATCTATCTATCTATCTATCTATACTTATAGATAGTAATTTAATGGTTATTTTTACCTCGTCGGGCTGTGTGTCTCTCTCTCTCTGTGTACATACACTGACTCTCTCTCCCTCTGTAGCCTCTCCTCTCCTCTGGGCGGGTCCAGCCTCAGAGAGAGAGAGAGAGAGAGAGAGAGAGTGCAGGAAGAAAGCAGCTCACTAACCAAACTATCAGCGCAGACACAAACATGGCGCCCGCCTCCGCCGACAACTTCAGATGAAAGTGCGGCGAAGAAGTGGCCCCGCAAAGTTTTCCAAGGACTACCTCCAAGTACCTTATTATTACTACTTTTATTTTGCTGAATTTGTGTCCTCTCTCCTCTCCGGTTTGACCCGCCTCGGTGCGCACGAATATTAAACTCGGGAGTCCATCAAGCGGGAGAAAGCAGCAAGTTGCCTTCATGTCAACATTGTCTCCGGCTGCAGTGTAAACAGCTGGTAAGTGTGCGACTGCGGACATTAGCTATGTTGGTTTAACTCTTTTTATTGTGACTTTAGCTGTGTGTAAGTGAGGTTGACCCCCCCTACTTCCTCCTCCCTCCCCTCCCTTAGCTCAAAATGTATTTTCCTGGTGCTGCTGCTTCACTTTCCATCGTGTTATCCAACCGCGGAAAAGAGAAAAGAGCCACGTATCACCGCGCAGGCTGCTCACAAGGGAGGACGCTTTTTCTTTTGTTACACCCGCTGTGATGGTGTGTGTGTTTCCTGCGCGAAAAGTTGACCTAGTTATGGGTCGGATGCAACAGTTGGGAATACAACACCCCCCCCCCCACACACACCCTCACCACCACCAGCAGCAGCAGCAACAAACCCCCCCTCCATCTTCCTCCTCTTCTTCCTCCTCCCTCCTTGACGCCAGATAATCAGACTCTCCTGCAGCCTGCATAACCTTGCAGGTGTCTGCTCTCAGCCAAGCTCTCTCTCTCTCTCTCTCACACTCACACACACACACACTGAATTTCCTGCTTGAAATCAAAGAATAAAGGGGGGGAGTTTTTGCAGTTTCATGCGCACACAAGATAAGCAGTTGTGTGTGCCATGTCTGCATTTGTGTGACCCTAAACCCAGAGCGTAGAGTTGTGTAAGGTGCCTCTGTTGTGTGTGTGTGTGGAGGGAGCACAAATGCCATTCAATGCAACGCCAAGGTGCTCGCATATCTGCGCCTCAGCACTTGACTGTTTGCCAGCAAGTCTCTAAACCCCTTAAGAGCAGCAGAGTACTCCCTGCTCCAGCTTCCCATCACCATTTTATTTTTTATTTTTTGCGTGATTCACGGGGCGCATGTGATGTTCCTGTTATGACAGCCGTGGCACAAGTCCCAGCAGAGCCGAGGAAGGCACTTCCCCTTGTGTTACTGTACCGACGGCGTTTACATTTTTCATTCAGGTGCTTTGCCACCTGACATGGCGGAAGGGCCTGTCAGAACGCGACAGAACGATCGAGGCTCGCAGAGGGAGTAAAACGTGGCGTCTGTGGCGCTCGGCCGCTGACACGTGGAAAACACAGCAGAGAAATCTCTTTCCTGACCTTGGCTTGGCCTGACAGCAGCGAGAAAAGGGGAGTGAAGTGAGAGCTGCCTTCTCTTTACTCCTACAGGCGGCAGGTATAAAGTAGGTCATGGCTGCACTGTGGCTTTGTGTACATTGAACTTGAACTTTGTCACCACCGCCGGCCATCCAAAGGCTCTGTCAGGTGACCGGGGAAAGGAAGTAGATTGGCTGGGGGAGCAGCAGCGTCAGGCTCTTGCAGGTCTCGGTGGTTGCCTAGGTAAAAGTCAAATTGGATTTTGATGAGTGTGAGCGGAGCCAGTAATTCATTCAGTGGGACAGTGAGAGGAGTGTTTCCCATGACATTTCAGCTCCTTTCAGATCTGCTTCCACATTTCACTCAGTGCCTAAACTTAAATTGACACTTTATTGAGTTATTCAGAGCTTATTTTTTCTCACTGACCCACCTTCATCTTTTAACAACAAAAAAAACGACAGACCGTTGTTTGTACAACTGCTTTCAGTCTTCAGCCAACACTAACTGTCTAACTGGCTTTCAGATCAGGCACTTGAACCGGCACTAATTTCTTTCAGGACTTCAACTGACACTTTTCAATATGTCACCTACGCTTCAGATGACATTTCAGTTCTTTTCAGGGCTTGAAGCTCCACTCACCCTAAAACTCTTTTTATCACTTTAACTATAACTTTAATTTGACTCATTGCTTACACTTAACTTCACACCTCAGCTTTATTTAGCATTTAAGTTTTGACTGACCCTTTCGAGTTTCAGGTCACCTTTTCTCCACAAATTTTTTTTTCACAACTTCCACTGTTCAGAGCTTACACTTCAACCAACACTTCTATTATCACCAACATCTACTATACATTATCTTACATCATCCTTCAGTTTGTATCTTGTACATTTGTATCTTGTAATTTCTTTGAGAATTTCCACTTCAATGGACACTCCCCTGTCATTTCATCAGTCCACACTTTGACCTTTTAGCCCTTATCATGACACTTCATCTGCTTCAGGGCCTCAGCTATTTGAAATGTTATCTTCAGAAATTGTGGTCTTTTCTAGTAAGTAATTATTAATTGTATATTTTTGTTACTCATGCAAGGAAAGTCTTCCTCTGCAAAGAGCCACGGTGATCATCATCAGCAACAGATTTAGCATCCAAAAAGCTGGTAGGGAGTCATTCTCTAGCTCAAGGACGTATTAGCAACCTTCGATCTTCTCTCTCATCATTGCTGTTACTTTTCCAAATATTTTCACATTATGTTCCTTCTTATTTAGCAAGAAGTACCTGCAGATTTAATGCCTAGACTAAAGACAGTGCAAGTTCCCTAGGCTCACTGAGGCAAGACTTACCTGGAAGACCTCATTGCATTTTGTTAAGCTGTCTGCTTGCACGTCTTAAGACATTAACTCCAGATACGCGTTTCTAGCCAAAGAGCTGCAACAAGGATCTTGATCCAGCCAGAAACCCTCTCAGGTAACCTATTTCCTTCCTCTGACCCTTGTACTGTGGTGTGAAGTGCCAGTGACGTTGTAGTCGTCCTCTTTCAGCAGGCCCGGGCCTGAGCTGGTGCAGGCCCAGCTAGTTAGTAAGGCCAATGAGTTTGCCCTCTCTACCGTCTCCTTAGAGTGGAAAGAATGCTCTCTGTCTGCCGGGCTGTCACGCTTCAGGAGGGAGGCAGTCTTGTGATGTTTCTGCTGAGTCGAGCTCTGAGCTGCCTCCCATCGTCTTAGCCGGGTCCTTTTTAAGCGCGTAAAGTCAAATTTTTACAGCAAACTTACGCTAATCGGACTAAATCTTAAATATACGTCGCTGTCCTCGTCTGACCTCCTTGTCACGTGGTGGGGAGCGTAACCTACCTGCGGCGGTGCAGGCGGCGGTTGTTTTTGACACAGTTCAGCAAATACTCGGCGTGTCATTCTTCCCTTGAAAGCACACCTGCCTTTCAGATCACATGCTTAGTAGTGCAGCTACAGGCCTGTGGCGATCCAGGAAGAAAAAGTGGGAAGTTTTCCGCTTCGGTTATTAGGATTTTGCGCCACTTCTCTCCTTTTATCGCTCACTCTCACTGGTTGCTTTGTTGTTATCTTGAACAAAACACTGAGCAAGGATCCAGTGCTGTTGGGTTGCCAAAGATTTACAGAGATAATGGGAAGGGAACAGACAGTTTGGGTAAGCTGTCTGTAATAGGCTTTAGTGGATGTTGGTCAGGTAGTTGATGATAAAGGACAGACTTGATAAGTATCAAGTTAAAATGGCAAAAAAATTTTCATGTTTCAGATTATCTCACATTGACCACTTTGTGTTCTTTTTCACTGGCATGTTTACTCAGCTATTCGAAGCTTTTTTTGGTTTTGATAAACAAATTTATTTTTAGTGTTGTATATTAAGCAATACAGACTATTTTCATTTAACATTGAAATATTCATTGATTAGAAATACTTTCTTGCAGCCATCTTGTATTATTCCCATGAATTGTTTAATAAAGTTGCAACATGCAGATATCAGGGCAGCATTTCATTAACATGGCAGACATTAGAAAGACCTTAGAAAGCTCAAGCAGAACAGCCCATGCCCAGTGGAACAAAATGAAATATCCTGCAGAGAAAGCAACAAACATTATCTGTTGTGTTTGTTTATCAGTGTGATTTGCCAGCCAGATACCTGTTCTGAGAAGTGTCTGTCCCTAAATCAAATTGAGATTTTACGTTTTGCCTCTGTATAAAGAAAACAGCTGCCAGGGTTAAACAAACAGGAGTGAGGAGGAACAGAGTTCACCGTTGGTGTTCTGCTTTGTTCTGCCGCGCAGAGCGAGAGAGAGGCTGTTAGCATATGGATATGATAATGCCGGGCTATCACACGGCCTTATCTATGGCCAAAAAAGCAGATAGACGGCGAATGTGCCACCTCTGAACAGCAAATATTGGAAATATTGGATTTAAATATATTTCCTAGCTATGTTGGTTTAACTCTTTTTATTGTAACTTTAGCTGTGTGTAAGCGAGGTATATATATTGCCTGTTGTCATGAGCCCTTGTGCATATATTTCTCAGCCTTGTGACTTCTTTTCTGAATTGATGTGCCAACGTGGCTTGCTCCACTAAGTTAGTCCCATCCCAACACGCTGTTAAGATTAATTAGCAGAGTGAGGTATTCACAGACCACAGTTTAACAGTCAGCCATGCGTGCACACAAACACACTGTAACTTCTACCATGTGAATTCAATCAGACATCAACTCCAAATGGCTCTAATTTGAGTTAATCTCTGCTCAAACCCACGCTCCTCAAAAAGAAAAAAAGAAGCCCAGAGCATTGGTTTTTCTGTGGTCATTACCTTGTAAAATGGAGGTTTCGTCACCTCGTTGGCGTCTTATACTCAGTCTGGCCTTCACCGCCGACAGCACACTGTGATGACAGGTGGCAGCGAGGCCCACTTTGCTCTTCAGATCCTACAAAGCCCGCAGCTACAGAGTGGCACTTGAGGTCGGCACCAGTGCAGCAGAAGCTGACACACCGAGGCTCAGCGGCTAAAAGGGTAATGTGTTGGAGGCTGAAATAAAATGACGGCCTCCTTTACAGTTTTGTCATTTTTTTTGTCTGTTTGCATAGCTAAGCTTTCAGTTTTGATTTTAAATGCACTTCAAAAGCCCTGTTGCATGAAGATGAATAAGTAGCACAGAAACCCGCATACATGTGCACTTGTCACAATAGAGGTCGGTGTGGAGGATCAGCCCGTGCAACTGTATATAACCAAGGGTCAGCCCGCTCCCCAGTATGATTGCTGCATCTGCATGCATTTACAACATCGCTTTTTATTCGCATTTGCGCCGTTAAAAGGTGCAAGTGCGCGACAATTGTGTGTGTCAAGCTCAGCTGCTGTTTCAGACAAGCTGTGAGTAGATGTGCATGGCAGCTCCTGCTGAAATAACCGGGACAGACACAGAACTGCCTGTTGTCTAGCGTTACTTACACACACACACGGACTTGTGCATGCGCGCACACGCAAGCAGGCTCTTTCACCCCTGGGGAACAAGCCTCCAGGCTCTTTTGTGTGAAAGGGATGAGATCATTGTGGGGCAGACCATGGGGGATGGAGTAAGGGGTTCTACTCTGTACACTTAAATAGAGAAATCCCTGCTTCCACGTCTGTCTCTTTGTCTCTCTGTCCGTCTTTACTTTAAATTTGATACCTTTGGAGAAGAATTGGCTGGCCAGGTAAACGCTATTAACGCCAAAAAAGTGTGAAAAGTGGGCAGACATCAGGTGTGAAACGATTAAGGAGTAGGACCTCCCTGGATTTATTTGTGGCAGCTACAGTTTTCCTCTGCCCTCGGGGGCTGTTGGGCTGCAATCCTTGGCAGGTTTGCAAGCAAGTTAAGACCAGTGCCACTTTCAAAGAACAAGACTTCCCAGTGCAGGGAAATCAAGGCCCCGGAGGGATAATCCAGGCAGGAACTAGGAGTTATCAAAGATTTCATTCATTTTATTTTTGTCTTCTAAATTTTTTATTACAAACATAAAATACCCATAATCCCAAAGATTTGCCTCAGGTGATCAGTGTTACTCGTGTTACTTTCTCATTTGGACTTCCAGATCTGAAAGCTTAATATATTCCTCTGTGATACTAGTTTCTGACTTGTAAAAGAAAAGGCCATTGTACTGAAGCAGTGATTCATTACATCTTGTTGTGTTCCATTACACCTCCTGAAATTGTGTTGTCTTAAAAAAAAAAAAAAAACCCTGGGTAGCTCTCTCTCCCCTGCATGCCTCTCTGAATGTTCACAGAGCACCTCAAGAAGATCAGATCATGTCATGCACACAGTTTTTTGTACGTTTCTTTCCCACAGCGGCTGATAAAGGCTAACAAGAGATGACACTGCAGCTGCTGTTGTCGCTGCCCATCCAAAAGTCTTAACTGAATGTTTAGCCATTTACAAAATAGCTCTTGCTGGCCACCCAAAGTTAATGTCCGCTTGGCTGGACCAGAAGTTCTGCTGCCATCCATCAGCTGCAGTCCCTGTGGGGAGGAAGGACGATATACTATGACTGTGTTTTAGAAGTCGAGCAGCAATAATGGATTTTTAAGCTGTGAAATTGTGGCTTTAAGTCAGTGATAGGACGTCGAGACCAGACAAGAGAAATAATCAAGAGTTTAAAAAGTGAGGAGGGGTCCCATCACATCGGTGAGGCCTGAATGGTAAAACCTGTTCTGCCTTGCGGACCGTTGGCTGTTTTTTTGCTTGGCTTTCACTTCCTTTGTTTACAGGCTCATGACATCATCACCTCGTCATGCCATATGTTGTCATTTTCATAATAAGTCAGAATACTCAGAAACGCTGTCATTTGACATGTCAGTGTCGGGAAACACACTCTGGAAAAAAAAAAACAAACAGGAAAGTCTATTTTTATAAATCCATCAAATGATATACCTTACAGATCAAGTTATACCATTATAATGATGTAAAAAGTCTTTCTAAAAATCCAGTATTACAATTTCCTGCTCATTATGCAAAAATTGTCCACAGTCGCCTTAACATGAGCAGAAATATTAAAGGAATAAATTAGCAACTAATGAATAATCTGAATTAATCAAATACAATTGTGAAAAATGTCCATCACAGTATCGTACAACACAAGGTGATCTCATCAAATGTCAGACTAACTGTAATAAAGGACCAACTAAAGCAGCAAATTCTTACATTCGTGAAGCTGCAACCATGAAATGGTTGTTGAAAAACGACATTCAGTGATTATGTAATGATCAAAATGGTTGCAGATGAATTTCCTCTTCATAATCATTCCAATACTAATCAATTAATCAGTTAATCGTTGCAGCACAGGAATATATACCGTGGTATGAGCGGCACGTCAAACCTAATTCCAGTGATGAATAAACAGTGTCTGCTGTTTGTGTTATACATTAAAACTGAACGTACTGGACTCTCGCTGCACATTAAGGAACAAAGCTTTAAAAACTCTTCGCTACAAGGAAGTCAGAAACCAGTTTAGGAGTTGCCAATCAGCAGGCATGCCCTCCAAAGCTTTGCAGTATTTTTGTCACGGTTTGCAGTGACCCTACTTCCCCCCGTCGAGTGCAACCCAGACAAAGAGCGTGACACTCGATCGTCGGGGTGCAGTAACGGAGGAACAGGTTTTCACATGGGGAGGGAGGGGCAGAGCACAACCTTTAGAGGCGGGGGTCAGGTTACAACACAAGACTCAGTACAGTGGAAATTTAACAGACCAGTTTGTCAGTCAGCTTGACTCTGTCATTTTACTGTTTGTCAATTACTGCCTCAGGTTTTTCTTTTTTTCCCACCACGCATGCTGTCACAAGTGCCGAAGATGAAGGGCATAAAATCCTAAATGTTATGTTCACTTCTGTGTACAATAGCTTTAAAGCTTTTAGCCTAATCTCCTGTCAACAACAGCACCGTTTATGGCCGCTAGTATGTTTTATTTGCTCACCAGACATAAAAGTGGGCAATAAAACAAACCCATTCTGCCATTTTACTCCTCACGACGGCAGACTGCGGGGAACACGTCGGCCGAGAACCACAGCGTATAACGTACCCTTGAAAGAGATCAGTTTCCTCAGCTAGGGTAACACTAGTCGCAGCTCAGGGTCGCGCAGCCTGGCATTGTTGGGGCTCGGTTGCCACGGCAGCGCCAATGTTTGTCTATCATGGGCTGTCACAAAGAGATATTTGTGTGGTTGTGGCGGGGCGTGTGGTGGAGGCAGAGGGGACTGTCACGAATGGTTCAAGCGCCAAGAGTATGCTCACAGTTGTATACACGCCTAACATCATTTACTCATTTCAGCATCTATATGTGACCTCAATATGGCAAATAACACCAGCTGTATATCAAGCGACCAAATATATATTGTGTGTCATGTTGTGTTCAGGAACAGTGTCATTGGCTCTCTCTGTTGTACAGAGGCGATGACACACTGATTTAACTTGATATTGTAACTGATGGACAGCTAATAGAAAATGAAATTACAGCCGGAAATGATATGACAGCATTAACTGTCTTTTTGATGTTCATGGAAAACACCCTGAAATATCAGTGTGTCATATTTGTAGGTAAAACTGCTAATAGAAGTGAAGTTATTACAGTTCACAGGTATCTGTGGTTGTGAGTGTGTGGAAGATAACATCTGCTGCAGTGTGTGTGAGTAAGTGGTAAACAGGTAGTGTAGTTTCTGGGTCAGTGCAGAATTTCAAGTAATTGTTGTGTTTTTTTTTTTTTTGTGTTTTTTTTTTGTGACAAGACTGAATGATCTAATTACATACAGTCTAAACCCAATCAATAGAAGAGGAAAAAGTCGGGGTATACGAGGTTGATGCTGTGTTTAATGTTCTCTGTGAAGTACATGTTGATTCAGCAGCATGGTGAACATTGACGGGGCAGCATTCAGAGCCCAATCAGGACTGAACAGATCTGCTGGTTGCCCAGGATAGTGTTTGTTTTCTTTCTTTTTTTTTTTTTTGTTTTGTGCCCTGCTGTGACACTTTGTGGTGATCTGTGGCCATGCTGTCGGGAAGCTACATGACTCACAGCCTTGATGTTTTTCGACTGACATCACCGTTTCTGAGCGGACGAATTGTGGGGGCTAATGTTTGGGGCAAAGGTTAAAACGTGGACGTTAACTCGGCATCAAATCAAGAAAATACCAAAATTTCTGTATTCGGAGTGAGAGAGTGAGGCAGTGCGCCCACACACAATCATTTCCTGCAAACCTGTGACCTGTTAATACAGGACAAAAAATATGAGGCTTCAAATGTGCTTTATTAGCCCAAGAGTCATTTATTATTACTTACAAAGTAACAGTACTTACAAAGTCTGAATTTAAAAAATTAGATAACACTCCCCTACACTCGCTTTCAACAAAATACCTAACTAAGAATATGTAGTATGAAACCTTAACAACTATAACATCCCAAGCAGTAAATTTAACATTTCTTCTCTCGTGCCTTTCTTATGTCTCTTTTGGCCTCTGGCAGTCTTTGCCTTGTGACATGTGTGAACTTACCTAATTCCTTCCCGTCTTTTAAAGCCTCTATAACCAATATTTTAATATAAGCAGTGGATCAAGTGACTGTGTGTAATGTGAAGGGTGGTTGCTCGTAGTGCCAAGCCCACAGAGAATAATCACCCAGTTCCACTTTTCCTCTCAGCTCTGCGAGTCCATTTTAGTTCAGTTTCACACATTTTTTAATCATCAATAAGGCTACAAAATCCCACCCTATGCTATTTGCCAAAAAGCAAACAGTATACAAAGTTGATGAAAATATACACGGACAATAGTGTTTCAAGCTAACAAGTTTCCCATATTAACTCAAAAGCTGATAATATATCAATGTTGTTGTTCAATATGATGTTAATACAATTGATATCTTTATATGCTGCTGCTCCAGCTCCTGTGTGTGACTTTAACATTTGAATCAGAGACTGAACTCCACAGTCATGTGCACATACCCTGATGGGGGCATATTAAAGGTCATGACTTTTGATGTAAGAGAAAAAGACTGAAGGCAAATCCTTTCAGTGGAAGAGACATATTAGAATCTGAAATTCCCCTCCAGTATAAAGTCATACTTACTGATTAGAGGTCTCTGTGTGGTTTGTGGGAGTCTCGATTTGCAGTAATGTAGTAAATGTTATAGACAATATTCAATGCATAGACATCTGCACTCATCAACCACCTTTTAAGATTTCATAAAGACCCAGCTTCATGAATACAGTTTATATTTTATTGATCATACTCTACTGTAATAGCATACTAATCAGGTGTGTTCAGATTTGTAAGAAATATCAGAATTCGTTTTAGCTATGAAAATATATGTTTACTTATACATACACAGGAGGAGCAGGAAGAGGTTACTCGTTTATCCACCAGAGTGCATTTACTGGCTGGTCTTCGGTGAGAACACATTTAATTGTGTGGTTTGTTATAAAGCAATAGAGTCTGAAAACAGCGTTTTTCTATTGAATAGGGTTTTGACCAGTGAGATGTAACCATGGATACGGTGCAGTAAATCTCTTAAGAGCAATAAGTCTTAACACAGCTCCATGTCTGTAGATTTGTGTTGTGCATCATCATAAAATAAGGGCTGGATCAAGTCAAAACTTGCGTAGTGTTTTTTTTATTGTTGTTTTTTTTAAAGGCGTGGGACAGACATTATTCATTGTCTTGTGAAAAGGACACATCTTGAATCATTTGAGCTTTTACGAATTTTGTTTTCCAGAGTAAATAAGAAATTTTCATTGACATTCCTCTGGGTAAAATGAGTAAGTGTCCTACTTTGGAGGCAAAATACTGGAACAGAGGGAATTGTTGGCAGTGGGCTGGTCCCATTTGATAGTTGTCTTCCTTTCCTCACCAGTGAGATTGAGTGCATCCACCTGGGCTTTTCCATCCTGTATTACTGCAACGGCTTACCCGCTTGAAAGAATCGTGGGAGCGAGCTGGTAATCCATCCCGTCCTTATTGATGCACTTTTATTTTATTTTTCGTTTGTGGAAAGTTAAAGTCATTCAGCATCTGCTCGGTTGTGACATGTATTGTTTTCGCCCCTCGAGGCTCGTCTTGATACCAGCGACTCTCTCTGTTCTTTCATTCGAGCCTTTTCCCAACATTGTTTTTAAAGAGTAATGAATAAATGAGTTCGTTTTCTGGGCAAATGTCCAGCTACAGTTTGTCAAGGCTACCTGGCCTGGCAGCATACTTTAAAAAGATCAACTTTGGCATATTCGCAAAGACAAAATGCTAAGTTTATAACCAAAAAGATGAGCTGCATTTATCATTCAGTGAGGCTTTACGGTTAAAAGATTTCATTTGACTATTTTTCACACAGCGTCATGCCATTGTTGTCCTAGATTTTGTGTTTTCTGGTTGACGGAAATAAAAACGCAGCAGGCTCAAAGTCTGGAAAAAATTCTTGCTTTGTGTGGAAAGTGTGTCAGCTGTGTGTTGCCTTGCTGTGGCTGAATATTTTCCTCCTCAGGCAGGTCAGCCTGCCTCCTGCCACTCCTTCCACAGTAAAGCCAACGGATGTCCTGCACTGTGTCGCAGCCAGTAGACGTTAGCATGAACTCCTGCAGACGAATAGAACAACAGCTCTGGTGGAGAGAGCTTCACGTTTTCTAGATTTTAGATGCCTGAATTGTGCTTCACCATTAATATGACCTATGTTTTGCAACATGCTGCTATCGTATTTATTGGTGGCAATTAAAGATCAGAATAGAGATGAAAAAAAGGACAGTATTAATCTGCGTCATGAAGTCCAGGGCCCTGTCCACAATGAGTCTCCTTTTTTTCCCTCCTCCTGCCACAGCTGACTCACCACTGGAAAAATGTAACTTCCTGTTTAGGACCTAACAGCTCTTTGAAGGCGATGTGAATGTTTTTTACTTTAAGTTGCTCTTTTTTCTTAGAAAACCAACTGCTCTCTGTTTGCTTTTGGCCAGGCTTGATAAGTCAAGTGTGTTTCTTTGGTGCGGGAACACGATTTCTTTGCACCATAAGTGATGAGCAGCACCTTTCAAATATACTACTATATCCCCCTCATGACACACTCAAGAAGTGCTCTTTCTTTTTTTGTAAATAGAAACTGGGCTTCATTTATCATGACTAAGAGTTTGATTTCCAAATCCCAAAGCATGGCTGATTCATATATTAAACAAAATAACTTCCTGTGGCCACTGTACTGCACTGTACTTTACTGTAGGCGCATATTATCAGTTTGTATCTTCACTATACTTTGTTATTTTATGAACAAGAGATGCCATTAAAAATGAAGCACTTGGCCGAGTTTCATTGTAACCAATTACTGAGTCACTGACTGCTAAATTTGGTGTCATGACTCAAACAACAACTGGAAAATGGAAAATCATATTTCAGCCGTTAAATTGGGTGTCACCTTTCATATTTTCTGCCGCTCAAGTCAAATTTGCAACCATATTTCAAGTGCTTTACTGACTTTGGTGTCGGCTTGATTTACACTCTCAGTGGCATTTCTGAGCATTCCTCCGTGCCCGGCTGCTCTCCCCGGGCTCCTCTGTAGCTTTAACTTTCTCAACATAATTGGAGCAGTGCGGTGATATACAATGACAGGAGTGTTTGTGAATGTCAACAGATCCAGTCCCTCCATTACCCCCTTGTGTTTCCCCCAGTTTGTTTGCCTGGTTGTGGTGCAGCAGTCTTCAAAAAAAGGATCCTTTTATTGCGTCCGCCACAGTATTACTTAGCATTCTGTGTATGCGTGCATGCGTAATCCATCCCACTGTCCCAAAGTGAGATTTAAGAGCTTTGCCTTCACTAACATGCACTATTCTCCTCGGCTATAGCCTGAATACAGTACCGGTGGCAAGTCTTGCAAACAGAATATAGTATCTTAATGTCTTCCCTGAATGTGGTAGAGGAGGAGTTTCAGGCAACACATTCTAAATGAATCACATCTCTGTTTTTTTTACTTCTAGGTACGCCCAGCCATGATCGAGGACAAGGGTCACCGTGTGACCGACTACTTTGTGGTGGCCGGGCTGACAGACAAGTCCACGCCCCTGGAGCAGGACCTGTCAGAGACCAAGTCCAGTGGGCCCAAAGCACCCATCACAGACTTGGCCGTCATCAACAGGTCGGCGGGCGAAACGGTGCCAGAGGGCTTCACGTGCATCGACAGCACCTACAGCGGACAGCCAGCCAACCTCAATCATGGCAGTCTCAAAAGCCCTGAGCTGTTTCTGTGCTACAAGAGGAGCCGAGGGAAGTCTCCCCTCATCGACATCGGGTGAGCCTGCGGTCTGTTTACGTCACAGTTCGTAATTTGGGAATGTTCATATGCCTGCAACAACAAAGGGGTCGTTAGAAGTCACACTGTTCTGCGTGACATGAGACTGAACTCTTCATATCAGCAAAAAAAAATCACTGGTCGGTTAGCTAACACGAGCGATGTCATTTATCTCGTCTACTGCTGAGCTACAGTATATTTGGAGGCAAAATATCACACTGTTATGGCTTACAGGGACACTTGCCCACCCTTTGTAAAGCTTATAGTAAAATATTTAATTATGTGTTATAGGGAGAGATGTTTCTAACATTTTGTGTCCCCCAGTGTGATATTTAATTTAACTTTGACAGCTTGACAAAACATGTTTTCAAAGGTGGAAGTAAGTAGATGTGCATGACTCCTTCATTCACTCGCCCCTGTTGCATCATGGAGTTCTCCTTCTCAGCCACACCTCTTGGCTACTATCCATTGATACAATTTTTTTCCCCTGCTTCCTCCTATTATTCTACAAGAGGGAACTCCATTATGATGCCCTTAATCTCAGTCTAGTAAGCCCAAAGCTGCCACCGCTCCAGCTGATTCAGAGAGGAGTCGGGGGTCTTACCAATGTTTAATCACTGGTGCTTCTTTGTGTCCGTTAACTCGTCTTGCCCTGAATGAATTGGCAACATCTACGCGGCAACGCTTTGAACAATGACACAACCGCCCGAGGCGTCTCTGCTCTCCACACACCTTTTAGTCTTTGTCTACAGCCTCTTTGTGTCCTCTACTAACAAACTGGAGTTTCCAGTTAGAAGAGACGACATGCTCACTGAAAGATTCCCCTGCAAATTCATGTCATTAAAACCACTATTCCTTGCACATTGGCTGTGACTGTGACTTTTTCTGTATTGAATTTGGTTCATTTCTTGAGTTATGAAAGCAGTTCCTCTCTGCTAAATGTGACTTCAAACTACAGAACCACGTTAAAAACTCTGATGATAGCCTGCAGCCGTCAGTGCACTAAGCGTAAACAGAAGATCGTATGTCAAGTCTAGTTTCCTTTTAAGAGATTGCACAATCCTGCTTAGCATGCTAGCAGACATATGGGGGGAGGAAAAAAAAGAAGCAAACTCACATTCAAGAATTCCTAGTCATTGTCAGGCTAGTTTATAGTTTGCTTCTTTCACTGGCTGAAGCACCAAATCAGCTATGCAGTTTAATCACAAGCTAGTCTTCTCTGTGTCGCTGCAAACAGAGATAATATTAAGAAGCCACTAATGTAAAATTCATGACTTGTGTCCTCTGTTATCAATAAACGATATGATAGATACAATTGTGTGCTTTAATCTGAATGCCACAAGTAGATGCTTTATCACATTCGTTCACTTCCTTATGGTTCCCTTCTGGTTGAGCTGCAAGCACAGAAGGTCGGTGCATATTTTTGGCCACGTTGCAACACCGGTGTCTCCCCTCCCTGAGCCCTTCTCCACCTGCTAGTCTTCATCCACCGGAAGAATAAATGGGGAAAAAAACGAGCAAACCTGTAAATCATTAATTCTTCCTTCTGCCACCTCTGCTGTCAGCAAAGCCTGCATTCCCAGCCCGGGGCTCCACGGCGTCACGACTCACTGTGCCCATTAGGACTCTGTTTTTGTTGCCTAAATGAGAATTTGCTGGCAACTGTCCTCCTGGCCTCTTTAGGTTTGTCCCACAGTCTTTTCAGAATAAATGGGGTGTTTCAGGACTATTATATCTGCGATGGCTGCCCTGTAGCCTGCACACAAGTTTTATTTTTTTTAAATGTGTTTTGGAGGCCTGTCTCAGTTTAAAGAGGGCAGCAGTCGCAGCTTTTTGCCTCCCACATTGCATTGTCCAGATGGAAAGGGAGGACCTGGAGCAAGCTACCATAGAAGCCCTGCAGTCATCCAAAAAAAATCCAACACAGCGGGGCACTGATTGCTTTCCTGTCTGCGACTTTTAACTGTGTGATATTCCTCAGCAGGAGCGATAAGGAGGCAGAGGCTGGTAAATAACCAAACATTTTGGCAGCAATCCATATTATTCTATTCTATTGTTTTGTGCCAAGTTGGATATGAGATTCCTGGTATCTAAGTTTCCCTTACTGCCCGAGATTTGAATGAGTCAGCCGTTAAGTATGTCTGAATCACATAGGCCGCTGAAGACACCAAGGCTTCAAAGGGAAACCAGAGCTTTAAGAAGAAAGTCAGTGGTGCTGACCACATGCTGATTCTTTGTGTAACACAGGAGAAGCAGATTACCCTCAGCCTACAGCCACAGTACTCTTGTTTGTCCAGCCTCTTGTTTACCCTCTCTCTCAAGAATGCACTTTTTCCTGAATTATAATATATGGCAGCATTAAAGCACACGGTTTATTTTTTTTCCCCAGATTTGTACTCCAGTGCTGTAAATTAAAATTGATAAGTTTTGAGAAATTAAAACATGAACACATTGAAACATAACCAAGGTAAAAGTCTGGTTGACAGCTTGGAAGAATTAAAGCTGCATTAATCAATATTTTTACACCAACAGCGGGTCAATTGACTGCCTGTATTTGAAAGGGATGAGTTGTAATGATGGTCTTAGTGAATTATCACCTGAGTTTGCAGTCCCCCTCAACTCTGTGGAGTGTTTTGGTGTGTTTTTTTTCGGTTCCTTGTTTTGGTTTTACTGTTCTGCTTGAGTCTCACCAGAGTCATTTCAAGTCACAGCAGACAAAGTAGTCACTAGCTGGTCAAAGTAGTGGAACATTTATCAGCGTGACTTGCTGCTATATAGCTGATGGAAGTATAAGCCAGACACAGATAGTGGTAGGAAAGCATATTTGCATTTAAATGTTGTTGTGATCTTTTTCCTGCAAAGTTCACCCTGTTGGTATTTCTGCTTTCAAGGACTCTCTGGAAATCTCTCTTGAAGCCTTCATACTATTTAGCTTATTATTCCACTATTTCTTGTGCTGGTTGTTGTTTTTCTTGTGCACCACATAGAAATTTCTTTCTTTCTTTCTTTCTTTCTTTCTTTCTTTCTTTCTTTCTTTCTTTCTTTCTTTCTTTCTTTCTTTCTTTCTTTCTTTCTTTCTTTCTTTCTTTCTTTCTCAAACTCTCTTCGTTTATTGTTGGCATTTAGACTTGACTGTCCTTGTGTCTTTGCCTCACTGTGCCAAACTGTTGCATCATCAGAATGCGAGTTATTCATCTTTTGGCAGCGAAGCTTGTTTAAGAAATGAAAGCCATGGCTGACAGCGAAACTGATTCCAGAACAGCACTCTCTCTGAGACACTTAATTGTATATGAGAGCTTTGTGTGCGCATGAGTCATTGCAGTGCCAGCTCTTTGCACTACTCCGCTGTCTGCCATCTTAATTTCAGCACCTTCCTCTGAACTCTCAAGTTACATCTTTATGCTCTCTGCTGTCCTTTTTTGTACATAATCTTGCCAATCAAAATGTTTCACTTACAGTTTGTTGTGTTTATCAGAGTGCTGTACGAGGGTAAAGAGCGTCTGATCCAGGGCTGCGAGGTCATCCAGGCCACACCGTACGGCCGCTGCGCCAACGTCAACAACAGCTCCGCCACCTCGCAGCGCATCTTCATCACCTTGCGCCGAGCGCCGCCCGTCCAGCCTCAGAACTCCCTGGCAGTGACAGACATCTGCGTCATCGTCACCAGCAAGGGCGAGACGCCACCGCATACCTTTTGCAAGGTGGACAAGAACCTCAACTGTGGCATGGTGAGTCTGCTCTTCAGTCTTCAGCTCGCAGTCGTGCATCAGCAGTCCTCAGAGAGCACATTTGTAATATGTATGTTTTTAAACCTTTCAGTGGGGCTCCAATGTGTTCCTGTGTTACAAGAAGTCAGTATCTGCGTCCAATTCCATCAGTTACAAAGCTGGTGAGTAAAATTTTTTTCCGACAGCCTATCATGTTAGAAATCCACAGCCGTTTCATCAGAGGTCTGCAGTTACCCTGGTTTTATTGTTATTGAACATTATATGATAGTTATTATTAGCTATCATTTAAAATTTCTGAAAAAGAATTAAGGTAAGAGAGAAAACAAGAGTTCCTAAAGCCACTATCTATAGAAAGGGTGCAGTGTTTATGCATGTGGTTCACAGAGAATAAAATATTGTGTCTGAAGCTAAGAGGTCATAATAATGGAAGCCCGGGAAAGGCAAAACAAAGCTAGTTCAAAGTATGAGTCATTATTACAAGATTAAATTTGTTTTTTGGATAAACTTTATGAGCTAATAATCCTAGATTTTTACCACTTGCTCATAATCTGGGTCTAAATATTTTCCTTTCTGACATGTTGATCTTTCTGCTGGTGTAGATAAGCTATAAGTTCTACCATTACGCAGCCCACTTAAATGTTGTGACGTATTGATATAAAAATGCAGTGTAGCTAGAAATTGTGCCGCTTTGTGAGCTGTCACAGTCAGCCTCTGTTCCGTCTGTGTGTCGATCGAGTGGCACCTTCAGTGTATATCTGTGATCAGCTGATATTTCTAAACTGGTGTGTGTGACATTTTCTCTGACTGAATGCTTCCTTAACTGCTTGGCCTTTTAAACTGTTCATTGTGCAACACACATTTAATCAGTGTTCATATGAATGTGTACACACACACACACACGCAGATAACACATGCTGGCTTTATCTTTTTGGCCGGCCTTTTTCCTGTGAGGCGGCTGTTTATTCATCTCAGACAACGGCACTTCCTGCCACACCCATTATTTGTGTGTCTGCAGGCTTGTTTGCTTATGCTCATGTTCTCCTAAGAATGTATGTCTTGTCAGAACGGCATCTCACCAAATAACAAGTTATTTCCTGAATATGAAGCCAGAGTGCACTAAGTGATCTCTACATTTCATCAGAACTTCTCTTTGATCCTTTTTTTGTTTAATGTTTGCAGAAATAAAAACAGAATTATAGTCTGTCTAGATGTTTGAGCACCCAGCACATAAACTGTCAAACTTTGACATGTTTGTTTTGTTTGACGCCACTACATAACCACCATATTTGGGTATATAACTATCATTTATTTTCCTTTGTTCTCCAGGTCTCATCTTTCGTTACCCAGAAGAGGACTATGAGTCTTTTCCTCTGTCAGAATCTGTCCCTCTGTTTTGTCTGCCCATGGGTGCCAAGATCGAGTGTTGGGCACCAAACACACGAGATCCTCTGCCCGTCTTCTCCACGTTTGTCTTAACCATCTCCTCTGGTGAAAAGGTGAGATGCAGCAACCGAGAACAAGTTATAACTAACATAAAAAAACAACAGCTACAGTTAAAAAAGCCTTTTTTTTCATAATGTTGCCAGATTTAGACCTCACAGCATTCTCATCAAGTTTAAACCAAGCCAAAAAAATTACAAAATGACTAAAGTTATTTGCTCTGGTCGCAGGTGTACGGATCAGCCATCCAGTTCTATGAGCCATATCCAGTGGATCAGTTGAGCGAGAAGCAGAAAATCCAGCTGGGCCTGCTCACCACGGTGGAGAAGAAGATGATCCCCAACCGGCACGTTAACAACAACAAATGCATCTGCCTGCTGTCCCGCTGGCCCTTCTTTGAATCCTTCCGCAAGTTCCTGATGTTCATCTACAAGCTCTCCGTCTCAGGCCCACACCCGCTGCCTATTGAAAAGTAAGAATCTACTTAAGAATGTGGACATTTTTTATCATTTGTTGGGGGCATTCATGCTAAGCACCGTACCGATCTCAAGGCTCACGTTCTGATAGGTTGAGTGGGTTTGCTGTGTATGTTTTGAAAGGAATTTGAAGACTTTGTATATTTCTCTCAACAGGCACATCTCGCACTTCATGCACAGTGTGTCCTTCCCTTCCCCTCAAAGGCCAAGAATATTGGTCCAGGTGAAGCCTCTTTTATTTCTTTATATTGGTAATACTTTAACACATGCGTCATTTTGTTTTTGTAGTTCCTTGTATGATCATCATAAATTCTTTTCTTTTTTCTTTTCAGCTCTCAGCACATGACACCTTGATCCTCTCCCAGCCCGTGTGCACACCCTTACCCCTCAGGTACAATAAGCTTTGTGATGCTTCACGTTGTCATTTTGCAACAAATTATATATGCAGTTACTTTGTGCAAATCCTTTTCCAAACATGGGGTGGGAATTTTAGTTTATTATTGAGACTTTGTCCAAACGTAGTTGTCCTGCAGTACATCTTTTGTTCTCTGTGTCAACAAGAAAAACAGCTTAGCTGAGCAGAAGAGACCAGTGTATTGTTTCAGAAAAAAAAGCAAATGCATTCATTCATGTTAGTTTTTTCCAGGTCAAACTCTCGCACTGAAAATCACCTCAGGCATCATCATTTTTTTCCACTTTTTCCACTTCTATGTTGCATAATTTTGCTGTGTTTGTAATTGATAAGACCCATTCAAGCAGCAACTCCCTGGCCTCATTGTACCGCCTGAATGCCGCCTTATGTTACCTTGAAAACTCGGTGATTGTCAGGCCTGAAAAGCTAACACAAACTGATGATTGGTATTCAACTTAATGTGACCTGCCTGTGTGATTGTGGTTGTCAAGGCTAGGACAAAATGTGAGAAACACTAAAGGAAAAAGCCCTTAAAGGGGTCATGTTAGGTTCTGCAAAAAGTCTCGAACAACATGACACAACATGTACACGCAGGAAAACTGCATTTGCAATTAGAACCAGTGGATCAAGTAGACTCTGGGGATATAATAGGGATATTGTCTTCACGTTATTAGAAACTACTGTACTTCCTTAGAAATGTCTGTCAAATTCAATCACAGAGTCTCAACAGTGCATTTCCATTATAAGCTTAACAAAGGGAATATGACATATGGTTATTTGGTTGTGTACTGTAAGATGTCAGTGCTATTTTGTCATTCAAAAGTTTAAAATGGCACTCCCATTTCATTTTCTGTAAAGATCTTTATTATCTAGTATCCATCGTTCACAGACATTTTGAATTGCCTTCTTTCTGTTACATAACTCAAATCTCTCTCTAGTTACAAACTCTTTTCTCCATCAGTTCTTTTTTCCCCCAATCTCCTTCCACGCCTCACGTCTCCTCTCAGCAGCTTTCTGTTTTGTTTTCCCGTTGTCTGACCGAAACCATCAGCTTGCTCATCTCCCCTGTGCTCTCTCCTCCCCATCAGTGGGGCAGACTACGGCACTCTGCTGATGAACCTGGGCTCCGAGAACTGCGCCACACTGCTGCACTTTGTCCTGCTGGAGAGCAAGATCCTGCTGCACTCGCTGAGGCCCGCTGTGCTCACTGGAGTGGCCGAAGCTGTGGTGGCTGTGAGTACGCTCCGCCGTGCAAGCCATATAACATGTTCACAAGTATTACTGACAAGATGTGGTTATAGCAACATCCACTGCTTTTGTTAAGTGAATTTTCACTTCAATTTAGTTATGTCATTTTGAATCAAGGTCCGTAACTGTAAAGGATAATAATATTAAAACAACTGCTACATGAAATACATCAAATAAAAATCAAATTAAGCTAATTATTATCACAATTTCTATGCTTTTTTTATATATCTACACCACATTTAAGAATATCAGTATACAGCCAGACCTTCACTTTACTGACCACATTAGAAATATACTTGGATGTGCTGCTCTGAAGATGTAAGTAATATTTTACATACACAGTTTTGTGCATGAAGTTGTCTAAAAAGTAGTGGCGTACTGAAGAAAATACTATATTACATCATTCTTGTTGTAATGAACCAGCTCTATAGGGAGGAAATTATAAACAAACCATCTGCATACATAAAAGCATCGTGAAAGGACCAAAAATGTTTCACAATCACGCATCTGCCCTGACAAGTCATCCACATACAAATATAAATAACAGTGGAGATAATACACCACCACGGCTAATGCCATCTCTGACATTAAAGGAGGCAAATACAGCAGTGCCTCATCTGAACTGCACATTCTGACAGGCACACTAAATCACAAGGAGATGTATTTGTAATTCTTGTAACACTAATTTTTACGTGACTGATTTGATCAGATGCCTTAAAAGCATTCCAGAAAGCACATAAACATGGTGGAGCTGTGCAGGACTGTAATTTGCACTGCCCTTAACGCTATTGATGCTTTGTTTTTACATTTCCACTCAACTGTGTTCTCATGTAATTGGTGTATTTATGTTTTTGCATGTGGCGACATCTCTAGATAAACAAAAATATACTGTATCATAAAGAAAAACTTGTCGTCTGAAACATCTGCATTAAAATTCACTGTTACATTGACGTTGCAGAGTCATCGTTCTCCATGAAAGAGTTACTAAAAACTAGTCTATCAACATATTCATCTTTGTTTTGATTAGATTTGACTTAATATTCCATAAACATTGGCACTCCTTCAAATGTTTGACCCTTTGACTTATTTTCCACAGAGCGGGTTGTTGATTCTCCAGCTCCATGAACATAATTTAACTTTGCCAGCCACGTCTCTTTGAATACACAGGATGTCACAATCCTCAAAAATCCCTTGAAGTGTCACAATAAATCCCCTACAGTAAAGAAGAGCATTCATATCTGGTGAAAGTCCTGGTTGTAATTTAAAAGTGTTCATTATTGTCAGCCTGGTTTGAGTAATCATGCTGCTCTCTTATGTCTCTCCTCAGATGATCTTCCCCTTCCAGTGGCAGTGTCCCTACATCCCCTTGTGCCCACTCTCCCTGGCAGGCGTCCTCAACGCTCCATGTCCATTTATAGTGGGTGTGGACTCTCGCTACTTTGACCTTTACGACCCCCCGCCAGATGTCGTCTGTGTGGATCTGGACACCAACACTATCTACCTGTATGCCATGTTTTGATGCCAAACTCATGTTGCTGCCTGCTTTTTACTGCATATGTAAAGCTCTCAAAGTGCACGTGACAAATCATTTTTGTGCAGCTCTCCTGTTACTTCCAGCTAACTGCCTTTCTGGTATTGTGTGTGTGTGTGTGTGTGTGTGTAACATGTGGGTCTGACGAAAAGAGACACAGTAACTGGAAGAACCTCCCAAAGAAGCCCTGCAAGAATCTCATTAGCTCACTGGGCAACTTGCACCACCAGCTGGCCACTGGTACAAACAGCATCTTACTTCCTCCTTTTGCAAAAGCTGGCTTCAGAGAATGATCTAATTCTCAAAAGATTAATACAAATTTACAGGGAATGAACATGAAATATCGTGAATACTGCAATAATATAACTGAACAGAGCAATCAGTAATATTGTTAGTTAAATGAGTGTTAATACATTTGAGTGTAATGAGGAATAATAGTAAAGTTATACAGTGCTTTAAAAAACAAGTTCACAAAGCCATTTACCTGACAAGGCAATAACAGTCAGTAAACTGAACAGCATGGTGAAATGCAAAAAATGACAAGACAGAAGAATAATATGTACGAGCATCATCAGGTAAAGTAAGTTAAGTTTAGTTAGATGAAAGATAAAAACATTTATAGAAGTGTGAGTTTATCTATAAAAGAGTGAAAATGAAGTTCTATTTTACCTTTAATGTCAGGCAGTAGGTAAAAAGAAAGTTTTAATTTATTTTAGTATAAAGCTTATAAATTTCTTTGATACTATTTTATGTATTTAGTTATGTATTGAGTTAGATTTTTCCTTATCTCAAAACCTTTTACTATATTTTGTCAGTTTGGGCCCTCCATAGTTGCAATTATGCATTAATTTAATTTGATAATCATTTTCAGTGTTTCCAAAAATCCCACCATCAGATTCTATTTAAATTGTTCAATTTGACCATGAAATTTGTGTTGTTTTTTAGTTTCAGTACGTCAGACAGCACAGGAAGGCTCTGCAGTGGACATGACCCCGATCGAGGCAGACTTCACCTGGCACAAGAAGAAGACGTCCCTAGAGATGGAAATCCAGGAGGCCTTCCTTCGCTTCATGGCCTCCATCCTGAAGGGCTACCGCTCCTACCTCAAGCCCATCACACAGGCGCCCTCCGAAAAGGCCACGGCCGCAGACTCCCTCTACGACCTGCAAGGTAAACAAGAGACGGACAGCTTGTCTGTCAAATGTGTGGAAACTGAGGTAAAATGAAGTTGTTTCATGGTAATGAAAATAATGTGGATGAAGTGTAAAACCACAGACGCTGGCATGTTGGTAATAGTTTTGTTTGTGGGCAGCCTAATGCCATAGAGCCTTGATTTGTTGATGGCTTCCTGGCTTTGTAACCTGTGCATAATTTACAGCCTCAATTTAGATAACTTCACCTAATGTTTAATTTTATTGGCATTTGAAGGAGCATCTCAGCCATCACTCAGCTGATGTATTTTTAGAAATCAATCACTTTTCTCATCTGCTATAATAAGACCTTCCTAATGCCTGCTGCTGGGAAAATGGTTCTCACCTCCATTAGCTTAGTTGTTACAGATCAATTTTAGATACAGAGAGTGAAGGAGATGGCTTCTATCACAGCATAGTGTAACACTTCTCCAAACAGCTGCACAATACTTTTTGAAGAGGGATAAAAAATGCATTAAAGCCTGGTTTATTTCTCTTCAAAGTGAACTTAAATATGACTGTAGAAATGTGAATTTCAGTTACACTTGAGAAGTGATGCCAATGCTTGCCTTCCTACAGGGTTTCTCAAAAGCCGAGACCGCGCCCACCAGAAGTTCTACTCCCAGCTCACCAAGACCCAGATATTCATCCGCTTCATTGAGGAGTGCACTTTTGTCAGTGACAAGGACACTGGGCTGGCCTTTTTTGATGACTGTGTGGAGAAGGTGATTACCATCCCGGCGTCGGGCCGCACACTGGTTTTATGTTGTGTTTTTCATTTTTTCCACCTGTGGTTTCCTTCCATGAGTGGTCCTTTTGTTTTATGTTGTTTCATTGGCAAAATAACATTCTGCCATTCTGTCTGCTGGGAAAGCCAGGAAGCTAAAAATTTCCTCTGATTCATTCTGTTCCCTTTGCTCTCTTTCCTTCTTACAGCTTTTTCCCTCTGATAAAATCACCGACAAGGGCACCAAGGTAATCACTTACACTGTAATCAGTTTCCCCTTACCTTGTTTTCTTATGTTTGTGACTAACATTAAAAGGTAAATAAATTAACCTTTTTATCCCTTTGATAAATGTTTTCACCAGGGGGCACGAACCTTTCCTGCTTTATTTCCATCTTTAACTCCTCCTCTTTAACTCACAATCAAATAAGCATGTTTTACTTCCTGATTGGAAAAGCCTAACAGATGATAATATGCTCGACGGTCAGACAGGAAATGGCCTGCAGAGTGTTGTTTGTCAAACTTAAGTCATAGTTATCGGCATCACTAAGGCTCCACATGTCTTCACTGCAGGTTGAAGGTGAGTCGTCTGAGGACACGAGACTGCTGGAGCTGGATGAGTCCCAAAAGAGTGAGCACACCGTCTTTGTCATGCCCCCTGAACCCCCAGCTGACGATGGACCCGAGCCTGCCCCCAGATACACGTGAGCCCATTAACTGTAGTTGCATTACAACTTCATTAGATTGAAATATAGCACTTAACAACATGATAAGGTTTGCATGACCTTACAACAATCCTATTTGTCATCCTGTAGATATAAAAGTTTCCCCAGGCTGCATATGGAGCTGTTTGACCGTCCCAGGGAGTTACGGCCGGCACTTAGTAGCAGAGCAGCAGGGGCTAGTCTGTCCAGCAGCCCCGCACTGCTGGCTAAAAGGACGAAGCAGGTGTGTACAAACTCACACTGTCGCACTCAGCAGACGTAGCAACAATATCCCGTGATCTTAACCTCTGTCATCATCAACCCTCATCAAACCATATATGTAAAAAAAAAAAAAAAAAAAGTTTTAAAATGTCTGCCTAACTCAACAGGAGATCAAGCTAGCATACAAGATGGCTAAGCGCTACTACTCCAACCCTCCGCTGTGGGCTCGCTGTCTGTTCAGTCACTGCTACAGCCTGTGGTTCATCTGCCTGCCAGCGGCCGTGCGACTGGCCAAGTCGAAAAGCCGCGCCATGCAGCAGGCGTACAATGTCCTCCTGAAGATGAGGACCACGGAGGTGGAGGTGCTGGATGAGGTACAGTTCCATGATGTATTAAGTGAAGTTAGGTGTCTTTGTCTTTGGTGGGATACTTTTATTAATGTTCTAATCTCTCTGGCTTTCAGGTGTGTTACAGAGTGGTGATGCAGCTCTGCGGTGTGTGGGGCCTTCCTGTCATGGCCGTGCGAGTCCTGGTTGAGATGAAGAAAGCTGGAGTTCTCCCGAACGCCATCACATATGGATATTATAACAAGGTAACATGGAGCCTTTACATCGCTAAAACAAATCTCTGCTCTGGCTGAAATGACTGAAAGCACTGCACTGCCTACGCATGTCCTCACCCCTCTGTCTGCTCCCCCTGCAGGCCGTCTTAGAGAGCCCGTGGCCCAGCAGAAACCGTAGTGGCCACTTCATGTGGACCAAGCTTCGTAATGTGCTTCGCGGAGTGGCCCAATTCAAGCAGGCTCTGGACCGAACGTCTTCCAAGAAGGGACCCACACACAGTAGTACCACAGGTGAGAATGAAATATACAACATGATAGGGTTACACGATGGAAGACATTCTCACTTCCACACTGTTTCATCTCATTCTGCATCCTTGTTTCTCTTGTTTTTCTTTTCCTTCTGCCTCTAGCTTCATCTATAGGTGGCACTGCAGTCACTGATTCTGACCGTTTGAGTCATGGAAGTGCAGACAGCTCAAGCGAGGTCAACGGTGAGGAACACAACCTGTTTGCTCATAGTGATGGCATGGAAGACACAGCAGACAACCACTGTACTACAGGTACTGATCACGTAAAGTGTTTACAGATGTAAAAAAAAAAAAAGCATATTTCCTTTTATTATCTGCATTTAAAAATATATTTGTGAGTACATCATTGTTTTTGTGATATTGTGATCCACAGGAAGGCAGTCTGATCAAGGCTACGGCTCTAAGGACGAGTTACATCAGGAGCTGGTAGAGCCCTCACACACAGCTGTCCTGTCCACTGAAGAGAAAAACAAAGTGCAGCACAATGGTACAAAAAGCTCCTTTCATTCTTTGTGCTGCCTGCAGCAAACAGTCACATAAAGTTCTGTCATACTCTGCTCATTGTACATCTGTACTGGTCTGATGACTCTGACTTTTCCAACCAGGAGGTGACATTGCCGGCTCGGTGGACAGTGCTGTGGCAGTAGCAGAACCCCCCAGTCCTGTTGATGCACTCTCACCTGTCCCCAGTATTGTGAAGCTGTCCACAGGGAGCTTTGACAATGGCAGGGAAACAGGTGAGGAGAAAGATGAGCCCTTTACGCTTAACTAAAATGTGAATGGTTTTACAGTGTCATCAGAAATAGGGAGAGATATTTTGTCATGTGTATGACCTTTCATTATAGAGACATTCTTTTGTTTTCCATTCAAATGAATTCATTGTTTATGCCCCAAATGAAAAAGGACAACTCTCATTATATGTGTACACATTCTCCAGGTACAGGGAAGCTGTTCAGGAGACATAGCAAGACTGACAACGTGTCTCTCCCTGATGATGATGCCACACTGGCCACAGTTGATGCCGCAAACCAGCCTCAGCAGCAGCGACAGAAATCCTTTGCCGAACGCAGCTGCAGCTTCAGCGCTGAAACTCGTGCTGGGATGCTCTTAGAGAAAGGTGTGGACCACATGGCCAGTCAGATGGGTGCTGATGCCCGTATTCTGGCTGCAGCGCTCAGCGTGGGGCAAAGTCTACCCCCTAATCCTGTGTCCAAAGCACTTTTTAAGGACCTGGAAGAAGAGCATGAAGATGATCAGGGATTGACATTGAGGAAGCTGACAGAGGAAGTGGGGCCAGGAGAACCAGAAGAAAGGAAAGGAGATGATGGGGAGGTACAAGGGGCTGAGGTAAAATTGGAGAAACGAGAGAGGAAGCACACTGAAACACAGGAGGAGGACTCTGGAGCGCGAGGGCCAACCCTGGAGAGGGCTGACGTGGAGGCGGGCGCCGACCCACTATCCCTCCTGGTGTCTGCGAGCGAAGAGTCGGCCTCCATCACCAGCCAGGAGCCGCCGCGCTCCATGCCTGCTGTGGTGTCCCGCAACCTGGCCGAGGAGATCGAAATGTACATGAGCCTGAGGAGCCCCCTGGGCACTAAGTCCTTCAGCATGGAGCTCCAGCAGGGCCAGGCAGACTCCACTGACGCCCCACAGCCCAAACTGGAGCGCAGGTCCAGCCTCCCTGTGCCTCCTGTCAAAACTCCAACTGGCTCCCCGGGTGATACACCCAAACGCAGCCCCACCACTGTCACTCGCTCCAAGACTTTTGCTGTTAAGACAAAGACCCCCAGCAGCAGCACAGCAAGCCCGGGTCCTAGATCGGCCTCGCTGACGGCGCTGGTCAAGTCCTCCCAGGGAGGGTCTCTGGGCTCCGTCATCAACTCCATTTCAGGCATCAAGATGGACACTCTGTTGTCGGGACCTAAAATTGATGTACTCAAGTCGGGCATGAAACAGGCGGCAAACGTGGCCAGCAAAGTGTGGGGCGCAGTTGCTTCAGCTTACTCCTACTCAGACGATGAGGTGAGTGTAATGAAAAGATCATTCCTGAACATATTTTGTTATGTTTCATTAACTGATCAATTTAGACCAGGTCCAATTTGGAGCGATCCCCCTCAACTCCACCTAACTTGCCTCTGCAGGATGAACAAGCTCAAGGAGCTGGTGGCTTCCCGTCACACCTGGACGAACACATGCTGAGTGCACATGATGTTGATGAGAGCCCCGAGAGAGGAGCCATCCCGGGCCTGGTGGCCAACGGCCTCACCCAGAGCCGCACCAGCCTGGGCAGCAGCAGTGGCAGCAGTGACACAGGCCGAGGGACCCACCAGACACGTAAGAGCTCACTCTGTAGTGCAAATATGAGGGAAGTGGACAGGCAGGGCCCAATGAGGTTAGCTGCCCCGTGAAATAAGTTTCTCAAAGTTTTGTCTTTATTTGCAGATCCAACTCCAGGACGAGCGGGCAGGGGTCCAGACTCTGAGCAGGGCTCCTCACTTCATGCCTCCTCCTCGAGCATTTACCAGAACTGTGCGCTGGAGGTCAGACATACAACACACACACCAACATCCCCTTTGCTGCTGCTGTTGCTGTGCTTTCACTGCCAACATGTACATTGGAATAACTCCTAATGGTTGGACATGTTTCCCCGCTGCCAGGTGCTGATGTCCAGCTGCTCCCAGTGCCGCTCTTGTGAGGCCTTGGTGTACGACGAGGAGATAATGGCAGGCTGGACAGCTGATGACTCCAACCTGAATACCAACTGTCCTTTCTGTCACACAGCCTTCCTCCCCCTTATTGCACATTGAGTTTCATGACTTGCGCACAACATCCGGGTAGGATTCTGTTTTCTTCATTTGTGCTTAAAAGTCTTTTAAGAAGAACTATAAGACTGAGATTGGAACAAACAAACAACAAATGCAAATAAACTATTTTCCCTTTCAGCTTCTACATGAATCCCAGTGCCTCAGGAGACAGTATCCACAGCAGCAGTACCCAGCCCACAGCCAGCAGCTCAGCTGACATTAAGACACCAGACCTTATCACTTTTCCCGAAGAGGAACCTAGAGAGACCTCTGATGATCGAGATGGAACACATAAGAGGTATACACAAAACAACTTAATGTGATGCACTTTTAACACTGCGATTTACAGTCTAAAACACTGAATAGTCGGACATTTTCTTGTAGCGCCTTTTCCTAAGTCATGTTTGCTTTTTGTGTTTCTAGTCTGGTTCCAGGGCCAGTACAGTCAGACCCGTTGGGTCTGCTGGAGCACCAGGCGGCGGGGAAGGAGCAGAAGTGCAGCGGGACATCACTGACACGCAGCAACAGTGTTGGTGGCCCGCTGCAGAGCCTGGACTACTCCCAGAGACCTGGACATGGTGTCTCCACCACCAGCCTGCCCTGCAGCCTACAAGAGGTGTCGGTCAGTGCCTCTTACTATCACAGAGTACCTGTATGTGTCACACAAACCACTGTAGCTGCAGTGCAAAAAGCTGCAAAATGACTGATGTGTTTGTGTGTTTGTCAGGATGGGATGGGGACTAAACGGCCAAACCCCAAACCTGTCTCTGTGCCGTACCTCAGTCCCTTGGTGCTGCGAAAGGAGCTGGAGACTCTGTTGGAGAATGAAGGAGATCAGGTACACACACATAATCCCGCTGTCTGATTGCCACACATCTATTGCACAGGACACGAGATCAAACTTCTCTGTTGTGTCTAACCAGGTGATCTACACGCACAAGTTCCTCAGCCAGCACCCCATCATCTTCTGGAACTTGGTGTGGTATTTCCGTCGCCTGGACCTGCCCAGTCACCTGCCTGGTCTCATCCTTACGTCTGAACACTGCAACAAAGGAGTGCAGGTTACAGAGACTTTACATGTCCTCTGTCGTTACGCTTTCTGTCTCTTTTGTGTGGCTTTCTTTCATCTTTCCCTCTTTGTCTTTGCAGCTGCCGCTGACATCACTCTCCCAGGACAGTAAGCAGGTGTACGTCCAGCTCCTGTGGGACAATATCAACCTGCACCAGGAACATGGTGAACCCCTCTACCTGCTCTGGAGGACCTTGTGTGAGTATGAATAGATGCTTATCAGGCCATAGTGTCCACCATCCTGAATTAACCATCATTCTCGCAGTTTACATCCCTAAACACTGTAAAAAAAATGTATATTCTTCGTGTGCTTTTGTGCTGCTATGTAAAGAATAGTTATTTTTTGATTAATTTATGATGCTTTTATTTCATGTTTTTATTCTGTAGAAACAACCTATACCACTAGGGGGAGACAAAGCCTAAAAAATCTAATCTATCTGTATGATGGAAGTATGCAAATGTATTGATTAGGCCCCTTACTTAAAAGGATGGAACAAAATCCTTTCTGATGGCGCATGTGTTCTTTTCAAGTGGAGAAGAAGGGGACGTTGGCTCCGACCGACCACCAGGAGATCCGTACCCTCCTCAACACCATTGTTCGCAACATCCAGACCAACGACGTCTACGGGCCGATCAACCTGTTGATCCGAGAGATCAAACGGCGCCCAGAGGGTGTGAAACGGCAGAGGTCAGTGCTCTTCTTAGAGATATGTCCAGTTTAGCTCCTTTTGAATCACTTTTCTTCTTGTTAGTGGAAAAAAAAGACTTGAGCATTTAGATTCTTGTAATGTTGATAAAAACACCCCTTATGTCTGATTTCTGTGTCCTGTGCTTCTCTCAGGAGTATCTACAGAGAAATCTTGTTCCTTTCACTGGTGGCCTTGGGGAAGGAAAACATCGACGTAGGTGAGTGATATAAAATAACCCAGTTACATCACACCAGCATTGAATACATACTGTATTTTGCCCATTTTATCTGCGCTTAAAATGTGATGAAATGCAACTTGAAATCAGAGAGGCCTTTTCTTTTGCTCTCTTTTCTGACTTTTTGAATCCTTAACTGTGCGTCTGCAGAGGCCTTCGACAGGGAGTACCGCCTGGCTTACGACGAACTGAGCGCTGAGCAGCTCAAGACCCTGCACCGCATCGATCGACCGCCCAGCCCCAGCGTCCAGTGGTGCCTTAAGTGCTTTGGGACCCCCTTCATCTGAACGGTGACACGTGCAGCAGAGATGGGAAAATGTGAGCAATCAAGTGCGATGACAGGAGGCAAAGAGTAGGTGGTGTATTCAGACACCTCCAGTCGCCCAAACATGGTACTTCTTCTTCCCCTTGTCTCGGAAGATGCCCGTTGTTTGCTTTTCTTTTCTTTTTTTACAACATGATTATGCTTTTCATGGGCTTTCCACGCAGCTCCTTACAGGTGGGACTGTTTCTGTAAATTGCTTGGAAAGCTACAGTGAATCTTTTGGGACTAGCTGAGGTGTGTTTCTTTACAGACGGTGTATAGACTGTTTAATCACTGTACAGAATGTATTGACTCCCCTTATGGTGTAGACATATCTGTTGTGTGTGTGTGTGTGTGTGTGTGTGTGTGTGTGTGTGTAATCATGCAGTCAGATCCCCTGTCTCCTAGCCTTTGCCCACTTTGCTTAAATCTGTTCTAACTATCCCCAGATTAGATAAGTCTGACTGATCTAATCAGTCTGACTGATCTAATCTGAGGCCATGTACAGACCCCGACTGTTCCTTTTGTGCACTTTCTTACAAAAAAAACAAAAAAACCCAGTAACTCCACCTGCCTGTTTGTACATATTGTTTACTTGGGGAGGGTAAATCTGAAACCAGGGTTGCCTATCTTTTGGAGGCAACAAGCCTCGACGCCTTGACTGTTTGTGTGACCCGAGTCTTAATGAATGTTCAGGTTTGTTTCATTGTAAATGTACAGGTCGAGAGCGAGGCTTTCCGTCTGTGTAAATATACGTTGGAAGCACAAATGTAAATGGGAGAGGACAATCACTAATTATCAATCACTAAAATTGATTCTACAACATTCCAGGATTCCCTGCAATCAAAACAGGTCTTTAAAGAAGTATTATTGATCTTCACAACACTCAACAGTGTGTGATTAAAACCAGCCCACTGGAGGGAGAGATTATTAAAAAAAACAAAAAACAAAAACAAAGTACAAGTGAAAAGAAATGCCACACTACTGATTCCCACACATTCAAACAGGACACGTGTTCTCTTGCAGGGACAGGCGGCTCGGTGCCTCACTGACGCAGCAGTCAGTCCAACTTGTGTTTTTAATATCTGCATTTTTTTTAACAGTAACACACTTTACTTGTTCAGCTAATATACCTTTATTGTAATGTTAAATTAGAACTGTAACTTACATGTACTGGGTCTGTCCCTTACTCTAACATAGAAAGGACCAGTAAGGGTTTTTTTTTTTTTTTTAATTTGGTATTATTTGCAGACAAGTTCGCTTTTATGGTTTACACACAGTAGCTTTGGATGAAGTTAGCAATTAGAGCTTTATACCACAAAGGGCTTTTTCAGTACTGCTGACTCTGTGCTATGAAAGACACAACATGACATTCCACTAAATGCTGAATCAGACAGATGAAAAAAGAGCAAAGTGTGGTGATGAACTGTTGGGAAATGGGTGTAGGTGGGCCTATTGTAGACTTGGGAGAGTGACTTGTACAGAAGCGTTAATATTGTGAAATATTCAATTTGCACTGCATAGGTTAAAACCTGATCTTAACCCAGGCTGAAGATGAGATGATACCACCTTAAAATATTAATAACATACAGTAGTTTTTGTTCAAACAAAAAGAAATTCAATTATTTATTTTTCTATTATTGACATTTGAATTGCAGACAGCGTAGAAACGTAGCATTTTTAGGACTAACAACCCCCTCTTTCCCTTTTTAATCTGTCTTTTTCCACCCTGTACTGACTTTGTAAATTTGACCTCCTTGTGGCAGAGGATGTACAGAAGAGACAGTTCTTTAACAATAGATTAAGTGATCTCTTACCGTCCTGTGGAAAGGAATTGAATGTCTACACTTAAGTGCGCTGCAATAAATGAGTTTGTGAACCGATTGAAAATGAGATGTGTCCTTTTTGTGTCTCCACATTCATGAGAATTTGAATTGTTCAGCATCACATGTGAGTATAGTGTTGTGTTGTCATTTTTATCCTCATAAACCTTTGGCATCTTCCTTACTCGTCTTTAATTTTCTACTCGGTATCAAAATTCCCATTTTCATGCTCTTCACTCGAGATTGCTTTTAAAATCACCGCAGGTCTGACAGTCGAGGGTCATCAGCCAGACCTTCAGCTCTTAATATTTTACAGAATATCCAGATACATTTAGAGGGCTGCAGAAATGCAGAGCCGCTTTTACTTCCACTTTCATTCTGATGTTCTCTGAGGTCAGCTTTTGTCCCGTTTACGCAAGAGAAGTGCTGCTGAGATACAACGGGAGCCATATCACAAAAACACAACACTGCAATATCCAGAATGACTGAAGATAAAAAATACCGCTATGCACATATGACACAGTGTTCAAAACACACAGCCCTATCCTAACAGCGGAAACAGGAAAAAAGGAGTCATCTCACATGTTTACAGGCTCTCATGATATATTTTATTTTTCGAGGGAGTGATCACACTTTAGTAGTGTATGACCTCTAGAGTAGAGAAAGACAATCTCAGAAGTGTAGGTGGGTGTGCTACAATATCCTTATTGCTTAGATATATTCTTTATTTTCAGAGTAGCAGTGTGCTTTTTGTATATTTAAAAGTGCACGCTTCAATAAACTGAGTATGGTTTAATGTCTGAGACAGAAGTGAATACTGGGAGTACATATTTTTACATTGTCCTTGAATAATGAGTCCATAAACATTTGAATGAGTCTGCTTTTACACTCATTTTGAAGCAGGTGTCTGTTTAATGCCCTGTTTTTTTTAACCTAAAAATATTCAACTCTAACCGTATCCTTCCGCCTGACAACATAGTTCTTCAGAGAGCCTCATGACCGAGTCTCCGGCGCGCATGAATCTGTCAATTAAAGGTTGCGCGGCCTCAGGTGCGCCCCTTCACAGCCTCGGAGCTCTCCTCCGCCGCGGCCTCGACCTCGACCTCAGGCCGGGAAAAGATGCCGCTGAGGCGGACGAGAAACGCGGGGAGCGGCCCGAGCAAGGAGCAGCTGGGCCGGGAGCTGAGACAGAGCCGGCTGCTCCTCTTCATGCAGCAGTTTGAGAAGGATGGTGAGGCGGTGAGGTGTGAGATAAATGTGTACATCCTCTGAGCTGGCCTGACCTTGTTATTTTTGTTTTTCTTTGGAAGCAGCGCAGGAGCGCATGAACGAGCTGGAGGACAAAATGGAGAACATGCTGGCGACTGTGGACAAAGTCTTCAAAGTGGAGCTGATGAAAATGCCCCCCTCTCTTCAGAACACGCTCATAGGGGATTTAATAAGCGGTGAGCCCTCTTCATCGTGCAATTATTCATAATTATACAGACAATTTACTGCTGCAAACGTGTTTAATATCCATCCACTCACCTGCCATCATGTCCCCTCTGTCAGAGGAAATCTCAGCCAGTGATGTGTCCATAGCCATGAAGGTGAGCTGAAGTCAATACAGTCTCACTTACTAACCTCTACAGGTTTTTTGTTTTAGTTTTTATCATAAAATCATAATTTTCACCTTTTTTTTTTGCAGAATGAGTCTTTTGAGATTGACCAGCCCCTCAGGAGGATGCCCAGTAAAAGAGGTGGGACTATTTTCTTAGACCAAGATGGACCCAACACAGCTTCAAGTCACACTTGAAATGAAACGAAATGATGAATTAAAATGATCTCACTCCTGTTTTTTTATTCTTAAAGTAAAATCAACTGATTCTTCACCGGCTCAGTCCACCCCAGCCCAGAGGTCCTCGTCCAAGACCTCTAAGGTAAGTTTACACAGTCTGACTGATGCAGTACATGCAACAGATGAATGAGACATTTTTATATTTTATTACATCTTTTTAGGGAGGAAAGGGGACCAAAAAGACCAGGACATTAGTTGGTAGTAACAGCACTGGAAATCTCAGGTAAGACTAGAGGTTAATGTATTTATATGTGGTGAATGAGTGTGGAAACATTTACATCAAACTTATTTTTTATTTGATTTGCTTTTTTTTCAGGGCATCATCAGTCACTGCCAAAAGAACCCAAAGTCGTGTGACCAAAACCAACGACCAGACTGTACAGCCCAAACGAAAGCTCAGGTCTGTCGCTGCCTTTTTAAAGGAGCAAAACGTGTTCTAGTACAGATATTGTGTGTGTATATTTGACCGTTAATGGGTGTGTACTTTTACCAGCTCTCAGTGAACTAAACTGAATGATGACTCTTGTCTCAGGTCTGTCGTCTCTGCTGGTGATCTGCACTGTTCAATGGCAGCCTCTGCTGCACACGTCACTGTAACCACCGCACAGGGACAGGTGCTTCACGTTTAATCTTTTATCCCTCTGACTTGGTACCTCTGTGCTCTTTTTGAAACATTTGACTAAAGCATTGAAAGTCCTCCAGGCCCAAGGGGACAATTTGTAGAATAGCTTTCCTTTACTGCTAATGTCAAGTGTTAAATAGACCTGGCTTATTCTCAGATGAGACTAACTTTTATGCTCTACGTGCGGTTCTCTTCCTTCCTAGACCGTCTGCTTTTCTGAGGAGACCAAGGATGAAATAAACTTTGAATTGCTGGATGATGTGGCATGGTGCCAGATCCAGAAGCTCACGGTAAAGAACAACGAATCTGTGATAAGCCTTTTAACATGTAGTGTCAAACATTTGAAATGTACAAATGTAACAACTGGTGATCTTTCTTTGTTAATTGCATTTTGCATGTTTAGAGTCTTATGGAGTATCTATCGAGGCGAAGTCGCTTTCAGAGATGAGGGAATATCTGCTGCTGTCTGCTGTGACCAGGATCATTCTCCACTAGTTTTTATACTGTGAAATGTATAGATGTTGGATTTAATACTTTTTGGATGTGCTAACAACTGTAACAGTTGTGCTTGGGTTGTCTTAGAGTTTTAAAACATAATAAAGCTTATTTATACTCATGTGCATGATTGTCAGTATAATTTCTATTTAGCCTGTAAATTTTTAAAAGTTACAACTGCTCATGACAAGCTTGAAATATACTGAATTTGCTTAATTTGACGATATGACTATTGTGGATGAACAGCTTATCACTGCAACATTAGTAATGTGAAAAGGGAGCCCTACATGTGAGACACAAAATTGGTGAACGTGATTAAATAAATGGCCAGAAGTTTCCCAGCAAATGTTGGTTAGTTTGTAAGAATGTCAAACTCTTAGAGAAACAATCAGATTCAGATGTTTATGTGGAAGATAGGACACAGTAAATGCAAATATCTGGTTACAGGAAATGTAGAAATGAGCACAAATCTTCCACTGAAATGGTGTGATTACAGAAAGCACTACACTTTTAAGTACAAAATAGCATTTGACAGAACTATATTAGTTTTAACATTGCATTCAACATTGTTTTTTTTTTTTTCAATGTGTCAAATTTTAGCAGAATATAGAACCATGAATCACTGCTGCTGCTTCGACTGTAGTGACTGCATCTCGACCTCCGTGGGCTCCTCTCTCTCTGGCTGGGTGGAGGGAGAGCTGGAGGACGTGGCTTGTGTGCTGCTGGCGGGAGAGGCCGGGGTGCGGGTCGGCTCTGGGGCCATCCGCGGGTAGAAAGGGCCGACCAGCCAGTTGAGCGGCGTGTTATTGACCAGGTAGTCCATGACGTGGTCGAGGGAATCTTTCATTTTGCCCAGCTGGACTTTGCTGCTGGTCAGCACGCTGTCTGGCAGTTCTCCCAGCCGGCTGGCCTTGCTGAAGTTGGTGTAGATTTGTGTGGCGGAGCGGCTGAGGGAGAGCACCTCCTGCTGGATGTGGTTGGGGAGGCCCTGCAGGCTGGAGACGAGGACCAGACAGGTGGTCTGGAGCTGATGGGTGAGGGAACGTGCCAGGGCCAAGGTGCGAGACTCGATTACCTGTGTGGAGGAATAAACCAGTGAAGAAACCTGTGTGGTGCTGATGAACTATGTCATGTCTATCTTTACTTTACGCACTGTGTCTGTTACCTGACGGTGTGTTTGTGTTCTCCTTACCTCTGCTTCATGACCATCCTCCTGGTTTGGGCCACTTGACTTCCACGACACCAAAGAGCTCAGCTTTTCGTTTACCTTCTGGTTAGCCCCGTCGATATTCTTTCTGCCATATTCAATCTAGAAGAACAAACATGTTTTCAGACATTCTGTGCTTTTAATAAGCCATTTTAGGACAGGCCCAGTCTGTTAAATATTCTTATATTTTATTTTATATTTTTATTTCTTAATCTATTTTTTTGTTGAGTGTCTCTTTTTAGCATTGTTTGGGGAGCCTGGGATTTAAGAATTTCATTACCAATGATTGCTGATGTAAATTATTGTGTAACAACAATAAATTCTTGAATCTTGAAATCTAGTGAGCTGTTTTTTGAAGCTTGTCCCCATTTCATGTTTTGGACAAGTATTTATGGACATTCTCCTTTTTGTTAGAACAAGTGCTCATTCATGTATAAGCAGACTGACCAGGTCAACGGTGGAGTTCAGCTCAGAAATGAATTCCTTGCTTCTCTGCTTGCCGTCCTGGATCTTGGCCACGGCCCTGGTGTATGCCCGCTTCCGCAGCTTGGTGGAAAGGGAGCCCAGGCGGACGTAGTAGCTTGGCTCCTTCTTGTCAAAGCACTGCACAGCTTTTGCCTCCAGCTCTGCTGTCACAAGGGAGGGGAAACATGAAATGTTGCATTTAAAATGATGGACAAACAACATATGATCCCTTTTTTACACGTTAAAGTTAGCTGGAGGCTTTAAAGCTGTGAAGAATGTTAGTCACAAGTCAGTTCCTTTAAACATGTCCATGTAAACCAACAATGTAAAGGATTGTTGTCTTTTGCTACTAAGGCAAATTTAGATTCTCAAAAGAACATAATCTCATAAATCCTGTTTTCCTGGAAACCAACTGAATGAACCGTTAACACCATACAGCTGACTTTTAGGAACTGACCTTTGATACAAGCTTAATATTAGCCCTTCTTATTTGTATTTGAATTACTTCGAGTAATTTAAGATGCTACATAAGATGTAGGTAGTCCATCTGGCAGCCCCACTCACCCAGCTCATCCTCAGTCAGGGGCAGGTACTGATCCACCAGACTCTCAGAGGTGCTAAGAGCCGTGTCCACCCCTGTGCTGACCAGCCGGGCCACTCGGCTTTCCATCACTGTGCTGACGCTCCCGACGACAACGGCCCTGGTCTTCTCCATCCCATCATGCACCACGCCCCGAGTCTTCTCCACGGCGCTGGTCAGTGTGTCTGAGACTGTGTCCTTGGCACCGGACACCGTGCCGGTCATGACATCTTTAGCGGTGGTTACCACATCCTTGGCGCTGGAAACAATCTGGGGCGGGGGACAAAAACCATGAGCAAATAAGTAGGAGTTTAAAGTAGGTGAGGAAACAACAGTTGAGAAAGACGGGACACAGGTCACGACTGAGCCGTCAGGATATTAACCCAAATCAGCCGACCATGACTGAGCAACAGCAACCGAGGACAACTGTGTCAGCTGCTGATCACCAGTCCTCTACATACCTGCTCAGATGGCTGGTGAAGAATCGGCAAGGTCTTCTCAATCTTGTCCAGACCTTTGCAGGCCAGGTCATTGGCAATGGCAACTGCAGGCAACACAAAAATGTAAGTAAACTGAGTGTAATAAGGCAAGCTGAAACATCCTCAATGAATAAATTTACCCTGATAATACTACGGAGAAAAGGGAATAAATGCCCCTTTAAGAGACTGAGTTGCACATCAGGATGTTTATAAGTAAAGAAAAATTGGGTGAAAGATCAGGATGAGTAAGAGCCTCAGCGGCCTAACCCAAACTTCCTGTTTCTTGCTGTGTGTGACTCTGGTGAAGCTGGTCAGCATGTAATCATCCTCACAGTTTCAGTTTGCTGGATTCAAGCCAGTGAACTCTAGAGGCCCTACAAACACTGAAGGGTCTCTTACTCTGAGGCTCCAGCTTGTCGATGATGGGCGAGGCGGTGGTGAGGACCACGGAGGTGATGTTGCGGACGCCTTGCTCGGCGGCCTCGCACACCGTCCTGATGTAAGGGTGGTTGTCCTTGGTGTTGGAGTACACGCTGGACACCAGGCCGTAGGTGGAGCTCACCAGGGGAAGGCTGCTCACCCTCGCCACCACATTCTGTCAGAAAATACACAGCGAACAGCGAGGTTAATGCTTTTTATTTGAGAAAAGTGTATCTGAACTACAGTGGAACAGACTTACAATCAACAAGGACTTTCTGTTCCTACTCCAATCAGTTTTTAAAGATCAATAAGAGAAAGTGGGCAATTACAGAAACTTTTTACATTCTATGTTACATGGACTTTGAGTGTTACATTAAAATGTAGAGAGAAAAAATAATTCACTTATTCTTGAATGTGTAGGATTACTTTTAAAAGGTCCAAGAAACCCCAAACTTTCTCAGCTAATACGAACAAATCACAGTCAGTCTTTCTGGCAAACTCACCTGGTTTGAGATAACTGCAGCTGCTGCCATGTCTGCTGAGACAAAGTCTGTGGGGAAAACAAACAACATGTGAGGTCTCTGTTCAAAAGAACTAAACAAACAATATCGACTTGTTCTCAAGAAACCAACACGAAGACAAAACAAACAAACAAAAAAAAAAACAGAGGTCTACTACTTCCGTATTACAGTTTAGTGAGTCTTTATAGCAACATTATAACAATAAAAGCGCAAATTTCTTAGGAAGTACAGCTCTGACGCCGTTCAATAAAAGAACTGAAGAGATACAAATAAAGACTCACCGATGGTTACGAGTGTATCCAAACTGTGAATGAGCTGACTGATACTACGTGAGAGGCGGCGGCTCTATTTATATCGCATAATTATCGCGAGATATGGCGCGCTGCTGTGACGTAAGCGCCGGTGTTTTCTGGGCCAAAGGTAAAAGGGGTGAAAGTTTATTCGGGGAATTCCTGCAGAGCCAGCCGTCACGTGGACGAGCTGTGACACACACCCGCATTACTTGATTTCCTAACATTTCATAAGCCGGCCTATTTTTTATTTTTTATTTGGTTCAAAGAGGAGTATTAGGGTTGTTTTTCACGTCATCAGGGTGGAGGAACAATAGGTTAGGTAGGTTGTAACACTAAGTATAAAGGCCTGCATTCATATACATACACATGGACATACACATATACATTAACACAGCAAGAGGTGGACTGAAGTGAAAGCAGTAACACCACAGTGTATATACAGTCTGTTACAAGAAAAAGTATAAAAGTATTAGCACCAAAATGTACTTAAAGTACTAAAAGTGTACTCATTGTGCAGTTTTCCCAATAATATATATGATATTATTAGATGATAACTATTGATGTGTTAACCGTTTGTCATTTTTATCTACGTGGATCAATAAAGTTTTCTTGGTCTGTCTAATTTTTTACAGATTGTCTGAGGCAAACTGATTTGTGATGGTGGTTATTACAAATAAAAATGACTTGAATCTGCAATGTAATGAGTGACAACAGTTGTCGAATAAATGTAGCGGAGTAAAAAGTACAATATTTGTCAATTTAGTGGAATAGCTGTATAAAGAAGCATACAATGGATATACCGAAGTAAAGTACAGGTACCTAAAACTGTACTCACACACTGAAGTAAAGAGTAAAGACCTGACGACCGAGCAGTGCAACATTTAAACATTATTCACTGAGATAATACAGGTAAAAGTAGATTTTTTTTAATATAACAACATTTTGGCCCCTCTATACCCCTTGACCCCTTGACTTTATGCCAGGCCTACCTGAAAGTCCTTCTTATTTCAGATGACACTATCCTTTAGAGGCTCGTGTATTCCTGAACAAATCTGTGATTAACCAAATTACCCCAGACAACTCATTCACAGTGAAGCTGAAGTTTTGGGCGAATCCTGGAGACAGTTGTCTGCTTTGTGTGTGTCAGTTCAGTGCTTTAAGTACACAGGACGGTGGATCAGACATGCCACCGTAAGATAGCCTGCAGAAGTGTGAAGGCACGCAGAATTTCTATAAAGACGATTATGTGCATACAGTACATGTTACACAGTACACTTATAAAATGTCTAACCTGAATAATGCCTTCCCAGTGTGTGTGTTTAGGCCTTTTTCACAGCAGGCACTTAACTACTTGTTTTGTAGTTTGTATGTATGTTTTGGATTATCCACCGCAGTTTTGATCACATATGAATGTTTAGTTGAGAACTGCGCTGAACACAAAAACAGCTCATTTTAATTCTCACAGTGGAAGGAAGCCAGAGCGGCTGTACACGTGCTCTCACGCTATTGATGAAAAAAAGGTGAGGTGATGTTTCTGAATTAATGCAAGAAATCTCACCAACACAACACCTCGCTTAATATATTTGCGATGACTAAATTCAATGGCCTGAACAGCACCATACGTCAGGGTTTTGCCCGCACATGAACAGGTCTGTGTCTGCCAGTAGCTCATCAGAGCCACATGTATGACTCTGTTTTGAATTTGAGAGCACCTCAATATCTTTGCTATGTGTCAGTGCTTTTTTGTATTTGTTATTAAAAATGTAAATGAGGTGTTAATGCGGTTTCTTTGGTACAACACATTTGGAAGCCAGATGGAAACACAAGCTTAGCTCAGATTCTCCATTTGGCAAACACACTGGGGTCCTGGATTTTATAGATGAACCCCTTGGGGCCCATTTATCAGCCCTAAATTGACCCCATATGAAAATGATGGCTGAAGGAAATCACATACTCTCATTTTTAATAAAAGTCTGTCTGAAGGAAGCCCATGGAAGACAAGTTTAAATAGATTCTCATTTATTTATTTTATTTATTTTTTAACTATGTAAAGAACACAGTGACAATCTGCTGTAATACGCTTTATAAAGGCCTGCACTTTCACACACACACACACACACACACACACATAGACAAATACACGTTTCATTGGATATTTATCTTCTCATATTTTATAGTCCACGTTATATATTCATTTAATTATATACCTCTCCAGACTTTGCACTTTGCAAAGCCTTCAGACTTTGTGTGATTTGATGTCAAGCAAAGTACAATCAGTTGAAGAATTATGACTCATCAGGATCACATGATGAAATCCACAACTTATGTACGGCATGATATTTAGCTTGTGATTATGAAGGTTATTTTACACCTTCTAAAATTTACAATAGGACTTAAAGGCTGACAGTAGAGTCAACATCTTTCTAACCCATAAATGGGAGAATATTGTGTTTTAAGGTCAAGTTCAAAGTGCTGAATGTTTAAAATTGATCAGACGCTTTCTGATCTGCACGGTTAAATGAAGTCACTACAGTTTAGTTGGGTAGCACGTCACCGCCTTGTGTCAACACAGTTTAAAGTGGTAGCGCCGGGGTCATTTTGTTTCAGTGTCCCAACTTGACTTGTATTAAATCACCTGAAATCCCCCTCTTGCTGTCTATCAGATAAAGGGGAAAAGTTCAACCCTCCCAAGGCCACAGTTGCAACACTTCAACTTTGATTCTGACATTCGAGTTTACTTTCTGCTCTCAGGAAGCATCATTTCACAATAGAGGCACTAAAAGTTGGAACTCGTTTTTTTTTTTTCTTTCTTTCTTTTTCTTTTTTTTTAGACTGTTACCATCCACTCAGGGTGAGCAGGATGCCAAGTTACTGTGAATGAAGTGATATCGGAAATGAATATGCTGCTACTCCTTTTAAACGGGGGTAGACAGTGAAAGCTATAATTTATTCAAACTTGAATGCATCTGTTTTAGCGTTTAGATTGTGTTCTGGTAGCAGCTTTTCCCCAGTTCCCATTGAACATTGGTCATTTTCATTCAATTCAAGGACCCCGGTACATGCTCACGAATACAATTAACCTTAAGCTCCTATATAATGACTGATAATGAATAATATAAACAAATCACATAACAAATCATATTGAATGACATGTATCACCGTAACCTGATGGCCAAACCACTCATCGGTACTGTGCCATTGCTTTATTTCATACTTCCTAGTATTTACAGATTTAAGCCACTAGATGACACCAAAGTAGACAAAGTCCTCATTCGTCATGGGCGTGTAGCTTCACAGCCTGTGTCTTCACCCAAATCTTTCCCGCCTTTGCCACCTCTTATAATGGATTGTTAGTTTTTAGATCAGGAATTGTGGTCAGTAGAGTTATCTATATTACACCCAGTGCTGTTACTGGTGATTTGCCAATAGGATAATTCTCATGTAGGTCAGTGGTGTTATTTTATGCACACAATATGGGGTATGCAAAATATGGTGCCTCAAATTATTTTAGGAAAACAAAGGAGGGAGACTGGTTTAACCCACAATTACATAATTCATTTATTTCAAAATATTAAGATTTTAGAAATGTTTAAAAATCTATATTTTTTATTTAAGCAATAAAGTGACATGCAACCAAAGGAAAATTGACATATAAGGCACAAGGGACCTTCATGCAGGATCTATAATGAGCTTTAGAAGAGAGGAAGCAGAATTAGTAATGGTGAGAGAGTAAATATATCCTTTAAAGACACATTCAATAGACATGTGCACAGTTCCAAACAGGACAGAGGCGGTCGTGATCTGAGCCGAGCCTCAACTGCTTCTCCCATTCTACAGACGGTCAAAATGAAAAGAGAGACCAGTCATGGAGGCTCTGCCCTCCTGTCTCCTGAGGGGCCTGCAGTGTGTGCAGGTGGCAGCGGGGGTTAGAAAGTCTGGCAGGACTGGAGAGGAGATCCTCATATGGCACCCCTCCATTGTGCCCTCCGAGACAGGTAGGGGCGCGGGCAGCGTGCCAAGGCTCCCCGTCTGGGTAATAGATACCTGTGGGCTACTGGGAAAGTGTCACACCTCCGGATCACACACAGTCAAAGGGCGCTGCGCGAAGAAAGAGTGCAGACAGGAAGAGAAAGACAGTGGGAGAGTGGCTGTCCTTTGATGCTCTTTAGATCACAGGGAAAAAGAGGCAGAGATGTGGCCTTGGAGCAGAGAAGAAAGGAGGTGACATGTCTTTGGTGCAGCGGTATGCTTTGGTTAACTCTACCCTCAAATGCTGCTGCTGTCAGACGGTGCAGCCTGAGTGACCACCACCAGTCTGCTGGACTGTCCGTCAAACCTGTAACAGGACACTGTGGATTCAATGAATACAGTGGGATTATCATTTGTTTTATCTCCATTGTCAGAATGACCAAAAGAAAAAAAGACCAAAGAACTGAAAAAAACGAAAAATACCTGAATTTAATCCGACCTCTATCATAAACTTGCCACGATTGATTATTTGGAGACTTTGGGGCAACAGAAACACACCACCACCAACACCATTGAAGCTAACATGTTGATGTTGTTGAATATAGGTTGTGTCTCTGGGCCCCCAATGAATGTAAGTGTATTATATTCAATAATATTAAGTACATTCAGTATGAACTCCCCTTTTGGCTTTGTTTTTGGTCTCCACTTACTTCCGAGAGCCCCTTAGCTGATAAATGCTCCATTATGTTCACCAGCTAAACTCTAACTTTGACAGTCTTATGCACAAGATTCAGTTCTTTACATGTGTTCTAAATGTATAAAACAACCTCAAATATCAAGGGACCAAGCCTAGACAAGAACTTTAAGGTCATATTCCTTTAAAACTTTGTTTTGTTTTGCAAAATAGAACATCTTAAATTTATGTCACTTGTGTTTTTGCAGACATTGTCGTCATGATTGCAGCTGTTTGCTGAAAGGCACCCATTATCTTTTATCTCTGCATGTGTTGAGTCAGGTTAAAGAATGCCTCTTCTGTTCTGTTTAGAATTAAACAGCTTTTATTACATTTAGCAAACAATAATAGCCCTTGAAAAACATGATACAGTATAATTATTGTAGATATTACCAGACCAACGTGGAAAAAAAACACGGAATTAATAGTGCTGCCATCATTAAGAAATGTCTGGGCTGTCATTTTGATCAAGTAGGGGAGGACAAAATATTGGCTGTGCTCTTGTTGTCAGAGTGAATTTACACCAGAATTTCGACATCTGAGACTGAAATAGCTGCAAGTTTTGTGGCCCTGCTGCTAAATTTAGCACTATTATTCTTCCCAGCTTCAACCCAACCCCGGAGCTGGGGAGGTTGTGTATGCAGAAATGAATTACATTTTAACAAGATGCCTGCCCTCTAGAAATAACCATTACTTCAAGCCTTTAATAAACAACAGACCTACGCAGACAATGTGTGTGTAGCTACAAAATAGACAAACACACAAGGCCAGGGTCTTGTTAAGCGGGGCTCTGTGCACCTGTCGGATGTAATCCTCAAATAATGACTCCGGCTCATTAGCTAAGACATCCAAGTTAACCGTCTGCATTTCCCACAGAGAGGATCAGAACAGAAAATGAGTCAACAACTATACAAGGTTAAAAGTGTGAGAAAAGGTCAGCGTGTGACCCTCATCTCACTTCGGAAACGAGATTCTGCGTGTTCCCGCGGGACCACACCCTCACTCTCCCACGGTGATGATGATTTTTATTAATGATTTTCTCAGGAAGGACCTGAAAAAAAAGACCTCATATTGCTTCACTGGACAAGCAGTGCAGTCTGTGAGGCACGGATATAGTAATTGCTAAGCCCGTCAGTGGGCGCTCGCCTTGAATGGGTCAGATGTTGGGTGAGAAAATGACCACAGAAGGTTATCCCTCGTGTGGGTCGGACACCGTCCCGCATGACCCCGCCGTGTTTCGTTTTCACAGGGCCGTGCTGGGATTAGCGGCCCGGCTGTTTGTGCTGGCAAAGGGGCAGCAATTCACAGCTATATTTTCTGGGTGCTGTTGCTGACAACCAGACTGAGTCGTAGTAATTATGATATAATTGAGAATGATCTAAAACCAAATGTCCGAGCGCCGCTGTCCGAGCCAGTGTTTACAGAAAACAGCTGCTTAAATAGGCACTTAGAAGGAATTAGAATAACATTTTTTATGTCCCAGCGTGAGTGTCTCTCTGTCTGTGTGCAAGTGTGCATATATGCGTGGGCTGGCTATTTGGGCACCTACACAGACAAACTCTTTGTTTTGGAAGTGTTCGCTTAAGTCTTCGGGGGCAGACGGGAGCCAAGAACAACGTGGGAAATGGGCCCTTGCTTCATCTCTGCTTTCTCTCCGGGCTTTTCCTTTGCAGTCTCTCTTTCAGACGGACATTCAGCTGGCCTCCAAAACAGTACCTGAGGCGTGCAGGCGTTTGAAGCAACCAAGGGAACGGGGCTTGGACATGAGAGAAGTCGTAATGGGAACCGAGTGGCAGCTGACAGCTGGGCCAAGCTGTCTGTCATTTCGCCTCTCCTCCTCTGTCTCTTTTTCTCTCTCGCATACGTTGTCAACAAAAGACGTGCGCCCGACCAGACCTCTGCCCAGGTGGTCTCTCCGGGTAGCCAATGGTCCGCAGCGCAGTACAAGATGCTGAAATCTGAAGCAACCACGCTGGCAGGAGGAGAATTCGCTGTGAGGTTACATCTGGGCCTACGATGCTTTAGCGTTACATGACCCTCAGTGCTTGTCATCTCCATTTGGTAATTAGGGTTTTTTTTTCCAAATATTCCAGGAAATAAAGGAGATGAGCCATGTGAATTTGTGATACAGACACAATGTCAAGCACATGTGTTTATCGGCATCCCCCATAAGTGTTATGGAAAAACCTGACTGATTACAGTGTAAGTATTATCTAAGCCATGTGATTCATACAACACCGGGAAAAGTTAAAGATCATCAAATGAGGTGCAGTAGTTACATATTTCATCCAAATTGTGAACAGACCTTAACCTTACTCTTTGACATCTGTTTTCCCTTTAAAACAATATGCAACTGAAAGATATCATTTATGTAAAAACCTTTGAAATTTGCAGTAGCTACTTAACAAGCAAGCTAACGTGTTGTTCCATTTGTCAATAAGAAGCACTAAGAATAAAATATTATATCTTATTATATACATTATTAAGGCATTTATATGGCATATCTCAGCCCCCAAACTGACTATTTCCAAGCCTACTGAGATGTCCGAGATAATATTCAAGTTACTCAGTGAGTGAACCAGCAGAAAACTCAATTTACAGTAAAGCTAGCTTGAGAGCTATCCATGGTTAGCCTCACTCTAAAGCTAAAACCTACTGATTTTCTGCTAGCTGTTTTCTGTAATTGAAAAAATGTCATTTTATTAAACTGACATCTTGGTAATTCAGTTTATTATACCACACGACTAAATGAGACAGTAGCTAAATCCAGGCATCATTGAGAAACCACATTATGGCAATAATTTGGGGGCAGGGGGGTGAAATAAAAAGTCCCAAAATGATGGCATCACAAGTTTTCTGCATACTGTAGCACTGCTTAGTCTTCGTAGTGCAGAAAAAAGTAATGAGACATAAGGGGAAAAACATGCTTGGGCACTTGTTTGCCCGATCCTCGTAGATGAAACTGATCCAGGGGATGTCTCGTCCTCTTCGCCGTAAATAACGCTGTTCAGCTCTTCTGCCAACTGGCCTGCAGCAGATTTACTGAAACAATAGACACCCTTATCCACATCATAACAGCGTCCTTCTCCGCTATCCTGTCTCTTTCTTTTTCTTTAGCCGCTTGATTATTTTCTTCAGATTTTTGCTGAGCTGGAATATCCACGGAAAATGTGATGAGGATCCATCAGATACTATATCTCAGGTTAACTTTGTCATTAGACGACAGGAAATCCAGGATTTGTGCAGTACGATGCCTTAATCCTCTTATGTGGGACTCAATGCCAGCGATTCACCGCTAAATAGTTTAAGCAAATTTATGAATATTCATCCGGCAGCATATTTGGTGTTGGCCGTAAGCTAGGATTTGTATGTAATTAGACACTTCCCTAAAGAAAGAAGGGAAAACCTTACACCACTGGGCGCTCAGACGAGCTGACTGATCATTGGCAACAGCGTGAGGAGTGTTGTGCCCACTGTCTACATGTCTGACTGGCGGTTCGTGGCATGATGCCCTCAGACGGCGCGCAGTGGACACGACATGCCTGACGAAACACGATGCCTGCAGCCGAAACAGATCCGCGCTGACAGACAGACAGGTTGCTGTACCCTTAGCGAGCCTGGCATTCCCGGGACACTGTGGCCCATGGCGATGGCAAGAGCCCCCCAGGTCTCTGGCATGAGCACACACACACACACACACATTCAGACGGTGTGCCAAATTCCACAGAGCCGTAAAGGCAATCAGGGACAGATGAGAAAGGCAACCGAGTCGCAGTAAACCACATGCCGGCGAAGTGGAAGCCATAACAAGGTGCCACAACAACACTCTGAGAGAGAGACTGTGTGTTTTGTGTTGAAAGGACAGTCTGCCATTTTAGGAAATATGCTTATTTACTGTGCTGCTGAGAGTTAGATGAGAAGCTCGACACCACTCTCATATCTGTACCCTAAAAATTAAGCTATAACCAGCAGCCAGTTAGCTTAGCTTAGCATAAAGAGTGAAAACAGGGGGAAACACTATCCAAAGATGACAAAATCCACCCACCAGCAGCTGTGAACCTCACAAAGTAGCATTTTGTATCGTGTGTGTCTTAACTCGGGCAAAATGCAAAGAGTAAAAGAGACAAGTTGTGGTTTTATGTGGGGCTTCGATGATGGGCTGTTTCTTCTCTGGGCGCAGTGACTTTCCAGAGTTGTGTCAACGCCGTGAAGCTGCTAAAAAGCCAGCAGAGGTGTCGGTTGTCTACAAGTGTTAATTAGTGAGCTTTGGAGGTGCTGGTGAGACTGGATTGCTTTTTTTTTTTGTTAGATTTGGACAGAACCAGGCTCGCTGTCTCCACCTGTTTCCAGTCTTTATGGTAAATTACAAGAACCATCGCCTATATGACAAACATACTCAAGAGTGGCATTGATATCCTCGTCTAACTCTTGGTAGAAAAAACAAAAACTAAATAACTGTATTTAAAAGTATTTTTTTTAATCCTGAAGAGTAAGTTGCTTTGTAAGAAAGGCTAAAACGCGTTTCAAAAATCTGTTAGCTGGCTCTTTAATGCAAAAACAAGCTAGCTGGTGTCCCGTGAAGGGCATTTTCTCTCGCTGGTATCTGGCAAATTCCTGCCCTCTCTTTGAACACATGTGACAAGCGATGCTTTGACTCTCAGGCCAAATATCACTGATCAAACAGCCATGTTTGGTGTCAGCCAAAGGGAGACAACTAGGTTACTCATATGAGGGGCACTGACCTGCTCCAAGTATGTTTAGCCACGAAACCAACACATGTACTGTACATACTGTGGCCCTATTTTGCACTTGTAAAGTCATACTTGTATGCTTGTGTTTACATACATATGAACTGCACAAGAAAAAGACACCTACCCCTGAAAAGGCCTGGACGTGTAAAACACTGAGCATCAGGCATCACATCGTTGCATTCAAACAAAAGATGTCAGCTAAAAGACTGTCATTAGCTGCTGCCTCAGCCCATTATTTGTCTTCCCACACAGAAAAGTCCCTGTAAGATCTGTTGAGCAAACAACTGACAGATGCTATTTAAGCTCGTAGAGTCCCTAAAAATACATTTGCGCTCGGGGCAGTTGATTTTGCAACTCCGCTGATGGAGGTCTTGGGCGAGTGATCCCAGCGAACATGTCCATCAATAAGAGCAACAACATTTGTAACATGAGGACGTGGCTTAGCTCTGCACCGCCGGTCACACTGAATGCAAACTATTCATGTCTTGAAGCATTATCTACTGCTTGCTACGGCTTTGTTGGGTGTCTGTGGTGCTCTTTGGGTGCCGGGGATGGTCAGAGTTCAACAGGAGGCTTGCCCAGAGTTTGCTCTTTCAAAGACAGTGGACTTTTTATGATGAGAGGCATGAGCAGGTAGGGCTTTTAATTTCAAGGAGCTATTAATGACGATAATTTAACCTCCGAGGTAGATAGGAAATAATCTCAACCCCCACCTTCAGGTTTTTTCCCCTCTAAACACTTACATTTCTATGCTCAGTGTGTTAATAGAGATTAAGCTGAATTCAAGCCTGCGTGTCAGGCAGCAATTCAGGTAGCTCATACCATACATACCTGTACTATTGTGTGGCTCTCAGAGGGCATCTTCCTCAGCCCTTTGAGCTCGGCTGAGGACAGATGACATTTTCTGGGAACATTGTTATTATGGTGGCTCTGCACAGCTTCAAAAGCGACAAGCAAGTCCTAACGCCCTACCAGTGCGGGCTGAGCTTCAAAGAACTTAATGTCCCTCACTTTAATGAAGGTATGAGATCAAAAGGAAGAGGAGTAACTGACCTCAGCCATCAATTATACTGTAATACTAAATTCCTTTCTTACTGAAGTGGAAAATGTTGTGATCCTTATTAAATAAATAAGAAATATAGCTTATTTCTAAAAATAATAGAATCACCACAAAATAGGTTTCCTGTTACAGTTCACTTACTGTACTCACAATATGAAACGCATCAGGTCAGGTCAGCGTTTGACCCTTTTTTTGGACCCACATTTCGGAGGTGTGGGAGGCATTCATGTCCAAAGATACAATGCAGACCTTCATTAAATACCATGAAAAATATGATTCTCACAACTAGAGGGAACTGCTATTTTTATTGGAGCCTGAAAGGAATGACATGGGTCTCATCAAGGTAAATCAGAAACAACAGCAGATTTCAATCATAGTGCCAGCAAAAGCCAAGAGTATGAACGTTTCATTCCATCCAGTTGATCTCAGTTCATAAGCGGTCGGAGCTTGATTCAGATAAAACTCTTCTTGACCTTAAATGGCACATGGCTGGCAAAGCTGGGCGCCTAACTTAAAAGACTAATACATTTCATACTTGTGACTAAATCTAAAGCTGCAAAAAAGTCAGTGGAAACCTCGACTGGTGCAGAGCCGACAACGCTCGGCCCACGTTCCAACTGAAGCCTGTTAAACTGCGGTCCACGTGATGTAGCTGGTGCGGCATAAAGAAGACAGTGGGGCATTTTTTGTATTGTTTAGGTATAGTTCATCTTTTAGTTGATTCAGTTTGTGAGATAGTACAGTTTGTGAGTTTGTGAGATTTGGATATTTGGATTACTAGATATTTACAGGGGTCATAAAAAAAGGGAACAGTTAATATATATTGGCAACTGGGTTAAATTAGCCTGGTGAAATGAAAGGAACTGTTCAAATGATTTGTTTTCTATCTTAGAGTTGGATGAGAGGATCACTGTCATGTAGGTATGGTAAATATGTAGCCGGACGGTAAGCCGAGCATAAAGACTGGAAGCAAGTGAAAACAGCTGATTGTCTCTGTCTGAAGGTAATTTTTTTTATTTGTGAGCTTTAAAGGTGCCAATGGGTGGACCTTTGGATTGATCCACGCTGTCGTTTTTTTGTGCTAAGCTAAGCTAACCAGCTACTGGCTGCATATTCACTGTACAAATCTGAGTCGATCAGTCATCCTATCAGAAGCTCAGTTATCTTAAAACAACAATATGTTACTTTTACACGCTGGTTTTTGTAGCCTGTAGATTAAACAAAGATAAAATGTGATTAAGGGAGTGTTAAAGGTGCTGGTGAGCAGATGTTTTTACCTTTGAAAAGAGTCAGGCTGCCTATTTCCAATCTTAATGCGAAGCCAAGCTATTGTAATGGACTGCTGGCTTCAACTTCACATCTACACATGCCCTCTAAGCTGCCCCTCCAGTGGGAAAAAACATTTTAAAATGCCCTTTAGAGTGCCCCCCCCCCCAGATGATGACACACAATGAAGAATATATTATAATGCACTTTACACAGCTGGTTCCCTTTTCATTTTCGTCCCCTATGCAAAAAGCCTGCTTTTGTCACAGTGTGTGAATGGATGTCTTGTAACTTATGTCCAGCTCAAATTGGAGAAAAACATGTGAGCAGAGACAATTTGGGGGGGGGGGGGGGGCATTGTGCAAAGTCAGAGACACAATGTTTCCAGGTCATTCTGTCCGAACCCTAAAAAGTAAAACCCCTTGTTGCAGCCTCGGATTTAAGACCCCTGCATCCGTCCGCGAAGCCTCCATCCTCACGCACAGGATGCGTGGAGCAGCGAGCATCTCTCGCAGCGCGGGGAGTGTGTTTCTTTAAGAATGTAAGGTGGGTGAGCCCCTTCTCCTGACGCACGCCTGGTATGCAAACATAAATTTAGCAGCAACGTGTTTGCAGTGGGAACAAAATATCTGGAAGCGACCGCGAAGTGTCATGTCGTCTCCGGCAGCTCTCGGCTGACTTTTACCTCCTTTCTATCTCTCTGTGTCTCTCTCTCCCTCTGTGTGTGTGTGTGTGTGTGAAGTGGAGCCGGAGGAGCGCAGCGCGGAGAGGAGATCGGACCTCTTTCTCCCTGAGTGAGAGTGACTGGACGGGGACCCGGACCGGGATCGGGACCGGGGAGCACACAGCTGCTGTCTGCGGGATCCGTGCAGGGATGGCGCGGTCCACCGGACTGTGGAGCACCGGGCTGGCTCTGCTCGCCGCCTGCGTGGAGGTAAGCCGCGCTGCTCCCCTCAGATTAATGCCAAGTTTGATCCAGTCATTGAGGGCTGCGGAGGAAGGCGCGCCACTTCACTCTGAGACACGCGTTTGTGCTGTTCGAGGCTATTATTTTTGCTCAAAAGACATCTGACCCCTCATCCAGTTTTGATTTGCTTTCATTTATTGAGAAAGTTAAGGGAAAACGAACTCCTTTGGGCATAAGTGACACTTGTATTACACCCATCCTGCATCATTCTCTAATTTCACAGATTTATACCAACTTATACCAACTAAAATGACCTGTTTTATCTGTTTGTTATTTTAACCACTGAAATAAACAAATTTTAGATGATTTTATGTGATTCTTATATATATAGAATAGGTTTCTCTTATAATTCTGGGCTGTGTTCAGTGGTTCTCCTCTTCCTCCCACTGATGCTGAGGCAGGTCCAAGGCTGCAGCACACTGCATGAGAGGTCTGAAAGAAAATATACTTTCTGATAAGTTATGTAATGATAATAAACAGAAAATAGAGGAAAATGCGAGACAGTTTGACTCTGACAATATGTGGTTAAACATGGGGCGATTAGCTGTGTATTTAAAGCCCGTTATGTAATCTAAAGTTGAGTCACAACTTCCCCTCACCTTGCAATGTCAGACATGAAATTTAACTGAGAGAACCTGGGTCATCTGAAAGGTCAAAGCCTATCAGCCCTGCGTTGAACAAACTGTCAAAATCAGTCCTCTCAGCTTACGCCAATCGCCACTGGAGTACTTTTACATGTTATCTCCTAAAAGGCCTGTCATGCATTCTTCACGCAGGCCAAGTTGTGTAAAAGCTGACACATGCTGCACAACGGCACGGCAAGAGCTGAGCAAGAGTTTTTCAAGTGGGGCACAAAGCAGTTGTTTAGCCCCGCAGACAGGTTTAATGTCTCAAACAGAGGAGCGGGACGCCACTGTCAGCATGTGTAAATGACCACGACAGGTGCTAATAGCACTTCAAGGTGATTTGGGCTTTAGACACCCTGGCTAGCCCGCCCGAGCACGTCCACGCTGTAATCAGCGAGTGTCTGTGACAGAGAGAAGCGCTTGAGGCTTTGCAGCTCTTTCCAGGCCAGTGTCCAGTGCCGGCCTCATTGTGTTACAGTTTAAATATTGGGAAGAAAATCATGAAATGGCACATAAATGGAGAGCCAGTGTGAAGCTGCTTATGTAAGACCTTTTGATTACATTTTCATGATTATCTGGAGAGTGTAAGTGATTGACTGGAGAGTACTCCTTAGAATTTGGACAAAACTGTGTTTAAGATGTTTGGAACATGTTGGCACAGAGGGAGGTGTGTTTAATTCTCCTACACTAACAGAAATTAAAAAAGTGTATTATAACCTATTTTTCTCAACTCTGTGAGCTTTTGAGTTCAGCGTCTGGTGATACGCCCTCACATTGACTTCTGTGTTACAACAAGCGGTGGAGGCTTGATTGTTTTGCGTCTCTGTCACACAGCGAGACTGAGTAATGACTCGGGAAATTTTTTGCTCAAGTGGTCATGATGAGCTTTCCCATCTGTGCAAGGTGTGACTTTGTGGCATGAGTCAGCACTGGACATGGATCTGTTCACACACACACCAGAGTGATCCAGCGCTTTGCTTCAGAGACTGGGGGGGATCAACAAGTGCTGCCTCCCGGGGTCTCTGCTATGCAGTGGCCTTTTCTTTTTATCCTCGCTCTCAGGTCAAAGTCTCTGCATTTCTATCTGACTAAAGAATAAGACTCTATATTTGTGTGTACGGCTGTTGGAAGTTGTGTGATTTGTGTGTGTGGGCCAAATGGCCTGTGGCTCCAACCCTAGATGGAATAGGCCTTCCTTTGTGGGTGACATAATGACATACCTCCAGTGATTCTTGGAGGGTCTCGTTGCTCTCACTCTATTCCCTTGATTTGTGCAGCAAAGTGGAACCTTCCAGAAACAGTTTTTCCCCTTTTTTTGCTGGCGTGTGGATTTGAAGGTGGTTGTGTGCGCAGGAGGCTGTGCCCTTAAAAGACACTCAGGCATCTCTCTCAACGCCGAGGTTTGCGATGATTTGGCACCTGCCAGTGCGACGGAGCGAAGCAAATCCTCTTTGTAGTATTTACATTTTTATTCTGGCACTCGCCTCTCTGTGCTTCTCTTCGCTTAGGCTTTTTTGTGCTTCTTTTGGTAAGATTAAACATTTCTTAAGTATTAAATCTTCATGTCATAATTTTGTCAGTTTGACTCATTTGGTCTCACAGGTTGGATTATGCTGATTTCAGTCACCAAACTCCGGGTGTCAATAAGTAGAATAAAAAATGTGTTTTGAATTGTGATGATATTAGTTAGTCCTCTGGATCATTGGTCTTTGTCACACATAAAACATATGTTCATGCAAAATTTCAAAATGGTCTCTGGTTAAAACGTGCAGAACGTGTCTACATTCATGAATTTTTATACATGCACGCTAGGGTAGCTAGTGTTAGCTAACGTTAGCTAACACCACTGTGTAACCTTAAAATGCATTTGTCAAGAGGCGCAAGCACAAGTAGAGAATTGGTTTTTCAGTTTTTTAAAATTTAGGTGAATTTGTCAGGCTATGCCTCTTAATATCATTGCTGCAAATAACCTGTCAATGATATCTCTATTGAAGTGGATGAACTCTCCTTTTGGGAGTTATTGGTAAACGATGTGGTTTATGGTTTTTGACACATGATGGATTTAAGCCAGCTGCCAGACTTATTCACAGTGTATGGCTGCCACACTCGCTACATGCCTTTCTTCTAATTACTCAGCTGGAATTCAAAAGGAAATTAGCCACAAAAGCAACAGATTTTGATGTTTATTCAAGGAAATGGTCCCTCTCAGAGTCTTAATGCAGCGAGCAGGGTGTATTGAAGTGCTCAGGATGGGGAGATGGGGAAGCTTTGGGGTCTAATGGCGGGATTAAGTGGGGTCACGGTGTGCAAATGGTCCCAAGTGGTCGTCCGTCAACAACAACATCTCTGGTTCTCCGAAACACGCTCCTTGGCTTGATTGCTTGATCATACAGACCACAAACTATCCAATTAGCTTTCACGAGTGCCTTTGTTGTGGACGCAAGTGGAATGGGAAGGGAATTAATTTTGAGAGGGACTGGTCCCACTTGAGGAGGAAAGGAAAGGGCTTCAGAGAACATCTGGCCAGTGATGGATGGATGGAGCAAGTTTTTGGAGTGCCTTAACAAAACCGAGTGTTTTCAGTTACGCTGAAAAAGCCTCCATACTCATCTCATTGTTCCCATCTGGGCTTAATCTGTGGAGTGAGACCGAGGGTTGCTTAGTGTGGAAGTGCTGAAGTGTATATGTGTGTGATGTTATTCTCAACCCAAGGCCAAAATTCACCGGTACTCATGTTTGCGTAAATTGCCAAGGTACCCGCAAAAAACTTTTCATGAAGCACTTTGGGTCTTCCTGGCGCAGTAGCGGTGTTTCCTGTGTTGCTCTGCTCAGGTGTACCGGGATGCTGCTCTTCCAACACTGGAAGTCAAGAGAGCAGGCGTTCATCTCCATAGAGCCGAGCCAATGAGGAAAAAGTCCTGCAGGAGAAAACAAGACATGGCAGCTTCTATTGGATGTTGTGTCCCAAAGAAAGTTCAGCTTCAACAATATTTGCAATAAAGCAACAGCAAAGCTTATATCTAGCACTCATCTCCAATTTGTCTTTTTTCCTTCACTGAAAATCCTTCGGTTCAAAGAAGCCATTGTACGGATACAAAATCGCCAATCAGATATTTCACGAATATGGCATGACCAGAGAATAATATTTAAAATTTTATCTGGCTAGCGGCTCGTCTCTGGTATTGTATTTAAAAAGGGGCTGTTTCCCCTCGGCAGTCCAAGTGATGATGGACACCAAGTGAAGCAGAAGATAAATGAAACCCGACAGAGTGCTTTTTTCTTTCATCTTAGAAGCTCATTTTTTAGTTAAATTAATTGTTTGACATCTTGGGAAATATGCTTCACCTTCTGGAGGAGAGTTAGGGAAGAGCGCTGATACCACCCTCTTGTCCAACTGCTAAAATTGAAGCAAGGGCTAGGGGACGATTAGCTTAGCTTAGCATAGCCAAGCTAGCTGTTTTCGTTTTTCTGCTTCTAGTCTCTATGCTAAGCTAAGCCAACGGTCCCCTGGCTCCAGCTTCAAAATAAACGTACAAACCTGGGAGGGGCATCGATCTTCTCATCGAATTTTCGGCAAGAAAGCGAAAAGACTTATTTCGAAACTGTTCCTTTCAACATCAGGACTTGATTAACAAACCAGGCCATGTGAAAATTGAAAAGATGTGGAACGGAGAATATGGCTTTTGCCATTTCCCCTTCAAAATCTTGTGGAACTTGATAGTGTTGTTTGCCTTTCAATCACTTGATGCCAAGTTCTAATAACACGCTGTGACTGACTGCCCGAAGCAGCCTGTGCCAGTAAATGGCATAACTCGCTGGAGTCGTGTTGCAGTGTTGTGCCAGAGTCTGTGCAACAGGGCGTGTTGTTCAGATGACAGTATCAAAAAGCATAATGAGTTTCGGTGCCTTCATGTGGCTCTGAGGAAATTGTATTAAATATGTCTTATTGTGCCACACACTGTGCAAAACTCTCTGATTTTATAACAGGCTGCTGTCACGCATTGATAAAGATCTGCCAGCAGATGGCAACATTACAGCAGAAGGACTTCTTGTGTCCAGTTCAGCAGTGATGGCCTCTGTAGCTCCCACGCCCATCACAGATACTCGGCTCTATTGTGATTTTGCAGGTGGCTGCCCTCCGTCCCGCTCTCTGTTTCCTCTGGAGCCCCTCGCAAACGTATTTGTTCCTTCTTCGCGAGGTTTATTTGTCATTGCCGAGCTTGAAAGCCGAGCCGCTGGCATCCTGTTCCTCTGATGAAACATCTTGGGCTCCATCTGTGGCGAGCCCACGTCCCCTCCATCAGCGTGATTGAGCGCTGTTGTTTTATCCTGTTGTGTGTTCCTGGACGCCAGCTCAAACTTCATTTGCAGCAGCCGGGGCCCTCCGTGCATCATCTGGCCTGCACATTTCTCACACACGGCCAATCTCAAAAGCCCCGGAACCTTACAGTCGAGCCGCTCTGCTTTGGCTTGAGCACATGCGTCTAGCTCTCATCTGTTCTGTCCTGCCCCGGCCTTGACCTCAGATCTGTCCCGGGGTGGGATTGCAGCGGGAGTGCCGGGGAGTGGTGCTAACGAGAGGGGAGAAGGAGCACACGGGGCCCCTCTTATGACGCCTAATTAGAGGGGAGGGCAGGTAGGAGGTGTGTGTGTGTGTGTGTGTGTGTGCGTGTGTGTGTGTTGAAACAGTACTGGGGAGGATCATCAGGAGAGAGGAGGAGGCCTGAGCGGACATTGCAAAGGGAAGGAAAGAGGAAAAGAAGAAGGAAGAGGGGAGGATAATGGAGGCAAAAAGGTCAAGAATGGTAGAGAAAGAGCGGAACAGGACAAAGGAAAACATCTGAGAAATGTGCAAGACAATGATGGAGTCAACTTAGAGGACTAAGGGTAAAAAAGTACATTTTTGTGGGGGAAAATGAGGTCATAAGCATTGATGCGTTAATATGAAAAAATAATGTGACATACAGATCACACAAGCCAAGACCTTTAACAGATGCAGCAGGTGAAAAAGGAGAAAAAATGAATAATGTCTTTGTCAATGACCAGGGTTAAATAAAACACACATGTCAAACATAAACCACACCGAGTGCCACATGGAGGACACAGAAGAAGAGGGGAATATTAATTGAGTGATGCTGATGTGGATTTAGGTGCGAGCGAGCGGAGCAGGGGACACACACAGACACGAGGATGTCTGTCGAAATCGGGGAGAAAGGGGGGAAGCGATATTGATGGAGTGAGAGTGAAAGAGTTGCGCGGAGCGTGCACGGGGAGCAAAAGGCCAAGCAGGAGTAAAGTCGAACAAACCCGGCAGCATAAAAGTTGGAAAGTGAAACATAAATATTCAGCTGTAGCTTCTTGGAGAAAATGGAGTTGCAGTAACTCCAGATCCACTCACTGGTTGACAGGCATGAAAAACAAATACATCACCAGTTATCTCTCTCACTGACCTCACTCCTTGTGGAAAAAGGGGAAATGGAGGTTGCGTTTGAGCGTATGAGAGAGAAGTTGTTGTGTGTAAAAGGAGGAGGGGTGGGAGTAAGACAGCTAGATCCAGTGGAGACATGATTGACTGAGGGTCGGCGGCACTGGTGCCTGACGGGGTCTCCACGGCTGGCTGCGGCGAATGTTTGCGAGGCTAATGATGCTTTCTGGTCTTAGCACATCTGCTTCCACCATGTGGCCACATGTGCTTCGAGTAAACGCTAGGCCGCCACGACTAAACATCGGAGACCCTGTTACAAATGATGTGCTATCAGGATTACGATACGTACGCCCACAGAAGCAGATTGATGAGCGTTTAATCGGGCGCGCTCGCAAAGTGAGTGCGTGTCTGATGCATTGATCTTTGTGTAAATGTGTGCGCTTCTGTGTCTGTAGACCTTCACTATTTCCACCAATCACACTAACAGGCAGCGGTGGCAGAAGTGTACAGTACAGTAGCAATATTACACTAGAAGAAGTAAAAGTACTTGACTTTTATATATATATAGTTGTTTTTATTGTTGCATGCAGAGCCTGCCTTATCCACATGGTGTTCAAACACTGTATGCACAAGGGATTCTCGTGAAGCAGTGAATGCACAGATTGTGGTCTTGTGCGAGTGTGTTTGTGTAAAGTGCAAAGTGTATCTTAAGTGTGTTTATGTGTTATTTGTAAGTACGCGGGGGAGGGGGGTGTGAGAGGGCAGGTGGGCGGTCATGGGAAATAAAGGCAGCTTTACATTCCTTGAAAATGTACAGTGAGACCTGTAATAGTGGCCGAGATTTGTTAGTAACATGTATTGTTGGCTGTATGGTCACATTGTTTCAACCCAGAAAAAGACATCTCTGGTTTAAGAAGTAGAGTTTTCACTCTAGCGGCAGGTCTGAACTGACAGTGAACTCGACTGTGAACTTTTAAACAGGGTTTATTTAAATTTTTATGCTTTTCAAAAAGCCTGTACAGTCTTGTTATTTGTATGTCCTGCGGTGATTGATGTCTGACCTCTGGAAATAATTACCCCTGTGAGAAAAAATGCACCCGCAGGTCACCGTTGTTTTCGGTGCCACTGTGGAATTTCTGTCCCAGCATACCTCTGTGCGGTGACATCATCCACAGCGGGGTCTCGCTCTGATCTCACCGGGGGAAGCGTGCACGTCTCAAAGCACGTGTGGCTTGTTTGAATCTGTCGTGGATCCGTGTAGTCCGAATCCTCTCAGCGACTCCCCCTCCTCCTCCTTCCCTTGTCTCCCCGATGACAGGTATGCGGCTCGAAAAGTATTTGGCAGCCGTGACCTGGAAAAGTGCACATTTGACATTGAGCATGTCACTCGCCCTTCACTTTCCCCACTCCTCCTTCACATCAGTGGGACGTAATGCGCTTTTAAATAAGGCCTTTTTGTGTTATCAGCACTGCTTCTTCTCTCATCTCGGCGCGCTTTCGCCTCATAGCTGGAATAGTTGGGATTGTGGTGACCAGGTGGCCTGTGAAGCCACCCAGATGATACGACAGATACTAGATACCCCGGCTCACTCTGAAAGATCCCGACCTGTGTGTTCAGATCATTTAAGCTCGACGCTGAGAGACGGGTGGGCTGACAGACGGAGAGACGGGCAGACAGACGGATGGTGAACGACCCGAGAGCAAGGTGCAGGTGAAACAGAGCAGCGTACGTCTTTCTCCACGCTGACGGTTCTTGTTAACCTCACTGACAAGGTCTCTCAGCACACTCTCCGCCTCAGTCTGGGAGTAACCTGACGAATGACATCTGTCAAAATATGATGAAATGAAGAGAGAAATGAATTAAAAATAAAATAAAATGTACTTGATCTTAAGTATTTCATTACATTGCATTCCTTAAATTGCACTACTTTGCACTGCGCAGCATTTATCCAACAGGTAGAGCAACAAGTTAAAGATTTAGAGACATAAGACATCATCAGTTGATAGAATTTGTTCCATCTCAATAACTGCAGGAGGCCTGAAGAAGTAAAACTTTCACATGATGAGGAGCAGAACATAATTTTTTTCTTCCCTGTCCTGTGAATAATTTCAGATTAGTCTGCCACTAAAGGCTTATATTCATTTTTGATTTATCTCTTCATGATTTTTGTACTTGTTTCATCTTCATCTCAAGTGTCTTAAACTAATGACACTGGCCAATCAAAAACACAAAGTTATTACATATTACATCATATTTGTGTACATCATGTTTTAAAAATATTGAAAAACATAGAAAAGCAAGAAACCGTCATATGAGCAGCTGTAGTCTGGCTGGCATTTTACTCAAAAAATTACTTATCTGCTATAAAATTTGTTGATAAACTTGTCAACGAGTTGATAAAATGACTAATCCTTTCAGCACGAATATGATTAATCAAGTGTCTAATATGTGCGGTCTTAATGTCCCTGTCAAAAATGTTTTTTCAACAGCTTTATTTAATATGTCTGGCTGAACAGAACTTAATAAAAATAAGCTGTTTGAGATTTAGCACCACTCGGCAGGGATCCCGAGTTACACCTCAGCTAAGTTAATGTCCCATTTGGGAGTTTGTGTTTTCACTCTAGTCATAATTTGTTTTCCCTCATTGTCGATTTATCATAACTTGGAGTGGTTTCAAAATAAAGACTCTTCTGTTGTGTCATCTTGCACAAAATGAAGTGTTCAGCTGAGAGCAGAGGGTCAGTGAAATCAGCTGTTCTTACTCTTGACCTCAAGAAATAATCTCATTCGATAAACCTGCTGACATTTCTTTGTTTCTGCGGGGAAACATCTGTCTGTTCATCTGTCACACTCAATATTTCAAACAATATTTCTTCCAGGTGCACGCTAAGCCATTTTAACATCACGCCACCAAATGGATTGTGATAAAACCCCTGCAAATCATGTCATCGCAGTGCAAAATAAGGTGACATAATGCCTGAGGTGAGCTGCGCCGCGCACAACATTTAGTCTAATGTTGACTTGTTTTGTTAGTGCGGCGGGAGGATGGAATGAGGGAGAGGCGTTTGACTGACGCGGAGAGACGATGGGGATGTTGTTCACTGACAAACAGCACAAAGAGTGAGCGTGGAGCCGTTTGTGCCCTCCTTCTTAGCGCATCAGCACCAGAGCGTGTTGGTGAAAGATGTGTGTGTGTGTGTGTGTGTGTGTGTGTCTGTGTGTGTCAGAGCGAGACAAGTGCACTTTCGCTGACGTTGATTGACAGGAGGGCGCAGCAGGAATGCGCCTGGCTGCAGCTCCTCTGTGGGACAGGTACAAACCGCTCTATCATCGCACGAGAGAGTAATCGTTACGGGCAAATCATTACATGATCAGAGGGAACCAAGTCTGTGCCAAATATGCACAGTCTGAGTTTTTTTTCTTCTTTTTTTAGGATGGAGTGGGGGTTAAAGAAAGAGGTCAGAGAAAGACAGATCATAATCAGAAAGAAAGAATGTGTTTTAAGACGAGATTAGTGTGACAGGTGGTGGGGTCGGTAACTTTTTGGGGACACTCTCAGTGTTGGGATCTGAGTGTTAGAGTAATGGGATTACTTTTTTCAGCAAGCCTGGCACAGCTGGATGTGCAGGGGCGTGGTTAGCTAACAAAGAAAAGAAATGTGGCCCCTGGTAACCCCAAAGTTGTCTAATTTTCACGTTCATAGCTGGCTTCATATTGTTACCTACATTAAGGAATCACCTGGTTTTGTTCGGAGTTGGAGCTCAGGACAGCTTCGTCCAGTCAGCTGGGCTAATGTTAAGTTAACTGTAGATAATCAGGTAAGACACAGGGTAGCGGCTTGTTCAGCCTCAGTGTTTTGTTTTGTGTTTGAACACATGTTAAGTAGATATGACAGGTGGTGCGGAGGATTTGTATGTTTGAAGGCATCTTAGATGGAACTGGCCTGAGTAACAAAAGCAACGTGTCTAGTACTGTAACTAGCTGCTTGAGTAATTCAGAATATATGAAAATAATGCTAAAATGAAAAGTAATGTAATGTCAGGGAAACATATCCCTGAAGGTATTGTGATTCAGACAGCATTATATTATAGTAGAGGAATGAATATTTTCATCAAGGCTGACACATGAGAATTCAGCTCAACTTCAGCCATGTCAGCCGACACAAATCAGAAGTAATGCTATACCTGCTATGCAACAAGAGAAAAACCTTTCTCTCTTCAGATGGGGAAATAGTTTTTGATGTCTGCACCCTTATCAGACAGTATCGGTCACTGTCCTGAAACCTAATTCTGGCAATGGCTCATCGAAGGAAAAGGAAAGAATAGGTCTTTATAAGTTAGATTTTCACCAAGAAGGAGTTTAATTTGTCTTAATACAACATTGTCATTATTACAGATGCACCAATGTCAATGATGCATTCTCAGATCAAATTTATTATAACGAAGGTGCCCAACACATGTGAATCTACATTCTCAGTGATCTGTGATTAAACATTCACCCGCAGAATGTGACGGCAAACATCCTGATCTTATCTGATCTTCAAACTGTCTGTTTAAGGAGAGGAAAAGACAGTCATACCTCGCTGAACCCAGGTTATGGTCCATTGATTTGTGCACCTCAAACACACACTTCTTGCAGGTCTATCAAGGTCGATAATGGGCGAACTGAAGTAGTTTATATGCTCGTATTTGCTGCTGTATTTCCCTCCCATGACTTGCTCGGTGCAGTTCGACACGTGATATATGATTCTGAAAATAATCCTTGAAGTGTTTTTCCTATCAGCTCCACTTTTCGAAATACCGCGAGCGCACTGGACCTAGATTGCTTTTATGTTCCGAGTCCCTTAGCGTTCTACTTGAGCCGCTGCGAAGGCTCAGCAGACTGCGGGGAGAAGACGAATGGGCCCGTGCATCCAGAGGAGGTGACATAAAACGCCCATAACACAAACTGGATAATGTAACTGGAATAAATCTGTAGAAATTGGCAAGTTTAATTTTCCCATGGCGTGAAACATGTTAATCAGAAGCCAGAGTCGCGACAGTTGGTCGATCAATCAGCGCGACAGTTTGTCCGAGCACATTACAGTCCCACCTAAATGTAGCTGGCGTGGAGACTTTTTTGCACAACAGGTTTGGAATTTATTGCACTTGCCCCAAAGCTAACAAAATGCCAGTCTCTCACCTCGCACTGAACGATGCTCACTCGCCCCGCGTTAATATTACAATATGCGGTTGTAATTGCAGCGGCTTAATCTATGCTGACAACAAATATTTTTGCAGGGGAATATTTTCCTTAAAAACCAGACTCGGCTTGCAGACCGCTAATTTACACAGCAGATGTGGAGTTGGGCAAAGCTAACAAAACATTTAGGTTTACAGGCGGCTGCGACACGGAAAGACAGCTACACGAGTTGCAATATAGAAGGGTGGGGCTGTTCTGCAGAGCATTTTAGCCACTTGAATAGTAAATGAATCAAAGCATGTACAGCAGAGGTATAAAGTTATTGTTTGCATGTAACGCCAGCTGTTAAGTAACTGGATCTGCCGCCGTGTGCAGGTGTGTCAGGCAGACACACCGCCTTGAGGTGCAGCGGAGGATGTAGGTTCATGTTCAACAATGTGTGCCAAAACTGTCTCGCTTGTCTCAAACTTTTTTTTTTTTTATCTGTGCATCCATGTGTGTCTGTAATACAACCTCGGGTGATTCTTGCCCCGACATGCCACTATCTTTCGGGCCGCTGTGAAAGTAAATATGCAAGTGTGAGCTTACACGTCTGCATTTTCATTTTGTTGTCTATCTTTTTATCTGCTTGACATATTTGATTTATGTCTCCCTGTTGTTTGGGATTATTAAGAAAGCCCAGCAAGCGGCGTAAAGATATATTCTCATTATAAATCCCCGTTTTATTTCCTCTTGTTAGGGTTTGTGCACTCGTAGCAGTTTAGGCTTTGCTCCACTCTGCGGCCTTGCGTGCCCACTGGCTGACTCGCTTAGCTCCCGCTGAGCCGTGCTCCTGTGTGTGGGGGTTCATCCACAGCCTCTCCCTTTTCCTGGCTCTATCCTACTTCAGCTCCCAGGCTTCCTGCTCCTCACAGGCCAAACTGAGACAGATGACCAGTGTGTGCATAGGCCATAGGTGTGCGTGCACGCCCTGCAGGGACCCCACCCTCCAGGCTGCTTCTTCCTCTGCAAGTGCACTGCAGAGTACGGGCGTGGATCGGGGCCACTGAGGGCAAGATGATTTCCTTTGCTGCGCTGAGAGCAAAAGACAGAGAAATAGAAATATGGCTGTAGTTTTGTCCAGAGGTAAGCACATTCTCAAGTTTGTTTTTTGTTCCAAAGAGGACGAGGAGCCTTCATGTTTATTTTACACCTGGCCTTCAATCTGTGGAGTGTGTGTCTGTGCACATCACCAAACTTTACAGCCCAATTTTACAGTGCTATCTGATTGGAGCCGTACCTCGAACGCAGGCCGAGCCAGTTGTTGACAAAGTTTCCAACTGCTGAGATACATTTGGAAGGATGTTTCCCTGCTTTTATGTGATGATCCAGGGCAAAGGACGGATTGCTTTTCTTTCCGCTGCTCTAATCCAGGTTGCTGCAAAGGGCTTGGCCAGTCAGTTCCCAGATTTAACAGTGCAAATGAACCCACTAATCACATACACACGTGCGCAGCACAGCAGATCGCCCGAGTAGGTAGGATCCTGCGCCTGCCAATCAGCGACTGACATGTCAAAGGTTATATGGGTCAGGCTGGCGGATCCAGCTGTGCGAATCGAGGACTTTCGCTCTACGCAAGAAGCCAGCTTGGCTCCTGGACCCTCACCGAGCTTGCATGCCCCAGAATGAGATGACGCAAGTGAATCAGGGCAGATCCACCACTTGTGTCTCATTAATCAGGCACACCCAGCTGTTGTCGTAATGCTGCTGTGTGCATGGCCCTTTCGTCCTCTCTTACTTTATCAGCAGCACTTGGGCAACTGCACCGTGGCAATAATTATCTCTCTCAAACGTTTACTCTTAGGAGGCAAAAATTCAATTAAAAAACAAAAACCTTACACAATTTTAAACATACAGTGTTAAAATCTTATTTCAGCAAAGTGGCTGTGTATATATATGTGTGCATATATAGCAGCACACATATTGAAGTGCAGTCTTGAAATAATAACAGGTTTCCCAGAGTAATAATAGTCTAAAAATTCAGAAACCAGTACCAGAAAATATCACAGCTTGTGGTGCCAAACTCACTCCACAATTTATTAATATATTTTTTTTCAGCAGAGGGAAAACATTTTATTACTCTTACATTTATTGAGCTCTTGATCCAAGAGAATGTGACCACTGAATATGAGTTTCAAATGAGTTTTCGCACCATAAATGGGTTATTACCATTTCTTTTGTTGATGGAAATGGACAGGCGTGGAGAGAGATGTTTAAGTTTGGAGGCAAAATCATTTTCAGAATGTGCACAACGCTCTCGTCAGGGTTTGGGAAATGTGAATGCTCTGGTTTCTACAGAAGCAACAGATGAGTCCAGTTAAAACCAAGCACGGAGGTTAAAGAAACCCTTTCTGTTTTATGACCGTATAGAAATACAAAATAACATGAATATTTTATGCTAATTAGACAAATTCTAAGTACTGGGATGTTACCAAGATAGCAGACCATGATAATTTAGCACATGATTTAGATTTAGCTTTAGTCTATTTTAAGTCTCTTAATTATTGTTGTTGATTATTGTTTTGAAATTATCTAGTTTTTCAATACATTCTCATATCAGAAAGGCAAAGAAACAAATTCCTTCCTCCATCAACTGTATAGCTGGTAAGGCTGCTGTCACTCACAACACCCCCCCATCCACCCATGGCCCAGCACATGTCTTTACTTCTCTGTCCTTTCCGTGACCCATAATTCCCTTCTTCCTGCCCACCTAACTCTTAAAGATTAACAGACTGCTCAGTACCTGTCCACCTGCTAGAGGCATCACATTTACGGGCACCGGGGTAATCTCAGGGGTCCAGTTGGTTTTCTAATCCTTGGAAACAGAAATGGAGAGCCTGGCCAAGGGCAGGTTTTTCAGTTTCCAGAGGGATCTGTTATTGGAACTGCCATTGTTCAGCCTGGGAGGCCACCTGTATCAATATCAGAATTTACTGTGCCAATGCAACTTATTTGGATATCGTGATTTCCAGGCATTATTGAGATGTTTCATTGTCTTTTCGCTTGGGGAAAAAAGTCCAAGAAGTAATCAAGGTAAATCAAGACAAAGAAACCCCTTAAAAGGTTGGCTTGTGTGCTGATTTGTGGCGATGAAGGTTTTTGTAGAGGTCGTGCCCTTGTTCCAAAGCACACTGGGGTGTTTGGTGGCGGCACCAGATCGCTATAAAGCCGCGCTCAAAGCTTTCATTGGTTTCACCTAACTTGAGATATACCCTCAGGATCTCTCAGTGTCACCTGGATATCTGTAGCCAACGTGAAACCCGCAGAACGCGAAGCCATCTCCGTTACACACGCCAACAACAATGGAAGGGCTCCTTGGACCACATTTTGAAGGTTTTGGTTGCAGAGGCAATTTTGGAGCTATCAGATTGAAACTCAAGATGCCAGAGCAAGTCAATTCTGTCAGGAATTTCTAAGAGGGGTGTGCGCCTTTTTGAAAGCCACTTTCTTAATGTAAGAAAAAAAAAAAGAAACCCTTTCATGGTCAGAGAATCTCTATCACAATGGAGTTGAGGATGCCACTATTGGGTTTTAGCGTCTCAGATGTCTCCAGTATTTAAAGTACTGCATCTTTAACTCTGAGGTCGTCTGTAACAAAGCTATTCAAGAATTTAGGTGGCCTGAATGTCTTTGATAAGAAGCGCGGTATTATATTTCCATAAGTAGATGAGTTGTTATGGTGAGGTGTAACTCTATTCCATTCATTTTAGAGGGACTGTTATCTGTCCTGTCACTCTGCACGGTCCAAAACTCAATGGACCTTCTGATTTTCTGTTTTTAGGGTCTGGTAGCTACATCTCCCTGATGCACATTCATACTATGCCGTGTTAGCTTTAGATTTTCAACTTCTGTAAGTAACGCAGGCAGTGATTTATGCAATATTCTCGTGTGTGTTTGTAAGTCGATCATGATATATCTCTCCAAAAATGCATATTCCTGCAGGACGGGGAGAGGGAGTGTAGAGTGTGCAGATGTGGTGCGCACTCCCGTCATACCTGTGCTTTCGGACAATAAACCTAAAAGCTCGGTGCCTCAGCTTGTGTAGATTTCACTGCTGCTGAGAGACAGCTTCCAACCACTTGGATGCTCTTAGGTTTCGTGCCACCAGGGGTTTGCTCTTCTCTCTGAAAGAATTACATTTCTTACACAAACCGAAGCCGCAGCCAGCACGTTTTAAGAGACAAATCTCTCATTTTGTCAGGTGAAACCTACCTGCCTGAGCCACTGTAATATTATCAGGGCAGTTTCTGTCTGCCTTAACAGTCCAAAAGAAAGGCTGTGCTAATGTTCTTTAATGCGCCTCATGATGACAAGGGGACAGTAAAAGATATCCAGTCTTCATTGTCAGCCAGCATGGATGCTCATGCTGTCTCCCATCAAACATAGTTAATTGGAGGCTTACACAGCTAAGTAACACGGTATCATATGAACTTCTGACATATCACTGTGGTGCCAGAACAGCACAAGGGCCAGGCCAGTCTATGGAGTTGGGATGGGAAAAAATAATAATGTCTTCCCATAGCTGAAATGATGTTTTGTCAGTAGACTCCTCTCTTCTCTCCCTTTGGACTCACTTGTTTCTGAAAGGGGAAGGACGGGGAGAGGGAGGCGTCGAGCGATTCTTCGGCAGGCCTGCACTGTAGCTGTGCCCGGCGATGCCAAACCCCGCTCCCTGCTGAGATGACCCTGGGCACACGCTCCAGCTGTGCAAACACAGCCACATTGCTGAGCACACACTCACGTTCAGGCCGAGCCAAATCCAATTATTCGCCTTGCCTTGAGTTTTGTTTCATTTCAGTAGCGCACATTCAGCCACCTTCCTCGGTACATATGAGCCGCGCTGCCAGGCCGAACGAGGCTGACAAACGCACCTCTGTGGCCTCTCTCTCCTCTATATTTCCCTCGTGTGAACACTCCCCTGCTTGTCAGCTTAATTTCTCTTGCCTTTTGCTCATTTTTCTTCCCAAAACTCTGGCGTGACAGGAGGGATCCATTTTGTTTGAAGGAGAACCACCAAAGTCAACACAGAGGGGATGCGAGCCACTCGATCTTCGGCCAGTCGACACAGACAGCGGGCAAAAAAAAACGGTTTTGTCAGGAAGGTCCAGCCCATGTGAACATAAGCACCTAGCCAGCCAGTCATCTTACCTCCAATAACCTGTGGCGCTTCAGGTCAGCGCACACTTCAAAGCGGCTCTATTGAACATTTTGTTGATTTTGGTGGCCCCTTTGGACAAAGGTGGTAGTGTTTTGCGAATTGTTAGGTGAAATGCTCCCTTCACTTCATTTCCTGCTGCAAGGAGAGTACTTTGCCGGGAGAAGATCAGGTGGCAGCTCTGGAGACAAACCTTCAGTTGAATTTAGCCACAGCGAACCCAGTGTCGCTTCATCTGATGTCTCGTGAAAATCTGACCCTTTGGCAGCCTTAGTAACAACTATAAAGAACTAATAGAAGCAGTCTTCTCGATGTTGCTCTTGTTTGCTTCTTTAAGTAATACAGAGGCATCTGTATTAAATTGTGCTCAATGCTCACTCTTCTTTGAACTCTGTTTAGGTCTCCACCAACCTCAGTGAGTTTATCAGAGCTTTTAAGAGCCATGAGATTGAACTGGAAGTTTGAAGGGTGGTAGAGCCAAAACAAAAATGATGATAAAATATTCCACAGAGCTGGGGGGAACTTCAGATTTGTTTGATTTGTTTGTTCCTTACTGTGAGCAAGCCCATCTACATGACACAAATTCAGTTTATGTGAATATAAAAATCCTGATTGAATAATCTGACTACTTTCAATATCAGCAGCATTTTACGTTGTGCAACTTCCTCTTAATGTTAAATATGTTTCCAGGTAACACAACAACCTGACACTGCACGGTTTCCACTCTGACTGGCTCACAAGCTAAACTTACAAGCTTGGAAGCTGCAACCCCACTCAACTGATAAAGTCATTAAATGGAAGATCAATTGTGTCCAGCAGTGTGTGTCTGCATGTAGCTGCTGTTCATCTGATCTGTTTACCAGCGTCTGCAGACAAAAGCCCGCTCTCTGCTTCATTCTCAGAGAACAATGGCGCAGAGGCTGCTCACTCCCCGGACATGAGCTGACATTTTAATGGCTGCAACCTTGATTCCCAGTCTAACTCTGCCTATTTTTCTTCTTAAATGTCGAGTAGAGAATATTACCACAAGTATCTGATTCCAGCTGCAAAGACGCACAAAGCGCAGTGTCCTCAGTGTGTCGTGTACTAGAATGCAACACATTTTGCATGTAGAGAATCAGACTGCAGTACATTCAAGGCCAAAGACTTAAAATTAGTCAAACACACAGGCTAAGCTGGGTCCACAGAGGAGCAACACTTAATTCAAGAATGCTGAGTAATTCTTCCCACATATCTGGAAAGTGTTGCTCCGAGTGCACCACTCTTGGAACAAGTTAAATGTTATCTTAACTGACAATAGTTTGTTTGGGAAAGAATTTCTTCAATAGTTTTGGGTGAGATCGGTACAGTAACACCCTGACAGCTGAATCTTTCCATTTCCGATGAACCGCCGTGCCCTCACAATATATTTAAACTGACCGTGGTAGACAGCAGGAGAGGCTACTTTTGGCTCTGCTGTTGCTTTGGAGCTAAATGATTTTCCTCAGATAACAGAGCGCTTGTCGGGCTGGGCCCACAGGGAGCCCTAATGCAAAAACAAACAGACGATATGCTGTCTCTCACTGTCGCCGGGCCTATATGGGAATTGACCTGCCATGCCTCAAACTCAATAAACAAACAGAAGGTTGTGGAATTTGCACACATGTGTACATGCAACACAAAAACGTTACAAAACTGCAACATGAACATCGGAGCAAACCTGGAAATCCCTGTAGGAATATTACTATAGACACAGAGAATAAACACTACATAATTTACATGGACACTCTCTCTCACACGCACACACAGGCACATACAGGACATAAAGTTAGGCAAACAGGGACCCCTGTAGCGGACTCACACATGGTGTCAGATAAATCTCCCACGGCATGTTTAAGAGTTCAAATGGCGCCTCCGATCTGTCTCTTTAATACAAAGGGAATGTGGAGGACGGAACGTGCCAACTCACCCGCCCAGCGCCCCCGCCGCCCCCTTTCAAATGCCACTTTGGCTGTGTCCCAGATGTCAGGGACGTCATTCATCAAACCGCTCCCTCTCGCCGGCAATTACACAAGCACGAAAAGGATGTTTGAGTAATTTTTGTTGATGCGCTATCATTGTCGCAAGTCCTGGCAATCATCCTCCATCGTTGGCGTCAACTACTGAGGCTCAAGACACCCGTTTACTGCGCGTCAATCATGCTGAAATGCATTTTTTTAGGGTTATGTAATTCACCTATTCTTGATAGCAGATCGACAGCAGATTCTGCTCTTTTTAGTTCGCAGAGGATCTTTCAGGGCTGTTGTCTGTCAATCTCGTAGGATAATTGCACCTTCTGGAATCTCTGCATATTGACAAGACAATGGATGGACGACATTTAGCTGTCACATTATGTTGACTGTGTCGCGGTAGACTGTTGGGGAAGACATTGCTGCCTCTGATCTTTTGTGTGTGTGCCTCAGATACAGCTCCCCTGGGTGACTGTCATATTTAGAGGACCCTAGACAAATCACTGGGTTTCCCCCCCCGCTCGTCTGTCAGAGCGACGATGATGTTGCGGTTTGTTTGGCTGCAGGAGAATGTCGAGTCGAGTGGGGATGTCTGGGAGCGTCTGCCAGACAGAGACTTGGGCCCTTTTAAAAGTGAATCATGTTATTCTCAGCGTTTGTTCTGGTATTGTAGGACAGTCTGAACCTGACTCGTCACAAAAACACAGCACTTTCCTGGCCCAAGTTGGCTGTATGTGAGAAAATATTTTCCCAAATGCCTGCCTAAACACCATTAACATTCAAGATTGATCCAGCAATAATATTGATGACAGTGAAATTGCTTTGTGATGGATATCTGGGAATGTATTGCAAATTAATCATAAAACATCTGTAAAATTGATCTTTTTTATTATATGTGTGCATCATTAATACATCCGGTTCCTTGTTTTTGTTTTGGATAATTTTTTTAAGAGGTATAAGCGGTGACATACAAACATTAAAACTTTGCAGGCTCACATACTGTAAGTTTTCAAAAAAGCATGTCCTCATTGAATGAAAATGTAAGATGAATCAGTAGTGTGTAGCCTATGACAGAGCAGTGAGGGAGGCCAACACTTAATGCAATAAACTTAATTATAGGTTTACCAGCCTGAATGCTGCGGTCATGTATCATTCTAAAGAGGGTGGTGGATTTTAAGAACTTGATCACCAAACAAATTCTCAAAGAAAATCCCTCTGGGCCATCATTTGGAGAGTTGGGTTCATGTTCTAAACATGCTTCAGTTGCATCCGCAGCATTCATTTTAATCAGTTAATAGGATGTACGCATGGCTATGGAGCCTGAGGATCAAAGGATGTGACCGCTATGATGCTGTAAAAGGAAAGCAATTGGAAGTAAGTTACTGTCTAAGTAACAGGCAGAAAACTGACTGGTAGACATCCAAGATTCTTGATTCTTCATCCACTTTGTAGTGTGCAGCTGTAGAATGCAAAACACAATTGAAGAATGGAGTATGGATTATGGAGCGGAGGGCTGGGTAGTTAAAGATGCCACGCTACAGGCAGGGCAGCATTTCGTTATTTGCCTCGCTGCCAGCCATATGAGATCAGGACTTGAGAATGCCACAGAATATGGAAATTAAGATTGTTCGATGGTCAGGCAACTCCGCAAATGAGGGGCTTAATTTGGGAGCGGGAATGCAACAGCATTTCGGCGGTAACCGCAGACGGCGCTCTGGAGCGGAGCAGGGCTTTCATGGCGCATGTTGATGTCGGCGAAAACAGTTTAGGAAACTCGGCAGAACAAATTTGTTGGCCCTTGCTGTGGTATGAGAATGGGGTCTTCACAGATTGCAGTTTTTCTCTAGATCTCACATAGAAGAGTCCTCTGTAGTGCCTCACTGAGCACCGCCAAGGTCGACTCTGTTGGACCCTAAGTGATGTGTGGTCGCGATTCGGGCCAACAGCTTGCCAGGTTTGTTCTTTGTCTATTTCAAAGAAAACAGCGATTACTGGATTGGTCTTCTGGGAGGTCTGGCATGGACGCCTTTGCATGCATGTCATGGAGGGATCCATGTTTGGGACATTGCCACTGTCAATTCTGTAGAGGCTTACAATGGGATGTTATGTTGAAATGGATAAAATTGGAAAAATGACCAGATTTGAGAGTGCTACTTGATTTTTTTTCCTTTTGAAAAATGGCCAAGATAAGCCACGAACTCACGTAAATCCAGTCTGTACTGCCACACAGCTCAATATCCAGAAGAAATATCATTAAACAGACATGTTTTTCAGACACGCGAAATCCATGAAATCCAAAATTCTGAAAACCAAAATACATTTTAGGAATTATACATATAAAAACTGTGTAATTTCTCAAATTTGTCTCAGTGTTTTAAAGTGAACAGAGCCCTTCAGAAATATTTTCATCTGAGATAACATCTCGAGCCCAGTACAGTAAAATGGTAAACCTTTATGCTCCCAGGTCAGCATGACCTTCATACTCATCAAATGAGGTGAGTTGAGTCATCTCAAACTTGTACTCCTCCTCACTCTTGATGAAATGTTTGTTCTTTGACTAAAAAGTGGTTTTGGTTCACAAAAATTAACTAGAGCATTATAATGAATGTAAGTATAATGAATCGCTGAACTGAGCCATGTCAGCGTTTTTGATTGAGTGGAAAAGGGTGAAAAATGTCTCATTTCGTATCTCTCATGACTTAACTGACTAAAGCCTGCATGGAAAGTGAATGTTCTGGGGCGCCTTGAGAAACCCCCATATAAACCCTTCTCATCAATCATCCAGAGACAGTCACCTTTATGTGTGAAATTACCCTGGTGTTTTGAATCAGTCGTGCAGCTAGCACACATGCACTGAACAGTGAACTCGTTGGCCCACTACGTGTGGAACATTGCGTTGTAATTGTGCCACCCAGCTGTCAATTTTAATCCTTCTATGAACTGATATGATGAAGGAGGACAGATGTTTGTATTGTGTGTGTGTGTGTATGTGTTTGTGTGTGCGGTATATGATTAGGACAGAAACTCTGAATTGAAATCCACTGCTTAGTCATGGCTCTCCTGAACACACCACTGCGCCATCCATCTTTGTAGCCGCTTTCGTCGGGGAGGGAGGTCTTGTGTTCACACACTTGCCATCGCGCACAGCTTAATTACTGATAGAAGTCGGCGGTCACGGTTACTTAGCACTGCTGGAAGGAGCCGCAGATGGCCCGATCAATTGATCAGACTAATGAAAAGCTGTGAGGGAGAGCTGTCACACAGCTGCAGCAGACTCCACTCTGTCCATGTCCGATGGTTGGACTGCTGCCAGTGTTGTGTTAATGTGATAGTATGCAGCGTTCACTCTCACTATGCAGCAGGGATTGTTCTCACTGGTATTTTCAGAGTAAGTTACAATGTGTGTATGGAATATTGGAATGAACGTTTCACACTCGGTTATACACCGTACATACAGTTGTTGAGATATTTCTAACTTGTTGCACTACTGTAGCAAATTGACCACAGACAGAAGAGCTTTATTTAATATGATCCTGATGTATTTATTTTGCTCAGATTTCCACAGACAAGGCCGCTGTATTTTGTCTCTTGTATACCAGCCAGGATGGATTCCTGAGACCACCTATCCCTGCCCCTTTGTTGTAATTAATTATGTTTGAGAGCCCCTCTTTGTGGGGAGCCAAATCACGGATTTGGTTGATCTGCTTTTGAGCCTCAGGTCAGTAAGACAGACGAGGGGAAGATGGATGATTTCGGAAAACTAGCCCGTCTCGCCCCATGAAAGCGTGATCTGGTCCTGATTGTCCACCCTTGCTTGCTTGAGTTTCACACTCTTACATAACCTTCCCGCCTGCGTTACATGCTGGAATCGGCCATAACAAAGGGCCAAAGCCATCCATCATAAGCAGAGGCGGTAGTCGGAAAGAAGTGGCTTTTTTGTCTTTTTAAGAGGGTGTGAGAGAAGATGCAAACTGGGCGGATGCCTTAAAGTCAGAGCGATTATGTCAATGCTGAGTCCAGCTGAGGCCTCTCAGCTGCTTCTTTTTCTTTCACTCATTGGACGGAGAGCTTGGCCCAGTGATGCTGGACCACAGAGGAATAACAAAGAATTTGATGATTGAGGACACCAAAATCCATGTCAGTGCTTTTCAGTTCTTTTATGTAATCACAGTGAGCTACTGTGTGTTTTCCATCTGCACAAAAGTGTTGACTTAAATGTTTTTGGCTTGCTACTTTGAAGCAATGAACATGCATGTCCTCAGCCACAGCACTTGACAAAACAGCTTTCAGTCCAATGTTGAAGCCCTGCAGTGACACTCCTCCTCTGCGTGGTACATGGCATTGCCGCAGGAAGAGCTGGCATGTTTCAGGATATGACATGTGAAATGTCTGACTTTCCTTCCCTGTTTGTCACTCTGCCCTCACTAGCATCACTGTGGGAACCACATGTGGACTGTCAGTCTTTTCCTGCTGCTCTTACTTTAAATACTGTATGACCCAAAGGATCAGTGGTGTCAGTCCCTCCTCATATTGTGCTTTCTTTATCATCCAGAGGATTTCAAAGCTGCATGAATTGCTGGCCACTTAGGGGCAAAATGCCACAAAGCTCATCATCCCATATTTTATATCTTATTTTATGTGTTGGCAAACTATTTATGCAACCAGCAGATACAAAGCAGCATTAGCGTTGGTCTTTGAGTCATGTTTGTGTTGACCCCGATGAATTCACGTCTAATGTTCATTCTCCTTTAAGCTCTCTTTTGGTCTCAACCAACTCCCGAAGAAAATCTGTTTTTTTTTAGTTGCTAATTTTAAATATATTTATCAGCTAGTCACCTACTGTTTGTCTGATGTTTGGCACTGGGTTCTAAGGATACAGACTGTTCTTCAGAGCTTTTTTGCTCAAAACAGCTGTCTGCCTAAATGTAGACATAGTTGGAAAAATAGCACTTATTAAACATGAACTGTAATCTAAACTTTTAGCTATAATGCAACATACCTACAGAAAATGTTAAACTGTGAAACACTGTACCTATTTGAAATAGTTTTCTTACCTGGCTTTTGCTGTCTGTCTAGTTCATATTAAAACCACCAGTCAGTTTGAAATTATTCGTCATTTTGCCCATATTACTTCCTTTCCTTTACATGGAGAAAAATTCTGCTGCACAGCTTCCTAAGAAGGCCTCTAACCACTAAATCAGAAAGATATTATCTGCATAACTGCTTTGCTTGTGTTTTTTCTTTAAACCAGCTCAGATAGAACCAAACAGGTATTTATAGTCTGCTTATTTTCTGTGTCAAACCAACAGCTTCAGAGTGATGCTCCTACTTTACAGAATGATCCCATTTCATTTCCATTCAAGCATTTCAGTGATGTAACTACCACTGAGGGAGAACCGTGCAGAATCAGCAGCACAGTGGCTGTGGTGCACACAGTATGTATTATATGAAGAAAAAACACTTTTGCGGTCCCACGGTATGTTCCGGTACTGGCATTGTCCCGGCGCTGCATGCTGTTCTTTTAGCTGTCAGAACTGTTTTGAGTGCCTCATTATAAACCTCCACATTAAATATAATAGCAGTCGTTACCTGAGCGGGGAAACCGCACCATGTCTGGTGCAGCGATTAATGTTAGCGGCGAGGCTATTTTTGCACCAAGATGTCTTCCTGCCAGCTAATGGGATACAAAAGGCTTCAGCAACGGATTTCATAGCTCCATCTGTTTGTATTGTAAGCCAGGAGAAGTCGGCACTGGGGCGTCCCACCACATAATTGGCTCCCCACTAAAGCAGAAACTCGATGATGAGCCCTGGTTGCCCCCACACATGGTCGGCAGGTGGACTAACCTGTCTGCTTAGCAGGAAATACGCTCCTTGCTAATGTTGCACACTTGGACCGGTCAAGCGCTCAAGTTGCAGTCAGCCTGTGGTCAGCCATGTGGGTGAAGAATCGTGATTTATTGTAAAGGCACAGCCGTTGCGAGCATTACAGGATTTGGTCTCTGTTTGTGTTGCAGGCTGATATTCTGCGGTCAGAGAGGGATTCTCACAAAAGCCAGCGGATAGTTGAAGAAAAATGGCTGGTGACAACTATGGTATAAAATGATCGATGGTGACCTCTTTAGATGAGTTATCCTGTTGCCTTATACAGAAGAACCATGGGACACAGTTAGTGGATTCAAACTCTAAAAACACACACATTATAACAGAGAGGCTGTCTCTGTAACCGTCTATTTTGTTGCTTCTTTTTTTGGAGAGACAGTACACAATAAACCTTCCCAGGTCAGTTAAATCCAGAATAAAACACGGTTAAAGAACGTGTTAAACATGTCTCAGAAGATTGATACTGATACTACGAGCAAAGAGACTGTTAGCGCAACATAACGACTTAAAAACCACAAATGGTCCTGTTTGTGTACAGGTTAAACAAAAAAGATCTTTAGAACCGCCTCCTGGCTTCAGCTCCATCCTTAACCCACATGACATTATGTAATGTAGGTATTCAGTATCTCATCTAACTCCTTGCAAGAAAATAAAGAAGTGTATTTCCCAAAATGTCACCCAGTTTCACTTTCATTCATTTTAAGCTGCCATCACAAACAGATGTCAGTGGTCCCATTGATAATCACACCATTCATGTATACCTAAAGTATATTTATTACATTTGGAGTAGCAAAAACTATTATACATATTTACAGAGCCTTAAATATTCCACTTCATGTTGTAAATCTAAGGATTCACATTTCCCGTTTACATTTTCATTCATGTAGTACGACCATCAGTCCAGTTGGCACCGTTAATGACGATGAAGTCTGGGAGGTGCTGACGCTTTGCTGACTGCTTCCTGTCAGATACCTGCAAGAAGATAAAAGAGGAAAAAACTGTCAGAACTAATGCATCCAGTGTGATTCTGCTGTTTGGTGTTACAGTGTGCAGGCTGAAATGCTGTCATGAGTCATAATACCGTTTACAACATACGTCACTCGGACAACCTCGTTGACGTCTGAGGCACGACTTGTTTATGTCTTGAAGAGCCTTTCACTGAGCCAACGCTGATAACGGTGGCCATGTGAATTTTTTATAGTTCCGCTGTGACGGAATAGTAAGGGACCATTGCAACACACATTGCAACATCAACACTGAAAAGTCTGAGAAGTTTTTTTCTTTTCTAAAAGCTTTTTTTATTGTTGTTTCTTGCAACAAACAATATTACATTCGATTTACATTTCTTCAAACATAATAGCATTAATGGGCGCATACTGTATGCTACACATGTAACAAAAAAATCGAGCACCAGTAGGGTAAAGCTAAAAAGATCAGTTAAAAAATGTTAAATTTAGACAATTAAAGAAACATTTTAAACACAATTCTTATGAAGTCTGACTATGAAACAATACTTGGTAAGAGATCACAAGTTATGTGCGGTAATTATTAATAATTATGAACATTTTCAAAGCATTTTCTTTAAGAATAATGAAACGAAAGAAAAAGAAATTGTGGCTCTTACCTCCTTCTCTTCATTTGCTAACTTGAAAACTGTTGAAGGAAACATGCTCCCCAGGTGCTGTAGCCTCCAAGCTCCTGGCAGGTGTCAAGAATGTCTCTGTGACCGACCCACTGAGCGTTTTGGTCCATTGTCATCCTCCTCATGTGCAGCCTGCTCCTCACATAGGCCAGATCCGGGGGGTACCAGTCTTTGGAGCTCCTCTTCCTCATGCTTTGATATTTTTGTACTTCTTCACCACGTCTCCGCCTGCACTGGGCAGATGGGAGGCTGTTGTGTTCAGGTGAAATGGTCGATTCCGCTGCCATGGCTTTTCACAAGCAGAAGTAAACCCTTCACATCCAAATGTGTTCTCACTTGTGTCTGTTATTTAGACAGCGCTGCACATCCTCCAGTGCCTGGAGTAGAGCGAAGAAACTGTGTTGCTGCAATCAAAGTGCTCCGCGGTCAAAGTCTGGTTGTTATTGAGGCTACTGAAACCATCAGCGCTTTTATCCTCTCTGCCTCAAGTTTATAAGCCGTCTGTGAGGCCCAGGGCCCAATGGCATTGTTCTTTATCACATTATCTTTCTGACGTCTGTGTGATTCTCGTCTTTCATCAGTGATAACCATATATGGGTGAGATGCGCCAAACACATCAACATAGGGGCGTGCAACCACTGTCCTAGTGTTTTAATAAAGGAACTTATCATATCTTATCTTGTCTTCCTCTTACCTTGTATAATCCAAATAAAGTTGTTATCTCTTGCTTGGACGCATGCAGAGTTTATGTGAGTGGAGCACAAGACCACACAAAATTTCGGAACAAAACAACAACAACAAAACAAAACAAAGAATAGAGTGGATCGCACCACTTTAAGATCTTGGCCTTGCTGCTGCACCCATGTTGAAATCCCCCTGACTATGTGAGCCAGCGTGAGTGAGTGTGAATGATTGTCTGTCTTCATCTGTGTGTGCCCATGTACACACACAGATGGAGGGATGAAGTAAAAATGATCTAAAGTGTAATTTTTTGTCTGATGTCTGGTAGAGGGGCAGGTACTGTGCAGCGGGGTTATTCAAATTTCTTTGCTGAAAGCAGCTGCCACAATAAATCCAATTCAAACAGCTTTTTACCCCGACTTGTTGTGTTCAAATGGTGATGTTGATCTTTTTATTGGTCTGTCCAGACTTTGTGCAAATGCTCTCATGCTAACATGTTTCACTAAAATTATAAACATGGTCCACATTATACCTCCAAAAACATCAGCGTGTGAGTGTTGTGAGTGTGCCAGAAATTATGTCAGCATTTATTTAAAAGCATGCACCACTCTGTGATCAGTGTCCTGTATCAATAAAAATCCCAGTCGATTACACCATAAAAGATTTGTCACAGCGCTTCCCTCCCCTCATCAATTGGATCTGCTTTTCTCCCTCATTCAGTTTACACTTTAACTGACCCGTCCCTGCATTATGTTCAGCACAAGTATCCTGCTCCAACAGAAAAGACATCAAATTAAGCAAATGACGTGCTGTTTCATGAGAACTTAAAAAAAGGCTGTGTCAAAGAAGTGCTCATGCATCATTAGAAAGGTTCCACGCATCGTTATGAGACATTAAAACGTGGGAGTAACAGAGCGTGAAGACAAAGGGATGTGATGACAGCGCCAAGAAAACTTTACATCTATCAAAGGTAGATGTTTTACACCCCCGAGGCTTCATTCCTCGCGCTGTTCAGGATGAGAAGTGGTGGGAGTTGGAAGAGGGCAGCAACGGAGACAAGTTGAGCTCCTTGCCACTCCTCTCTTCGCGCTCGCAGGACAGACCGCACTGGGGAGATATCACTAAATCAAGTTGAGGGAAATCTGGCAGAGAAGTTTGGGGAGAAGGTGCGCCTTCAAAGGCAGCCTGAACTAAATAAAACTAAACAATCCATCAGGAAATCAGAGAATGTGGTGAAAGTGCCGTTTTATTTAGCTTCCCAGAGGAGTCAGTCATGAGCTGTTGCATCGCAGGTATCCTGTGTGAACGCTTGGAGTGAAAATTGTAGCCATCAGTGTTTTCTTCCTCTCTTACACTGAAGGGTGTCTTGTTGCCCGAGGCGAGCCAAGACTCTGTCACGACCTGCATGACTCTTTATCAGCCCAGAACTCCCGAATTAGCCGCGTGCTTTGGTCCGCAGTGAGCAAATATTAAACCAAATGCGTTATAATCCCAGTGGTTCCTTCACGGTGAGCGGAAAAATCCTCCAGTGGATCGATGTGTGGGGGCCGGGGCGGATATGGCGATAGTCTTCAGATGAGAGGAAGGACACCCTTTTTTTTCCTAGCTTATGAAAGAGGTGCGGCGAAGGAGAGGAACAGGAGGCCACAATGTTTCCTCCTCCAAAATGTGTTAAGTGAAAGCTCACATAAATCCCTTTTAAAGTGGATTAGCAAAAATATCTTTTCCTCTTAGGTTTCGTTCAGACAGGAGCCAGTCTTGAAAAAGGGGTGTCCTTATCTAAACAATGGAAGGAATCTTATTAATCAAAGGCAGCGGTGCGCGAAACACAAGTCTCGGTTTTGGCCTAGTGCAGAACGGTAAAAGTCACTCGCTTTTCACTGTTTCCACCCAAACAGTGGAAGCTGGCACCACGTTATAGGAAAGCTCAATTATAATATCAGGTTGGTGTTATTACTGTTGATTATGTGCTTTTGAAGACCCGACTTGCCCCTGAGTTCACTTCCTCTCCTCTGCCCTGGTTGAGACACACTCTTTGAAATCTAACTCGCCTTGGAGGTTAATGAATCACCGACCTGGTTCCCTGTTTTACTTTCACCATTGCCCTTTGTCACATTGACACGCACACACACACACACACACACACACACACTCATACAGATTGGATTTGAGCCTTGCATGTATAGTTTTGGAGGTTGGTATGCACGTCGGAGTTGGGTCTTTCAATCACGGGCGGACCTGCAGACCAGGAGTATGTGTTTTCTTAACCTCTGTCATGTTCATTTCAAATAAACTCAAACATTGCCTGAGTTAGTGCACACTTGCACAGAATCTAACACCCTCGTTAGATCCCAAAGTGGAAAAAGACTCCGTGTATTGGTGATAAAATGAGCTTCCACCATCGACCTACAGGTCAATATACTTTGCTGACATATATGTCATGATTTGCTCTCAGTTGTATGAAACTGGTATGAGCATTGTAGACTTTTATTTTGAAATGTTTTTGAAATGCTACCAGAAGAGCTTGTTACTCAAGCCAAGTGAATTGCCTGTAAAATGGGAGTTTCCAATAAACTCATGGGGGAATGTGATTGATTCAGTTGAGAATGTGTGTGGATGTCTCTTTATTCCTTCCGTCAGTATTGTTATTTAAACGCGGCCTCGGTACACATGCGGACCGCTGAGCAGAGTTCTGCCAACATACTTCACTGAACAATGTCCCTTAAAAATGTTGTCCTATCATGCAACTTAGTTTTTAGAGGCTCACATAATGCCATCTGAATTAGGTCTTTTTAATCAGTGAAGAAGGTAAATGAAAAACAAAGCATTACAGACAAAAGACAAAATAGTGCTCTGGATCTGTCACAACGAGCAACACCTTTCACATTATACATTCATTGTTATTATACAATACTGAAAGTCTACATATAGATCTCATGTTTGCCACCTTACTTGTTGAGCATACTAATGTTTGCTCATTAGCACTGAAAAAGTATAAAGCTGTGTTTTTACTTAATGGTATGGCTTGACTGGACTCACTTTGGTGACTTTGGTGGAACCTTTGGAAAACCATAAAAGATTGGTTCCAAGCGAGTCAAGTCAAATTGAGCCGAGTCGTACTATGCAGTGGAAAATCAAAACAGTGAATGGTGACTTGAAGCAGGACACACGATGTGTTGATTGCTTCAGTACAGGTATTTGACATTGTATTTCCCTTTAATGTACCTCCTCCCCCAATTTCTCTACTGTAAAGGATTGTCACACTCCCCAAATAAGAAAGAAATGTTGCCAGTGAATATAATCCAGAAAGTAAATATGTTAAAAAGATTTTTGTCAAAGCAAACTCATAGTAAAGAAATACAATTTATAGGAGATGGGGTTTGCAAATAAGCGATGTTGTCAGTGTCTTAACCTTGTTTCTTTACATGACAACGTAACCCCTTTTTGGAAATATTCAGTCTGCTGCCAGATCCTACTGGTTTACTCCACTGGGGGTGTGCAGGATGCTTGACATTGGCACTGGACAGCGAGCTTGTTTGCTTAAGGAAACGAGTCTGATAGATCCCTCTTTTAAGACTCCAGCGAAGGAGAGTTTTAGCTGTCACGCACCATTAGCCTGCGGCTCAGTCCGGTTCCAGCACATCATCTTTTAAGGAGGATGGATGCAAACATCAAAATGACAAGGAAATGGTTGTCAGATTTGTCTGGTGTTAAGACAGTAAAAGTGTGAGAAAATAATTTCTGTGGACGGAGGAAAGAAAAAAATCTCTAGAGAAAGACACAATCAGCATGTTCATCTTAGCCGGGGCCTCCATTTAGCCTTGAGCAAGGCCATCTGGTCACTCAAGTGTTTTTCAGTACATGCTAGCTGACACACACACACACCAGCAAAGCTTCTCTTTATATTCATATGCTTAACTTATGTTTGCTTTACCCCTGGGTTGTAGTTTTGCAACTCCAATTTTCAGCGCCACTGGCAGAGCGGACACGTTAGTCATGTCAAATGACATCTCGTGTTGTATTCAAGCATCTAATTCTAGGCTGTATTTTGATAAAGATTTTTCATATCAATTATTGTGTTTCTCGGGTCTCTGGGGTAAAATGTTTAGAAGTCTTTAAACTGTTGAGTGAAATAAATGTGCTCTGTTACATTTCCAAGACCGTACTTTACCAGGTTTCTCACAGTTATAAAATAAGTTCTTTCATTCATTCATCTCATCCCCGATTTGTAGACCCCTACACCCAGTCATTTAATTAAAAACTTTAATTTTTTTATCTTTGAAGAGACAAGAGATAAACCAAAATGTCGAGGCCCAACAGCTGCCATATGTGCAGATACCATACCCAACAAAAATGTGCTTGTAGGTTGTGATCTTGGCCGTCCGAGGAGGCTTTTTCCCACATTTCACTGCTGTCACTTATGTGTTGTTACAGATGCCTCCTCCGTCCAAGTGACGGCCGCGGAGCAGCGCTGAGTGTACGGCTTCAGACCAGATTTGATTTGTCTTATTTAAGAGTCCACTCTGCGGCTCTTTCCCACACAAAGCTGGTGTAAGTTTTGCTGCAGTTGCTTAGCAGCCCCTTTTCTCCCGCCCCACAACTGAAAAAATCTGCAACCCCCTGCAATGTGAGGAACCTCAAGTACCCCAAACCCACATCCCCTGCTCTGCTTCGCTCTGCCTTGGCACATGCCCGTGAGGCAGGCAGTTGACCCGGGTCATTACAGGGTGTTTATGACCCACGGCGAGCAGCTGAGGGCCCCCTCTCTGTGAAATTGTGCATCCTCGAGAATGCGGGCCCTGCTGTGCTGCTAATGGGCCCTATCCAAGATGCCTCTCGCTCCCCCCTCTGCTCGTCTCCCTGAAGAGGTGGGTTACCATGTCTTCTGATATCAGATCTCTTCTGCTGTAAAATTCCTCCAGAGATTTTTCTCATCAAGGGGGATGTGTGGTTGAGAACACAGGCCAAATGTAAAAAAACAAACACACGATGAGCAGTAAGTGACTGCAAACAGAAACGGGCGTTTTGTTACAATTTCCTTCCTTCCATTTCCCACCATCGCTCCAGAGTAGAGTGGTGAAATAGCATGGTCTGGTGGAAGCACTATGATATGAATAACAAAGAGCTTGGTGCATCAAGGGGTTCGGGAATATTGTATGTGGTTCCTTTGTTCTTTTTCATTGAACCCCATACAAAAGAATCCACACTTTAACAGTAACCAATTATTGGTATTTTTGAAACACTTAACTTCCCATACAATGATTTACCACTTCAGCTCTGTGTAATTATTCCTATTTCAGTCACACAGCATTGTAATTCCCAAATTCTCCACATTTTTCATGATATGGGAAACACAGAGATCCTTGGCCTACCAGTATAATTCAGTCAGGGGCTGATCAAATGTTACTTGTAAGATACTGAAATACAAATTTACAGTAAGTGGGTCTATAACTGAGTCATGCTGAGCGACAAACCCTGGTCTCATTTTCAAGTTTTTGATGAGATCTTTATAGATGCACCCATGATTTACCGTAAAGTATCTTTATCTGGAATTTAAACTTTTTTTTTTTTGCGTCACAGTGCCTCCTTGATCTTTCCCCAGGATCGCTGTGGCATCTGTTTGTCGTCAGAAAGGTGGTTTGGAAGACACCAGGACGCCTCTGATAGGATCTTTGTTTTTCAGGTTGCTGTGTGGGCCAACGATGGGGGCGCAGTGTTCATCAGGGAATTCACCCTGATTCGACGAGACCACCTTCCCGAAGAGCCTCTCCACGATGTCAGCCAGAAACCAGAAGACCCTGTAAGTGCCCGATCGGGAAACACTGCACGTGTCGGTGAACTCCACCTGTGTGCTTCTTAATCTCCTTCAAATCTCTTTGCTTTTATAGCTGAGATAAGAATTAAATTGAAATGTCAGATAAATCTAAATCAGCTGATAAATCTGTTGCAGTGTTTACGCAACACACACACACACACACACACACACACCAGAGGAGTGAAAAATCAGCCATATTACACCTCAGTAATGAATTTAAATGAATGATGAGCGTGGGACGTTGGGAGTGGAGGGCGTGCTGACCTAGCTTGATGCGAAACAGGGCAGCACATGCAAACACACGCACTTGACACTCGTTGCACGTTCGAGGGTGGGGTGGCTTTTTTTTTTTAATTTTTATTTTTCACATCACATTACTCCCACTCTGTCATCGCCTTTGATGAGACACGAGTCCTGTTGCAGTTTTCTTAAGCCGATCTCTCACCCAGATGTTTTATCTAATTGGGTGGGAGGGAGGGCTGTCTATATCATCATTCCTTTCTGATGGGATTGGTCCTGGCGCAATTTGAGAGGAATCTGTAAAAATTGATCAAAGGCTTTTTGACGATTACGTTATCGCTAACACGAATGCTTCCCCGAGGTGAATTTTTCCATTTGCTGTGAGGTCATTTGTGTAATTGACTCTACTAACATTTTTTCTGGATTATGGGCACTTAAATGTATATGTCAGGTTAAAGGTGAAAAGTCCTACCAGCTTGCCTTTTCACAAGTTTCCACGCTTGATTAAATGACCCTCAACATATAGAATATTCAGCAGCCCTCTCTACCCTTTAAACACTGATCAAATATAGTGACGTTTCTTTTGAAACAGGTGATCTGCTTGAACTCACCGTTGCACTTTAAAGCAGGATCATGGGGGCTTATTTGAACATTCACATGTGCAGGATAGCCTTACAGATCAGTGGTGGGCAGAGGTTATTTTCAGTTTTTAGGAGGGGATTAGAGTTCATTCTGGACTTTTTTATTATTATTATTGTTATTAAGCATAATATTCGTGTTAACCTTGCCCTACCTGGTATCTTTAAGTGATATTTGACAGCATTTTGCTCTGCCTCTGCTTTTTACATGCTCTTTTATATCCCAAAGGCAGGCTTAATGGAAAAACCATTTAAAAACTCTGTTAGAAGTGAAGAATGTAAATGCAGCGGTGCATGCTTACAGCACTGCAGTTTGAAACCACACACAGCTATCTTTACGGCATTTGGATTTTATGTTGTAACCAAACAGCAGTATGATTTATGATGCACTGACCTCAAGCAACTTTTTGAATTTGCATCAGCAAGTGATTTTCAGACCAAACATCACACAAACTGTATTTATATATCCACTCCCAAATACTGTACTCGTGCCACCCAGGCCTCAGTTGCTCTTTATGGGTTTCATTAGAGTGAGTTTGGCTGAGTTGCTTTTTCCATCAACACACAGGTGCAAATATGGTGCCTTGGTAGCGATTGAACATCTTCTTCCTCTTTAGTGAGTTTAAAGAAGCAGATCAGCTGTTTCCAGTCTAGGCTAAGCTTACTGACTGCCGGTTGAATCCTTATTTGTGACAACATATATGAGAGCGGTCTCGCTTTTCTCATCGAACTCTCCGCCAGAAAGCAAATGAGCATATTTCCCAAGATGTGAAACTTCTGAACTTTATTCCTTTTAATTAATGAGCTTTAGAGGTGTTGGAACTTTGGAAAGGTCCAGGCTGGCTGTTTGCCTCTGCTTCCCGTCTTTATGCTAAGCTAAGATAATTGTTTTCTGGCTCCTGATCCACACTTAACTCACAGGCCATGTGTCTTGTCAATCTTCACATCTAAACGTCAGCGAGAGAGAAGAGTAATCATAATTCCTTTTCATTTCAACTGCTGCTATTTGTCTAAAATGTCCAGCTTTAAAGAACAATATCACTTTATTTCAGCCTTTTTCAGATGAATCGTTGTATCACTTCCCCCCTGGTTGGTGTTCTTTACATTATCCAGTACCCGTGTGTCTGTTAGACAGAAACGTGAAAGAAAGCTGCACTTTTTTATCTGATGTCATGAGGATAAAGACAAAATGGAGACTGACAGCATCTAGGATGACTTTTACAGAGTGCTCAGGATCAGAACCTAATTACTAGCAGTTAAACCGGATATAATAGCCTGCACGTTTGATCTCAGATTAATCTGAATGACGGGACAGATTAAAATGCGGCTCCTTGAATGGAATTACCATCCTTTGCCGGACATATATGACGCTGACATGTTCTCAGATGGGGAGCCTGCAGACTCCCAGGAGCCACGCTTGCGATTCCTTTCAGCACTCAGTCAATCCGGGTCTCTGTGCGCCTGTAGCGCTGTTCTATGTCGGATCTTGGTTCAATATTAAGCTTGATTCCGGGCCAAGACAAACGCAGCTTAATTAGCAAGCAACCCAGGAGGCGGATCTCAGACTCCAAAGTGTATTCGCTTTCTCTTGTTTAACTTTCATGAGTGTGTGCCAGGGTCGGTTGGTGGGCAATAAGACTGACCTTCCCAGCACCCTTTACCCTATCCCCCAAGAGGGCCACAGATGAATTGTTCTCCCTGAAAGAAAGTGTTTTTCCTGGCAGCCCCAGCACAAGCTACTTCGATGGAATAGAGCTGTCTTAAACGGCTAAGGCCTGACATACCTTTGTAAATTAACCCATATTTATTATGTGATGGCAAGCATGTGCTGTAGAGCTTCAACAATGTCAGTGCTCATAAACAAATATTAAGTAAGTTTATTGGGTTGAGAGGTCCCTGAATCAAAGTGTGCGGGGGGTCTGATGGCTGAAATGTTGGCTGTCTGAGTCTGAGAAAGTCTTGTTTTTTTTTTTTTCTCCCTCTCTGACATGACTGAATGAGTAAGACTGTGAAGACAAACAGAAAAGCTGGTCATAAATCTCGCTCCCGACCATGCCCACTCATTGTTTGGCCATGAATGAACTTTTCCAGCATGTTAGTGTGATCTGCTGCAGTCTTGAGAGCTTAACTCGCTCAACACCAGCAAAATGTGTTTAAAAATGGCGACAAACTCTTGAAGTTTTTGCTAAATTGTCTCATTTATTTAACTTCAGGGAGGTAGCTATTTTATCTCTGTAAAATTCGAACTTTTAAAGGTTTTAAAGCACAGTTTGAAATGCATGGGTGGTGGCAGCTACCACTCAAAGTTGGCGTGTTTGACAGAGAAAAAGAAAGGAGAGCAGCTATTGTAAACTTCAGATCATTGTCTGTAAGTGAAATTGAGAGTTAAGGAGAAAGAAACAGCCTTTGGAAAACAGAAAAGGAGATAGAGAGAGAGAGAGAGAGAGAGAGAGAGAGAGCGAGAAAGAGACACACCACCCGGTTCTCTCCTCAGCTAGCTGCAGTCTAGACGGCAAATATGATCATCCTGTCAACAGACAACTTTAAAGTGGGTTACTGAAAGGTGATCCTTCATTTACTGGGTGAGTGTGTGTGTGTGTGTCGGCCTCCACTTGTACTGTGTGATAGTGAAGTTTTTCCCATGTGGGCGCTGACCTCAGTGACTATATGTGAGCTACTCTATGCTTTTTGGTTCTAACACACCTTTTTTTCACATCTTTTGACTGAAAAGTCTGACAGGTTTCAGGTATGAATGTTAGATGCTGTACAAATTGGATATTTGGTCAATCGGAGGCAGCAGAACAGGCTGAAAACACGGCGTCCAACATGTTGCCACCCGATGAAGCTGTTTTGGCTAACATGTAAGCAATCTGTTGCCTGTATTCACATTCAGTTGACATGGAGCAACATTTATTTGGACTCATTGCAGAAACATCTGTCTGCTGGGAACTAGGTTGCAGAGAAAAGAATAGGTAAAAAAAAAAAAACTATGTAAAGCTGAAACAAAGTGCTGTTGCAATAATGATTATTTTTTGTAGCATTATTACTGTGAGCTTTGTACAATACACATGATTATTTGATCAGTTGTTAACATCAAATATATGAATTAGTGCAGCTTTAATGTTAAAACAAAAAAAGTTCAAGTACTTAGCTACCTCCCAAGAGCTTATGTGCTGTAATTGCGATTTGTATCAATATTCCCAAAGTAGGGACTTAGAGATGTAGACAGAGTGCTTATAATTAGTTCCTCTGTAAACCACCTTATGCTTCACTGACAGTCAGAAGACACTGATTGCAGCTATTGGTCATGTTGTGTTATCAACACCAATAATGGCCAGGATATTATGGGTTGTGACAGCAAAGTGTTTTGTAATTACATTCATTAGAGCAGCAGTGTTTGCAGCATTGACTTGAGGCCCTCTGTGAAGACACTTCCACTTCTGCCTGTCTTCACATGTTTCAAGGAATGGCGGTTGTGTCTTTTTGTGCTGTTGTTTTATTTTCTCACCTTTTCTCGCCTGTCTGTGAGGTGTTTTGTTAGACTCCTCTTCCTCTCTGCCCTCTGCCTCCCTCACTTCATCACATGCCAAGCTATTTGGACCTTAATGTTTCTACATGCTCAATTGCACCTCAGGCAGTAACAGTCAGGGGCATTTCTTTTTTTTTTCTTTTTAAAAAAAACTTTCAGGGTGAATAAATGGCGAGACGGTTCCGCCTTTTGGCAGGATGTCAGGGTTCGGAGTAATTGAGGTTAGGCGAGTGGGGCCAAGGGCCAGTTGGGGTGGCAAGCAGGGGGAGCACTCAGTGGCCAAGGCAGCAGCATCTCGGAGAGTGAGAGGCCCATCGCTCAGCTGCACGCTGCCTTGGCAGCTGTGTTTTGCATGTTGCGCCAGGTGGAAAGGGCAACAGTCTTGCACAATTAAACACTTCATTTGTCTTCATTAAAAGGATGGACATGTTAGTTTTGGAAGGCAGAGAGGATGTTTAGGCTAAAGTCTTTTTCCACTATGTGCTGTGCCCCCTGGTGTTAACACCACAAGTTAAAGCTAGGCGATTTCTGAGCTTTTAACATTGTGAAATTAGGTTACTTTTTGTCAGTGTGTATGACCTCAACAACTGTAAAGGAACCCTGTGGAGATTTTGACCACTAGTGGTGCTGTTGAGCGAGGTTGTAATGAGTGGGTCCCACTTACGTTAATATATCTTGCACATATACAGTCCTGCCCATAGTTTTAAACTATTCCAACTTTCAGATCAGTACAGTACAGTATACAAAACACTGTATAATAAGGTGAACTGACATTTTTATGCTTCTTTTTTGTACAGAAACTAGATAAATGAGTGGACAGACAAGCTAGCTGTTTCCCCATGTTTCCAGTCTTTGTGCTAAGCTAAGCTAATGGCCTGCTGGCTGTAGCTACATATCTACCATACAGATATGAGAGTGGTCATTTAGAAATGCCTGGATCAGATTATGAAGTTATCACATTCAAATATGATGATTTTTCTTTCTTGAAAATCCAACTCCAAAAAAATCCAATAAATGGAAAGAGGTGAAAAGCAGTGTGCAGATACTGATAAGGAGCTCTTTTTACTAACTTATGTCTCACCGATATATTTCATACAGTAACACTAAAAACATACATTAGTGGAGCATTCTGTCATGTCTGTACTTTCATATGGTTTCCACTGATCTCTACCAACTATTAATAAAAAACACAGTGTGTCCCTTTGTCATCTTGTGAAATCCTTGTTTTCTCTCATATTTATTCATTGTCAGAGTTGTTTTCTTTAGAGAAATCCAATTCTCTGGATCTGTGCACGTTGCATGCGATTGACTCAGCTGTTTGTTAGAAACATTGCCTCTACGTGAAGCCGCTCATTTGCCATAGTTGGATTGGAAAACCTCGGGTCCAAACAGCAAGTTAATAACTGTTATCGTGACGCCAGTTAGCCATGAATGCCAGTGTTTGTTTTTGCGTAGCCAGCTATCCGAAAGATACCCTGACTCTGCTGAAATTAATTTGCGAGACGGGCCAGGAGAACAACTTTTTTTTTTCCTTCTCCAGAAATGATGTCCATTGTGCTTTTAAAACCAGCAAAAGAAAGGACTGAACAGGCGGAGCAGTGAAATTAGGAGACATTTGCCTTCCTGACTTGTGCACTTTGGCGGGCTGACTGGTGTTTGGCACATGTGAGTGCTGTTTGGAGGCCTCGGTCCCAGCGCTCTTGAAGAAAGTGCTGAGTGCTGGTGAATGTGGTGTAAAGCCACGTGGCTTTGGACTGGGGATCTTTCTCTCACCCCCGTGTTTGTTCCATTAACATATGTGTTCAGTAAAGCCTTGGCCCTCACAGCGCCACATCGAATATCCCCCCGCCCGCCTCCTCCTCCCTGCTTGATGTGGTCTCACACCAGTGCACTGTGGGTACTGGAGTGCTGCTGCTGAGGTAATAGCACCGGGGACGAGACCTCGCCATAACACCCACATAACAAATGTGGGTGTGTGTGAAAGCATGCGGCCAGCAGTGTGTCTGTTCCTGGCTACCGCTGCACGCACACTCCTATCTGTGGACGCTCTTGCACAGCGCGCCCTCATGTAATCCTGCAGTTGTTTGTATTTGCATGCTGACATGTGCATGCGCTGTGCAATACCGGAATCCATATGTATGCAATTTCAGCGCCGCTTAACATTCAATGCTATTGCATGTCACCCCCAACACGCACAGCATCCAAAACTATGTCTTTGATTAATGGGTAAAAACCTCACCTATCCCCGCTCTTCACACACCCCCTCTTCCCCTCCTCCCCCGATCGTCCACACACTCCTCTCTCCTCACCTTCTGCAGTAATCTGCCCCTCCTCGGCGTGTGAAGGCACGCACACATTTTCTGGGCGAGTGATTGATTTCTAATTGTTTACATTTCAGGTCGCACTCGCCCCCGTTGCAGATGTTTGTATTCCGCTCCACGTTCAGCATGCGTTTACGCAGGCATGCACAGACACAAACAGAGACCCACTCGTACAATGGGGACGTGTTGATGCCAAAAAGTTTCATCCAGGAATTTTTGGATGTCTTAGCTCTGGGTTTTGGCACCGCGTGTACTAATTGCCTCCAAGTGATCCAAGTGAGGCGATTGTTACTATTAAGCCTCTTTTTTTTTGGAGGGGTGGGGAATGGATCTGCATGTGTGTGTTTGGGCACAAGGGCAAGATCATTTGCAGCAAAACAATAACATCTGAATTTAACAAGTTTTTGTTCTGGATGGTCCCCCACCCATATCTTGGACTTTAGAGCTGTTTAAAAGTCAGCAAATACTTTACTTTAAAATAAAAATGTGTCTCGGACTAGTTGTTTTTCACCTTGCAGTTCCTGACTTGAAATAAACTGCAGGGTTGCAGTTACGAACTTCAGTAACTTCAGTGGCACTCCAATGTAAGCTTCAGTATGAGGTGCTGGTAGTGGGCGCTTGGCTCTGGCAGTCTGCTTTATGTAGCCAACATCCAGTGTAAGCAGCAGTGTTGTCCTGAGTTATAACAGTAATGACCCGCTGCTGAAAGATCCCTGCCATCCATGCGGAGCAGAGTTTAGATGAAGCAGTGGGCAAAGTGCAACCCAAAACAGATCCCTGTCTTTCATGTGGGCTCTGATGGCTCTATGTGGTGGTGCATAGGAATATACACTACAGTAGCAGAATAAACATACACATCTCCCAGTTTTCCTGTCTGGAAAGCCATATTCTGTTTTGCTCTATGAAAGACTGGCTGACTATATTCAGCAGCGCTGGAGTTGCAGTTTTAAGGTCACAGTTTAGATCCCTGAAAAAGTCACTGTCATAACTCATAACTCAGTTCCATGATCTTAATGAACTTTTTATTGCACCTGCTTCCTTTTTTTTGAGAGACGGTCATAGCATAATACTGTTGAAGTGTAACAAAAAAAAAAAAAATTGTCCAATGATGAAAATGGGAACTTGTGAAAACTGTGTGTCCCACCAAGTCAAATTGAAGAAAGAAATGAAAATGCAGTTTAGCTGCAATGATACCACAATACCACGAATGAGGGGATTACTGTATAACAACTATATAACAGATTTTGGGGTCCTTTTCCTTTATGATTTGATATTTTTGTTACTTTAGATAAAATGTACATTGCAGCATCTCAGCCTGAGCTGTAATAGTTGAACAGTAGATTCATAAAAAAGGTCTACATTTAATTTCGTTAAAACATTTGTCCAATAAGCCTTTTTTTTTTACAGCATTATAATCAACAACAGTGTCTTTCACCTCAGCATAAGTCATTTTGGACTACAGCAAAATCTTTGTTTCCAAAATGTAATTTAAACTCATAAAACAGTGGAACTTGTTGCGTATTCTAGAAGGATTTTAAGGTCCTTATAGTGTTCAAACTCTCCATCTCTGGCTGTGCAGGACTTACAGCTCACCGAAAAGACGGTTTGGGTCTTCACAGTGAGAACGTGGTGGTCTCCGTCCGCTGCATCACTGCAAACTGGTGTAAACACTCTGAGCGTAAACATGAGAAAATCAAGAACATTAAGTGTATGTGCGCAGACCTACAGCAGGCCCACAAACACACACACACGCACACACACACACATACATACATGCAGACTCACACCCTCCTGCACACACTCACAGACAGTTTTCGCTCTCAGAGAGCCCTGGGAGAGAAAGTAATCTGTTCACAAACCACAAAATTGAATAATGACGCTAACGCTCTTCCAAGCTGAAAAGTGAACAGTGCATGCAACACAAGAAGGCATACTTACACCAAATCTTTACACAACAGGGAGGTATACCTTTGACTTCAAATTAGCATCATTTAAGGATCTCTGTAGGCAAAAAAAATCAGCCCCTCACTCGCTCTCGCACTCGTCGTCTCATATTCACACACACACACACACACACACACACAGACACACACACACACACACATGCAGCACACTGACTCTCTAATCTTGTGCAGGGCATACAGCAGTGGAGTGAGCCAGTCTGTAAATGGTATTCCTGAGGGATTTTATGGTCCTTGGCTGATGCTTGAATTGAAAGGAGACACACGCAGAAAAAAGTCAGGAGATGGATATTGTAAAAAAATATTCCAAAATTCCTTCAGAAATAGTATTTTAGTTCTGGTTGATGTGGCAAAGTTAAATATCCAGTAATGCTATGAAATATAATCAGGCTTTATATGGGATTATTCCTCTATTTTGTCATGTAATTTAGAGCACAATTGTAAAATATTATCAAACTTGAAATACAAATACCTAAAACATAAGACTGCTATTCTAAGTAGCCTTCTGAAATATCTGGAAAGTATCTCTCAATACATTTAAACACTAAACAGACAGTTTTTAATACTCAAGTATAAAGGGCATTTTCTGAATATATACTTTGCTTGACTGTAAAGAAGGGAGACAGTTTTAATGTAGAGGAAACAGTACATTTTACATCTCCTCTTTATCTGATGACTGTTTGACTAAACTTCTCTTGTTTCGCAAACCCGGAGGGTTCGTCAGATATTAGCTGGCTCTACCACAAGAGTCGACGAAGCCCTGATTAAAAGATTTCAAAAAGATATGATTTACTGCTAATTAACTCGAGGTTGTGTTGTGTGTGTGTGATTGCAAAACTACAGCTGCGCTAACAAATCCAGAGTACACAAAGTACCCTGCCAGACAGAGTCAGAGCATCCAAAGGAAAGTTTTCGGGCAAACTGCATAATGACGACTTGTACGGTAGCACAATTCCCAGCAGCACAGATGACTAATGCGCGCGATCTGTGGAGGGATATTCAGTGTCTCCTAATCAGCCTTTATTATGAACTTCTTCCCCCCACCAGAAACATCTCACATAAGCCGAGCCTGCTTGTTTCAGATGACACAGCCTCGCGGTCGTCTGCAGATCCGCGCATTTTACCTTCTCTATTGTACAACAACTCCGATGCGGTTGTGCCCTAATTTGTCTCGCCTCTGAGTACCACACACGCAAGGTTTTACAAACGCTCTCGGGCTGAGTGTGAGCACGGCCCGTCCTCTCATTCGAACGTGAGTAGGAGCAGAAACCGCGGAGGCGTTTTCAGGGGCCTTCTCTGCTCCTCTGGCAACGTGGTATTAATTCCAGTGATGCTTCCCAGATGCACGCGCCGGACACTGCGTTCAGAGAAGCTGATATATTAAGCACAGCAAAAGTAGTCAAAGCCCATGTGTGATGCCAAAGTGTTTTGAGAGGATCAAGATTTAAACGTGTAGTTTTTTTTTTTTTTCCTGACCACCTCTGTGTACCAGTAAAGCTCTTTGGGCTCAGTTTCACTATGATTTTACCCCTTATGTTTTCTTTTTTGGCATACTTCCTTCAAACAGTAGGAATCTAACATCTATTCAGAAGTCAGACGTAGCCATAGATAAGGAGAGAGAGAAAGGTCTTATCTTTAAGTCCTTTATCGAGCAGCATCTGGTGCTTCCTCCCACAACATGCGTGCAAGCTTCCTGGATTCTTCTTTCCAAGCTTTTTTTTTTTTCTTTCCCCCACCCCACATCACAATGAAAGGTGACCCAGCGGACCATCAACGCTTCCAGATTTATGAGCCCGTGGCGTATGATGAGGGTCCTGCGATGAAAACATTGTCTGGAGGCTTCAGGCCAGGAGCCAGGGTGTTAGTTGACTAAAGACAACTATCCGGGTTACATTGTCCCCTCGACGAAATGTCTGCATTGTGTTGTTCTACGGCGCGTCTGTAAAGATGGTCTGTCCGTGATTTATGGTATTAATCTTCGCATCGCCATGGAGCCAAATGTGAATATCTGCGGTAACAATATAAAGCCATCAATCATTTGGTCGCTGAAGAAATCATTAATATTACGCGGAAAGCAACGAGAGCTCATCCTCGCTTAGTTAGAAATGGAAAAATATTGGACCAGAATTAGAAAAAAAAAACCATCTTTTCTCAGCTCATTTTTACTGACCCCTGCAATATCGAGTGCAGCTTTATTTCCTCAAAGTAAAGAATGTACTGTATGCTGTTAGCTTATGATTTGTGGCGCCTTGGGTTTTACAGGTTGAGCCGCAAGCAAATGAGCAGCATTTCTCACAATCAGTTCCTCTGAATGACCTCACTGGGATAATGATAGGGGATGAAGTACGGCAGAGGAGCTTCTCCTCTCCTCCATCTTTTCACTGGGTCGCCGTAGATGATGGAATGATGGGTGGGAGGTGGAGGTGGAGGAGAGAGAGAGGTTTTAAGGCCTGGCGCTGTTTTGCCCTCAATTGCACGGCGGCGTGCTGCAATAGACGCCAATTAGAGGGCGCAGAGTGAAGCCCTCCTAGATGAGCTCAGCCTGCGGCTCCTGTCTGGCATACACACTCAATCACACACACACAATCGCTCAAATGGGGGGGGGGGCACTAACTGCTTTTCTCTTTAGATCTTGTTTGTGTATGTTCTCGCATGGCCATTTGCGAGAACTGGACGACGACAGCAAAGCGAGAGAGAGAAGAGTGTTTGTCTTTACGGTACCTGCTAATGATTTAAAATGTGTATGCACACCGTGTGATGTATGGATACGTCGGCTCTGTCTATGGGCGGGAGGGAGGATTTATTTTAACACCCTCTTATTTTGTGTCTGATGCCAGAAGCTATAGGTTTATGTAAACCTCTGCCACACTGGAGAGGGCTTAGACCACCCCAAACACTCTCCAGACAAGTCTTGTCAGTGTTTGTCCTGCTATTGCACCTCCTGTGGACTGTGTGTGTGGGGGGGTGTGTGTAGGAGGCAACTGGGAATTGAAAGTAATATTTGGAGCTCAGAGACTTGTGCTCTTTTCTTTAGGGTTGCTGAAGAAACCCTACTCCGGCTATTTATTACTAATGAATATTTTATTGGTCCTTCCTGCTAATAAATGTCTCTTTGCTCCCTCTGTGACTCTCGAGAGGTCAGAGGTCAGCCAGCAGCAGATCTGGTTGGTCTGGTCATTGTAGCCTACCCTTTTTACAGGTATTGAGTAATAAAAAATTTGCGACATTATTATGATATTCAGCTTGATAGGGGAAGCAGAAAGGGCACTCCTCAGTCAGGCCCGTCTCTCCAACCTGCCGAGAAGCTTTTGAGATGAGCTTTAACTCTCTTGTAGTTTTTTCTCTCAGACACAAGATGCTGCTCTTGAGCTGCAAAGGGTGCAACAGAAAGTATTTCAGGTGTTGAGATGCTTGCTTTTCTCCGTCTTTTTTTTTTTTTTTTTTTGCTTGCAACCCTGGCACACATAATTGATTTGTACGTCTGCGCACATTTTTTTCAGCAGCAGAGCATTTTCCCTGCATCTGTCCCTTTTCTTCTTTCTCTAATTACTTTTGATCAATAAAGAGAATCGAACCCCTGGAAAATAGCTTGCATTAAATATAGAAAGAAGTAAGCTTGGCATTATCAGACCCGCATGCTGGTGGATTTTCCTGCTCTGTCCTCCCCATCTCCCCTCCTGCTGTTTGGCTTTACTGCCTGAGCAGCCGCTGCCTGTATAACACCTCACTGGTGGGGAGTTCACTACAGTAGCATATTTAGACAGCTGTAAGCCCAAAAGCTCCCGTGAAAACAGGGCAGAGGGTTTTTTTTATGTGGGAGCAGGATGGGATGGGGGTGCACTGATCCGTTGCAGCTCTCTTCCTGTGCGGTTACTCCTCAGCCATGCATCCAAACGTTTCCTCTCACTCTCCATCACCTGGGCAAGCTCTGACTTGACGCGAACCCTAAAGGAGGACACACGAGGTTTTGTTTTCCGCGAGCATGCGCTTGCTGATTTTGTTTTGTAAACTGTGAAAGAGAAACTCGATGTAATTTCCACATTTCGACGGCACCGCGAAAGGAAAATAGCCCGAGGCGTGAGTTTTGCAATATAAACTGACTTCTCTCAAAGTGTGTTTAAGGGAGTGATGTATTACTTGGCGTGGCAACATGCACATTGTAGATATTATGCACTTACACGCAGACAGTTTCTCATCTCCGTCTCATTCTTCTCTGTCTCTCGAGCTCGTGCTTTTATACACGCAAACACGTTACCCACAATGCCCTCAGATGCACAGATACAGGCTTCCGTGGAGAGCAACAACCTATCATCATTGCACAAATCCTGTAACTCCATATCATAGATAATTTGACATTTCCCCGTGCAGTTACTACCCACAGACCTCAGCAGTTTTGTGTTTTATCTGCCGTTCACGACCATCATGCTGGCTGCATCCGAAAACGCCTGACTGAAGGGTAGTTTTAAAACTAACGGCCAAAGAAACAAGCTGTGGACACAAAATTGATGTCTGTCATACTTTAAGTCGACATGGTAAACTTACAAATAGGAATCTATTAACACATCCAGCAGGCACAGAGCAACTGTTTCATTCATTTGGAGTCATGTTTACAGCCACCTGACGAATAAATGCTCCATTTCTGCTTCACTTTTGCCTCTATTTTTGGTCTCCACCAGCTCCTCAGGGAAACATGTGCCTCTTTAGCTGCTAAATGTCCCACTTATGTTCACCAGTTTGCTGCTAACTCTGTCTGTTGTTAAGTGCCGGACAGGCAGCATACAGTGACAAAAACAGCTGCATTCTACAGCCAAAATGAGAGAAGTGAGAGTGAACCAAAACAGTAAAGTTAGAAAAACCACAAAAAAGATGCTAGAAATGGACTGAGGGGAACTTTTGTGTCGGGTTATAATTAAGGCAGATGCTATTTGCACCCAGGTGTCCGTAACCAACAAGACTAAATGAATGAGGGGAAGTGTAACTACTAAAGAAACAGAGCCAGTGTTTGTGCTTTTTTTGGGGCAGAGGGGCGGGAGATGACAGGGCCACATGTAGCTGTGTGGCTATTTGTACCTGGGTGCAAGTAGACGCTGTATAATTACACATTTACACAATTACACATGACTATGAGTGAACCCTTTCACATATGAGTTGGCATGTGATCTGTTATTGACACTCTACATCCACCCTAGAGAGCAGTTACAATATTGACCCGATGGTGGTGTTAGACTAGAAGTAAGGGGGAACATCTGACTTCCTGAGGTTAACATGAACGTGTGCACCAAATCTTGGCACCACCGCTCCTCCTCAGTTGGTGAGGATGCCTCTCCTGTTTCCACTCCGGTTACATACAGAGCAGTGATGTCAGCTTTTTTTTTTTTTTGCCATTATCTTGTGGTTGTACTTCTTTGAATCTGGGTTTCTTGAAATTTGGCTTAATCTTTGCTACAACATTCGACATGTTCTGCTTTTTTTCCACGGCAAAGAGTAGCCCTAAAGCCCCTCTTCGCTGGTGGACAGGAGCCTGAGGGGAAATTTGGAGGAAAGGATGGGTATTTTTTTGAGTCCTGTTTGTCTTGAGGCTTTGGTAAAAAACCATAATATGTGTCCCGTGGGCCATATTTCTTTATTGACCTACTAGCGAGTGCTCTGTATTTGATATGCCAGTGGTTTTGGAAAAGACGAGCAGGACGGCGGGCGTGAGTGCTCTTTTCCATATAGATCTGCGATCTGCTCAATGGGTTTAGACAGGCCGAGCTGAAACGCTATCCAGTAAACCTCATACAAGAGGGATGGAAAGAGAAGAGAAGACTTGATGGAGTGACAGTCTGAAAAAGAGAGCGGCTCAATGAGAGAAAATGCAGATGAAATGGGAGTGCGTACGGCTCAAATGAGTCACCGTGTGTGCTCCTTTTTCCACTCTGTCTTCGCTGCTCGTGTTCAGGATGTCTTTCAGTATCTGTCTCTCATTCACTCTCTTGTCTTCCCTGTTCATACTTTATTAACAAAGAATATTAAAGTCAGCCAAATTCACTGATGATCAGCCTACGATATATTCATGTTACTTCACACGGTCTGATCGATAAATGTCATCATTTGTCCACACTTTTTTCTTTGCACTTGGTTGAATCTCGTGTCTCTCAGCTGATTACAGAAGCATATGTGTGAGGAATGCTTGATTGCAGAGCTGCACAGTGGCAGGCTGATGGATTGTTTCCTCTTTTTAAATATGGGTGCTGCAGGACAAAGTCCAGTTGATGTGTTGAAGTGTGGCTGCTTGAAAGAGCTGTCAGCAGTCCCAGCACCATGGCAAGTTATGGACAGAGAGGTGCGTTGCATAAGAACTTATGTCATGTCTCCGATACAGATCCAAGTAAGGGTCAGCGAGACTTTTGTGCTTGTGAGATGAGTTAATGTCAAAGTCAGTGGTTGTGGATCAACCTTTGTAAACCTCCGAAAATGTATAAATTTTGTTCACACATTTGATATTTGGTTAGTTTTTAGTGACTGAAATGTGTGTGTATGTATAACTTCACACATACAGTGTGGGAACTTTTCTGCTTCTGCTTTGTTATGCTATGTGTTGTTCCAGTTTGCACACTTTTACACACACACTTCATTTTAATTCTGATCCTTTGGTGCCAGCGACAGCCATGGCTGGAGGTAAATGTCTAGTAGGATAATATGATGATCTAATGACATTTTTTTTACCCAAAAGGTCTGAGGTCAACTTCACCGTGACATCATAACGTCCTGGAATTTTTAAATTTTTTTTTTATTAATTTGGACACGACAGTACTTGTATGAGTCCACCATACAAGTACAGCCCCCTGTTCTTCTGGTAGTCCACCACAAGCTCATTGGTTTTGCTGATATTGAGCTTCGGGTGATGGTCGTTGCAGCATGCGACGGAGCTCTTCATCAGTCCTCTATAATCCTCTGGAAAAGTAAATAAAGACTGATTATTTCTCACTGGAAATTTTAATTTCAATTTTACCAAGGAATACACAGAATACTTAAATTCCCTCAAAGTCTTCACTACATTAATTCATTGGTCTGGACAGACATATATGTAAACTGTAACTTGACTGTTTTGCTGAGGCTAACAACCCCAGGGCGCTAACTCAGGTTTTTGTTGTTGTTGCTGTTTTTTCATTAGTTTTACAAAGTGTAATGCACACTGCATAACCCCAGGATTTAAAGCTATGAGCCATGTTTTTGAACCCACTGTCACACAGGCATTGATCTGTTCGATCAGTGGGAAGGAGTAGAAAAGCTTGAGGTCAAGGACAGTATCCTCAGATACTGAACTGACTAGTTCACATTTGAACAGTAATAATAATAAAAGCCAACATATCTGAACTTTTATCAGGAAATGAATAATCACTTGAGAAGTGTTTTGCTGAAAACCTAATTGCATGCGTATAAAATGTTCGGTGCTTCTCAAAGGGAGTTGGAACAATGTGCTTGAGGTGTCATCCATTTTTCTTTAATCATTTCCATATTTGTAGGTCAGGCACAGGTCACAACAAGGAACTGAAGCACACACGGTCCAATGCTCTCCTCCTTATTGCGTCATTATTTAACCGAGTGAGAAATGTCAGATTTCAGAGGACGCGCCAAGGGTTAAAGCCTCCTTTGACCACCTTTATCATATTACTATCACTTTCTCTGATCGTCTCAGAGCCAAAGACAACACATAATACATTTTCGACAATGAAAAACACATGTTGCCGATGTGACTCAATTGTGGGGTTAAAAACCGAAACCCTAGCTGCGTGTAGCATAAACGGGAGATCAGGCACGTCTTTTTGCGGCTAGAAAAGCTTCAGCTCGCTCGGAGTGTAAATACTCGGTACTTGCAGATCGTGAATTACAAGCCGCTGAGACAAACCAGGTACCTTTTTTTATTTGGAGTCGCTGCTCGGTGTCTCTGCTCCAAAAAAAAAAAATTGCAGTTGAACTGTTGTGTCTCGTTTTGCAATTATGAAAGAGGTTAACAAGAGAGCCTGTTTCATGTCTGCACTTCAAAACCCTGTTTCACAGCTTTGAACTTAATTTCCCTTCACTCTCCTGTCATGACAGCAGTAATTAGTCAGGATATTTGTGCTGTGTATCATTGTGATACTATGTCAAATTAGCTATCTTCATGAAGTAGAAAATTACAACATTTTTTTCATGTTTTTTGGTATTTATCTAGGTTTTCCTCTGACTTGTTCCTTTTTCTCCTTTCTCCTCCTAACTAGCTATGGATCCCGACATGACCGCGGACGTCTTATTTACAGTTCTGCCTATCGCAGCCAAATCTCTTTGGTTTTGCAGTGTTGACTACCGCAAATGGCTGCAATATATTTTCGTCATAACGCAGCATTTCCCAGACGGCCCCTTGAACGTGCCGTCCAGGGTTCATGCTCACCAAGACTCACAGAAGCTCGTTGAAACTACGGCGGAAACAAAGTGATCTCGGCCCTCCTTTTAAGCAGAAGATTAAGCTATCAAACTTCTTAGCAAAGGAAAACAAAGTAACGCTCAGACGAGCCAGAGGGCTGTCTTAACTTGTTAAGAGCTGTTAAGAGGGCGGATTTGGTCTTTATCCAAACTTTGATTGCCATCACAGTGGCTGGACTATTCTGTCATTACCCCACCACTCAAAAGTGCTGCCTGATCACGAGCCTTGAGCTGTGACAAGTTTTAGTTCCTGTCAAATCAGCAGAATTCCTGGTCCTAAAATGTATGTTAGTATCCGACCCGCTCTGCTTTGTAGTGTCGGATGAAACAGAGAAAGCTGTTAATTACTGATACTCATGTTTCCTGATTACAGTTCCCGCATGTTTCGCCATCACTGACTCGTGGCGTTATTTCAACCTTAAAGATAAAGAACAGTTCTCGGCCCGGGCTTTTCTCTTCTCTGATCTCCCAAAGCAGATCAACAGCATGCATGTAACTTCAGAGTAATTTATTTTGAAATGCGTGAGGAAACCAAAACAAATTAGTCCCTCTGACAGGAAGAGGTTTAGGGGGGAAAGGGATGACAAGGCCAGGATGTGTTTTGAATTTGAACAGCCCCAGACGGAGCAGTGATGTCCTCTGTTCAGTATCAGAGGACCAGGAGAGACAGGATGTACGTTCAAGTGTAACTATGGAGAGAAAGTAATATTTTCAGTTTAGTAATGATCTGTTCATTTTTATTCTACATGTTGTTTTATTGTTATTTCAGCCGATATTGTTAGATAGATAGATAGATAGATAGATAGATATGTTATCTGGCTGAGTGAGTGAATTTTATATCTATATAATACAAATTTTCACAGATTGCAAGGTTAAAACTTCTTTGCCTGCTGCTGTGGCGGAAAACTACATCACTGAGAGCAGATCAATAATTATAATAATAATGTGGTGAAAGACATTAAAATGCAGTGTAAAGCTGAGTCTGATTCTCTGTGGTTTCATCACAAGCGAACCCATCGACCTACGCGTTGATTATGTGCTCCAGTGTTAATATAAAAATATTGATTATAGCCTGTTTAAAGTCAGATGTTTTAGTGATTTGTGTTTGAAGTACAGTTTCAGAAAATGTGTGTCAACTGTTCTGAGAAGCATAATATCCAGATGATTTGGCAATAGGGTCTCTATTTTGAGACACGGGGGATTAGTTAAGCTTGGTGCTGACTGGGAGTCCATAAATAAGTCGTGGCGCTTAACGTCTGCCCAGATCTGGATGCGGGTCCCATGCCCCCCCCCCCCCGTTTCCTTCTAGCCCACCTTGGCGGACCAGTTTAGCCGACTCCAGCGGCTTTACGCTGCTAATTTATGCCCATCACCTCTTGTCATTCCCTCTTTAAAACTCCACAGTGGCAGTGGTTGGGTTAAAGAGAGAGGCATTTTGGGGGGTACTATTGGTGTCGTGGGACCCTTATGGAGATCACCAGCTGCTAAAACACCCGAGCTTTCCTGGATGTGCTAATGGGAAAAGCTCGGTGCTGAGAACGTATGAATGCAGTTTCAGGAAGCAGTAAATGTCACTGCTGATTCTTAATTACGTGCCCCGTTCCTCCTCTGCGCTGTGGGCTGCATGTGGAGCTTTAGAGGCTTGCTCAGGTGGGATCAGATTGTGGTTACTGGCTTATTCAAAATGTCGGTATAAAGAGTGTATTGAATTATTATAAAATGTTGCGTCCTGAGCATATTCTTGGTTTCTTCTTCACATAAGCAGATGTGTTGCTTGCATTAAGAGCTGTCTTATCAAGAAATAATTCATTTATACATGTATAGTAATCATTTAATGGATGTACAATTTACTAACGTCGTCATCAAACTTGCTGTTTCCTCTTTGGATGGATTGCCATGAAAAACTGATAACGTCCCCATCAGTCTCAGCAGGCTAACATGCTGACATCAAAATGTCCCATACAGCCCATAGAGTAAGTGGATTGGTCTTAACTCATATAAACCAATCAATAAAGAATGTGTTTATAAATGTCATTGATTTACATTAAACCAAAGCCATTGTTAACCTTGCCTTATATCCTTTGTCTTGTTCAGACAGCAGATGTAAAATATATTCACCACTTTCATCCAACCAAGCCTTCCAGCCTAACCTCACCTGATGCCCCAGGCCTGTGGAAGCTGACAGGACCTTATTATGGAGCTGCTACTCGGAGAAACAAATCACTTTGTTTTCAATCATGCAGTAAAAAAGGTCCTGGGACCAATATCCAGGCAGAACAAATGTCTTCCTCTGCAGAGCTGTGGGGAGTTTCAGCCACAGGGCCTGCTGGACTGTGTGCCAGCAGAGATGGGTCCGTTAAAGGCCAAGTTGGCGTTTGCCTCTCCCGCGAGAGCATTATTTATCCATAAAATGGCCTTGCATGCAACACTGCTCTTCCTCCCACCTCGACCATGATACAGTATCCTCAGAAGGTGTGTTTATGGCTCTGTAAATCTGTCGTCTTCAGATTACCGAATGCTGAAACCAAATATTGCTTGTATCACATGTATACCCAACTATTCAATCGACCACCCCTTCGTATCAAGTATTAAATAATCAGGTAGTTAATAAAAGGAAGATGTTTTAGGTGTGGGGTTGCTGTTTTGCAGTTGACCTCCCATCTGGCTTGAATTGGATTTAGCTGATTGTCAGGGAATTACATCTTTATTTTAATCCTCTGGTTTTGAAGGGGGGGCAGGGAAGTGTGGTTGATTTTCAGCTGCAGGTCGTAAAATCCCTGTCCTGGTAAAACATTTTATACTGTGGCCCAGAAAGCTTTTTAAACAATGGCTTTGGTGTAAATCATGCCTGGAGCACATACATGGTTTGCGGGGGTGGTGGGAGGCTACCATTTATCCCGCCTGAACCATTTAAGTCTCCTTGTGGGAGCCGAGGCTTCGAGCTCTTGAGTGTAACTTAATGTCAGTCCCCAGTAACTTTAGCTTCATTTGTCTTTCTTTGGGAGAACCCGGGGGCCTGTTAACTTAGGTCATCACCCCATAATATGGCAATCTTTTAATTTGACCCTTTATTCCTCCGCAGAGGAGTAGAGGAAAGGATCAGTTAAACTTCTGCTTCTTGGAAAGCCTACTTGGTGACCTTTTACAAGACCTAAAAAACATTGTCAGTTTACGTTGCTAGGTTGTTTTGCATGAGAGCGCTTTTCTGGTGAAATTTTACCCCACAGTGAGTGATGATAGACGAAGTGTTGGTATGTTTTGTCTCGATTTTCCAGCTTGCACTGGATATTAATTTCTTGGTTTTCCATCACTGTGACAAAAAGTGAAGACACAAAGCAAATTTGACTTAACTCTCCGAACAAGCATCAGCAGCTCATGTTGTGAAAGTTATATGCAGTGATTTTTACTTAAACATATGGATGAGTACTGAGAGTATGATTCAAAGAATACCACAGTCATATTACCAGTTATTCACTAGAATATATTATTTGGGAAAAATAAAAAAAGGTCTCAGAAAAATCTGGCAGTGTGTCTGTGGTAATTTAGAGCTGTGGTACAATCATGGTCTTTGGTTGAGGGCTAATATCTTTCATTATTTTCCATTTGGACTGCAAAAATCATTTATGTGTGGGATAGGACGCGAGCAAGGCTGTTTAATGCATGTTCGGCCTTTACATTTTGGACAGCAGCCTCATTCCTGTGTAAAGAAGTAATCTCAGCAGGGGAAGTGGGAAGAGTTTTTGATGCCTCTTGATTTATTTAGCTTTTGGTCAGTACAAGAATATAATGCGGCTCCTTCTCCTTTTTTAAAACTATAAAGTCGGTTGGTAATCACCTTGTCTCTAAAAAGAAGTAAGACGGGGAAAGAAACATTTAGCAGTAAGTTGGTGTTGGAGCTTTTAAACAAGCCCTCAGGATAGCTGAAAATATTTGGAAGGCAAACTGTAAAATTATTCGCCAAACTGTCTGTTTTAGACATCCATCAAGGACATCCTGGTTGACCGTTGAACTACCTTGCAGTTGACCCTGCAAATTAGCCTGGTAGTTACCTTTGCCAACCCTGTATGTAATGTAACCCTCACCTGGCAGGCTGTCGTGGTCAGTTGAGATTCATCCGTGCAATTTCGGATGCACTTACTTCACTCCAATTTTACCCCCAAATAAAGTGGTTTATATAATCAGGCTAACCTGTTGGCTTGTTTACAATCTATTTGATCATCTGAATGTTCCTCTTTCCAGCCCCGTGGAAGTGATTTTGCCGTTTTCTCAGAACTCACCAATGACTTAAGGGCGCGCAATGTTATCATGACCGATTGAAATGATGGTCAGATCTACAAGAATCGTGTTTGTGAGTGTCTGTCTCTGGACAATCAGTTCCCCTAATCTTGCATGCTTCCCTTGTGCAACCTAATATCTGAGCCTGCCCTTTTTGTAGAATAACAATGCACTATATTGTTTTTTTCTCACCTTATCGTCTTCATAGATTATTATTTAAACTGTCAGGAGACACCTCCAGCGGTGTTGTGGTAGAGAACTGGCTCCAAGTGAGTGTCAGTCAAACACATTAATTTCCTCCTCGGGTGTTTAGTTTTAAGCTCTGGGCACATCACCGATGCCACAGTTTATTTTCTGTAGTCATACATTTGCAAATATGAGAAGGATTTCTTCTGAAAGCAAACATCAGAAGGTTATGGATTAAGGGTGTAAGGGGATATAATTTTCTGTGTAGGCCTGTGAAAACGTGCACGTCCACGTTCCTCCCTGCCGGCACCGCGAACTACGCCGGTGTTAAGGGGAGAGTTGAGTGTGTGTGCATGTGAATGTGTGTTTTAGATAATTCCCCCAATTCGCTGAATGTACAGACATCCCCCACTACCAAATCAAACAAGCCAAGTGCCACACTGCAGCAAGTTAAAACTCCAAGATGGGTTTGCTGTGTATAACTCATGTATAAAACTGTGTGTGTGTGTGTGTGTGTACTGGTCGAGACCTCCGCTCCGATGTTGTGATTAGGGTTGCTGACTGTTTGCTCTGGAGTGCAGCACATTCCTTGCAGCCTTAATTGATAGCAATTATGTGGTTTTTGATTTGGTGTTTGATTGGGAGGTGGATTTGAAGTCTTGATTTGAAGGGCACAGAGTTTTTATTGTCTTTGGAGCCAGGGTCGAAATGCCTGAATGGTCGCCTGCTACCTTGTAAGTCACAGCAATGGGCATCAGTGCGTTGGCGCTGACTTTGACTGCTCTATTTTTCTTCACCTTCTGTTTTAGCTTTTGTTTTTCGTGTCTCACCATTGCAAAACGTTAAAACTGGAAAGTCACTCAGTGTTGCGTATATTCCCTCTGTGCCAAGAGCTGTCCACCTCACTGCTTGTTTTTCTCTATAACCAGAGGAATTGTCCCTCCAGGGGACACCTGGCTTGTTCCCCACCTCCACAGTGCAAATGCTCACCGACTTAAACTGCCAGATGTTATGAAAGGCTCTATTGAAGTAGACCTTTGGCTCATAAAGAAACATAAAAAAAAGTCACTATGGTTGAGAAATCTACCCCGATAGCTCTGGTGACCATACTATGTCATCTGATTTACATGGGGCTCTCACATGTAGCTCCTTGTAAAGCAAAACACATTTCAGGAGCCGGACATGAAGTCATGTGCTTCTGCTAATGTGTCACTTTGTTCGGATGTGTTTGCATATCGGTGCATGTGTGGAAAATTGAGGTTTTTTTCGTCAGATACTGAAGAGCAACTCTGTCTAATCCACATCCAAAAGTGGTCAACCGGCAATAAACATGCTAGCAGATTAGCCTGCTCTGTGTGAGTGAGATTTTTTGGACATTTCCAAAACAGAGTGCTGGCAGTAGACGGAGCAAAGCGGTCCAGATCTAAGAAGAAATGAGGAGCAGTGGCGTGAGCAAAACTGAGGGAGAGAAGGGCAGGCAGGCAGGGAAAAACAAGAGAAACATAGAGTAAGAGGCAGAAATCTGAGATATGAGACGAAGAAATGGAAAGAATCAAAGGGGGAAGAAAATTGGTTTAAAGTTGTTGTCTGTCTGCCATTATTCCTACTCTATGACTGTCTCACACACGCACACACACACTCACACACACACAAATGTGTGAAGTTGTGAAGCTGCAGCTGGCCCAGCTCCTTGTTTGAACTAGCACGCTTGACTGAGGCCCATTTATTGATTGGCTAGTGTGCCAGACCTGAAGGACTTGTGGGGCTCGGATCCCCCCGGTTACCCCCCCACCTCGCTCTAATTCACGCATCGCACATGAAAACACACACACACTCCCGGTCCTCCTCCCTCACTCCCTCCCCCTCCCTCCCTAAAGTTACTCCTGAGGAAGAACGGGAGCAAGTCAGAGAGGAGACGGCAGGCAGACACGGCGCACAAGAGTGACCCAGAGAGGAGGGCATCACACATCAGGCTCGCACACAAACACACATACATTCACACACACACACACACAAACACGCATGGTCAGACCCGGAGTGATTGACTCGCACACTTTGAGGAGGCATGGAGCAAGGCTTTTTGTCTTGCAGGCTACTGGTGACAGCTCTTCTCATCCTGGTACTGTAACTTTTTTTCCCTCAATTTTCATCCTGGAAAAAATCATTTTGCTTAGTGGTACTTCTGTCTTTTTTATTTCATCATCAATCCCTTCAATACTTACCCACACCAAGTAATGCATTCAGAAAGCATGTGTGTGCATGTGCAGTTTGTATTTTATGCTTATGTGCAGTAGAAATGCACTCTTGAGATCCTGGAGCCCTTTCAACAGTAGCTTTAACAACTCAGTTACAGTCTGCTGAAAAAAAAAGTCCCCCTGTCTTCCTGTGTGTTTTTGATCTAAGTCAGAAAAAGTGGGCTTGTTGTGCACGAGCAGGCCAGCAAGCTGTTTAGCCTGAGGCTGGGACTCCCTGTTACATTACAGTGACCGCCTTCAATTGCGGTGTGACGGCGAGTACGGTGCCGTGCGGTGCAGAGAAGACGACAAGGGATTCAGCAGATGTGCAAATATCGTATGTCTTCCCGACTGAAAAGGCCATCGTATGTATATTGACACAGTCTGCAAAAAAGGCACCTGGCTCAGGTTTCTTTCCCCTGTCGAGGAGTTTTCCATCTTCAAGGAAAATGTCCTTAGTCTCAGCTGCTGACAGGTGACTTAAATAGAATCTGTCCATCAGAATAACATATAGCGTAGAGATCACTGCTCTTTTATCATATGCTCATTTCCTCTATTCCACTTGATGTGAAAACATGGGATGGGTGACAGCCCCAGGGGCCTCTGTGATGAAATATTTGCTCTGTTTTTCTCATAGTGAAAGAGCCAGAGAAGAAATGTGTATAAATGTACCTGCATTGTTGTGCAAGTGGTACTGTTAAGGTGCAGATAAAACCCTGGAGGCATCAGAGGAGAGGAGGAGAGGTGGGAGGCGTGGTGATGGAGCATTAGGAAGGCTCCAAATGGATATCCGAGCCTTGTGATTATTGGATCCAAATCCCAGCAGGACAGCCGTCCGACCGGCGGAGCCTCGGGTTCCTCCGCCTTCATTGAGAACAATAGCAGTGCAGCCAGCCAAACAACCTCCTCATCTCCATCCCTCCGTCCCCTTCATCTGCACCCCCCCTCCCTCCTCTTTCCTCACCAGCCTCGCTATGCCTCCCGGCTCTCTTGGCGTCCCAACACACCACCCTCAGCCGTAATCGACTGCAAAATTCACTGATTGCTTTTCAAAAGTAGAATTAAGGTGGTGTGCTAACCGGCTGCCCAGAGCACAGCCTGTGTTTATTTACCGTGGATCCAAACATTGAAATAGTTGGCCCGTGCAGAAAGTAGCGCCGTTGCCGATATGTTTGGCTGCATGCTCCGCTGGCTGCGTGTTTGGGTCTCGCTGTTCCCCTCTGCTGTTCCTCAGGCGTCATCAGCACTGACAGCCATTTATATCAGTCCCCATGCACTTTTAATAATGTGAACCCACCACCCCGCTCTGCAGCGTACGGCATGAGTGTATTTGCTACCGTGACCCAAAGAAAATAATCAAAGCAGTATTATTACCTTGTATCTGCTTTCCTCTGCATCCATTCATCTTTGTAGACGACGTACAATGCCACGCTGTTGGGGAAAAGGGGCCAAAGAGGTCAAAATAACTCGGCGTAACCTGAGTTTTTCCTCTACAATCTCAAGGCTGCGTTTCGCAAATGCAAGGCTGGGTATTGCCTCTAAACTATTTGTCAGCTCAGCGGGCATAAATCTTTTGAAGAGCAGGTGTTACACATAAAGTTCTCATGGTCTCTCCCTTATTCAGCATGTTCAGGGTAAGTGGGGCTTGTTGCGCCTCGCATTTCATTCCTAATCTGCAGGATTTGGGGATTTTTTTTAAGTCTCTGTCAAAAACTCTGCTGGACGTGCAAGCACAAACTGTCCTCACGGTGTGAAGATGCTGTGGCGGGAGGCCATCTAAAGCGCACAAAAGCTGCATTTCTGCAATCTGAAAAGTATTCTTTCATGTTCCATCCAACACCAGAAAGACTGCCTAAGTGTTTTCTCTTATAGCCATAATTCCTTTTCATGGCCTTAAAACCTCTGCTGAATGGCAGATTATTTTATTGAATGTGTTTGCACCTCTAGTCTTTTAAACCAAACTCCTCAAGCGCAGGATGATTTGTATCAGTGTTAGTTCCAAGTTGTTTTTATTATCCAGGTTTTCATCCATTCAGCAGGTACTGAACCAGTTTTTTTCCTTGGCCTTGGTCTCAATTTTAGCTTTTGAGGGGAGTACCTCCGCCGAACTAAGCTGTGCTTGTTCTAGATAGCAAAAGCAATCTATTTTCCTTTATGCTTCATCTGAGCCGGGTGTTCGGACAAAAGAGCTCTCTTCATCAGTCAGTTCTGCAAAGGGCATTGAGAAGAGCTGCTGCTGCTGAGTGAAACCAAGAGGAAAAAAGAGTGTACGGAGCAGTCGATGATCCACATAAAATGGCAGTGCCAGCCCTACAAATAAACAGCTTCTTTAGAGCAAGGTGAGTCAGTCCAGTCACATCTTCATCTGAAAATACAAAAGGCCTTGAAAGGGCAAAGAGGAGTTAAAAGAGTCAAAGGTAGAGGGGTGGGGAGGATCTCTATTTATTGGCTCTAACTCCACATCTGAGATGCACATTGTCCTTGCGGTCGTAAAATTCATCTTCTTGCAATATTGATTTTGGATCCCCCAGTAATATCCCTGCCTCTGCTGCCAAATGCAGCATGATGCAATTAACAGAGAGAGGCACACGAGCGAGGCCTGAAGTTTGAAAGAGGACTAATATTTCATAATCTAGAGGATGACTCTAGGAAGACATTTCAAATATGCAAAGGGGCAAAAGTCGAGAGCTTTTGATTACTTACCCTTGCAGTCGATCCCATCCTGTCACGTGCACTCTTGTTTCGCTTGCAGCAGCTCCTGGAATTTAGTTCAGGCTCTCGACCAGCAGCTCTGGCTTCTTTGTGTGCTCCACAAGAGAATCTGCTTCGAAAGCTCATGCTGCCGAGGAATATATATATACAGGTTACCTCCATTAGAAAAAAGAGATGAGAACATAACTCACTTTTTTTACGCTCAATATTTGGTTGGGTCTCGGCAGAAGACAAACAGTAAAATAAACAACAAAGTGTTGGTTTGAATGGAAGAAGTGATAATAGTGAAAATGCAAAGTGGAAGCTGTTCATGGGTGTCCACAACAAATCCCTCATGTATAAACTCTTCACTTCCTTCTCTGGTGTGCAGAGCTCTCGGACGGCCCGATCAGAAGAAGACAGAGACACTCTGTGGGACGCCTGGGGCTCGTGGAGTGAATGTTCCCGTACCTGCGGAGGAGGCGCCTCATACTCCCTCAGACGATGCCTCAGTTCCAAGTAAGGGCGCCTCTCAGTCTCCTCTCACCTTAGAGCCCAATGCACACTCCACGAGATGTGTGTGACACATAGTGGGGAACACTTGTCATGTTCATTTGAGATACTGTGCAAGTGCTGCATGGAAAATAGGGCTGATTGAGAAACAAGAGGGCAGAACGTTTGCTTGTACTTACTTGGACTACTACTAGACTAATGTAACCTAATATGATTTAATTTGGCTTAAGAATTGAATATTGTTCTTGGTAATGACTTATAACTTTGAATTTTATTTGAGTAAAATGGCATTTACTAAATGTATTTGAAGTGAGTTAAACCAATCATGACCAACTTCTGTTGTGATGCATTGATCAGAGCTGGTCTGAAACTGTATTTAATGTTGAAAAGCATAGATATCTGAAAATAGAATAACTTACACAAACCACAACTTATTTCAACAATCTTTTTCTTAATAATCTCTGATTAACGTTTTCTAAAAAGTATGAATCAGTCTTAAACATGTATGCTCTTTTTTTACCACCCTAAGATCTAATATAAGCTCAGTGACTGTCCTTTACTAGAATCACTTCCAAAGTCTTCTACAACTTTGAAAAATTGCAAAGAAACATTTCTATTACAAAAACCAGAGACAAAATTTTGTTGAGTACAGTCACAGAATCATGCTATGTTCTAAATCTCTCTCTTAGACGCCTAAATCACAGGAGAGAGGGATATACAGTAAATTAAATGTATAATTCCAAGGTAGAACCTCATTGACCCGCAGATAAATGGAAACATCACATGGACAATTTGTAAGTGCCTGTTCGAAGACCATCCAAGGTAATCTCCTTTTTTAAAGTGCAAAGCCCTGGCTATGGTTGGACTGGTTTCCATTAAAGTGCCATATCATGGCTTTAAGATTCAAAAGAGGAAAGGAGGGGAGGGGGAGGGGGATCTTTTTATGTTGCTCATGGCTGTTCTGCCAAATAAATCCAGACAGCGTCCCTAATAGTGTGAGTAAATCTCACCAATCGCTCCTTTCCCATGGGCTGTAATGGGAGTACTCAAAATACATATGACTGTTATGTGACTGTTAAATAGCCCTGAGGGGTCCACTGAGATCACTTGCCCATCCACCTCCTAAAACTGTCTAGACGGCTGTGTGAGCCCAAATCTTGAATTCATCAGTTGATTTTCAGTAATGGCCCAGACATGTTTCTTCACAAATCAGAGCATAACAATCAATGTCCCTTGCCAAAGTACAGTCACTTTCAATAACTCTTTTCTGTGATAGAGTTTGGGCTCTGCGAGCAATGAACCCACATTGGTTGGATTCCCACTGCTCATCATCTCGGCTTAAATCTCGGGACGAACTGGAACTTGCACTTTGGACCTCTCGGTCCTTTCATCCTCGTGTCAAAGTCACCCGGTTGGTTAGGCTTCAAGCTAACCCAGTGGGCTTCAAGATTAAAGCTGGAGGCCAAGTGTACTGGGCAAATTGGTCAATTACAAATGGATTTGAGAAACAAGAGGAAAAAAAAGGGAGACAGAAGGAGCAAGAGGGTATGTTTTCCATAGAAACGTTGTCACATTTATAGACTGGGAAATAGCTGCAGGGTGACTTCACTGCATTCCTCTGTTTTACAGTTCCCCAAATGTATCGCTCTCTGGCTAAAGGTAGCCAGTGAGCTTTGCTGCCAAAGTCACCTTTGTTTCACTGCTGGGAGCTCCAGCTGTGACAGGAGCAGCCAGCGAGATCATAAAGCAGCGCAACTATCCAAAGACACCCTGACAAAACAGCGCAGATCATACCTGAGGTCACGACCGAGATGTACTGTACGGTGCCTCCAGCGGGCTGTAACCATGAATCTGTCTGCACTGGTACTGGGGAGCCAGGATAAGAAGCATAAGGCTGTCAAAACCTCGAACTCAGAAGTGCCAGACCCCCCATGTGCTGCATTATAAACATTGAGGTCAATGGCTTTTTGAGGGGTTCATTTCATGATATCAGCAGCAGCCATTTCTTCTCCCTTGCCCAGAATTCTTTGGTCAGGCAAACCTCAGAATGCTACTGGCTGTAAAAGCAATTGACGTGTTAAGAGGTGTTTGGGGTTTGGGGGAGCTGCATGAGGGATGTAGCCTGTGTGGTGTGTGTGTGTCCACATGGGCATGTTTACAAACTTGTGTGTCCCTTGGCAGCAGCAGTAATGTATGAGGTTCTTGAGCAAACAGTGAGACCCTCCGTCCCACCTCGTCCCACCTCACCCTGCTTTTGCGTGGGAATGAGGGAGCAGTAGCCTGGAACCGGGTGGCAGATCAAACAGCGTCATTAAAAAGCACAGCACAAGGCCCCTTGTGTATGACTCCTTGGAAGGAGAGGCTGGAAACGGGCCTGCAGCACCCTCCAAACCAATATCGCTCCAACTCCCTGACCTTTAAATGCACACACACACATACACACACACACAAAGGTAGGACCCGCTGCTAATTCAGAAAAGCACAAGAGTTAGACAACCTCCCAGATGGGCACATGTAAAGTACAGACTAAACACAGATCGCCTGGCCCTCATTAGTCCAACCCACACAACACACTTCACTTGATCACAATCTCCATTATTAACAACAGTATAGCCGGTGGTGAAGCAAGTGTGGACATATGGATTGGGTGTCATGGCAAGAGAAAGCACTGAACTATTATTTATGAGACTTGCGGTTGGCAAGCACTTCAGATATTAGTCTTTTTTTTGTCTTTTTTTCATAAAAAATTATTCTCCCCTCAACTTTATTTTGACTTTAAGTCATTTGAAGTGACATGTACCCCGTTGATAACATTTCTCCATCAAGAAATAAAGATAAGCACTACTGGAACACATTAAGTATTGCATTAAAGTTTAAAGTTGCATTAAATTTGATGCAGATATTTTTACTCTTCCTTGGGTCACTGATTGGTAGAAATTACAGGCAGACATTAAATGACTGTGGCATTTTGGAATTTCACATAAGGCACGCCACAGCTGTGTTTAAAGTCTATCTTTATGTGGTATGGTAGTTAAAAGTGAATTTTTTCCAAGGCAATGACTAATTAACTTGCTCTAAATAACTTGGGCTTGGCACCTTGATTGTGTCTCCCACTTTACAGTATATTGGACCAGCCTCTGGGTGGCCTGTGTTTATACGGTGCCATTGGGCCTGTGGCAGAACCAAGAACAATGATCTGTGTGAAGATTACGTAGAAGATTACGTAGAATCCAAACTGAATTTCCTCCCAGTGTGACATCTGTGATATCTGGAAAATCTTCATCCTTGAATGTGGAAGTAAATTTCCATGGATTTTCCCATTTGATTTTTTTATGTGAAAGGGGAACCTGGGTGCCTTACAGAAACATTTAGGAGGTCATCCTTAGGGGAACATGAATATCTAATATAAAATTTGAAAATACATATCTCTTGGTTGAGGAGAACAGCACACAAGAAACGTTATTAATCATCCCATGGGGGCCGTGGATGTTTCCTCCAAATTTCATGACAATCTGAGCCAGTACTTGTAGATATCTCGCTGTGTATCAAAGCGTCGGATCGCCTAACAAACTGGTAGACAAAGCTAAGACGTAGAGCCATTTTCTTCTGCTCTATTTTTCTCAACTCCTTGTGACTCCTCTGAGACTGCCTGACTGCTTGCAATTTCTCATCAATAGCAGAGCTCACAGCACGAGTTTCTCAAGTGCCCACTCGCCTCAAGTGTATCAATATTATGGCAAAGGTTATGGAGCCCTGGTTGCAATTACTTTCAATCTAGCGAGAGGGGTTGATGACATATATATGGACATTATGAGCCAGACAAATTTTACTGCGTATCCAATATTATGAGAAGTTATTACTATGAATTTTTCATGGTTACGATAGATTTTAGTTCACTTCTTGTCTGAGGATGGGGTTATTGGCATGTGAGATGGTAGTTTTGCTCTATGTTCAGGCCTGTGTGTATGTCCAAACTCTCTGTAGTTGTGTCTTTTGTGTATTTTTGGCAGAAAAGAGCGGGGTCATAGTTTTTGAGTTATGTGTTATGAGCTCCAGGAATCCTGATATTTCAACCAAGTCGATTTTTTTCCCTAACCTATGATGACGCCATGATGAACCCCTATTCCCGGCCCTACTTCTGCTTAGCCTCTGCACCGTGGCTTCCAAAGTCAAGAGGAAATGAAAAGGGAAATTCGTTTTATTCACTTTGCCTCTTTTTTAAAGGCCCAGTTTATATATCGGTCGTCCCACTGATCCAGATCTTTGCTACCTGTCTCTCATCTCGTGGCCTTTGAAAGTCTCTTATTTGGGTTCGAGCGCCATGACCTGCTGTTTGGCTTGGCAGAGGGGACTGACTGGATCTGTCACGGGGTCTAATGCTCTTGCCATGCCACACACTTCACATCCACTCCCTCCGCTCTCTGGAATAATATTCTAAAAAATCCTCGAGCCCTGGTTCATCCGTGAGTCCAAACTCTTGCGACGTTGCCTCCAATCACGACTCCAGATTAGCTAAGGGCCGACGACACTGGAATTCCTCTTAAGTTCCCAAACTCAAAAGAATATCCTTTGATTAGTTTCCACTGAGGTCTTGGATAATTGGCCTATCATAGTCACCATCAATGGTTTATCATCACTCGGCATCAAAGCACAAAGGAATCCTAATTTTCAATAAGTGGTTAGCTCCATAATTTGGGCAAAGACACTGCAGACTGTCATGCAGAGAGTCGTGATCCAAACTGCTCCAATCTGTTCAGCAGACACAGCTCGGACGGCCCCGCTGCGTCTGCTTTACTACTGTATTTGCAGCACAGTTGGTTTGCGAGGAAATTATTTGTTTAAAGACTGATCATTAAATCAAATGGGAATTTACAGTTATATTAGAGTATTTTCAGAGCCTTTGGAGCCCTGATTTCTAATGGTCTTTTCCCTTTTTCCTCAAGTTCATATTGAATTTTAATAATGAAGTTTAAATTTTACTCTTTAATCCAGATGTTTTTGTGCCTTATTCCTTTTATAAGTAGCCAATGTGAGTCTAAAATGAAATTATCTCCACAAAGGCATAATTTTCACTGGAAATGGGTGATAAGATCCCAACTGCACTTTGTAGTCAATGATATTTAGCAAATCTTTGGATGCTAAAAAGTGTGATAGCCATTATGATTTTAAACCTTATTTGTTATTTGAAATATGATTTGATTTGATGATTGATATGAATGCAAGAAATACGTGTTTTCTTCATCATGTCCTCAAACTCCTGAAATCAAACCTTGTATTAATTCACATTGCGTGAATAAGACTGTTTAATCTTTGCAAACACACCACAGATCCCATGTTTGTGGGTTGCTACATCATTACTGTAGGAATCTGATCACTGCTCAGCAGTTCAAAAGTATCAGTGGTTCAAATACCAACTGGCAATACAAAGAAACGGCCTCAGGCGAAGATTATTGGTGTGAAATGTGGTTTGTGTTATCATTCACCCCCAAAGTTAACACACATGTTCATTTTGTCTTCTGCAGGACCTGCGAAGGGCAGAATATCAAATATCGCACATGCAGTAATGTGGTAAGTTCATCTTTATGTAATGGATGGAACACTCCTCTTCCCACATGCATTTACAATGGATGATGCCTTATGAAATGAGCAACATTAAATTTTTTACCCTCAGGATTGCCCTCCAGATGCTGGTGATTTCCGTGCCCAGCAGTGTTCAGCTCATGCAGACGTGCGATACCAGGGTCAGTACCATGAATGGCTTCCTGTGTACAATGACCCGGACAACCCCTGCGCTCTCAAGTGCAAAGCCAAAGGCTCGGGCCTGGTGGTGGAGCTGGCGCCTAAGGTGCTGGATGGGACACGCTGTTACACCGAGTCCTTGGACATGTGTATCAGTGGAGCCTGCCAGGTAGGAGGAAGAACTGGAGAGCTTTTATTGTTTAGTGTTGCCATTAATGAGTTCATATTGATTTTGTCGTATCGATTATGATAATCACAAAAACCTGGTCTAAGCTTATAGATTCACAATATTGTGGAGACAAAGTTGTGAACTTCTTTACTTTTTGTTTCAGTGTTTGGACATTTACACGATTTTGGGGAACCAAGACAGAATCAAAGAAATTTGATTTAGATCAGTTGTTATCAAGAAAGTCTGACTGTATACTGTATATTTTCCAAAGTAGAGTCTCATATCATTGTGTTGTGAACAGTCATACATGTAGATTAAGTCAAAGGGAGAACATAAGGACAAATATAAAATGCTTATAATGTGTCTGTGCAGCTTGATAGATTAAAAACTTTCAGTGATGCTGAACAACATCTGGTTTAAATAGACACAGTCCTATGAGAATTTGAGACATCTTTCTTGAGACAATTACATATTTAGTTGTTAAAAACTCGAACAATAACGGAATGGGGGCTAATTAAAAAAAGAAATTTATATATTAAACTTTAAAGCTCAGCTAATAAAGTGTATTTCCCATTGGAGGAACAAAAAGAGAAAAAAAGGGAAATCATTTCTAAAACAGAATATATTGAATTCATTTATGTATTTTATTAACAAAAAATATGTTTACTGGCTCACATGTGGCATTAAAATGTATTTGGATGCAAAAGCCAAAAGGTGAATAAATCAAAGAAAAAATATGCACAGTACGTTGTCCTACAATGCTGACACAATTCCTTCTGCTTTCCAAATGAATACCCAATGAGAATAATATTTGAGACTGGCCTTTTTGACTGACAGTCCAGGAAATAGTTTACAATGCATTTTTCCCGGTTGAATGAAATTACTTCCCAAGGCATTGTGTATGCAGAGACGCACAGATTTTAATACACTCTCTTACCATGCTTAGAATCACACTGTGGTTTTGGTTTTGTCTTACCGACAGAAATTGCGAAAAGCTCCATCAATCAACTACGGATGGTTGGAGATAATGTTCAATAGAAAACAGCAGGGAACATTTTTGGGAAAATCCATGATCAACTCAAAGGAGATGTTTCACGCTATCTTAGAAATATAAACAATAGATCTGGTGTTAATATGGAAGCAACTAGAGGGTTGTTTGAATTGTTTGATTATAACATTAACATGGTATGAAGGAAGAAATTTTATTTAAGAAATTCAATTTTAAGCTCTGAAGGAGCCTACATGAGTTTTTTTACTGCGACTTTTCCTATTTGTCTTCATTTTTTCTTTTAATTTTTTTGCAGAACATCTTGATTGGAGTTGCTGAAGTCGTTTGTTCTTTTTTGTTGTTTTGCTTTTTCCGTATATTATTATAGATTGTAGGTTGTGATCACGAGTTGGGGAGTACTGCAAAGGAGGACAACTGCGGTGTCTGCAATGGAGATGGCTCATCTTGCAGGCTGGTGCGAGGACACTACAAATCCCAGCATGCTTCAGGAAAAAGTAAAGAATTTTTATTTGGGACGTTTTTGTTTGTTCAATTTAAGCACAGTAACTTTTCAACAATAATATTATAACAAAATAATAATAACAAGGAGGCGCCCCAATTATATCACACATTAGGGTCGATTAACTTGTCATGGGGAGTTTTGAGAAAATAATCCCAGATGATGTCATAGTGATGTCATCGGTATTATTTCACACACTTTAAAATTTGAATTTAAATCATTCATTAAAAAACTGTTGGCATTAAGTCTGAAAAGATGGGTAAAGTTTGATGACAGATGCTGCAGAGTTGCATTGTGGGAAGTGTAGTATCTAGTGATTTTGGATAAACTCTGCTGCTTTGATTTTGACATTTTATTTGTGATCTCTTGTAAGTCCCAGACTAAGTGCAAAACAAAAATCACGGGAGTGTGTCCTTAAAAGCTGACTTTTTTCTTTTCAGGTAATGCAATGTTTTTATTTTGATTGAATTACAGTATTATTTGTATTCAGAATAAAGGAAAAGACTTGGCAGCATGTAAGTTAACATCAGAGAGGTCTCACCGAAATGAATATGCAATCAGAGACCGATTTGACTTGTATAATACACCCCTTGGATGAAACTGATTCAAAACTTAAAATGATTCCCACTTCTTTGTATTGCCAGTTGTAATTACATTGACTTTATTGCATTCCTGTACGTATTAATCAGATACTTCATGCTACTTGTCTCCTTTCTCTCTGTTTGTCTCACTCAAGCTGAGGACACCGTGGTTGCCATCCCCTATAAGAGTCGTCATGTACGTCTTGTCCTGAAAGGCCCGGATCACTTGTGTAAGTCCTGGTAGGTCCAGGGTGCCCTTCCATCCAAAACAGCTGAACATAATATTTATATTTGGCAGTGATTTTTTTATTGCCAAATACTTGCAAATTAAACACTAGTGTTCTAAATGAGTTTTACTGCAGGTCATGTTATGTTTTAATGACTTGTGTCATTAAGAAGAAGAATATTACTTTTTTATTGTATACATTATACTTGCTTGACCTTTCTAATGAATATCTCACCCCACTAATTAATCTTTTACTTCTTATTCCAAAGTATGTTAATATGTTTGAGCTCTCTCATAAAGACTGGTTTTAAGTGTCGCTTGGAGAAGAATAACCAGGAGAGGTATTTATTTCTCCTCTTTGCTCTGGCTCTGAAAAGATGTGCCTGTGAGGCTTCCAGAAAATATCACTGATGTCAAAGCACTGGCATCGAACTCCCACTGGATCAAATCGATAACAAATGTTCCATCTCTGTACCTATCCCTTGCTCCACGGTTAGTTTACAGATTGTTTCCCGAGCCAGGCCAAGATAACTTCTTTTTCTGAATGGACAGATTTTTCATTAGATATTTCCTCCACTCCTTTTGGCCACGGGCACTTAAATTGTAACCATCTGTCTGCACACGATGACTGCTGCCGTTACTGCTTGTTTGTACTTGTACTGTACTGTTTCCCCCTTTGTTTTTGTTTAAATGTCCGTGCTGGAATCACACAAGACCCTTTTAGGACAGGGTTGAAGTAAGGTTACTGCAGCGCTGGTCCGCTCGCAGACCTACGTAAGCATCCTAGAAGAGTCTCTAAGCTTGCAAACGGCCAGTCCACGGTCTTTATGTAACTGGATCTGACTGAAGGCCTGTGTCAGAGGGGCTGTGATGAATACAAATTATACTTTTGGGTATCTCAGCATTTTAATCACATTTCCTTTTATTTGCTGTTTCATTTTATTTAATGTATGGTGACAAATGTAAGCAAGAACATTGTGATTGTTGTTGATGAAAGAGAAGCTAAAGTGAATTTTATGGTAGTCAATGAACATGTTGTCTAACTTTCGACTGTGTTTCCTCTTTAGATGTGGAGAGTAAGACTCTACAAGGGGTAAAAGATGAACTTGTCCTGGATAAATCAGGGCAGTACTACCTCGAGAACACCACCCTGGACTTCCAGAAACTGTCAGATAAGGAGGTCCTGAGAATCACCGGCCCACTTGGAGCTGACTTCACTGTCAAAGTAAGAGCTAGAACACATCAGTTCAAGTGACTTAAAGCTGCACTAAGCAACATTTGACTTTAACAACGGCTCACTTTATTATGTGTGATGTGAAAGAAGTTTTTCAGAGTGCTGAGGCCACGGAGCATTATCACCCTGCTCTTCCGTTTAGCCTCAGCTCTATGCATCCTTTCAAGTCAGTGCTTTCATCTCAGTGTTTCTGTTTTGCGGCTCGCAAGTTTACTCTTTTGGTTCACCGTCACCACTTACATCAGCATAGTCTCCAGTCAGCAGGCAGCTGTTTTCAATGAAAACCTTCTAATAATCCTTTCTCCACCACCAAATGACTGACAGACAATGTTAACAAGTAGCTTGTGAACATAGATTTTTCACTCAGGAGTTGGTGGAGCCCAAAATGGAGCTAAAAAGAGAGTGAATGTTACATTTGTGGAACTCTGTAATGACTGGATGTGTAAATAAGCAACTTTATATGGAGATGTCACTTGAACATTTTTGCTCTCTTTTCCGCAGCTCAACTCAATACTGTAGTTCAGGCAATGCAAAGCTCTGAAAATAGTGTACCCCTGCCAAACTGGGTTCAGAAAAGGTTCTTATTTCCATGAACCCCCGGTGAACTCTCTGTGTCATGTGGAGTTCAAAGAAGATTTGATTTCGCGTGTTTAGATTGAAAGATATCGGAGTATGTGTGAGCCACTTAAATATGAAACGTGAACAACTTTTTTGCCTGCTTGTTCCCTCTGAGGGACAAGCAGCGTGTTGTGCAGTGATAAGAATAGTAGCGCACACATTTGTAAGCTCTGAATCCAGCGGTTGGTTTTGGCTTAATCTTGCCCAAAGAATTTCATGTCTTTGACTGCCACGCTTAATAATACTTTATGGTGTAAATGCCACTTGATAAAGGTACTATTTGACTAATTTTATATGCAATCATGATAAGTCTTCTTATCAAAAATAAAATGTTAATATATACAGAATTAAAAGCATAACACATACATTCAGAAAATTAATTTAGTGGTTGTACGTGGGATTTTTTTCACAATACCATGATAAAACGGCTACAGCATGTTTTTCTGCTTCTTTACACACACACACGCAAACATTCTCAGACTAGTGCCAGTGAGTGGACATTAAAAATTATACAGGCCACGGTCTGGGAAACGCCTGCAAAAACTTCCCCCACTTGTAAACACAAGTCAGGATCGGACAGAAAATAGAAATTCAGGAGACAGAAATCTGAGAAGCTACAAATGCATAATTTTCTAATCTGTTACGAGGCAGACAGCCTATTCATATCGCGGCGCTGGAAAAGGTTTGGACAAATGGAAAATCACATTACAAAGTTGCCAGACAGTCTCTCCGCTGTAAACACATGAATGCGAATGAGTGGCAGTGGAGTTTGATTTATATGTGTTGTAGGTATAATCTGGCTCTGGGCATCTCTTCAGTATGGCTGAGGGGAGAGGTCAAAGGAAAAATGTTTGCTGAAATATTTATGAAGCTTCACAAAATGTCCAACAAAACACCCACACTACACGTTACACACACAGCCTCATTTCTATGGAAACAGTATAAAACATGTCTTCGCTAATCCAGTAAATTATTTATCACTTCCTGTGATAGGCGCTCTTGCTAAAAGCTTTTCTGCATTACATGTTACTCTGAGTCAATTCCTCCAGTGTGTATATTTGTGAAAATCTCCAGATTCCAGTATTTTTCAGTCATTCATTGGCTCTGTCAGTGAACAAAGCTACTATCATTTCAGCTACAGCTGGCCTCCAGCTCCAGTCTGATGTATTGTCTATGAAACTATGAAAACAGTGTCAGGGAATTGATCCAGGAGTGACAATAACAGTTGTTTGTTAGCCACAAGAGAAAAGGAAAAAAAAAACATTATTTTTCATTGTTGTAATGTTTTTGTTCTCGCCCAGTAATTTAAACTATTTTCATTTTTATGACTTATGGGATGCTGGTAGGCAGGTTAACTTTTAACACAAATATTTAAATATTCTTATTTAACTCAGAAAAAAAGTGAATTAGTGTCAAATTATTTGTTATCATCATTTGCATCATCCTTTAGTTTAGACTAAATCTAATGAAAGCTTGAAGTGAAAGTGAAAAGTGAAAGAAAGTGAAAACAGTGAAACAAAAAAAAAAAAGTGAAACAAAGCAGTGAGAGTGACACCATGACCACTGTTCCTACAGGTGCAGTTTGCCAGCGGAGCAGACAGTGTGGTCCAGTATATCTACTACCAGCCCATCATCCACCGCTGGAGAGAGACCGACTTCTTCCCTTGCTCCGTCACGTGTGGTGGAGGTAAGCATGGATTTGCATTGCTTCCACTGTGGGCTAATGATTTGATAGCAGCCAGCAATATAAGCAACTAATTGAAATATGTTCTCCTTTGTTGTCTATAAATAGTAAAATCTTTGATAAATACTTAACATTGAATTCTTTTTCCACTAAATATTTCTTGACTTTAGTGTTTTGCTTTTCTGTCATTTCTTTGGTGATGTGACTTTTTTTTTTGTCTGTAGGGTACCAGCTAACATCAGCAGAGTGCTTTGACCTTCGGAGCGGCAGGGTGGTTGTGGATCAGTATTGCCATTATTACCCAGAGAATGTCAAACCCAAACCCAAACTCCAGGAGTGCAACTTGGAGCCTTGCCTGGCCAGGTTAGAGAGCAGGCAAAACACTTCATTTTAACTACAGACATCCATGTTAATGATCTGTCAGCGGCAGTTTGTGTAATCCTGAATCCTAATTTCTTTAACCGATTCTGCCTCTCAGTGACGGCTACAAGCAGATTATGCCATACGACCTCTACCACCCCCTGCCTCGGTATGTACTCACAACTGTGAGGTCAAATTGTGACATCAAACAAAACACAAACAAAATTTCTGACAATTACAAATCTCCACATGGGCCATTATGAGAAACCTTTTATGATGTCAGATGGGAGAGCAGTCCCTGGACCTCCTGCTCCACTTCCTGCGGCGGAGGCATCCAGAGTCGCTCCGTATCCTGCGTGGAGGAAGATATGCAGGGTATCATCACTCCCACTGAGGAATGGAAGTGTCTGTACTCCCCCAAGACAGCCATCCTGCAGCCCTGCAACACCTTTGACTGCCCCACCTGGCTGGCACAGGAGTGGTCTCCTGTAGGTTTATTATTACTTCTACACAGCATAAACAGACGTTTAAAGGCCATACTCAGCCTCAATTTATTCACCGTGGGCTTTTGTAAAGCACTGGAAAGCATCACAAAATTTGAAATATTCACCTAAATATGCCTTGGAAGCAAATGTAAATACATGTCACTTCTCCTTCTGTAGCTGTTACCACCTGGGAAGTCAAATATTAGCAAATGGCTCATTTGTCTTTTTAGTCTGAATCACCGCAGTGGCTCATAATTAGCCCATGGAGTTAGAAAAAATAAAAAAGCCATGATTAATTATCTTTGGGAGAAATAAAAATATACTCAACAGACAGTCCGACCTGGGATTTTGTTATCTCCTCAGGCATTTTTAACAAGACCGTCTACTTGAGCTTAACACTGCCAACCTTGCTTTAAGTGCTGTTCACCACCCGTGTCCTCACACACACCATCCAAACCATACAGAGCTTTAATTAAAAACCCAAAGTCAACAGTTATGGAGTTCTTAAATCTTTCTTTGCCAAATGAATAAAGGTTATCGGGGTGGTGCATCTCGGTCATTTAACCCTTTTGGTGAGCTTATGCTAATTTAGCATTTGCTGTTACTTTAACCATAAATGTCCCATGCAACCTCCTCGTGGGGATTTTTCACCAGTTATACAGGCACAAGCAGAGGCCCAGGGAGTCAAATTTGTGGCCCTCTAAAAACCTGGGGTGCTGTTTACTTAGCACATTCTTCCTGGTGAACTTGCCTTTAAATGCTTGTTTTGGCAGAAGATGCACAAAGTTCACCCCTGCACGGAGAGCTGCAGGGATTTTGGAAGGTCTCTTTCTTTGCTTCCCTCGAGTCTAGAGCTGAGACTTTCTGTCAAACACAAGCAAAGACATGTAACCATAGGAGAGAGACTTAACACATAATGTACGCCTATCAATGTGTGAAACTGATTAGAGTAATAGGCTGTATCTCCTGAACTGTCCTGTCACCCCCAGTGCACGGTGACCTGTGGTCAGGGTCTGCGCTACAGGGTGGTGTTGTGCATTGATCACAGAGGGCTCCATGCTGGAGGTTGTAACCCCACCACCAAACCACACATCAAGGAGGAGTGCCTGGTTACTGTGCCTTGTTATAAGTCCATAGGTGGGTCAAATAGTATAGTATAATAGTTGTTTTTGTCATGTTTTTACCACCAAACTTCCAAGACAAAATAGTGTTTCTCTTGTGATGTACAACCTTTTTCTGGGTCTTTTTCTCTATAGATACACTCCCAGTTGAGGCAAAACCTGTGTGGCATAAGCAGGCCATAGAGCTGGAGGAGGAGGTCATTGTCACCGAGGAACCAACGTGAGCGCCACACACTTTTATATTCATGCATGTGCACAAGAAAGGATAGTAATGGGATCACAGTGATTTCAAAACACCTCAATTTGCTGCTTCCTGCTGTTAGAAGCAGCAGGCACTGTAGTGCAAACTTTAAGCTTATATTTGGCATATCTGGCACTCTGCCAGCACTCCACCATATACCTGCAATTTACTGCCAGAGGTGAATTTTCTGTTGACATGTCACAGGTGTTGGGGCCTTAGACCGTAAATAAGGTGGGAGGATGCAATTGCTAAAGCTATAAATGTTTCATAACCAGGGAAATTCATCATTTAAAGAATTACTGTCACTCTGCAGGGGTGAAGAAACAAAAGTGGTCAGCGGACTTGGAGTTAAAATGTACAGCCCCCATTTTTTATGACACTTTTCAAAACAGTTTGACAGCCTCTTAATGTCTCTTTGTACTCCTGGGTCTTGGTGTTTGTCTGACATGAATGCAGGTGATGCTGTTTTGCTTCAATTAAGGTGTGTATCCTTAGATCTATGTAATGAATAGGCTGTATGAGGTTATACAAGGTAAAAGGGGAAACTGAAGGTGAAAGGGGAAAAACATCTTTTTGGAAACAAGCGGACGGTTCACTCACTGGCTACCAGCATTACCTCAGCTCAGCCTCAGATGTTCCAGATGTTCTTGTCCCACATATCAATTGACCAATAAAGGCTGTCCTCTGAAGATGGACAATGTCTGGACTCTACCCAGTATCTTGCATGACTTGTATTAGCGACCATGTTAGCCAGTTCAAAACATCTGTTACTTTGACTTATCTTTGGAGTGAGAGAGACAGAAACGCCAAAACATATGATTTTGCTCGATTGCAAAAAAAGCATGTCTTTCCTCCAAAAGCACATAAATATCTGTGTATAATATGCAGTCATTCATAAGCATTCATAAGCCAACAACAATATCTGCCTACCTTATGGGGCCAGGTTACGGATGTGAGAGGAAAGAGAAGGAAATTCCTCTGTTAGACTTATTGCACCTCCATTGCCAGGCCTTATGCCTGCTCCGAGCCACCGCTGTGCAACTGCTTGAAAAATTAAACCTGTATATGTCCCACAGCTTGGCTAAAATGGCTTTCTTCACCATACGACCACCATGAGTAAATAAAATATTTCCATCAATGGAAATTCAGTTGATATGATAACGCGGGGCTTTGGCGGATATTACAAAAATGTGTTGTTTCCGTCCATGAATGAAATCAAGATTGTTTTTGAACCGACAGATGTACTCTAACTACGCATGAAGATAAACATTTCAGTGGGTTCGCTTGTTGACTTTGTTGCTCGTGTTCCAAGGTCTAACTTGCCGGTGATTCATTTGTTTGTCCAAAACACAATGAGTCCTTGAGCACCCATAAAGAGCCAACTTTGCTGTAATAATGAGCTCTTTATTGAGGTATCTTATAAAACAGTGGGGCGCTCTTGTGTTGTGGTCAGACTGCTCAACCGAGGAAGAATGCTGCGTGCTGGTGCAGGCTGCCCCGTTAGTAGGCACCTCTATGAGACGCATGCACACTGATGATGCGTGCTGTGGGACAGTTGGGCTGAAAGATGGTTGTCAGTGTTGGCTGGACTGACAGGGTTAAGAAATTTTATTTTTAATGAGGTGAAAACAAAAAAAGTTAAAAGAAAAGACCCATTTTTTACAGTTAACAGCATACCACATGTATAAAAAAACGAAAGGCTAAAGAGACTTAATCATAATTACAAAGTTACTGTAGAGCCAAGTTACTCAACATGATTTAGTGGTGGAAATTACAAGTCACTTTCCTGATTCAATTGTTTAGTTCATTTGATTCTGACTGCCTGCAGGTCAGGAGTCATTTTAAAGTGAAAGCATGTTGCTGGTTGGAACTGTTTTCTTAATTTTGTTGCAAAACTAGACCCACATAAACACTGTTAAGAAGTTAAAGCTGATTAATAATCTGTCTGCAACACAGTTAACACGCAATGATTGTTTCTGTGAATTTTAGTCTTTCAGCCAGTTCAGGGGACCCACAATGCAACTACTGATTCAGTCAGTGACAATAGTAATTCAGTATAGTCTGTTTAGCTTGAGCATTCGTTGTTGAAGATCACTCTATATGTACTGAGCTCCTCTAATATGTCATTATTTCTGCTAAAACAGCCAGTGGTGAGCTCAGCCCCAAATAGGACTGAAAGCTGCTGAATGCTGTAAACATTTGGGCTGCCTCCAACCACTTTGTATTCATGATCAGGTGCATAAGTGGCTGTAATGAGAACAATTAAGTAAAAACTATAAAACACAGGGCTGTGCAAAGGAAAATGTAGCAGGATCTGATGACCTGTCTTTAAACCCTTTCACCGCCTGAACATCCAGATGGGTTTATTTGTGGGAACAGTTTCTGTGTTGTTGGCTTGCTTGCAGTACAGGAAATGATCGAGATATGTATGTGATGGATCATTAATTTGGGGCCATTAGAGATATCAGGTGCACCATGTGGCACAATTGCTGTTTGCTCCTTATATTTGCATATTTAATGTGCACAAGGGCAACATGAAACGATTTCTCTGATCTCCCCAGTCACCGGATCTGAACGTGATTGAATCATTGTGGACATTCTGGAAAACACAGCGTAAAGTAGATTTCCCCTCCTTGATCCTTCTAAGAACTATGCTTTTTAATTTTCAGCCAACTTTTTTTTTTTTTATGCCCTTTCCCAAAAAAGTTCAGTCCTCATTGAGAGCGTCAGTTAAATCTCATCAGACATCTTTCTGTCTCACACTTTCCAGTTTTATTATGTCTTTTAGAGTCTCCCAAAGCTAGTGAGGGAGGGTGACAGTTAAGTCTTTGGGCCCTAACTCTCACCCAACCTTGACAGGCCTTCAGGGGTTCAAGAGCGCCATTGATCTAAAAGTATTTCCTTCTCTGATCCATTCTTTAAGAAGAGAAAGGATGCGCATAAAAGCCGCTTATCCGAGAACGGCTGATCCAAATGCTTCACAGCTGTTCAATTAACCACAGCAGGGCTGGATTTTATAAATGCTTATAGAGTTTATGAACTTGAGCAGTAAATGAATCTAATAAAAAACTCAACCTGTTTTCCAAGCCTGCTTGCATAGGTATGTGAAGTATCCTAACTAAATGAGCAGCATATTGCTTAGATGTAATGTGTGTTATTAATCATCATATTTGTGACAAACCTGTTGGCTCTTCTCTTCAGCTTTATCCCTGGTCCCTGGCAGTTCTGCAGTAGGACATGTGGTGCTGGGACCCAGCAGCGGACTGTCAAGTGCCAGGTCCTGCTGTCCTTCTCCCAAACCGTTGCTGACCTGCCCGATGACGAGTGTGAGGGGGTCAAACCTGCCGCGAGTCAACCCTGTTACCGTACACCCTGCTCCGGTGTTTTGGGCAAAGAAAAAGGTGATGAAAAGGAGCAGGAGGAAGAGGAGGAGGAAGTGGAGACGCCTGAAAGAGAGGAACTGCACGACTGGGAGTACGAGGGATTCACAGAGTGCTCTGAGAGCTGTGGGGGAGGTAGGGATCATTAGCAGCCTCTCCAATAAGAGAAAGAATAGAAATAGTCTTTTGACTTGATGGCATCCAATTTTCCTGAGGCAGACATGACTGCGATTACTAAACTTCATGGCAATCGATCTGATATTTATTTGAGACCTTTTTACTCAAAACCACAAATGTCAACCTCATGGCAGTGGCAGAGGAAAAGTCAGGAGCTCACCAAAATCAGTGGGATGGATCCATTGTGAACTTTGAATATCTGCACAGAATTTCATGACAATCCATCCAATAATTGCTGAGATATTTCAGCCCGGACCAAAGTGGTGGACTGCCAGACCAACATTTTGCTAGAGCGGCTAAAAAGAAGAGGGCATTGTTAAAGAATAGCCTGTGAGATCTTACAGTACGTTGAAGCCACCACAGAATAGCTTTTATTGTGTAAAGACAGCAGACACATTATGTTACTTAGTCTGAATGCACTACAAAATCCTGAAGGCAAACCCTACCCTGTCAGTGTCACCAAATTTGTCCCAGTTGTTTTATTAAAACAAAAGGTCACAGCAGTAACCGGTGACCTTACGTCAGCAGATGACTAAAGCCATGCCAGTATGGTCTTTGAAATAGAAGGAAGTTATATGATATTAGATGATAATGGATGGAAGACCAAGTTTAGCCCTAAAGGTCATACGTCACTGGCTCTCAGCAGCAGCAGCGAACGTCGCGCCAGACAGAGACAGCTTTCCCAAACATCCTGCCAACATTCATTGAGGCCCACTTTTATCTCCCCACCTCCACATCCAAGTCCGTATGGTGCTTGAATTGTGTGTTCTGTGTGTTAATGTCTGCATGTGTAACTTCATTTTCTGCACATGGGCGTAGGCTTTTGTCAACGTCTGTGTATGCGTGTGTGTGTGCGCGCACCCAAACCCAACAAACTCCCATTCGGGGATGATTACAGACCGGTATCGGATGTCACATACACACCCCAAGGGCCGGGCTCTTGTGGACCATCACACCACTGTGGCGTTTGAAGTGCCTGCTCCACTGTTATTGTCCCCAACATTGGAAGCAGACTGAGATTTATGTTACGTTGCTTTTAACATGACCTGACATCACACCCTTAGAGTTTATCCGCAGTTCAGGCCAGAACTTAAAGTAGGCCGCTGTACTGTTTTGATGTTCATTGTGCCCCATTAGATGCAGTGACTGAGCCTGATATATGGGTTGCTTCATTGAGGTGTCTACTTGCAATATTCAATGCTCCATATGTATGTAAGGGTGTTAATATATGTAGTAGTTAGAAGTATAAAGAAAGAAGGAAGTATATTTAGATGTTAAAAGTTGAAAACACTCATGACTGAACCCTGCACAATAATTCATGGATGTTTCTTATGGCTCCTTGGTACTGTCTAATCCCAGGTGTGCAGGAGGCTGTGGTCATTTGTCTGAACAAGCAGACCAGGGAGGCAGCAGACCAGAGCCTGTGTGTGAGCTCCCGTCGGCCCCCGCAACTCCTCCAGGACTGCAAGACTCTGCCCTGCCCACCCAGGTACAGTAAATAAAAAAAAAAAAAATCAGACCTACAACCTTATCATTCAGACATCGTTTCAAATGGTTTGTGCAAAACATTAGAATAGACTTGATTGATGGATGCAGAAAAAATGATGAGGAAATGTGTTTTTGGAAAAAGGGTTTGGCTGCATTCAAAAAGAAAATATTAATTAAAAACAGCGCTGAAATCTGGCTCTGCTCTTTAATAGTTTGCCAAGAATGTAACCAAGCAAAATATGCAATATAGAGAGCTGGGACATTCATGTTCCTTTTCCTAAAGCCGTGATACATCCCTTGGTTCTACACCTGGAACCGCTTAACTTTCAGACAGATCAAAAAACACACATCACACTAGTTGAATCAATTAATCTCTACTAATCACTGGTTGTGTACAAAAGAGATTCAAATCCTTCTAATCTACTACATTATCCCTCTCAGTTTAAACCACTTGAGCCAATTAAATCACCATTTAGGCCACTCGAGTCCAAGTGATACTGAAGCTGAGTGACAGAGATGGATGGTTGTATCACTGAGAGCAGGAAATGAAGCCAGTGGGACAGCTTGTGGAACCTGGTCAGAATCAGACACAATAGGGATCAGATGTTGGTGGTAGCTGTACCTGCTAGACTCAGATGAGAAATTGTCCTTGGAAGAACTTTTTAAGACTTTTTCTTTCAGTGGTTGTGTCAGCACAGAAATGTATGAGGCCTCTGCTGCTGTAGTTAGCGTTCCCTTTTGAAAAGTTGCCGTCTAGATTCCACTTGGCTTTTCATGCTACTAGGAATTACCTGGAGTGATCATGTATCATGCTAAAAAAATGATCACACTGCCAGAGGGGTTAATAATGTAACATTTGTCCCAGAGGGATTCTGCTGGAAAGCCCAAGGGGATCATTCAAATCGAAAAGTTTTATTCCCTTTGGAGCTTGAATATAGTCACTAAACCTCATGTCAGTCTGCCCATTACACCATGAAATGTCCCATATACAAAGCTGACATTTGGCCTCAGATGATTCATTAAGAAACCTCATGAAGTGACCAAAATCAAACTGTCCCATCATGACAACCTGTCCATTAGATTTTGGTATTTCTTTAGCCTATTTTATCTATTTTAGCCTGATTATGGAAATAAAAGAAATGGCAGGCAGGCAGCCTCTCGGTATCATGAATGTCTTTGAAAGACTGAATGGAAATCAGATTATCATTAGTTTTAATATCCTGTGCAATGTTGACATGCTGACCTTAGGATAACTCTAAAGGAAAGCTTATAAAGTGTTGAAAATCATCCTCCTTGACTCCATCCTCTGCAAACCCTGAATGTGCTTAACAAATTAATCTACCCATTAGAGGTTGCTAATCCTTGTCTAAATGCGTAAAAGGCAAATCTTGACTATTATTTTTAGGGATACATTGTCATGGAAATGTAGTCATCCTCTGCCACTATAATGTTAGTGCTGTAAGAGCATTTAGATTGAAGAATGATTGTAAATGTAGCCTACAGAATTATAGTTGTAGTAAAAGTCATCCACTGGGCATCGATCTGGAACATAGTAGATGAACACTGTTGGAATTTCAAATGTGAAAATGCAAATGTGTACAAATACTGCACACAAAATATATCAAAATGAAATATCTCCTTGAATAGTTAAACAGTATAATGGCATTTTGTTTAATATAAGTCAGCCATGGCTAAACAGTGAGTGGATTTCGCGGTAGGCCACACGTTTCAAGTTAACACCGTGCGTAGTGTCAGTGTTCCACCACTCACACTCTTGTCAGAAAACCCAGAGGCTTGCAGCCTGCCTTTGCCTGTTTTTCCAGGCCTTGAGTCTTGTTTTCAGGCACAACAAACGCTGTATTGGACTTGTTTCCTTTGGCCCTTTACTCCCTCCCTGAGGCCTCCTCACCCTCCCATATTAAGCTACACTCTTTGGATACTGTTCCCTCTGAAGGGAAACAGCCATAGGATTTGGCTTTGGGGTATAGCTCTGGTCCAGAAACAAGCTTCATTCCCAATTCTCCTCAGTCCCTGGACCCTTGAGTAAATATGAATAGTTTTGAAATATCACCTAATCTGTCAAGCAAGAAGTAAAGTCACTGCCATCTTGGTCAAAGCCAAAGCTTTCAGATGCCTTCAAAGGCATAGCGATGGGTTTGACACATGCCACGTAAGTTTCAAGATTGGAATAGAAATTCTCCAAAAACTTTGATGCTAGATTGATCACCCCGTATGAAACTGTGATACACAGAGGTCATTGGGAAAATGTGGGTGAAGAAGTAAAGCCATAGGGATTTCTCAAATATCAGTAAATTCAGTGGGAGATTGAATGTTTCTTTGCCAAGATCTGGCCCCATGAATCACTGTTTTCGTTTTCACTCGTATTCACTTTCATGAATTTCACTTTCATGAATTTACACATTCATAAGACTGTAAGAGTGTCCACGCATGGGATTAAGTAAAAACACCAAGCAGCCTGACTGAACTCCCTCTGACTGCACTCCTTTATAGGCTCGATAATTGGCTACATATATACGTACACAAAAGATCAAGTACAGTGTCTAATAAGGAACAGCAAAAGTTAAGAGTTGACAAATCAGTGGTCCAGCACAAAAGCTACAGTACGTTATGATGCTTTGTCCATGATATTGATGATAAACATTGTATTCACAGGTGGGAAACAGGGGAGTGGAGTTCATGCTCTGCTACCTGTGGAGTCGGTCTGATGACTCGCACTGTGGCATGCAATCACCGGCCCTCTCGTGACAGCAACCGTACTGAGGTTTTGAGGGATGAGGACTGTCAGAGCCCCAAGCCCAGTCCTGTCCAAGCCTGCAACCGCTTTGACTGCCCTCCTATGTGGGACACACGTGACTGGGGACAGGTAAAGGACCTCCCCTATGAAGTTCACTGTCATGTATGCCTGACCAGCTTTTAGACTGAAGCACATATCACTAATATAAACCCTGTGTTTTTGTCACTGCAGTGCTCCCGGAGCTGTGGTGGTGGATTTCAAAGGAGGCAGGTCCTGTGTAAACAGCGGTTGGCAGATGGCAGCATCCTTGAGCTGCCTGACACCTTTTGCCCGTCCAAGAGCCCCACAAACCAGCAGCCCTGTGCCAGACAGGAGTGCCCACCTCAATGGGTCGCAACCGACTGGTCCCAGGTAGACTTTGCTGAATGCACCAACCCCCCTTTTAAATCTACAAAATCTACAGAATCTGCTCATTTTCACATCTCACAATGTGATTCATTTATCCAGTGTTCAGTGACCTGTGGGAATGGCATTCAGAGACTGCAAACAGTCTGCAGAAAACAGGGGGAAGATGGAGCACACTGGACCATGGACCCTCAGAACTGCTCCCTGATGGCCAGGCCCACCAAAGTCCGGCCGTGCTCCCTCAAGCTCTGTGAAAGTAAGAGACCCTCTGTGTATGGACAGTTAGTAAGCAAGAAAAGCATTCCTTATCTGTTGTTGTGAGTAGTACAAATGTACAGAAGAACAGATAGCACAAACTGTAATTCATTGTCCTGTTAATTTCATTGCAGACTCCGTCAAGCCCGATCCCACCATACTGGCCCAGAGGAAGGTGTATATCCAGTGGAGGAAGGGCAGAAAGTTGCACTTGGTAGTGGGAGGCTTTGCCTACCTGCTCCCCTGGACAACTGTGGTCCTTCGCTGCCCCACCCGCCACTTCCGTAAGGGTCACATCCGATGGCTGAAAGAAGGAAAGCCCTTGGTTGGCCTCCCACACCTCTCCATAACATCGCTAGGATACGTGAAGATTCAGCAGGTTCGTGCATCTGATGCCGGGATATACACATGCATCGCAGGTCAGGCACAAGAACACTTTGTCCTGCAGATCATTGGCAGCAAGCAGAAGCTTTCTGTTCCAGAGCCATGGCTCCTCGCAGGTGGACAGCAAAAGGTTGGGCAACCAGATGTGGCCTCGTCAGGAGAAAGATTTCAGGAGCTACTCACCTCCCTCACCCAGTACGACAACATTGTTGAGCATCTGCTTGAACTCAAAGACTCTCTCCAAGATGAAAAAGACACTGCTGATAGATCACACTCCAGTGAAAAAAACAGGTCAACCCTGGAGGATGAGAGGGCAGGCCCAGAACTTCCGAGCCTCCTCGTACTCTCCGCCGATACCCACAGACTAGATGATATCACGCACAACCTCTCCGAAGGGGTCAGAGGGCCGCTGCGAGAACAACTCATCGCACAGCTGCTCAGTGAGCTCACCATGACACAAGGTGAAACCAATGAGTCGACTCTTCATCCCCCGGAAACTGCGGAATCGTCTACGCAAGGGCCCCTCCTTTATAAACCGAACATCAAAGGCACACGCATCAAGACCGAGAAGCCCGGTGATCATCCAACGGTCCAGAAAGGTCGGAGCGGTGCCATTGCCTGAAATGATAGTTCACGTGGGAGTGCCAGTTTTGCTGCAGAAGCCCACTGTTAGTTTGGAGATTAGGTGTGAAGCACTGGGGAACCCTGAACCATCCCTGACGTGGACAAAGAATGGAAAAGAGCTGCACTACGACAGCAGGTAAGAACTATCCTTCAGTGTAACTTTGTGTGCAGAAGGCATGCTGCAGATTTTGTTTGTCCTCTGACAGAATTGTAAAAGATTTAGTGGTTATGTTGGCTTTGTGTTGGCAGAGTAGGCCTGTTGCCCACTGGCTCACTGAAGATCCAGTCTCCAAGCAAGGTGGACGAGGGTCTGTACACCTGCACTGCCAGGAACCGTCTCGGATCCACATCTCTTTCGTCTTGGCTTCAGATTGCAGGTAAAGAAAGGCAAAGACAGAATCTAGTCAGGCAATGGTTAGTTTAACGTTTTGAGTTGTTCTGTTAAGTAATTCTGTGTGAATGTTGATGGTCCAAACATTCATTTTAAGCTCTTGTCAAGCTCCCAAGGTTCCAACTTTCTGTTTAAAAAGTAAATGTAGAGCAGCTTTGATCTTAATATTGCTCTCAATTTAAGTTCAACATTTTGATAAATATATTTGCCACTCTCGTGTGTATGTAATAAAGCTAGAGCCAAGAGACAGTTAGCTTGTCATAGCATAAAGTGTGGAAAATGGTGGGGGCGAAGGGAAGGCCGCCACCTCTAAAGCTTCCTTTAAGTGTGATGTAGCTTTAGTGAAGCTCTATGATGAGCAGATACTGAAAATATTACTGAAAATTGCTTTTGTAGCTACACACACAGAGTCAGTATTAACTGAATGTCTAGTTGACTTTACGACAACTCCTTACGTGTTGTTCTTTTGTGGTTCAGGCTCAGAGATTCTGGGAAAGCATTCTTTTCAGCTGAGAAACACACACACACAGGCACAACCACAGACACAGATATACAGTGAGCTTTTACATGCCCTAGTGGCTCATCAGGCTGAGTCAGTGACGGGGAATGTCCGGAGCGTGCCACGGCTTGGGTCATCTCCAAGTTGCGTTGTCCTTTTCCGTCTCCTCGGGGCATGATCACTGGTAACGTGGCTGCGTCCTCATCAAAGCACTGCCGCTGCAGGTTTCCTGATGCTCCAGCACTTTTCCTCCCCATATGACAACAATTACATCTTCCAGGCAATGATTCAAAGAACTTAAGAGGGTGCACCAATTCCCCAAATGTAAACGGAAAGGATGAAGGGGCTAAACTGGAAATAAATGTCCGGTCTGAACTTTCTTTTCATTTTAATTCAAACTCAGTTGAAGGTCTGATGGATTCACTTCAGAACTCTTAAAAATGCAATCTCCTTTGAATGATGTTACAAGGAAATTCAACTTGGAAATATAATGCTTTCTTGTTTCTGAACAAAAATAGGCCAATTCTTAAGATACACACCAGAGGACCATGACCCTCTTGATAATGTCAAAAGCAAAATTTAGAGGTAACAGTAACAGCCTGACTAAATAACATATTGAGACATAAAGGTGCATCTTTTTCTTACCCAATGCACTGATTAAGTATGTTCATATTTTATCTGAAAAGGAAAAATCTGTCCAATTATTAGTGTCTGTTAGGCAATATTATGTATGTTGTGGTGTGAAGTTTGTAACCATTAAAGAGCTGAAGTAAATGTCTTCACAGAACTGGTGAGCTCACTGCAGAATGATGAAATTTATACTTCTGAGTGGATGTTTGCACATTACACACGAACAGATCTGAAACAGCACCAGCATATCTCAAATATATAGCTTATAGGTGTTGTATTTTCAGGTGGCAAAGGAAGAAACTGTGTCCAGAGTAGTGCTGTAGGAGCAAATGACCCTGTTTGCTCTGAGAGGAGTAACAGCAGCCAGTCAGCTGAACTGTGTCTTGGACAAGCCTGCCCCCTCAGGTACTTAGCTGCTACTACAAGTTTGTCCAGTGCTTTGAATATTTTGTGTCCTTTACTTGCATTCAAAATTTCTCTCATCTGTCCTAAAGTGCCGAGTCATTCCTGTGCATGCATTTGTAAAACATTAAGAAGATGTTCCCAGTTCTACTCACCTTTGAGAGACTTAAATGATGAGTGCCTGCTTCTGATTTTTATACATCTTTGTCCACTTTTCCTTTATTGTCTGATCAGGTGGCGAGTGGATCCCTGGTCGCCGTGCTCGGCTAACTGTGGGGGTGGGTCCCAGACCAGGAGTGTCCGCTGCATGAAGGGTCCGGAGGGAAGATCAAGAGAGGTGGAAAGTCAGCACTGCCTTGGCACAGGGAGGAAACCCTCTGATACCAGGGTATGCAACCTACAGCCCTGTGCCAGATGGGCCACAACCCCCTGGGGACTGGTGAGTCTTCTTATGTTAACCTCATGACAATAAGTGTACATGGACTGTGTCAATACTGGTCATTTGTGCAAAACACAATGACAGTTTCCCTCAGAAACTATGACAGATCTTGGTCAGTGCATTTGAGGTACTTTCAACTGTACATAATTTCTCAGTAGCTGACACTGGAGCATTTGTTTGTTTTATTTGCTTTTATGTTATTTAAAGTGGAAGTACCCTTCTTACCCTTCCCTAATGTCAGGGTTTGAATATTTGCTCTAGTTAGAGAATTCACCTTTTCGCTGTGTCCTTTCTCATCTTTCACAAGTGTATTTTGAGAATTTCCCAGTCTTTTAAACTAATGCATAATATTTGCAAAAAGCAGCTCCATTTTCAAAATTATGTGGCATAGTTTAGATTTAAAACTTGAAATTCAATGAGAGTCGGAAGGTAACCTTCCCTTAACCACAAGAGGCTACAGAAGTATTTACATACCAAAAGCTGAACTTGCTCTTAATTTTGATGAAATCTCCATTTTTAGTGTCATGGTCAATGTGTGGGTCCCAGTTTGGCCACACAGCACCGCCATGTTTACTGCCAAGACACAAATGCCACCAAAGTCCCCTTCAGAATGTGCAGTGGACTCCAGAGGTAAATATGGATATCATGAATGTAGTGTATATCAACAGTTGATATACTGCTTTTGATATACAATAAAAAGTAAAATGATTACTCGTGTTTCTGTGAAAAGGCCACTCACCATTTCCTTCCTATGTGTTTGTATTTGCAGGCCCAGCTCCCTGAAGAATTGCTCCACAGAGGCCTGTTCCCTTCATTGGCGTGTAGGGCTTTGGACGCAGTGCACGGCCACCTGTGGACGGCATGGTTTCCAGTCACGCCAAGTGACCTGCGCGCACCGTCGAACTGGAAAGGCCTCGCGTGAACACCATTGCATGTGGCGGCCTCGTCCTCCCAGCTGGCAGCGATGTAATGTTTTGTCCTGCGGCAGAGGTAAGGAAAGTGAAATGTGACTCAGAAAAAAAGCTGTTCTTGGTTCAAAAATGTTGATGGTGCTACAAATGTAAATGTCCTCTGAGAAGTACCTGGTAGGCGGTAAAAACACTCAATATATCCTCAGTACAGTATTAGCTTTTTCAGCTGTTGGTAATACTCAAAAGCAGCGAAAAACCCTTGAGAATAAACCTCGCAGCATCATCAGGTCCCTGAAACATATCTTACTTTGAATAACCCACAGCAATTCAGGACATATTATTACGGGGCACACTTACTGATGACTTCTTGTTTGTCCCATTATATTAGTCAGTGCTTTGAAAAGCACCCATGAAATTCCACTGACCTCCATTGCATTTGAGTAGCAGAAGTCACAGAAACTTAAACTGAAACTTAAATCCTCCTCTCATAAGACTGCAGGGCCTTTCAGATTGAAATTGATTTCTGATTCTTATTTTCTTTCTTCCTAGTTTTCTAACTTAAACATGACATCTAAAGAGATGATTAAAAAGTGTGTGTAGTAAACTCTGACCGTTGTGTATTCCAGCAGGAGAGTGTCGAGACAGCACAAGGTACTGTGAGAAAGTCCGACAACTGGATCTTTGTCCGCTGCCCCAGTTCAAGACCCGCTGCTGTCACTCTTGCCAAAACACCTGAGGCAGGGACACAAGACAATGTCCGCGGACGACCTGGACAGGTCAGGGAGGAAGCTCAGACAGCCAACAGAGACTTGAAATCTCTATGCCCCCCGTCCTTACACCCACAAGTGTCTTTAATGATGAGTCTCACATGGGGACACCTGAAGCGGAGGAATGTTTGGATGGTCAAATGTAGAGTGGCTGTGATTGACTTTCCTCTGTGATACCGTGATACCGTGTCATGTGAATCATATCATGTGAATTTGAGAGGAGCGACATGTCTGTTAACGAAGGCTTCAGGTTTACTTCAATTTTCTTAAAAAAAAAAAAAAAATCTGAAGTTCATGCTAACAGATTGCCTAAATTATGCAAAAGTAACTATGGTATATTTCCATTATGCATAATAGAAACTTGTGGTGACTGCATTGTTCCATAAAGGGGAACTCATAAAGACATATACCGTGACTAATGACCTGTCCACGTTATTGGGATCTAGTTTAGTTTCAGGGGTTTCCTAAAACAAATGAAACAATAGTGTTGCACCACCATGTTCTATTTGAGCACAAATTACTTATTTTCCAAAATAGGCTGCATAATATCATGTAATTTAACTTACAATACACAAAAGTGTAATTAATATACCTTTTTAATTGATTCACTCCATACCAAGGGTGTAATTCTAGATGGGCCCCTGAGCTTTTCATAACCACTGGATAGTTGTGTGTTTGCCTTCATTGCGATTGTCTCTGAAACGGTGAGAAACAGTTTTGATGCTAAATGAGCTTTTATTATTGAGGTATGGGTAAGCCTAAATACAGCTTAATCATGCATATAAATGGGAAACAGACTGTGGTCTGTGCTATTATTTTGGGTCATTTAGCACATGCTGACCTCCATGAAGTCGGTCAAGTCATTTAAAGAGGAAAGTTGCATTTTTGGCAGAAAAGTAGGAGATGCATGGGTTGCACTATAGCGGTGTATGACTGAAGCAAGTCAATTTTTGGGGGGGAGAAAGGACACTTCTTTTGCACTCAACTCATCCAAGTCTTTGTTAAGAACATGGCTTGTAGAGTTTTTTAGTTTGTAAAGTTACATTGTGTTCATCTTTTGTCTTGTGATTTTGATATTTTTTCAGATGTCCCTTTAACCACTTTGTGACGCTACAGCACATTAAAACATGAGATGAGCATATTAGTTGCCAACTGGGCTAAGAAATCTCAGTTTATCCTGTCCACCAGATGACATTTTTGCTTCAGTGTGACATTTTAGAAAACCAACAGAGTTGCATTTGATAGTTCTTGTAAATCTTCTGCCTTGGACAGATTTCAGTGTTATAGTAGTAGACCTTAAAATATGTAAGTATGACCTCTGTGTTATATTTGGTGAAACAGTAGGGGACATTTTAGACATCATCAATTATGTACTATACTTACAATACTGTGCCAGCTAGACACGGTTTGCACTTTTGACATTATGTCCTGGCTTCCACAATGCTCCATCATCAAGTGCAACACATGCCTTAGCAGGAGACTACTTGGCCTTTAATTAAGGTGTGATTATTCTATTTTCTGGGAGGAAAACATCATTAACATATTACTTATGCTCTTAAGTTATGTAGATATTTGTTTTGTCCTTTTGACTATTTATTTCCATGCGTGTTCTTGTGCATAGTTTTGTAAATAATTACAGGGGTGGGTTTTAAGTATTCATTTCTCGACAGTTTTTTTTGGGCCATTTGATGTGCATGCAATGAGGACCCTCTGCTGGTCACTTGATGTGTTGCTCTCTGCTCATGCCTGGTTAATCCCTAAATAAAACCAAATACATTCCTTTTGAAATCTGTCGTGTTTTCTCTTTTTTGAAAAAATAAAAATAATGAAATATGACTGCATTATCTAGTGCTCATAGTCATTAGATTATTGAATCAGTGTTGTAGTAAAACTGTGGGAATTTCCATTTGGTTAAACTTGAACATGCAGGCTCTATAAAAGGTGGATACACATTACTGAATGTGAAAGGGGGAATCACTTCCTCTTTTTCTATATACAATGTGCAGTTCTACTTCTCAGTTGCTGAAACGGGACACACATACTGTGGATCCTTTTCAAATATAAATAATAAATATTAGGAAATTTCTTTGCAACAAGATGCCATGTTTCAAAGGGGCATGAACAGCAGATCGTTACAGGACTTTTTGGATTTTCACTGAGGATTATTTCACATTAGTTATGGTGGAAAAGGATGGTTGTAGTTCTTGTTTGACAGCACTCAGGGTGCTGCGAGTTTCCCTCGTGGATGAACTAGAAGCACGGATTGACTCTCTGCTGGAAATCTTAGTAAGCCGGGAGGTGTTCACTCGTGATGACCGCGAGGAGGTGTTGTGTCTCTTGGGGCCCCGGGCAAGAGTGAGAAAGGTGTTGGATATCCTTGAGTGTAAAGGCGAAGAGGCAGCTAAGACTTTTCTCGCAATTAGCAGTCACCAGCAAGAGGAACAGATACACTCCAAAGAAAGCAACACACACCAGCAGCAGTCCACAGGTATGCAATTTACCCACTCAGATGTCTGGTACATTGAAGGTGACATTAATGCTGAGTTAAACACTTTTAAAATCATTGTTTTGTTCATATACAGTGAACAGTACACATAATTTCATGAGCACTATCAAATGATCATGGTCTTTGGCTCTTCAGTTGATGTAAGGGAAGAAGCGTAAGAGACTAATTATTTTTAATCTTCTTTTGCAGAGTATTACAAAGTCAAACAAAAGCATAAAGATGTCCTCAGGCGCCGGAGTGAGAGCATGCTCTTCTATAACACTCGGCACGGAGAGAAAATCCTTTTTTCCGAACAATATGTCAATCTGTTGTTGGTCAACGGACACCAGGGACTTGGAGATGGAGATAAAGAAGACACGAGGTGCTGACTTTTGGGCAAAAGCGACTGTCTTTGCTGCAGAAGTCAGCGGTACAGAGGAAAATCACACCAGACAGACTCTTTTCAAGCGCAAATGGAAGCCGTCCAGTCAAGAAAGTTCTGGTAACAGGGGTGGCTGGCATTGGAAAAACCATCCTGGTGCAGAAGATGCTGTTTGATTTTGGGGGAAAGCGAGACAATACTGCATTTGACTTCATCATCCACTTGACTTTCAGAGACCTGAATCTTATTGACAAACCAACAAACTTCCGGGAGTTGGTCTTACGCAAAAACAGGCACCTGGCTAAGGAACTGGATAGCATTTTAGCCAATGACAACAAGCTGCTGATCATCTTGGATGGCTTTGATGAGTTCAAACACTACAGGAGCTGTGACGTAGACTCATTTGTGACCGAGCCAGATGAAGACGCAGAAGTGGTGGAGGTCTTTGGGAGTCTAATGCAAGGTGAACTTCTGCCTAACGCTTCTGTCATGCTCACAAGTCGACCTGCAGCTATCAACCACATCCCCGTGGGCTGCATCGACCGCTTCGTGCTCATCGCTGGCTTCTCCCTGGCTGAAGTCCAAGACTACTTCTTGCGTTACTTCCAAGACAGTGCCCTTTCTGACCGCATGTTCGCCCTGGTAAGAGCAAATGATCTAATGCTGACACTGTGCTACATACCTGCATTTTGCCACATTGTGTGCTGCATCCTCAAAGAAAGCAAAGACCTCTGTGAAGGGAGCCCCAAGACCATGACGGACATTTATGTGCAGTACCTGGTGGCTTTGCTTCGCTCTCACACTCAAGCGAGAGCCGAAACATTTCAAGAGCAGAGAGCAGGGGCTGTCCAGCATCTGTCCGATATTGTGCTGAAGCTGGGTCGACTCGCCTTCCAGAACCTGATGGAGCATCAGACGCTTTTCTACAGCAGCGACCGGGACATTGCTGCGTTGGCTGCGTTGAGAGAGTTGCAGCCTCGTTAGTACCTTCCTTGACAAGACAGTGGTGCAAGAGCCCGGTTGCACAGAGGAGGTTTACTCCTTTGCACATCTTACTGTTCAGGAGTTCTTTGCTGCAGTTTATTGCGCTGTGACCGATCAGCCTTTTCCTGATGCACTTCAGAGCACAAACGCAGGTGAGGGGTCAAAACTATGGACATTTAGACCTTTTCAACCGCTTCCTGTCTGGAATCCTCTCTGAGCGCAATACTAATCTACTGTCGACACAGGTGGGCCTGCGTTGCCAGAAAGAAAAAGTGGAGAACTATCATCAGAGGATTGTCAGAGAACTCACAATGCTCTGTGAGAATGGGGCCAATATCCTAGAATGGGGCCAATATCCTAAACCATTTACACTGCTTGTTTGAGCAACAGGACCCCCTCTTCGGCCATTGCTATGCAACCAAACACATTACGAGTTAACGTTAGCGATGAAGCCCTTTCCCAAATGGATTACAATGCCATCAAGTACTTCCTAAACCTCACAGAGGGCAAAATAGCAGAGCTAGATATGACAGGGACGGAAATAAGCTACGAGGCTCTTCGAGATATTCAGCCCCTGCTGCTCAGATGTGAAAAGATTTGGTGAGTTCCAGGTAAAATTTGATTTGGATTGTCTTCCTTCTATTACATGGACTTTTCCATATGGGTAAAAATTTTGTTCTGTATGTATCAAACCCAGTACTGATGATGGTAAACACCACCAGGTTGAGAAAAATATATTGTGGCTTTGCACTAACCCCACTGTTTAATTTTAAAGGCTGGGAGAAAACAACCTTGATATGGATGCAGTTCAGGTCATTGCTGATGTGCTGCAGGTGTCAGAAAATATAACTCACCTAGGGTAAGATGTCATTGATTACAGACTTTGTTAGTAATGAAATTATTACAAGCAATAAACAGATATAAAGAGCATGATTATTCTTATACATAGACTATTTCACACTTTCTGTCATCCATTTTAGACTTGGGTGGTCAAATATTGGTGATGAAGAGCTAATAACTCTTTCTCGTGCCATACAAGTAAAAAAAAAGCTTCAAGAACTGTGGTAAGAAAGTCTCCTTTTTCTCACAAGAAAGTCTTGTGAGCATATGACACATTGCAGTATGTCATGTAATATATTTTTGGGGAAGTCAAAATTTAGTCAAAGGGTGGTTGTGATTGTCTAATCGTGGAGGAAATTAAGAAATACTGTCCTATTGTTTTGCCAACTTGTGGACAGGAAACCTAGGAGCTCCAGCTCAGTACATTCGATATACTCTTAATGGCAGGTCACAAAACCCATATACATTCCTTTGAAATGTTCTGTATCAGAGGTCTCTTATACCTGATTGCTACTGAGTTGAGTTTACATTTTTAGTACAATATTATAGAACTTAAATAGATGTAAGCCTTATTTATAATCAGTGTCCATCAGAAAGGTGCCTCACCCTGAAAGGAGATAAGCTCTTTTTAAATAAGGAAGAAAAAAGTTTTATTAATTGAGCACCAAGTACAACTTGGCGATGGAGCTGGCCCTTTTCATCATTTTTCACATGGAGGATAGAGATGATGATCATATTTGATGGTTTGCTGATTTATTCGGCTGTAATTTAAACATTTAAACACTATTCAGGATGTCTTACTGTTACCTTTGGGCTTTCACAGGATGGAAGGAAACCGAGCAAGCTACAGAGGTCTGCTGTCACTCAGCGACTTGACTCCAAATCCTCTGAAAAAAGTTGTGTGAGTGAATTACATTTTTTATCAACAAATAAGTACAATCCATATTTCGAAGACTGAAGTTTTGAGAAGGATCTGCTTTTCATACAGAGCCATATGGAATGATGTGACTGACACAGATCCAGAGTCCTTGGGCACCCAAGAAAGCATAACCGTGGAATTCACCGATGAAGACACGTGGGAAGCGTGGGGGGAATGGGTCTTCAACAGGTGTGAGGTCAGCAGCAACGAAAAGTTACTGATGGTCCTCCACAAAGTGTGCAACATATCGGTGCACTGCTTGGAGGCCCAGTGGGCAAAGACCTTCTACAAGCAACTATCACAGTTAATCAAGCAAAGGATCGAGTGCTGCACGGAGGAAGACATGTGCAAGAAGCTCAAAAAGTTTGAGAGCATTTTGAACCTCTGAGTTTCACACTAGCCTCAAGTCATAGGGCAGAACATACAGTTAACATATCTGTTTGATGCTGAATGCTTTGTGCAGTGAAGAAATGGGTATATGTTACAGAGTAGTGAATGCAGAACTAGTTTTCATCATGCTTAATGCAAAATAATTACTTCCTGGAAAAAAACACAGGAAAATAAAGCCTCTTGTAGTCAGTGGCAGAGAGGTGGATGAAAGACAAAATCAAAGCTGTCTTAGACAACGCCACTCATCCTCTCCATGACAAGCGGACAACACACACACTTCTCTTTGCAGTGTCTGGTTCACTGTTGATTCATCCTTTTTATATATTTCTTTATATTATTTATTATATTTGATACACTGTGATGTTATGCATTTTATTTCTGTATTATACAACATGTTAAATTATAAAATACATAACATTGTTTTATATCGTTGAACTATAATTATGTATTGTTGCACATCATCATGTACCATCCATCCATCCATTTTCTATATCCTGACTCACAGGGATGGGGGGGGGGGTGCTGGAGCCTATCCCAGCTATCACTGGACTGGATGCTAGGCAATCACAAGGCTACAATATACCATATTATAATATATTGTGTTAATATACTACATTGACTCTTACATTATAATATATTATATCACAACAGACAAACACTATCATATCATATCAGCCTAAGGTATAATGTTTACATCATTGTTGGCCACTGTTTTCTACTTGAGATATATATATATATATATTTTATATGTACATTCTCAGGCATATCCTCTCTGTACTATGTACAGGTATAATTTTTATGTTGAATATCTTATCTTATTCTATGTCTTGCATTTCCTACTATTTATTTCCACTGTGTGTCCTCGCTGCTGTTACAATGTGAATTTCCTCGATGTGGGACTAATAAAGACTATCTTGAATCTTGAATCGACTTGTTGACTCTGCTGCTATTAACTGCACTACTTTATGTCACTTTACCATGTCATTTTGTCTCCAATAAATGCCCTTTTTTTTTATTTCTGTAACCATCTATATGTATCTGTATTTTTTTTTGGTATTTTCTTATCTTATAGCCTTAAATTATAAATTCAAATATCAAAATATAGTATGATGCTGGATGCTTTGTGTAAAACAAATTGATTGTGGAAGATGCTTAATGCAAAAAAAATTCTTTGAGTCTCAGTAGGAGTAAACTAAACACTACCCAAAAACAAAATCAGAGTTAAGATTTCAATCATTAAGCTTGCCAAGATGCATAATAACAGTACATTTAAGGTCAATTTCATAAACCTCGTGTGATAGTGTATGCTACAGCTGACGGAGTCTGGGGAACTTTCAAAGCTGTCAATCATTCAGCTCTCAAGTCAAGTCGTTTTTATTTATCCAGTGCCAAATCACAATCACAGTCATAACAATATACAGCAGGTCTGTACTGTACTGTTCTTTGTAATATTATTTAGGGAGACCCAATAATTTCACAACATGAGACATGCTGAACCGCAGAAACACACAGTGTTAAGAAAAAAGGAAAAACTTGCGACTTATCATGGCCCGTACGGGGATCGAACCCGCGACCTTGGCGTTATTAGCACCACGCTCTAACCAACTGAGCTAACCGGCCTCGTGATGCCGCGTCACGAAACATGCTCGAAAACAAGAACCATCCATTTCCACCATGACTAATGTGAAATAATCCTCAGTGCAATTCCAAAAAGTCCTGTAACGACCTGCTCTTCATGCCCCTTTGAAACGTGGCATGTTGTTGTAAAGACCGGAACATTATAGAAATAGTGTAGCAGCTAACATAACACCGGACGTCAAAGAATAATACATGAATCCACTGCTAAAGCCTGAAAATGTGCCCTGATATATGATATCTAAACATACATAAAAATACAAACTGGTTGAGTGGAGCCTTGAATGTATTTTTATCTTCCAAATTAAAACACACGGCACATTTAAGTGTAACTATCCTTTAATATAAAACGAGAGGTCAATTTACTTATTATACTGGTGGCACTATTAAACTATTTCAAAGGACTTATTTATAATGTATATTTATGGAAACACCTAATGATATTGATGCGTTTAATTTGATACAGTATTGTGTTTTTGTTATTTTAAATTTACTGTATATTTATGTATATATATGTATATATTTCATTATTGTTAAAGCACTTTATAACTGTGTTTCGAAGAGTGCTATAGAAGTAAAGGCTTATTGAATATCTCATGTACACACACAGACACACACACACACACACACACACACTATATCAATATCAGTGCATACTGTTTGTGCTTCGTTGTTTATTGTACCTTGTGAACAATTATTAATAAAACGTGGAAACCTTATACTGCAGACTGTATATAAATCCACACATATAATACGTATCTTAATATAAAGTCATCGCCTCAGACGCGTACACGTTTTTGGTTTTATTTTGAAGCAATGTACCGGAAACGCTTCAAGTAGGTTGTCGTGTGACGCACTCAGCCCGCGACATGAAGCGGAGTTAGCCGAAAAGCTACAGCTTTCTGCTCTTTTTGCATTTGAACTGCACCGTTTCCTCGTCTCAGATTGGGTGAGTTCAGTAAAGTTTCACACCAGTTCAACGCCGAGTGAAGTGTGGACTGATTTTGAAACGCATGAATGCAAAAAATTAAAATGGCACTGCCCGCGAATTGACATAATTAGCTCTTAAGTTCAGCAAACGTTTGCAAAAGGTAGCAACAAATCGTACTGATATCTCATTTATGAGCCTCTAAATGTGAATATAACAGTGTTATACAGTTATTAATTAACTGAGGTGTTTTATTCAATGGGCGTGTTTACCATTGACTTGTGAGTTCTCCTTATCAGATATCATACATAGAGATAATAAGAACTGTGAATGTGACTTTGTGTAAGGATATAATCCAAAAACTCCAGTAACATAGTCTTTATAAATGGACTCATGGAGTCAAAAAGCTTATTTCCTGCCCTGTGTTTTAGCCTCACCACACAGGATGATTGACACAGAGAGGGGAGCTGGTGATGCTGCTGCAGCAGAGTCCAGCAGCAAAAGGAAGGAGACGGAGAAGAAGAAGAGGTCCCGCGTCAAACAGCTGCTGGGTGATGTGAAGAAGCAAGTGGAGTTCTGGTTCGGAGACGTCAACCTGCACAAGGACCGTTTCCTGAGGAAACTCATCGATGAGTCGGACGATGGATGTAAGGGGCCTTTCAGTAATACACCACCACATTCATGTCTGTCACTGGGCATCAGCTTTTGGGCAGTGGTGTAAAGCCCCCAGCCAGTAACAGTACACACGGTGTGAGCTGTAGGACTCAAAACATCACACCAGGTGCCAGATTATACGGATGTGGCACCACCAGAAGTGTGTGTTGTTTGAGCTGGATGGGAGGGGACAACTTTGAATGTTTACAAACCTCAACTGACAAAAATCCTACTTGTTATACCTTTTAGTACAACTTTTTGACATGAAGAAATTGAATATTGCCTTAAACATTTCACAAATGAATGCTTCACTTATTTTAGATGTTGACATATCTGTGCTGGCGGACTTCAATCGAATGAAGAAGCTGACGACCGACACCAAGCTGATTGCGAGAGCGCTGAAAAATTCATCTGTAGTTGAAGTACTGTGAACTTTTTATTATGATTTATTTTGAGAAACCTCCAATATGTCACACTCTAACAAAGTTTTAATATCTCGAGAGTTGTATACAGCATCAAACTTAATATCAAATGAATGCAATAAACACACTTTTATTACAGGTAAACCTGGAGGGAAATAAAGTAAGGCGTCAGCTCCCAGTTGGAGACGTACCACACGATGTCGACAGCCGCACAGTTTATGTGGTAAGAAGAGTTTTATGTTTTTATCTTATGATTTAGATTTTCAGAGAAATGTCTGGAATGCATTAGAAGGAATCAACAATAATTCAATCTATAGTTTTATTTATTGCTGCTTGCTGCTTATTCTGACAAATTTTACTAAATAATACCTTTCTGAATTTGTTTTGTAAGGAACTTTTGCCCAAGGATGTGACACACAGCTGGATAGAAAGGGTGTTCACCAAATGTGGGAATGTGGTTTATGTAAGCATCCCCAGATACAAGTCTTCAGGTGACTCCAAGGGTTTTGCCTTTGTGGAGTTTGAGAAAGAGGAGGAAGCACAGAAAGCCATAGAGGTGATAACTTGTTAATATTTCCTGTTTCATGAAATATCTGATATTTCAGTGGGTCTAGTGTTTTTGGCAGGAAGAAAACTCATAGGAAAGGATTAATGTTTTGAGACAGATGCTGAACAACCCCCCTGAAGATGCTCCCAGGAAGCCTGGGATTTTCCCCAAGACAAAAAGCAGGAAGCCCCTTCCTCTGCCAGCAGACAGTCAACCATCAGGTAAAGTTAATCAAAATGCATTTATTTTACATATCTTTTACATCATCTCTCTACCACATAGAAACACAGAACCCTGACTCTAATGCTGGCATATTATCAAGAAAAAGACGATTTGTTGTATTGACCCCGCCACCTCTTGACATCTATGTACTACATGTGAAGAAGAGGAGAAGAAAAAGCGGAAGAAGAAGAAAAAGAAAGAAAGTGCTGCAGCACAGACTCCTGCTGAAGAAGCCAAAGAGCAGGCGATGGAAGCAGAGCCATCGGAGCAAAAGAGGAAGCACTCAACGGGGGGGGAAGCAGAGGTGACCCGTGGTCAGAAGACAGCAGGCAAACTATCTGAGAAAAAGAGAAGACGGTCACAAACAGCAGATGGAACTGAAAGTGAAGTACCGTCTAAGATAAGAAAGACGAGTGAGAATGATGCTAGAGAGAAGGAGGAAGGTGGTAAGTGATTGCACAATCCACAAATTAAGAAAAAATGTAAGCAAATATGACTAATATGTTTCCATCCTTCCACTTAGCTTTTTCTTTTCACAATCTAAAAATATGTGAAGTAAAAATGCTGTTTCTACAGCAGAGAAGCCACAAATGTGTTGGTATTAACTGTATTTTTCTCCCCTCTTTAGATCTGCCCTCTAAAGATGACACAGATAGAGGTGTTGAGGAAGGGAAAGAAAACCGAGATGATTCAACCGTTAAAGCAAAGAGAAAGAGAAAAAAGAAACACAAGGAAAAACTGAAGATCGAGGAGGAAGTCATCCCACTCCGGGTTCTGTCAAAGTAAGATCCCACATCTCTTTTTTTCCCCTTGCATCAACAAAAGTTATTTAATGAGTGAAAAACCCTTCAAATCTAAAATAACTGTCATGCAATGATGGATGTGTTTCTTCCTCTTTTGCTCACATTAAGGAAGGACTGGCTTCAGTTGAAGGATGAGTATCTGACCTTGCAGAAGCGCAGCATGACGTCCCTGAAAAAGTGCATTAATAAGATTGATCACAAGCAGCACAAGAGTTTAATGGAGACAGACACTGAACCCCAAGATGGAAACGGTGAGTGTTGATTGATTTTTGCCTCTCGTGTTGTCTTATGTGTTGTAAAAGAAGATGTAAGACATGAAACAAATTGTGGAAGCTGACATTTTCAAGTTTCCAGCCACAACTACCAAGTAACTTAAGTCTTGCAAAAATGAACTTTCTTGTGCAAAAGTTTCTCAGAAATTTCAAATAATTGTTGCATTTAAGTGCTGAACAGTTGCATTTTACATACTATAACATCAGTGAAGATGACCTTAAGACTCAGCAATATTAACATCACAGCATTACTGTGGTTCTGTGGTGTCTGATGCAATAATGATGGTTTATGTTTCTTACTCCTCTAGCTGTGAAAAGTAACAGAAGTGAAAAAGCCACTAACCAAGGCCCTCAGTTTACCAGTGGTGTCATCATGAAGATTACAGACAGCAAGCAGCTCCCGGAGAGAAAGTTCATCAAAGTACATGATCACTCATTTATCACTGTCATCTGTTTATCGTTACTGACTTTAAAAAAAAGCTACTTTTTTAAGTTCTGACATTTAAAGCTGTTTCAAGTTAGTTCCTAGTCTGTAGTTTTGAAGTATTTTCCATGACCTTTAGTTGGAGCCTGACCTAAGTATTGTTTAGATGTCCACATTTCTGAAATCCCCGAAAGTTTCCGTGATGATGATGAAAGCATAATACTATGCATAATATCAAAGAATGGAGGAATTTGACTCTCATGTGGATTGAAAGTAAAATAGTTGCAAAGAAAATAAGTCTATTGTATCCGGCACCATTCACCACACATCTCATTAAATATTCCTCAGGTCAATCTGCTCTGCAAGTAATCCTTTATTTACTGTCACATAGATCTGACTCACAACAGTGTTAAGCAAAGTTTGACTCGGATTGTTTTGTGCAGGATGCTCTGTGCAAAATATCACCAGTGGCGTACATCGACATCTTGGAAGGGGACGCCGAAGGTCACATCCGCTTTCACACGCCAGAGGATGCTAAAGCCGTTAGCGACGCTAGAGCAGAGCTACAGAAAGAGCACAGCTGGAAGCTTGAGATTCTCTCAGGTATGAATGTTTATTTCCTTGTTTCAGTGTGGAATTATTTGTGCATAGCCTATACATGTACATCTCCAGTTGAGAAGAGGATGTGGATGACTGAACTGGCACTTCATAATTGATGAAGACAGAAATAATTAATAATTAATCATCAGCTTGTCTCAAGTTCTGTGCTTTTTAAAGGTTTCATAATTAAAATTTCAGCATTCAGAGACTTGAGAATTGTTGACTGACTTTTGATATAACATGATGGATCTCTTTCAAAGGCGACCATGAACAAAGGTACTGGCAGAAGATCCTTGTGGACCGTCAAGTCAAGCTGAATCGTCCGAGAGAAAAGAAGCGCGGCACAGAGAAGGTGAGGTCACCCTTTAACTTTTAAATAGGAAAATCAAATACACGTGTTGCTCCATTTTTTAGTATAACAAGAGGCCGTTTACAGTAAGTTTCATCAGCTCTTAAAAAATAAAAATATGATAATCTATATATTGTATCTGGGATTATATTATATACAATATTGGCTAACATTGTAATGCAAACTTCACACACATCGTTTAAATGCCAATATGTAGAATGCACAAAAAACATACACATTTGTAATAGGAATATAGGGTACACATTTTATAGGCAGCTTATCCTGAATCTAGTCCATTTTTGGACACGGACTGATACCTGGAATCATTGTGACATATGAACACACAGACACACACACATAAATCACTACGGTTAAAGCAGTGCCTCCCCATTGTTTATTTGCTGTCACATCTAGTGTCTTATTTTCTTGTCGCACTTCAGCTCATATCCAAAGCCGAAAAGATCATCATCGCCCGGGCCAGGGAGGCTCACAGGCACATCCGTTTCCAAGAGGACTGACTGAAACTAGTTTGTGACAACCACACATTTAAGTATTGGACTTTACAGAGTGTGACGGGGAGGGGAGGGTTGGTGTTGATGCGTACTTAGCTGGAAGAGAACTGAATGGAAACTTGTTGAAATGTCCCCTTGTTTTTTTTTTTGTTTGCACTGGAGCCCCCATGATAATGTAGAATGCTGCTATGCATAGAGATATTTTGGCAACATTTTTTTTTATTGACAGTGTTTTTTTAAAAAAAAAAATAAATAAAAAAGAAGAAAAGAAAATGATTCTGTATATGATGTAAATATGGATGATTTGAAAATTCTCCCAGTCAAAACGTTGACAAGTCATGGCTCATTGATTTTATTGAGATATTGATTGTTTTTTTTTAATAAAATGTCATGGTTTGAGTATCACAGTATTTATTATATAGTGTATATAACCGATTGTACTTTTTATAAAGTTTGTGTGAGAGGAAATAATGCTTTTTATAACAGGAATGATGGCCAGCAACCTCCACAAACTCATCCCCATAATATTATGAGTTATTATAGTTTAGATGGAGCATTCATTGGGTCTAAATTGTGGTTTTGCAGCCTCTGCAAAGTCACCACCTACAAGATATTTCAGCATTTTCATTTACACGCCATTCATTCATCGGAGGGTATAAGCTGTAATGGATCACATTTAGCTCTCCAGCTTGTTTCTCAAACTGAATATAAATGGCCCTCAATTTAGTAGGTTACATAACACTAAAAATGAGTTGTGCTGAAGAGTATCAGTGAGATGCTTACTGGTATAAAAATAGCTGCTGTTGCATAATCTCAGTTCCATTTATGGCTTTTATTGGTGTAAAGGTAGGCCGTACCTGAGGTAATGCCATAGGCCTGGTCTCTAGGAAGCCTTAGCTTTTGCTAGAAACCATGCAGCTGATTATATGGTTGGTCTGAGATGGCTCCTCACCGTCAGGCCAAGTCGCTCCCCTCTCCAGAGAGGTGGTCAAGTAACTCTTGGATTCTTTGGTCCCGTTGGAGATGCACTCAAAGCTGGAAAATGTTCTGTTCTCCACGGGACACTGGTGTTTCTTGGAGGCGTCGCAGCTGGGTTTACAGGCTGCAGTGCCGTCCAGTTTGGGCTGAAGGCTGAAAGGCTTTGGGTTTGGGCTGCAGCTCTCAGCAGGTTTGGGCGTGCACACTGAAAAGCCGGTTTTCTTGGGCCAGTCCAGCTTTCCTTTCTGGACAGCGGGGAGGCGTCGCGGGATGTCCCAAGCTTTGTAATCCTCCTTCATTGTAGTTGTCGCCTGAAAGGGCTCATTACTTTTCTCAATGTTTAGCATAGATGGCAGGACCGGTTTGGTGCGCTGGCACTTGTGTGGCGTGTAGTCTGCGTGTGTTGTGGAGAGGAAGTTGTCGTAATCTGAAGGTGGACCCGACTCTTTGGCTTTGCCTTGGCCGTGGAACTTGGTTTTGAGGGTCTTGAACTGCTTAAATAATTCACTGGCTTCATCAGTGAGTTGTTGGTTTATGTCCCAAGTGGCCTTTGGCTTTTGTGGCACTTGATACTCTAAAGACAGACCCGTGTTGTTTTGCTGCGCTGGTTTCTCCCTGCGTGTCCTGGGCTGCAGTGGATGGGTGACATAATCAGATCTGTAGCTGGTGACGCTCTCAAAAGGTGGCAGCTTTCGTGCCTTTGGGACTGCTTTAGAGTCAACCTGAGCATAATTTTCCTGGGCGCAACCTTCTTTGGAAGAGGTGCTGGTGACAACTAATCCTTCGTGGACTTTCAAGTTGTCACTGAGCTTGAACAGCTGCCTCTTGTTTACTGTCCACGCCCGGAAATCGTCTGAAAACGACAGTGAGAGTGGATTTGAATCGGGATATGTTGTTTTACAGGACTATGCTGATCCTTATATTGCTTACTTTTGTACACTGATGTGTAGTCCTCCACCTTGGATATCATCTGGTTTGCCACAAAGTGTGCAGTATTGTGGGGGGCGCTGGTACATCTCCGGTGGCCCTTGGGCGGCGCAGATAGCTGTGGAGGCTTTATCCATTTTTGGGTCACATAGAATGATCTGAAACACATGTTAACAGTGTGAGATTTTTTTTTTTTTTTTGCATTTAGACATTTTTATATACAGGTAAGAACCACGTGCACTGCATCAAAGACTATTGGACATCACAGGTTGGGGGGCATCACTGTGCTTCACCCATCAAGAAACATCGGCCCTTTCACAGCTTAAGTTCAGGCGTTTTCACCAAAATGTGCACAATGAGATGCGTTAAAAAAACCCTCAAAAAACTCCAGTTCTCACCTAAAAGTAGTCATATCGTTATAAGTCGATTTCAGAGGGTGGTATGGGTCTTTCTGCTTTGACGTAGAGATGACAGTCGTGTGGCAGAACGGGGGGAGGAACTTCTCCTGGTACTCTGTGGTCATGGTGGAGCGTGACTGGGGTCTCTGAGAGCTGTAGTGCTTTCTGGACATCAAGGCAAGGCAAGTTTATTTGTGTAACATAGACAGGCAGATACGAGGGGATTGTGCTTTAAGTTTTGTAAGATATACAAAGGCATTTAGAGAAAGTATTCATGAAAAATATATGAATAATATAGAAAGCTAAATGTACCATCTCATAGACATTGTTAGGTAAATGAGGGCTCTCTTAGTCTTTCTGCCTTTCTACAAGGATAATCAAGTAGCTAAATAGTTGTATATGTAATTTTCATTAATGACATAGGTTTATAACCTACAGAATCAGTAAAAAAAAACCCCTGCAGGAGATAGTCTGATCACAGTTTTGCAGTGATACCACAGCAAACAACTCCATGTCACACAGTTCCATTAAAAAATAATGCCAAATTTAAAAAAACACAAGCTCTCCACTTGCTGGTATTTTGTGTTTTCTTCGAGATAATCCCAGCATCTCCCAGGAAAACACAGTTAAAAGAAGAAGACTTTGTGCGGAGCTCACCTCCCAGATGTGTCTGGCCGGCCGCCGTCGTGCTGCAGCCTCCCGGCTGTGGGCTGCATGGCTCGGGGGGTGGAGGCGGCCTGCTCTCTGACTCTTCTCCGCGGGCCTACAGCATATGAATTATTGACAGGGGGAGCACGGGGCTGTGTGTGTGTGTGTGTGTGTGTGAGCACGCAGCGGCCCTGAGCGGCTTCTAAAAAAAATAAACAGCGGGATTAGAGCGCGACGCGGCCGGTTGTCAAGGCGAGGACGCTGCTGGTGATGATGCGTCCAAAGCATCAAGTGGAGGGGGACACTTTTTAAAATGTATACCAACTTAACCATCACTTGTTTTTCAAATGGCATTATGCTTCAGTAGGAAATTATGTTGCTTTTTTTAGAAAAAAAAACAAAAGCTGAATGTGAGAGGTGCAGTCAGGTCGCGCATTTTGCAACGTGACTCAGTCGCAGGACTCCATCTGTCACTTTGTAGTCATGTCCAAAAACAAAAAAACAAAAAGGGAGTGTATATAAGCTCCCTCTCTCTCACACACACACACACACATACACACACACATATATTAGGGACTTTGTGACCTTGTGAAATTTCACATTTCTCAAGCGGATGTAGTCGTGAGGACTCTGCTATGCAAAAAAATGTTAAATTATGGATTATTGAAGCCACAAGATCAGTTTCATGTCTGTGTTTGTCCACTAGATGGCGTCCAACGCTTTGAAAAAGACGTGAAGAGAAACCTCTGGGGCCACATTAGATTAGATCTGTTTGACTTTCGAGTCATTTCAACCCATCAGTTAATTTTTTGACATTGGTGGTTTATTAGTTACAAACTGGCTGTAAGTAGTTCATTATTATTATTATTGTTATTATCATTATTATTTTTATTTATTTATTTTATTTTATTTTCACATAACCTGTACAACAGCCATGGCACCAGAGAAGAAATGAAACAGAGGATCATCGACCTGTACAGTGATCATGACCCCACTTAAGAAAAACTAAAACACAATTAAGATATAAAACAGGATTCAGCAAAATACCTATCAATGCAATCAAAATACCTATCAGTGCAATCAAAATAAATTACAAATGAGACTAAATGAACAGAAGAATTCAACACTGATCAGCAAACAATAAACTAGAAACAGAGAAATATATAAAAGTGGGAAAAAAAATCAGACATGATGAAATAAATGTGATGACAATTTTTAATATTTTCTTAAGATAGAAACCACGTGATAATCTGTACTTCATATTTTTCCACAACAGTATCTGAACACTGGCCATGTCTTTAGAAAAAAGTTTTACAAAAAGGGAGGCGAAGGTGGCCGACCTTTGCAGTTATTGATATTTTGAAGATGACATTTCAGTATTTTGTACTGATATTCAGTACTCCTCTGTTAATCACATCCTTCATCATAGTGTTAAATATTTAGAGTTTCTCATAGAGTTGTTGGCAGGGTGGGATAGCCTCTGAAGCAGAGCGTGAGATACCAGGAACCCACATAGATTTAAAACAAACCCCTCTGACGTAATTAGCTCTGTGAAACTAATTATTTAATTGATAACAAAACACAGCTGAACAAATGGAGTTAATGAACTGTTAAAATAGCAAATCTGGACTAAATAGGGAGAAATTACAACACCAGGGGTGGACTAGTGTTCAGTCCACCAATGAGAATAGAAAAAGGAAAGATGTCCTGGCCAAACAGGTGCAGCAAAGCAAACAGGAGAGTGAGAGAGATGTCAGTCAAGCAACTTAAAGAGGCCAGAGCAGATAAAAATAAAATCACCTGTGTGCATTTACCATCTCCAGATCACTTGTGTTTTGCCCTCATGAGGTATTATGGGTATAAATTTTGCACACAAATTATGCAACAAAACAGTAACGTCAGTGCCTCACTGTCACTGTTGACTAATGAATTTAAAGGGCTTTAGGACTGCTTTTGTTAATTAGCTTCTGACACTGCAAAAAATTGAAAACAATGCAAGCACTACGTAGTTCTCCTGGGTGGTTGTGTGATCACATGTGGACATGTTTTTGTCATCTGACATCATCTCTTCACCTGAAAAATACATTTCCTGTAGTAGTTTGACTGCAAACATGATCATTTTGACCCATATGAGTGGGCAGACATGAACTTGAAGTTTAGTAATGTTGAACCATTGAGAGTTCATTTATAATTCAAATTATTGTATAAAAATGTTTGAAGGAGACAAAAACGGGCCCTGGTAAGTGATAAGCAATCTGCACTGATAAGTCAGACCTCTGTGCAGTTGTGTCTGTTTGCTCAACCCACATCCTTCATTCTGAGTGATTTGGAGCGAAGATATGTTTTCACAGGGGAGCATTAAAATGCAAAAAGGCTGGAGAGAAGAACCTCACAATAACAAGTCAGGAGTCTGGGGAGGTTTATGGATATTTGAAGTCCTCCCCCATTAAGAATTTCTGACTGCATATGAGAAATGACTTCTCTACTCAGCATCATCAGAATCAGATTTTGGCATCTTGCAGTGGCTGAACAGTGTGGAGGGGTAGATTTTTTATTAAACACAGTTTAAAACCTGCTCAAATGAATGGTCTGCGCATTCAATTCAAATGGCAGCCTTCAGTAACACTTGCATTGATTCTTATGTAACCCAGACGTGCCAAAGCCCAGTTAATACATCAGATCATCTTTGTGCCACTCAGACATACTGTTCAGTTATGAATGAGGGTTAGAGGTGCCACTATCATGAACCACTGATGGATTGTCTGCACTTTCTGCTAATCCACGAAAACAGATATTAAATTCAAACATGTTTTCAGGATTCCCAGCACCGAGCAGCACAGCAGGGACTGTGGGGTCGCTAAACACCCAGCGTCCGTGTGTGAGCGCCGCTGGGCTCTGTGGCTCTCCTCTCTCCACGTGATGTGTATTGAACACGATCAATCAATGTGATGTGCTCTTTTCTCACGTGTGGACAGTCTGCCCCCCCTCTGGAGCTTTGAAGATTTTGGTGCGTTTTTACGCAGCGTCGTGGCCAAACACGTTTCGTTGACGCTGCCTTACACTCGCAGCAGAAACAATTCTTCAGTTTTAAACATCACAATAACTCCATGAATTATTCATCATCCTAAACGTGTTTTCTGTCTTGTAGTGTCCTTACAGTAAACTTTTTTTTTTTTTTAACAAAATGAAACCAATAAGTGCGTCTTTACGCAGCGGTCCTTTGTATTCCTGTCAGATCTCCACACACTGAACAGTGTAACTGCGCTTCATGTTCACTGAAAGCGACTGTGTCTGACAGGTAGAGCTCAAAAAGAGCGAGTCAATAAATTATGTTAATCAGTCAGGACAGATTGGAGGCGTGTTGTTGCCGTAATGAGGGGGAGCATGCCTGCGCTGCAAGCGCGCTGCGTCCTGCCCCCTCTGCCCCCCTACACACCCCCTCTACACACCCCCACCTCCAACCCGACCAGTCGCTCTTTCCACTTTATTGTGCAGGATAGCAATTTCCTCCGCTGCAGAGCAGACTACCGTGCGAGGCTCGGTGCAACAAGTTTGCAGGAGCCACGACGCGCAGACAGACAGGTTGACTTTGGCTGGAGAGGAGAGGAGAGGAGAGGGGCTCCACTCATCTCTCTGTCGCTGTCACCACAAAGTCACTGTAGACGTGAACGCCGCGTCACACACACACACACACACTCTTACATACAAACAGAGAGGAGAGGGGAGGGGGGAGAACAGCGTGCCACAATTTCGGGACTCCGCGCCAGATGCAGTTTGCTCCCAGCAGCGCGCACTTGTAGTTAAATGGAGACCGCGGCGGCGACAGGAGCATCCGAGTGCGCGGAGGAGAAAATGGAGAAAGAAGCGGCGCCCGGGAAGAGACGGCACAGCCGCACAACGGCGCTGAACATCATCTCGTCTCTGTGCTCGGTGGCGTCCGTCGCCTTTTGCGTCCTCCTGAGCATTAACGCGGCCGACACCAGGAGCCGGGTCGCGGGTCTGGAGAGCGGCGAGCACACCTTGATCCGCGCCCCGGGCTACTCCCTGGATGATCTGAACTCGCTGATTGAGCAAAGAGTGGACGAGCTGCTCTCCCAGGTAAGAGGCTGACTCTCGGGTTAATTGTCTGCCCGCTTAATTGGCTCCGGGTCCGCGCTCAGCAGGTCCCTCCACCTACTTTTAACCACATGTGAATGAAAATGCCGCTCTTCTAACGTTTCAGCGCTCCTATGAAAACCTCGCCAGGATCCGCACCGCAAGACAGGCGTCACCTGAGTGCAACTGCCCCCCAGGTGAGTGAGAACTACTTTTCCCGGCGCATGCGGGCCATGTGGGTGTCTGCGGGCTGTTTGGCTCACCAGACCAGAGCTGGTGTTTGAATGGATGGAAGCTCTCTGAACGGGTCTTCTTAGTTTATTTCATTAAAAACCGATGACACATGACTGTTTGCCGGGACAGTGTTGATATTTCTTTGGGGGGGAGGGGGTGTGTGCCTGTGAAGGATGCAAACAGCTGACCATCACACTTAACAGAAAGAAAGGTATTTAACAGCGGTCTATACATAGAGCTGCTGAGAGGTTGTTTGACTTGCGATGTTGCCTGCTCACTTGTCCACTTGGAATGGGGAGGGAAAAAAAGAAAAGAAACGCCTCTTGAAATGCGCATTTCCCACCAGTAGATGGAAACATTTATTCCTTCAGTGCAGGTCAGCGTCCGGATGATTTTGGGATGGAGTCAAGGTTGGGTTAGTCAGTGCATCAGTTTTTGCTCAGGGATGTTGGAGGCGATACTAATGTGCATCTTGGCCACATGTCATTGGGAGGTAATCAACACTAGTCCTGAGTATGTGATTGACAGATGCAGAGAAAGTACAGTTTTAATATCTCAAAGAACTCTGCAGATGATTTCTGACATTATAGTTGCAAAATTGCCACCATATAAGCTCGTATCTAATTCTAATGGAAGCTTAGTTGTGCAGGTTAAAATTTCAAAGAGTCCCTATTGTTTTCCTTCCATCATTTTATCCATCAGAGAGTAGTGGATGAGGCAGGTTAAGGTCTTTAATCTCTATTTATTGTATTTCATAGCATGCTTTTTTTTCATCCTGGTGAAGGTGAAAGGAACTGAACATCATGTCTGCTGAATGAAAACCATGTATATCCAGTTCTGGTGATTTTTAAAAATTTGATTGGGTGCTCTCGCTTCTCAAGATGAAAACCAAATTGCTGCAAAGGTGAAAACAGGGATGTTTTTCTCAGCTGAGAAAAAAGTTAACATTTGAGGCAGGCATTGATGGTTTTCATAAGACAGCGAGGAAATTTAGGACTTTAGGAATTTTAGCAATCCACGAACAGAAATATCTACGGACAGGTCACGGACAGGATTAGTTTTAAGAATAAGAACAAAAAAAGTTTGTCAAACAGGATCCTCAGACCAGCTCTTACTGTGGATAAAAGAAGTCCTTGAAATGAGAACGAAGGGCAACATCTTGCCTTTTGTAAATCACATGTCCCTGTACACAGTAGTAACATTTCCAAGTGCTCTCCGGTGAGGCACATGTGAACGTTATGCTTGCATCTGGCAGGCTATCTTAACCACGGGACTGCAGGAAACTGACATGTTTTCACAACTTTTTAAAGTTTGATGAGGAGGGATCTGTCGTATCGCAGCCTCAGTCTGCTCCAACTGGGAATGTGATACAGTAAGTGTGAACATACTGTAGGTGACCCCTCCCTGGAAGAGTCACGGTTGTGACGTGCAGAGTAGCCTTGTGGTTGGAAATTTGGATGGACAGTCCAGCATCTGTGCTGCAGGACTGAAGTATCCTTGGGCGAGATGCTGAATCCTTTCCAAAGCCAGGGACTGCTCAGGTGTTGTCCTGGACCTCTGACCTCTCTGTCAGGCGAAAGAGTCCCTTTTATTAGGTACAAGCAGCAACACAGTACAGTAAAAGGATTATTATGTCCATCATAATCAGACATAGGTGAAAGATGAAACGAGACTGGTGAAAGTAATAATTCTTAATGAGCCAAATTTCTTTGTTTTCACAAGTGGTTTATCAATCGCGAATGACTCGTGTGCTGAGTAGGAATGCCTGAACTACTGAGCCAGAAATACTGGAAGTATTAACCATAATGAGACTCTCACAATCATGCTGCTCTCTGTTCTCAAACCCTATCATATGTGTGCTATTTATTTTCTCCCACCGCATTTCTGCAAAGGGCAGAAAAAAAACAATGAAAACATTTCACATCAAATGAAGCGCGACGATGCTAAAACCGAGGCGGCACCGAGCATGATCTCGGAAACTGGCACTCTCAAGTTTGATTTGATGCTTTCAAGTCCAGTGCGTACTCTGTCGTTTTTTGAATTATGGTTAATACAAAACACATATATCACCAGTGTACTTTGAAGAATCTGTAGTGTATTTAAAATTGTAATGTTCACGCTGTGTTGGTGTGTTACACATGCATCTTCTTCCAAACTTTGTTAATGCTCCAGAGTGGGTTTTTTCAGGACAAATGTCTTTATACCGTATTAATGCTGAATGGGTTCACTTAATATTTATCCTCTCTTCTGTCTAGGAGACAGCCCCTGGCTCAGATGTGGCTTTTTTTTTCTATAAGGGGAGGACCGTAATGTGCTTTTCACAGTCTTCACTTTATTGCTGTCAAAGAAGATGGAGTGGTTGCAAAGACAGAGCAATGGTCCATAGCTGGAGGAGATTTTATAGGTTGCTTCTGAGTCAGAGGAAGTTTGTACCATCTTTATCAAAGAAAGTCTGCTGTGAACTTAAAGTATATTTTATTCATGCTGATGTAATTCTTTGTTAATGAAGGTTTTTATTTTTTATGATGCCATTTGTCTTTCTAACAGTGTCTGGTAGCGCTGTCGTTTAGCACTCAGTCATTAGGTCCTGAGTGACTAAAAGCATTTTCACACTTTGGCTGTGATTGGGTCTGAACCTGAGACTGTTTTCTGGCTCTGGGGATGGCAGTGTTGGTCAGGCAGTCAACCACTTTGGTCCAGACTGAAATATCTGTATCTACTAGATGGATGGATTTTTGTACAGACTCTCACAGTCCTCAGAGAATGAATGGCTGCATTTTGATGTTTTTGTCTTTTTAGTAAAATGTCCTGACAACATCTGGATGGACTGTGATGAAATTTCTTACAAAAGCATGGAGCCCAGAGAATCACTGACTTAAGTGAGCATCAAACATTTTCCTCCAGGGCCACCACGTGGTTGTCATTTGTGGCTTTGAGGGGAATATCTCAACAACTATTGGATGGATCGCCATGGAATTTGGCTGGAACATTCATGTTCCCATCATAATGACGGGTAACTTCTTTGCTGATATCCTAACTTTTTGTCTAGCAACATCGTCAAAATTTCAGCCTGTTCAACACTCCTACTAAGTCTGGTTAATTTACCTCAGATGATGCCACTTGAGTCAGCAGCATTTGAAAAGTTTTAAAGTGAAAAACATCTGTGGATGTGGTGTAAGAAAGAAGTAAGCTAGCATCTCAAGGTTACATTAGCTGCTACTTACCAGGATAACACATGCAGAGTGTGAGTGGATGAGCTGCGCCGTAGCTGATGTAGGAAACAGGATTAGACAGTGACCATGAATATGTAGAACAAAACACAATATCACCATGTGTGCAGCATCAATTCTGATTTTTTTTTTTTCATTCACTGTCTTTGTGAGTCTGACAGTGTTGTAGAAGTGCAATGATAAATTTGTGGAGTACTATTTTAAGTAGGGACTACATCGCATTTTCATTTTGAGACCCATGTCAGTTTTTCTGGATGGAGTTTGAAAAACAGATTCTTCACCATATATTGGGTGTAAATAGTACTGGGACTTGGGGGAGGGGGGAAACCAAACAAAACCAAGTTGGTCTGAAATCTCTGAAGTCACACCCACTCGGTGTGCCACACTATGAAGCGAGCCCCCTTCTAATAATTGTTTCAGCATTGGCAGGTTTTCTTTTTCATTTTTTTTTTTTTTTTTTTTTTTTGCTGTACCTCCTCCTCCCATGGGCTCCGCATTCCAAGCAGGGCCTGTTGTTTAATGGGACCATAATAAAATGTGCAGTCAGCAAGCACTGGTGCTTTGCTCTTTCCCTGTTTACTCGCCCATACGCCTCAACCCCCCCTCCTCCCCTACAGCCCCTTTTCCCACTCTGCAGCATTTCTTGAAGTTAACGCTTCAAAAAGCCTGGCAGCCAAACACTGGCCCAAAGTGCTCTTGAGAAAACAGGAACGTACAACTTGTAATGTGCAAGACTGTTTTTCCCCACTTAACGCCCAGCGCTGGTTGTCAAGGGCAAAAGGGCAGCGGGGGGTCATATCAGCCGGCTGTTTATGTTATAAGATTTCAAAATAAAACCAGAAGCAGATGCAGCAGTATCTGTTTGGCTTGCTTTGTCAGGTCCAGGTTTGATTTACTTCGGGCAGAAACAAAACTACACAAACACACAGCCCACAAACTTCTCAACCTAATCACTCCTTTTCAACTCTCCGTGGCTAAGCCGGGTTAAACTCCCCCCTTTCTGCCTCACAAAGTGTGTAATCCCAGTGGCCTGATACAATTACAGTTGTGCCAATCCCTTCAGATATCCTCAACTCAGTGGGCAACTGGTAATTAATCACTGACAGCTTTTGAATTTAGCCTCTGTGTGGTTTGGTGCTGGGAGGTGCCCTAATGGCCATGTAATTACTGAGTGCAAGGTAAAGCTAAGCAGACTTCCAGGTAGCCTCTGTGGCCAGCTGCTTTTGGTTAGGTGAGCCGGGTTAGGCCGCGTTTTGTGAGCGAGTCAGGCCGGAGACCAAAGACCAAGTCTGGAAAAACCTTTGCTGGAGGCAACGCTGAATGGGCAATTATGAGTTTGATTGCTGCCAAATTGCTTAAAAGGGTATCTACATGTAAATCATGAGCATAATGTACTCCACACAGTGAATAACATCTTGCAGGGACTGTTTTATGCATGAAAAGCTCGAGTCACTCAGCTCAGATTTTACATCAATGCCAGTAAATTAACATGATGTGATTTATCACGATGCATCCTCAGAAGTGGTGCATTTGCCCTAATTTTCAATTTTCGCACAGCATTTATTATAAAGGGCAAGATGCTGGAAATAGCACAGATGGTCTCTTTATACCTTTGACACAGCAGTTTTTATGGGAGATGATGAGGCATGCCAGCTGAAAGCACTGGTAATGACTGCAGGATTTGAAAGGGTGGCACACTTTTCTCCCTCCCTCTTACTATACATTAACCTGAGGGGACACTCTGAATGGAGAGGAGATGACATGATTTTTACATGAGCGATGTCACAACAGCACTCGGCCGGGGATTGAAGTACCTCGGGCTGGGAGAACAGGGACACGGCCAAAAGAAAAGAGGGAGATCGAAACGCTTGTGCCTAATGGTTCGTCTCACGTGTCCTTGAACATTTGCTGGCGTTGATCCTCAATCGTCATTTTGTGTGGAATAAAGTAGGAAGCTTGGAGATCCTGTCTTGGCCGCCTCTGCAGTTACTACTTGGAGTTAAATGAAGGGGTTTCCGTCACCACAACATAACGGCACACCCCACAATTGAATAAAATAATTGCCCCCCTTTTTTTATTTTCTCCAAAAATAGACATAAAATTAGAATTTGCACTTTCTACACCGTCAAAGCATTGAGTTGGACAATGAAATTCAAACTGTCAATGGGTGACACCCAAGTTGTTTGATTACAGTTGCATGATTTTCCTGTAGGATTGCTGCGTGCAAACTTTTTCTTGGTCCTTGGTGTTGACTCCACATGATGTCTGAGGGAAAGTATTCTGCATGGGGGCAAATCTTCTGTTCAGATATTGAGGAAAAAGAACTAGGAGGCATCACATTAGTTGGCCTTGCAAGCATCTAAGTGTCTGCACCTTTTTGGGTGAACTCTGTTGGTGATACAACATTACCCCACCCTTGAATTGTCCTGTAACCTCTGGTGCAGGAGGGGAAATCCATGCGGTTGGTTCCCTTTGATGCTCTCTCTCCCAGTGCTCCTCTGTCGGAGCTGGGTGGCAAATCCTCCACAAAAGATGGCTCACAAACTCTGCGCCCCATCTGCTGGCTGCCCTCTGACACCGAATTGAAAGTTCCAGTCATCCTCCCACTGAAGTCTCCTTTGTGATGGCTGAAGTTCACCCTTCCCTTCAGGAGTCCACATATTCATCCCTGACCCACCAATATTCAAAGAGACTTTAATAGACAAGGGTGACCTTTTCTAATGTGACACCCTTGTTGAACAGCTGGTCCACTGTTCAGTCTAATTTTTTTTTTTTTAAATGTTTCACTGAAATGTTTAAGGAATTTTTTTTTTTCGTGTACTTTGACCCTAATTATTTAATCTAGCCTTCAAATTGTGAAGGTTTTGACTTCTAGACCTCTAGTAGTGCCATGGATCTATGAGTGGGTCCCCGTTTTGTTTATCAGGTGGTGGTAACGCACCAACAAAGGCAAGTAGAAGACTGTTAGCTAGTACACATGGATGTAGACAAAATAGGATTTAAAATTAATTTAAAAATAGTCTTTAAAGGATACATAGTGAATGTAAACACACTTTTGTTTACAAGAAAACACAGGGAACCTTTCTAATGTATTGCATTTCATTGGCCAGCCTCTCTTATAGAAGGTCTTCAGATGAAACTTTTGATATATGGTTAGTATTTTCTATTTGTGAATCATTATTTGCATGATATTCGCAAAATGTCAAATGCAAGCTACATTATGCACGCTCTCTGATTTAGAATGCAATTTAGCCCCCGATGTCCTGAATTCTTATATCATCCGTTTTGAATATAGGAATGATTTTCCAGTGTCTGTCATCAATTTAAAAAAACAGTAAAGCACAGCGATGCCAGCGCTCACCCGTGTCATGGAAATTCTGGGCTCCAGACAAGCAAAGAGAACTAGGAACCCCTGAGGCGCTCCCCACATGCTCTCCTGCACCCCCCCTTTCCTCCGCACCGCCTGTGGCTTTGTGCCCCAGGCCTCAGGCTCAGCTCCAGCAGGCATCGAGGATGGGGGGCGAGGGGCACAGATGCTGCTGCTCTGTACTCCATCAGCCTAATAAGAACAGGCACTACAAATAAAACAGACTGGCGTGCAATGCAAAAAAGCATTGGGACGTACCACGGCAGGAAGCTATAATTTTGCCAGCGTGTGCCTGACATGCAAACTATGGTTAATATATTCTTGCCACCAGTCATGGGCATCCCTAAAAAGATGTCTTTGATTTTGGAAACAATGCATGGATGGCGTTTGCTGAGTCTGTTTATTTTATTTGTGTGTATGCATCATTTACTGTAAGTCCACAGACTGAGGGCAGAATTAGCTTCGAGCTGTTCAATGTTATGTTTAGTTCTTCAGTCCAAAAACAGCACGACCTTGACACAGAGTAATTTTTCGTTTTGGTCCTAGACCTGCAAGAGAGATGGAACCTTATGTTTCCTGTTTTAAAAATGTAAGTGTTGCTCATTTTTTTTATTTGACTCTTCACTTGAAAAATAAAATGCAACATCTTCCCCTCAATAATCTAAAATAATTCTCCATATAAAATTGGTACAATTTAACCACAAAGACAGATTAGATTATCAATATCAATTTAAACATTGATTTTCTAAGCAGAACATACATTTTACACCATCAACAGTTACATAAGTGAAAATTACCTATTTAAGAGCAAACAGATGATGCTGTCCCATTGATGAAATATTCCATGCACTCTTGTTTTTTAACTGTGAGATACTAAATGAACAGACAGCATTGCACATGCTTGTGAGAATCACTAATTTCAGTCACAAATCACTCATTGATGTTTCTGAAAATGGAAATACCTGTATCCGGACTTTGAGACAGTTGTGGCAGGACTGTAGTTGTCTGTGTATCTCAGAATGCTCCTTCATGGCCCACAGTGAACATGAAAATCATCTCTTCGACATAAGCATTTGTTTTTTTTTCTATATTGAGTCTCACAACAAGGTTGAAATAAAATAGCTTCACCTTTGCTTTTGCAAAAATTAATATTACAGTGCTTTCCCTTTTTCTGACCAAATAATTTTTAAAGAGTCTCTAACCACACGTCCATTTTCTAGATGAATTCTCGAATTGACATTTCTGAATTAAAATAATTATTATATTATCGTTTGTTCAATTCCCAGGTTTTAAAGAAAGATATATCAATCTACACTTCATGCAGCATTGGCAGTAATCCTTTCAGGTCATGTATTTATGGTCGTTATGAAACATTTACCAGAGCTAACATATTGGAGTGCCTCCTTTTCAATTTTCAAACCACTGAGTCTCAGCAAAAACAAGCAAGTGTTCCCTCAAGCTATCCAAAGACTGCAGGGATTCAGGCGATTTCTTAAAGTGGAAAAAGTGATGGAGGCGAGCAGGGTTTGCCCAGCGGCTGGCCAGATGATGTATGCTCCCAGACTCCCACGGGGCGTCACCGAGAGATTGGACTCAGACGAAGCGGCCCAAATGGTTGGATCAGACCGTTGGTGTTTCTTGTCAACTCGGCCAAATGGCATTAAACATCCAGTGTGTCTATCATTTAACAGGACCCCGACCCCTTCAACTGTCCTCTTCCACGTTAATATAGATGCATGAATGTTTTGCTTGAGATGTGGTCGGCTCGTTCAATGCCTCACTGGGGGACTCAAACTTTGCCAGCTCTTCCTTCTCGAAGCTTGTGCTAAATGTGACATGAAATATGAGTCACGCTGGAGATCTGAGCGGGTAATAAACACACCGAGCAAACGTGTGCACTCACAAACACGCTGTCGCACACCCGTGGGCACAGCTGTATGTATCACGAAATAAGCACACACTCGCGGGCGATCCGGCTCGCACACACGTAGGGACACCAGTGCCACAGAAACATGCAGCCATGCGTGACACCCAGCAGTCCCTCACTGTAGATTTTGTAACTTGATATAACACCGGTGGCAAAGGTTTTTGATGATACTGTGGTTTGGTTTATTTAATTTTCTAAATTAAGAGGGGGAGAGAGCATGACATAAATGGATTGAAGACATTCATTCTCAATTTTCTCAACAAGCTGTGATATTAAAAATGATGTGGAATGTGGTTTTCTAATCAAGGCTTATGTAAGAGTATTTTTCCTCAATATTTATGGGTACTTTTTTTTCCACTTTACCCTTTAGCATGCAATTAATCTACAACATGCAATTAAATAATTTGGCTTAAACAAACAATACAGTGCCTGGGGAAGTGGCAGCCTGCCAGTTTGACATACCTGGGAATCTACATGCACCTACTGCGTCTCTGTAAAGTAAGTAAAGATGGATTGATATGCGGAGAGTTGCCTCATGGTCTGGTCGTGGCACAGACAGTCTTGCTGTCGGGGGCCCCTCCCCATGTATCTGATGAAGAAGAGGGTAGAAACAGCTGTGTAAGCCACAGTTAAGGCCTGGAAAACCCACCGGTGAGACAGGCAACCCTATGCACTTTAATTTAATTGAGCGGTCACTTGATATGGTCCAAGCAGGCTAGACGGCTGGTTAAATTGTAATTTTCGACAGCTTGATAAACGGCGCTGATGCTCCGTATGTCTGCCTGAAAATAGGTTTGTCTAATTTCTTGTCTTAAATTGAGGTACTAGTAGGGGACAGTGTGGCATGATGATATGAACTGTGCATGCTTACATACTCCATTGGTTTTGTGCACTAATTTTTTTCTTCTTCTTTTTTTTAATACATGAGTGAGGTGAGGTTTTGCACAGTCCTTATTCTGACAACTGGCAATTACATGTCAGTTATGTAAAATTAAGAATGCAGCAGTAAAAGAAACGTGGAAGTGGGAGATACAAATCATGAGATATTTTAGTATTTTGAGACTTTTGGTTGCAACTTCTTTTTTAACCTTTCAAATTAAAACACACAAGTAAAATTGTGAGGAATAGATTAAAGAGTGTCTTTGTTAGCCATTACTTAAAATTATAATCTCAAAGGTTTTTGTTTTGTTGTCACTTCTGACACTTTTGGCTTTAGACCTCACTTCCCAAGTTTAATGGTCCGCAGTCATCAATATTTTCTATGTTTGTTTTTTTTTTGGTAACTGTTTAAAAATCAGGGTCGTAAGAGTGCAAATGCAAGGTCTTTCTTCAGTGGGCCATAGGTTAATCACCATTGTGTTGCCTTATTCGGTCATCATACTCGCTAACCAGCTCACTACCTGCAGTACACTCCAGTGGTCCTTAGCATTACTTCCAAGGCCGAGGAGCTTGTTGTCAGCTAATTACAGTATGTGCATTATGTTCAAGACTTGAACTTGCCAAACATAGCAGTGAATTCACAACCTTTCCAAAAAGTGAAACATACTGTTTAAAATACAAAGCATAAATCTACCCTGTGATGTTATTCAGTTTGTGTGTCCTGTTGTATGAAGCAATCACTATCAACAATAAAAACAGCTGCAAATGGAGTTTTCAATAAACTCACAGGATTGCACCACTGTTTGCTCGTGGCTACAACGGCTTAAATCTGCAAGGAGCAGTTACAATTTTAGCCAACAAAATCAACAGTCAAATAAGTATGTATCCAGTGTTTCTATAAAAACACTAGTCACAAGAATTGAAACACTATTTAAAGTTTTTTTTTTTCCTGTTCCAGTGAGAAAAGATTATCCCAGCTGATAACACCATTCATCTGGATTCATGCTGTTCACTCTGAGGTTGATGAGTTGTTTGTGTGCATTCGTGCACTGGTGTCTGTTAGGTCCTAATGAATCAGGCGCGCTGAGTTGAAATGTTATGAGATTGTAAATCAGAATACCTCATGCATATTTTACACATTCCACCCACAAACACAAAAGTATAATGATCGTTTTTGCCGAATGTAACATCCAAATGATGCACAGACACACAAATGTCGATGAAGTTGCCTTTAAAGTGTTCTACATTCTTGTACTTGCATGAATATATTCATTTACATTAATATATTTTCTGGGAAATGACCCAAATTCCCTACTGTGGTAAAATACAGATGACTTGTTTTTCTATGGGTTTCATCTGAACTATGGACTTTTTTGTGATAATACAACCACTCCAGTGTACTCATACACACTTTGGGAAAGTTTAGAGCCTGGTTTCTGTATCATTACGGTAGGAAGTTCCTCCTGTTCACATGTCTAAGTGTCCTTGAGCAAGACCCGACCCTCAAATTCTTTCTAATATGTCTATAAGTATAAATGCAAGTCTCTTTGGGCAAAAGCGTCTACCAGATTAATATGATGTAACAGTGGTAATTCTCTCTGACAAAGACGTTGCAATCAGTTGCCCTACATCTGATAACCTTTTTAAACCTCCACCAGTCAACATGACGTCCTGCAAGGCTCTGTCTGGATCCAGGTTAATGAGCCACCTCCCCTGAGCCACGCTACTATCTCGAGCAGCTTTTGCATCTCCCGAGATTCCCGTGCTACACTTACTGAAATACAAAGCTGACATCTCCGCAAGATTCACGGCGCCGGCGCGTTGGCTTGGGCTGGAAGCGCCATTTATCTCACACAGAGCATTGTGCTCGCCGCCTGCTGTGTCAGCTGCAGGTAGAGCACGCTCCGGATAGATTCAACGCATGCCGGAAATTCTGCGCACATACCTGACTGGAAGTGTTGAAATATATCACGCTGTCCATGTATTTTTGGATGCTCTATTGTAGGTTGTATGCCATGCTATCTATTTGCAGCTTTCTTTAATGCACACTAGGCCTGTTCGATTAATCGTTTTTAAATCGTAATCGGATTATATAGTCAGGACGATGTTAGTTAAAACGTGTAAATCGTAAAAACGATTTTTCACTTTAACTAGGGTAATTGCGGTACAGCCCCCGTTCATTGCCGTAGTGACTTCCGCCTCCTTCCTCCCATCGTGCTCTCCCAGCATACTGCAAACAAACATGTCTGCGTTCGCTAAAGGCCAGCGTGGATGTCGTTGCCAAATAGACCAAGAGCAAGTCCGTTGTTTGGAAATGGTACGGCTGCGACGCTCAGCAAGCTAGCCAAGAAACACCTCTCAATCCCTCCGTCAGAGAGGCTCTTTAGTGTAGGAGGGGGCGTTGTAACATGCCACAGGGCATGACTGACTGACAGACATTACACAACCTCTTCCTCCCTCATGGGTAATTTTATTATTTATTTATTTTATTTATTTATTATTTAACATGCAAAGAACCAGTTTCGTTAAATTAGAAAAGGTGTTTAGTTTTTTCCATCAGGGATATAGCATGCACATAACTTACATGCTTGCAACTTGCAAGTTTTTTAAAAAGAAACCTTAAGTTTAGTGTGAAAGTGAGGTTTTCACTTAATCCCAAAGGGATTGTTCTTTTGTTTACAAGACGTCTACAAGAAGATAGCATGGAGCAAAGCCAGATGGCAAAAGTTCATAACATTTTTTTTTATTTTAATCCCTTGAGGGATTTTTTTTGTTTAATAAAGAGAAAGGTTTGCACTTTCATCCCGATGGGGAAATTGTTTGCAAAATGTGCAAAAAAATAGCATATTTGAAAAAATGTCTTTTTGTTATTTCACCAAAAATAATAAAATAATAAATAATAAAATCGTAATCGTAATCGTAATGGAAATCGGGTTTTGCGAGAAGAAAATCTGGATTTTATTTTTGGGCAAAATCGAACAGCCCTAATGCACACACTGATTTGGTGGCAGTTAAGATTGCGATTCAGAGGGACCTTATGGTCCTCTGCAGCACCTGTTGATAGACAAATTGTGCAAAGAGCAAAGACTCTTTGTAAATCAGTTGCTTAATTGGAGCCATCCCTGCTCCTTAAATCTTTAGCGCACTGTAAATGTTTATTGTCTCATAAGTATGCCCCCAAGTGTTTTCACTGGTTTCCCAGGGTCTGAGCATAGTGCAAATGAATGTCATTATTTATGTTCATAGTTTGAAGCTGCAGCAGATTTAACATGTTTAAACACACCAGTGAGAGTTGGTGAGAAAATTGACTGACTTTTTGCAAAGGCATCACGCCGCTGGGTGATTATGACTTAATCTAGAGGTGGGCATGAGTCAAGGTTATCCCTATTGTCTGTCTCTGAAAAAGCAAACGGTCGTAGGTGAGGTTTCCTCCTTAGCAGATGCACTGGGTGTCAGCATGACTGATATGAGGGGCTTCAGGTAGGGATTATCTCTTTCTCAGTGCTTAACAGCAAAAGATGAGTGGGGATCCTTTACCGTGCCCTTGACCTTCAAAACAAATTACCTTCCCAGCATTCTCCCTGCCTCGGCTGCCACTGGTGAACATTAGAGGCTTTTTAATAGCCATAGGAAAAAATTATGGAGAAGAGACATGACGTACCTTTCAGCAGATTAAATGTGACATCCCAGTAGTTTGAACTTGCCACAGTATTTTTTAGTGCCCAGGGTAAGATGGTGACCAGATTAGTTAATCTTTCCCATTGAGCCAAAAGCATGTGTAATATCATTTTAAAGAATATGGAACACTTTCTGACACCCAAGCTGACTTCTGGATTTAACCCTCAGCGTACATTTGCCATCAACTCCGACATGCTTTTTCCTTTCATGTAATGTAATAAATGAGAGAACTTCTGCCCACATGTGGGTCTGCAATCAGATCCCCAGTGTAATATAGGCTTGATCGTGTCCTTGTTATTCTAAAGCAGTCATTCGTGCACTATTGGCTATCCCACCTATGAACTTGGAGTAACTATTTTTGAGGTGGAGGTCATTTGGCAGGAGCCGGCAAAGCATCTGCATTACTGCGTCACGTCAGGTCCCAATAACACGAAGGGTGTAGGTTTCGTCTGAGCGAGAACAGGGAATAACACAACATAACTCAATGTTTCTTTAGTTTAAATCAGTTGCACAGACTCCCATAGGGGTTAAGGAACTCTTGCTTGTGAATGTCATACCCATAAATCTAAGTCCTGCCAGCCCTAGATCCAGTTGCACCTTTGGACAATGCTGCTGAGTTTGAATGAAATTAATGAAATTACAGAGGAAATAAAGCCAATCCCTGTGGATAAGTGGATGTTAAGGAAAAAGAGAAAATTGTGAAATCCTTTGGCTTTTATCACAAAATGACTACACTCAGATGGCTGAAACCCCATCGACACCCTTCAAAACCTCTGATACCAAGTGTTGGGCTAGATATGAAGGTGCCTCGGAGAGGCGCCGCCTGAGGCAGGGCGCAGTGCTGACAGAGGTCGAGCTGCAGAGTTTTAAGTTGCAAGACTGCCCTGCTGCACTGAGCATAATGGTAATACTAGCAGGCTTTGCTGAATACATTAGTTAGAATTAGATTTAACCCTCAGTGTACATTTGCCATCAAATTTGCCATCAAATGTACACTGACATGCTTTTTCCGGGTCAGGAAAAACTTCAAAAAAACCCTTTCTTTCTTTTTTAAAAGTTTTTCCTGACCTGGTTCGAGGGTCTAAGGACAGAGGGTGTCACACTGCTGCTGTACAGATTGTAAAGCCCTTCGATGCAAACGATGATTACGATGTTTGTGATTTTGGACTTAAAAAAAAAAAAAAAAAAAGGATGCATAGCATGTGTGCATTCAGTCATTACATACAGTGAGTTGGATGGAAATCAGGACTTGAATATTTTATAGTTTTTTTGATAAATTTCTATTTGTGGTTGCATGCTGGCTGGTAAGAATAGCACACTGAGAGGTGCACGGGGCGAGAGGCCAAGATGTGTTGCGAAGGCAACGTTTGAGGCCTTAAGAAGAAAAATGGATTCGTACTACGTTTCTCTTTTTATAGTTTACTGACACTCTGCTCCAGGTAGACTGCTCCCCTCCAGCCTGTTCTGGGATTAGCGTGCGCTGGCCAAAGTCAACATGAGAGGAAGTGGAGAGACTACTTCCCTCATTCGCACTGAGACTGCTAATGCCTTACCAGATCTGGTGTCAGACCAGTTGGTTTGAGACGTGTGGAATTTGTGTTCAGTGTAAAACAAAGAAGAGATTTTTTTTGTTTCATTTTATTTCATGGCTCTTATCATTGTCACTCCAAAGTTTACATTTATCCAAAGGGGCTCTTTGGGACATAAGCAATGCTGCAAGCAGTGGAGTTAAAAAACTGGCTGATCACTTTGATATTTTCTGGGTTTGTCCTTAAATCTTTGTATATTGGCAAGAGATTGCTACAGAGGTAATTAAAATATGCATTTATAATTTTGGCCAGGGAATAGTTTTTGAACAAATGAGAAACAATGTGTCAATTAGTGAACTTCAGAGGTGCTGATACAGATTCTTTTGTATTTGGACAGGACAAGGCTAGCCATCGCCCCCTGTTTCTAGTCTTTGTGCTGAACTATTGACGGAACAGTTCCTTTAAGGCTGCAGTATGACTAAATAAAAAATGGACATTGTACTGTCTATGTGCCTATAAAAGGTAATTGATCACATGCGTTATGGAAAAATCCTGTTCCTGCACAATTACTGTGCTGCCCACGTCAACCCATACTCATTTTACCTAAAACCTTAAATTGAAATAAGGTTTGGGGGAGAAAAATTTGTTGTGGAGAAAACTTCAGCACTCAAGGGTTTTACATCCATAGTGCAGAGGCCAAAACGGAAGGGTAAAACAGGTTGTAAAACAGGTTACGCAAAAGTCACCAAAACATCATCAAAGCACTGCTTGCCACCTCTTGATGTCAAAATTGGGTCATGTTCAAGGCCCTTCCCAACCCACCCATGTTTAATTGCCATGTGCTAAAGAATTTCCCATGTGCACACAAACCAGTCAAGTCTGGTGCGGCCTAATAATTGTTCACTCAAATCGCCTCTTTGTGCTGCTGTCTGCTCTCAGGGCTGCCAGGATTTTTTTTTTTCCCCCACTCTCTGCACTCTTCAAATGAGATCTCCCCGCGCTTGCAATGATGGCTCTGAACGAGCCATTGCAAAGCATTTTTCTAATTGACGGGGGTTATCTGCTCAGAAATCCTTCAGCTCCCCTTTGCTACTGTCAGCCTCTACATAAAAGACATGTCTGGCTGTTTGATTCCAACCAGGCACAGAGCTGTCTTTTAAAAGCAATCTGTGACTCACAGACATTTATCCCTTCCTCTACCGACGTGGCCCCTCCTGCTCCGTCCAATCGCCTCTTTATCCTGTTCAAAGGCTCGCTCCAGTTTCAATGAGTTGAGCACGGGGAAGCAAGCTGTTTGGGGTCTAAAGCTATTGACTGGATTTATTGACTGGGCGAGACAAAAAGTGACCAAAATAAGCAGCAATGGCAAACATGGAAACAGAGTGGTGGATGGAAAAAAAAACCCACTTTGTTGTAAGCGGAGCAGCTTGTGTGTAACTGCGCTGCTGATATGGATCCCCCACGAGAAGGCTCAGGTCACTGAATCCCTCCTCAAACAGGCCTCAGGAAAAAAAAAAAAAAAGAAAAAAAAAAATTTTTTTTATTTATTTATTTATTTTTGCTTCAAAGTTGGAGGGGGAAAAACACAGAACACAAACAGGGTTTTTAGCATACTCTCTGCAAAAGGGCTTTCTGTGAAGCTTCAGAATGATAAATTATATAAATGTCTTTGGAGGCCACATTAAATGGTTCATGAAAATAGCAGGCCCTCTGAGAGTTCACTGTGCCTTCTCTGTACAGTGCGCTTTGATGATGGTAAATGGTACTCTATTACACTATCTGCTTTGACGAAATGTCAAGGTCCTGAAAAGGTTTCATCCTGTGTCATTTTCACCGTGTTAGTGTGGAGCGAGCACAGCAGTGTGCCTCGCAGTGATTGGTGTTGACTCTGATGACGCGGTATTGTCTCACCAGCTGGGATTTTACCTGCCCGTGCCACATCCATTAGAAGCCGCTGAAACTCTAAACTGCCGCTGAGATGAAGCAGGTCAGGTTTTTGCCCTTTATTGATGTCTTAAAATATCGAATGTGTCAGGTAAGTCTTGTAGCTTGTTTGGTAGTTGTGTGTGTGTGTGCAGAAATTCAAGCTCAGGTTAGACAGACCGTTGGCATGGCTCCTAGCTCTCACCAAGAAAGCGGCCCCTGTCAGACTCCCAAAAACCCCGGGCTGGAGATGAAACACTGTGTGTGTCGGTGTGTGTGCGTACGTACTGCGTATGTGTGCGCCTGTGAGCCCTGTGCATCTCTGGCTGGCCTGGATCTCATACTGACATTTCCAACTGGTTGCTGGAGTAAATAGGGCCGCCGACCACAGCAGGTGCGGGGAGCGCGCCTGGGAGCAGGGGAGGTCTGCGTCCCTTCAACCCCAGGCCGCAGCGAAACCGTCCTGGAGAAGTCAATATTTGCACTCGGTGTCAAAGGCGGCCCTGTTTTTGTATAACAAACCAGGCTGCACAGAAGCAAGCTTGTCCATGAATCCAGGAGATGTCAAGGATGCCATGCAACAGTTACACACACACTTGTCATAGTTTGGAGAACTGGCATAAACAAAACAAGCTGTGTGTTTAGGATATACTGTAAATTTGAATATTGTGGCAGTAGCGTGTATTCAACCACATTTCCTTGTTTCATGAATGTGTGAATTTAAGCTGCATTCATTAATATTTTTAGCTGAAAAATGAATCAAATGACAAGTGAACAATGTCACTAGTAGTCACAAATCTTCAGATACTTATGGCCGAGCAGCAGTTCACCTCCATTTTGATTTCAGCAATCTTTGCTTTGGCTCAGTCTCAGTTCTTATCATTTTTGAACATAATTTTATTAATTTATTTTTGAATATTTATTCAAATAAATCAGAATTAGATCATTTGAGCCTACTTTAGTTGTTACACCACTTTGGCATGAATGAATCAGTTCTGCTTTTGTATAAAACTTCTCTTTTCTTTTCTCGATCCATTTGCTGTGGGAAAACATACTTTCCTCAGTTTTTTGTACACAGAGCACACATTTTAATCCGAAGACATTCACCAGGAGGCCTGACTGCGCTGGTGTCTGGGTCCATCCCTCCCTGTCTGTTGGAAGTGTGTGGAAAAACACTTACATAGCTTTGCTTTGATTTGCAGTGTGTACAGAGGGGTTTCCATCACAGCCTCTCTCATGTGGTCCGCTGCCCGTGCTCCTGTCTGCTCATTGAAACCATCCTCTCACGGGGCTCCAAGACAAGACAGTGTCTTGACTCTATCACAGAGCAGTGGATTTTCTTTTCAGGTTTACACAACCTCAGCTGCAGTGAGTCTCTGTAAATTTACAGAGGGAGGCATGGGTTGGTAATGTGCAAGGGAGAGAGCAAAGAGACACCAGTAAGAAAGGATTATACATCAGGGATAAAAGATTACACTGTGTTGGAAAATGGGAACAGGCCCCTGTAAGCAGTTACTTACTTGTGAAAAGACCACATAAGTCACAGGCAGATAAGCTTTGGTTAACAATCGTTGAAGACCCTGCGAGGGCCAGTCAAAAACTTGGACTGTGTACCACATTGGTTTTCACACACCTTTGTGCATACGAAGCAAATCAGCCACACTTGAGCTAATGTGGAACCTACATTAGCGGGAGCTTGTGGTAAACAAGCCAAGCGGGGCACCGCTTGCCCGACTCTCCTGTGTTGCAGTCTTTTTTAGTGTCCTTTTATAGCCTCCTTCCTTCCTCCTCACACTCCAGTCTTCCGAGAGGCCGTGCAGGCACGCTGGGGAGCAAGGAAGTCAGCATGCTTCATTAAGTGAATGCGGCACACCACGCATGTCACTGAAAACAACAGAGGCTCTGTTCAGGAAAGAAATGACACTTAGAAATAATAGTGAGCCAGAAGCTGCCTTTAAGGAATGGCTGATGGTTACACGGCCTCCAGCTGTGGTTCGCAGATTTTGGTTTTATAATAGCAAGCTGGAAGTGTTGTAAAAGGCCTACTTTGTCACTAACATAAAAGCATTGGATTACTACGCAGCAGTTGTTGTTACTCTGTAAATAAGTTAACTTTATATGGTATTTGTTTAATTTCACTCCAACTTGAACACTTCCATCCATTACTATTCATTATGTGATTTCCTGATATGGTTTGTCAGACACTCAAATTTTATCAAGCATGTACTCTTTTATAGACCTGCTGTTAATTTAAGTGTCCCATTTGAATTTTGGTCTATTGGCTCATGTATCGGCAAATATTTGAACAAGAACACTAGATTTCCCTGAAGAAACAGGGCAAACTTTAGCAATCATTAAATGGGAGATTAGCGTGGCACATGTCCAATGTATCTATGTGACTGCCAAGATTGGGGATTAACATCTTTTCCTTAAAATTAGGTGGTGGTGGGGATAGATGTCCACTAAGCTGACACAAGCCCACGGCTCACACTTGGAATGTGGTCCAGCTGTAAAAAGTCATCTTTAAAACTCCAGGCATATGTTGGATACTATAATTATCAGAGCGCTCTTTGAATTTGTGCTTGAGGACAAAGATTGTTCAGCCTGAGTGAATCAGAGTGGTGCTGAGATTTTATTTCATTAATTCACTGACAGAAATGAAGCGACAATTTGATAACCTATTAACTGTATAAAGGTGCCCGGTGGACTTTTCTAAATAGATTAACAAAATTTATTTGCATTCAGTGTTTCTTACCAAAGGTCTCCTCAAACTTAAAATGCAGCATTGTTAACATCCATGTTTACAAACCAGCACTCTTCTTCTTCACTGGCTTTGTTGGCACATTGCTAAACACAACTGTTGATCAACTGCACTCTTACAAACAAACAAATAAAATGGGGACTTGCTCATAAAAACATTGCTCCATGGCAAAGGCTACATTTTAGGTCATATATCAACAAAGAGTGCAAAATATTGTCATTCCAGATTTGCTGCTTTATTTTGTATATCATTGTTCATAGAAAATTTTGGTGTTCTGTACTATACATTGGACAAAACAAGCGGTCTGGGAATTTGCTGAAGACATTTTCACAATTTTCAGACATTTTATGGAAATAAATTAACTAATTACTCTGAAAACAAGTGACTGAATAATCAACCCTGAAAATATTTGTAGCTTTAATTCCTTCAACTATTACAGAAATATTCCCACCTACAATTCATGTATAAATTTCACAGAGGTTGTGTTAATGCCTAATAAGGAATAGCCCCATATGCTTTGTGAACAGACTAAATCTTTGTGTAGGGGTCTAGTATGTGGACGCTGCTGAATCCCTGTAGACAGGTGCATGTCTGCGGCACCTCTAGGGTGGCTGTTTGGGGGGGGGGGGTGTTAGAGAAGGTGAGAGTGTGCTCTGCCTGAAGGCCTGTCCCAGCTGCTACTGTTTAGCCAAGACTGCGCCAGTGAAACAGAAAACAGATGACAGAGGGAAGGGGAAGCCGAGAGGCTGGCTTGTGTGTTCCTTCTGTTCTGTGTCTGTGTTTACCCTCCAGGGGTGTCAATAGGATATGACTACCATATTGTGCATGATATTACCCATGTTGCAGCGTGGTGTGGTTCTTCCATTTGTCCTGGTTGTTGTATGTGTCCAACACATGCTGTACAATCTAATAAGGACTCATCACCTGTTTGTGTCAGAAGATGCTCAATGCCACCCTCTGCTCAGATGCACTGGAACCCAACAAACCCAGACTTGTATACCAGTGAAAGCAGAGATTGAGGCACATAAAACACCTTGGAGAATTTAATCCTCCGTCTATCATGTGCAGATATTCTAACCCATCTCCTCCTTAAACAATCGTCCCTGTGCTCGCTCAGGAAATTTTGACAGTCCACTCACCTAGCAGCTGTGCAGTGGTCCATATCAAAGTGGCTTTGGCAAAGCCTGACAGCCTCAATTAGGACTTCTGTGCCACCTCAACTTTTGCACAGGCTACAATGGTTCCTGCTCTAATCTTGCAGGATCATGTTATGCTCTCTCTAAGGATTTTTCAAATGATTTTATGTCATTGTAACTTTTTCATTGCTGCCCCAAAGCCAAGACCCTAATATCCATATCCTTGGAGGTTCTACTCCACTGGCTATGGGATACTGTCTGGCTGTTTTTCTTTCACCATCCTGAAACTGCATGGAGTGATTAATACCCAACTTGGTTTAAGTGGCTTGTGAGTTTTGGCAGCTATTGTAGATTTGGACACAAAAGACCCATGATGAGATTAATATAAAAAAGAACACTTTTTTTGGATATTGTGTATGCTCAACCAGGGCTGCTGATCATAAAAATTGTGCTTAATTGTGCTTTATTACTATAAATATTGTTTAATTGCATTTGAAATGGTAAAGCTTTAAAGTTTTAGAACTGGTGCTAATGTTTGACATTATGGTCTTCTACAACAGTGAACTTACGATGGTGGCTTAACTCCAGGTTGCGCTGACCTGAGGTCACCACACACTTGTATAGAGTACCGTGCCATCACATCAGCCACTCAGCGCTGACAATATTTGCCAAGGCCTGGACACGCGGGCGGGCGGACGGGCAGTCGGGTGGGCAGGCAGACATGCAGACTCTGCTGTCTGGCACAGGCAAGACTCAGAGACAGACGGCTTGGCCGTGTTTGATGACTCCCCAGGCTCATCTATCAATCGCCACCTTTCCAAATCTTCAAGGCTTTTTGGAGATGCCACAGATACCACACTCTGACGTCAGCGCTGACAAACAGAAGGGGAAGTTGGGAAATGGCTACTCACTTGTTTATGGTCTGGTGCCCACAGAGCGGACAAGGCCTTTGACCTTAGAGAGCTCTCGTCAGAATTGTGAGGCAGGCAGCAGAATAACACTCGAGACTAAAATAGTAACAGCAGGGGAAACATGAGATTTCTGCCCATCTGTTGCGATGCTTATGTCCCAGAGAGATGGTGCTGAAAGAAATCTTAACAATACTATTTGCAGTATCTCCATTGTAGTGCACTTTAAAGAAGATGCATGTAAATTGTAATTTGTCTTCAGTTTGGATCCTTTTAAATCAGAAAAGCAATACAGTAGGTAGTGACATAGTCATTTCAGTTCCTGTGCTTGTTAAAAGAGATGGTTGACACATGCCTGAGTCGGAGTTACTGGAAGGAGCCCACAAGCTATAGTCACTGCTCCAAAAAGGTTTGGGTAATGAGACGGATGCCTAGCAATCCAACCTTTACATTTCTTGGAGTGCTGGTGAGGTGGCAAAGCGAGGTAGGACATTAGTCTCCAGCTGGCTTTAAATCCCTAAAAACAACCATGGTCAACTCTGCACACCAGGTAATTTCAATAAACACACAGGTCAAATTTGTACCTTTACAACTGCACTGAGTAAACTGACTCTCTCTATGTACATTTTGAATTGTTCTGGCTGGCATACACAATATATAGTTTTTCCAAATGGCCTTAAATAAGCAAACTAGTTTGAGATGCCAGTGTTTCTGTCTCCGTCGAGATATGCCAAAAAACATAAGTGTCATTGGTTATATAGAAGATGAAGTGTTATTTAGTTTTTTGCCTGAAACCAAAATAGAACGTTTGCTTTCTTTGAGCATATTTTCTTTTGTGTATGTGGTACAAACCTTGGCCTACAACACATTTTGTAAATCTTGTGGAACTGGTTCATGTGCTGTGCCTTGTGGCTGCAGGGACACGGATTCTCTTCCTCCTCGACAGTCCAGCAGTTCCCCCTCCATCCTCCTTCTCCTGCTCTTAAGTTACCAGCACTGTCAGGCCAAAACACACTCTTGTACCATGGGATTGATGGGTGCCAATGGTTGCCCCTTCTTCTGGGAAACATTTCCTTGAATGAAGGCTTGTGGTGAAATGTTTACAATGTGGGAACTATTAGCAACCTTCAGGGAGAAACGGCCCGGCGTGGTGTAATCAATACTTCTTTTGTTTGTCAAACCCACACACTCAAATCCCAGGGTCGTCAGCTTCCCGGCTATATGGCCCATGGTAAATTTTGCAGTGAGGCAGCTGCTTTGTTTTTCTAATGAAGCAAAGTGTAATACTAGAGTTTTAAGAACATGTAAATGGGCTTACTGATTGTGTCTAGCTTAGCACTGAGAGAACGACTGTAACGCTGGAATGTCCTAATCAGGTTCTTGTTACTAGCACCAGGCAAAACCGGAAAGATTCATCAGACAGACAGCGGTTTGCAGCTTCTAGGTCTATAATAGCTGTGTCGTTTTATAAGTGCGATCCCCAGGGGCCGACGTCGTGCAAATCCATGCGAGTGCAAAAGATGCCAGCAGGGAATATTAGCAATAATGGGAGAGATCAATGAGAGAACCTGTCATGCAGGATGTGTCTGCATTGGTATCCTAAGTTGAGCAATGGTATTTCTGTAGCCATCCCCATTTGCAGCAGCTGTACATGTGTACAACATGCTCATTTCCATGTGGGGACACATGCATGTATGTCATGTGGTAAAGACCCACAATACAATCAAGCGAACTGGGTCATTCAGCAACACCTGCTAGTGGAATCGGAGGATCAACACTCAGGCAAGCAGCTGATTCCCCCTTTTCGTTCACATCCCAAATGTATCAGGATGATTGACGACTTGAACACATGCAGTGTAACTGTTTATCTCAGGCGTCGTCTCACACCTCCATAAAATTAGTCTCTCGTGTACCTTTGTTGTATTTTGCCTAAAGCTTGCTCTCAACTGCACACAGTCCAGCAGGCATCTACAGTAAAAAAGCGCCATGCACCTGTTCCCACTTTGGCTCCCTCCAAAGTCCACAACAACTGGGCTCAATGCCGAAGTCATTGGGGCTTAACTGAGATCTGCCAGTGGATCCCCTGTAGTCTTCTGTTTTCCCTACCAAATATCCCCCAGAAATGGGGAGTGGGGACATTTAGGACCAAGCTTGTGACATCGAAAGCTGCATTCCTCACATTCAATTTCAGAAACTTAATTGAAATGCAGCCCCTTTTGCTGCAAGAATTAGAAATAGCCTCAAAGGTGTTAAAGAAGCAATTTCATGGAAAGGTACAGCGAGTACGCACCTGCTGTTAGGTTTTCAGATGCCTTCAAAGCAGGCAGATGGGTTATGTTTAATGAGGTAGTCATTGATTTATTTCTTGGCAGGAAGGTTACCTGCCTAGTTGTAGCAGTACAATTACTCAGAACATGATTTTATTCATTCACTTTCAATAAAGTCATTTTGGCAAGGTCAAATAACACTTCTGTGTATAATTGAACTTGGGGGTGTGAAACATTACATGGAAAATTGGGTGTCAACACTACTTATCCAGAGTTCATGAATATAAAAAGCTCTGCTCTCATAGGTATGCCTGTTTGTACACCTTAAAAATGTACAAGGGCGACACTTTATTTTTCAGTTATTTAATTACACAAGTGTTGTAATAATAACCTTTTTGTAAATTAAGATTTTTTTAACTTCAGAAAAGACACCTGAAGAAGCTGTTAAGTTTTTAGAAGGGGGAGGGCATAGCAATAGTGGATAGTCTGCCAACTAGGCATGGACAGCTGTGAACATGAGAGCCACAACAGTAGCTGTGTGCTTTTCCTTTTTTAGCAAACCTACTTTTTGATACTACAGTCATGTGTTTGTGTGTGGAGTATGAATTACAGCCAGCATTTCATAACATTTCACATGATCGGTAGGTCATCCAACTTAAACTGTGATATGATTATATTGGCTGTTAATCTGACAGTTATCTCGAAGGTAAGGTGCACAGTCTTTATATGGATTTTATAGAGAAAGCATGAAGTAAATGATATATTTTAAAGCTACACAGAAATAAAAGTTGAGCTTCTTCTCAAGCAGTGGGAACAAAACTTGTATGATTAAATAATAAAACCTGTTTAATATGTTTTATTAAAAAGTAATCGTTTTTATCAAAGCTTTGGTTGTTGGAGAAGAACTGCACCAATTTCACACATGAGTCTGTTAACAGGTTTTGGGGAGTCTGACTGCATATGGGAAAAGGGTTGGGTCTTTTGTGGCTCTTGAGAAAGCTGCAACGTGTGTGTGATTTGATACACTACTCTCATACACGCATGATTCGCCAGCAGAACTGTCAGTGGTCGAGCACAATGACACGTTACAATAACGTGGAACTGTTTGGTGTTGATAGGGGACTGTTTGACGACACCAAGAAAGTTAATTAAAGCAATGGACACAGGGGAAGTTTAGCTCACATTTAAACTTCACTTTGACATTGTGTCTTCCTCTATTACCGTCCATTTCATAATGTTGCTGTTCTTCCAGTATGCCTGCTGACATTGTTTTATTTATTTATTTCAATGTACTGCGCTCTCCACGGCACCAGTAGTGCCGCCTGTCAGTTACCTAACTTTGTCCACTAATAATTGAAAACTGGTACTGTGCTTGAACTGTGCGCTGCTGCTGAATCCGTCTGCTGGCAGTGTACAACAGCTTGTAGGTGTTGACAGTTGGTTGGCAGGTATATGACCTGTTATTTAAAAGGACAAAGCACATGTGATTAATCCCCCAAATAAAAAAAGATAAGCACTCGTTTACTACTTTGCTTTAGACACAACAAACATTACCAGTGCAGAAGAATGCCATCCACTGTCAACTAGAGAACTGTGTCCAGCTTGCAAATCCTGCCATGAAATCTCCATGTTAAACATGCCATGTTATGCAAATATTGATATTTCAGGAAAGGGTTTAAAATTTTTCCTTGGGGAGCTTTAAGCACATTGTAAACAAAGTCAGATCAATGTGGCTGGTTAGTCATAAACAAAGTCTCAGCCTTTCGTCATCATGACATAAGATCGACGCCGATGGTATTAGTCAGTCCTGTCTGTAAACACTGGTGCTCCAAGACTGGACAAAGCCATGCTCTGACTCTTGAACCAGCTTGGTGTTGTGCTTGGATTTAAAGTTGTATACCAAAGGCAACTGGAGAGAAAGTGCCCGCTGTCTATGACTGCATTGCAACCTTGAATATCTCCACCCTTCCTCAGAACACTACCTCATACTGTACACTGCTGCCAGTCACTGCTGATCCTATACAGCACATACAGCCACTTGGTGTCTTTATTTGAACAAAATCCATCACTTAAAAGTCAGATAAATTGAAGATTTAAATTTGTGTCAGGAATAAAAAAAAAAAAAGTTTTGGGAAATATGATTTGCTCTCACTGAGCTAGATGAAAAGATTGATAACATTCTTGCATCTGCCCATGTTTAAATATGAAGCTACAGCCAGGAAATGTTAAGTTTAACTTAGTATAATGACTGGTAACGGGAAAACAGTGGGCTTCACTTAGTCCGAAGTCCATCTAAGGCACGTGACAGAAATGAACATGCGATCTTTTGTTTGTTTAATCCATAAAAGAAATCTGTACAAAGGTTCACACAAGGTGCTGCTGCTTGCCAAGAAATAGTCCAGCAATAACCCCCTCTGTAAAAACCACTTGTCAATTTTACACTTGAAACTATTAAACAAATGAGACATAACGTTTTAAATTGTGAGCTTATTCTCAATATTGTTAATGTTGGACAGAGCCAGGCTTGATCTTTCCAGTGTTTGGTATGCCAAGCTAATTGGCGTCTGGTTGTGGTTTCATATTGAGAGACAGATATGTGAGTTGTATCAATCTTCTCATTTAGTCCTTGGTTAGAAAGCCAATAAACATAGTTCCCAAAATGCCCAACTATTGCTTTAAGTTCCTCTTAACCAACCATTGTCATATCTGCTAATTTTGCAGTGGTTAATTTCATTGACAGACATTAGTTTTTATATTGAAACATGTAGTAGTTTGGTGTAGTTTGGCAGGTAGTTATAAGTAATATACATGTTCTCTCAATTTAACACTAAAACCACATCTCACATAGTTAATATAATTTATTTTCTGCGCCTAAAAGAGACCTGGGTACGAGCAAGTGTCTTAACGGGTATATACGAGCCTCATAGCTCACCCTTTCACTCCTCTTTCAAGTCATTGCCAAGAAAATAAAATCTAACATAGGTAGAGGGCGTTTCATCATTCAAGATCGATGGTGAGAGCAACCTGTCCATCTCGATGAAACGTCTGAAGGCTTTCTGAGCCAATTAAAGAGAGGCAAAGTAAATGCTGCTGAGAAATGTGCAGGTCCCACTTGATGCTGATCATTTGCTTTTGGAGCACAGAATATAAAATCTCCTAATCTAAACACAAATGTTTTGGTCTTGGTGACCACAAAAACTGAGAAATTTCTTTTTTTTTTTTCTAATTCCACTAGTTCATGATCATAAAACAAACCTAATAAACTTCATCTGGAAACACCAGTGCAACTCTAGACATCCAGCCTCACTCTGGTCTTACTAATTTCAAGAGAAACACATTCTAGTATCACATTTTTATAAAGTACTCAATTCAGTCTTTGTGTGGCATCGTAAAGCGCAGACAGTCGTGGTAAGGTTGGGCACCAGGCTGTAAGGTTAGAAATAGTGCCCCAGGGACAGCACCGAGTTAGAACTTGGCGTTGATCAGATGGAGCTCAGGTTACTACCAGCTGCCCACCCAGATTTGCTGGCAGGTTAAAGTGTCCAAAACCAAATACCTGCCAACAGTGAGCTCAAGCCCAAGCCCTGAGGAGAGTATTGTGTCTCTGGCACAAGCCGATGTTCAGCTACAGCAAAAAGCCTTGACGGAGGGGAGCTAAGCGATGATACTATGCCTAGGTTAGGAAAGCCACAAATCAAAGGTACTCCGCCCATGGAAAGAGATGTCCCATAAAATGCTGGAAAATGTGTGCACGCAAAATCAAATATAAACCATGATGGAGAGTGTTTTGAATGGAATACATCTTTAAAGAGGCACAAGGGGAAATTTTCGGAAATTTGAAAACCATGTACTTCTTTCTACATTGTGTAATAGTTTGCACAGTATGTGCTGTTTTGTTGGTCGTCTTGCATACGTGCTTGCTACGTTGGGTTTTTACCGGACACCTCAGTCGCTACTCGTTCCTCAAAAGATGTCTGGAGAGCTTTATTGAACATGGAGAGTAATGGAGTTGTCAGGCAAACACACAGTCTGCCTGCACGCTGCCGTATTGACCCTGGCTATGTGAAAAATAATAACTTTTGTGGGAAATAAACTTGGCGGACCAAGTAGCAAAGCTTTTGTGATTTTAGAATTCCAGGTTGAGTCTCGCATTAGCTTGTATTTAACAGAGCTTGAAATTAAACGGCAAAACTGCAAGTGAACTGTTTTCTTGTTTCTGCATCCCCTACTTTCATTGCCTTCCCCTCCTCATGCAGCATGTCCTTCATAAACCATGTGCTTCCTCCATCCTTTTTATCACATTCATTTTAATCAGAGTTCATTGAGCACATATTCATTTGATTTTGGTTCTGGTCAATGGCCCTATGATGGCCCTCATGGGGGGCATTACTCGGTTTGTATATTTACTGCCATGGCAACGAACTGGGGTCCAGTGGGGGTGTGTGTTGGGTGGACTTTTGAAGCGCCCATGCCCGTTCAATGAAAGGCCAACATTGTCAGTGTCCCAAAGATCCTTTTGTGTGTGGACGTGTTTGATGGGGGGCCTTGTCATCTTCATGAGACAGCGTGTTTGTTGACTCGCAACGGGATGCCTTTGTGGGGGCCTGTCACTACAAAAGGCAGTTTGCTCCAGTGCCAGCTCTTCTGTCTTTTACAGTATCTCAGTGCAGTTACCTCCAATGATTTTTATCTAATGCTAGTGGCATGGGCCCATGGATTGCAACGTTAGTCCTTCGTTTGGTTCGTCAACCAGTCCACCACTTTAGATGAGGAAGGTTTTCTGTGCAGACATTCATGGTCCCCAGAGAATGAATCCCACTCACTTTGGTGATCCTCTGATTTCAACTCAAGTATCACCATGAGGTTCTAAACCACTATTGGCTTTTGATGACATTTGTTACGAACATTACTTACTTATTATTACATAACTTTGGCTATCGCCTGACGTTTCCTCGAGCACCATTGTCATGCCAAATTTTAGTTTTCCCAATAGTTTTAGGTTCTAACTAAATAGCTGCAAAACTAATTACATTTCCATCAGCTGTACATATTTTTTAGTGCTTATTGGCAAATGTGAAGTGCTAAAACACCAAACTTAGATACACATTTTATCTGTTTACTATCAGATTTCTGTGTGAATTTTGACATCTTTATTGTTACTTTTCATAGTTTTAACAGGCAAAGAAAAACAGGTTTATACTGTAATCCTGACCATTTAAAGATTCAATTCCTTGCAAGGCATATTGCCAGACTGAAAGAGGGCTCTTAAAGACGCGTCACAACCGTTGTGAGACAGTCTGTCTTAAATCCGGTCATCTGGAGATGCTGCTGAGACCGAACAAGTGGCCACTGCGGAGTTGGGTGGGGGTTGTGTGTGTGGACTCACTCGAAACTTGGGTGGAGTTATTTGTGTCTGCCCTGATCCACTGCATTTGAAGCTCATGGTATCAAGTGTTGTGAGTGTGTGTATGTGTGTGTAAGGGGTGGATTTGATAGGGAAGTTGAGATTTGGTGTGGGTCTTTGCAGGGGGAGTTGGTTGCTGTTGAGGTAGGAGAGCAGCTGGTAGCTCCACTCTCTGTTTGGGTCCAGTGCCAGAGCAAAAGGAGTCGAGCAATTCATTCCCAGTGAGAGCAAACACAGCCAGATCAATATCTGCCATCATGGCCACAACAGTCTTTTAGCCCACGGTTCTCAGAGGAGGGAGTATTTGACTGTCTAGTTTGGCAGTACAGTATTTTGTGTTGAGACTGGGGCTGCCCAAAAGAGGGACCTGTGGGCCAAATTTGGCTCTCAACAGAAGTTTTTGTTGGCACCCCAACAACTTACATAAAAGTGATATGATTTACTTTATTTCGTCAGGTTAAATGTAATTTAGCAATATGTGTGGTGTGTTTTCATTACCTCGGGCATATTAACAGGCATTTTAGAGACCAAGGAAAATATTCTTTTGCGTTTCAAAATTATCATTGACCAATGGAGTTTAGGTTGATGGTCATTCTAATGTTTCTGCAATTAGTCCTGCGTGTCAAGCTTGGGCATCTTGATTTGTTTTTTAAGCTTACTGCTGAGTTGATGTTTGACATGCAGTTGTATGATTTATCATGCAGCAGTCACTATAGAGTTTTTTAAAAAAAGGAAAAGTAAGAAAATAGACCAGACTGTCTGAGCTGGCTGCATTCACGAGAGAGCACAAATGAACCTGTGAATGCATGGACAGCCACATTAATCTCTGTGATCAGTAAGAGTCTTCCCATCTGTCAGTGGAAGGTCCGCTGTGATGAATGGTGAGGAAATTAGCCCCTGTTTGACCGAGTACATTGAAATTGCCTGATCAACTGAGGGCAGGTCAAAAGGCCTTTTACTAGTTTGTCTTGTGTCACACGGTAAATGAGGCAATTAATGGAAGAGCCACATTACCTGTCGAGTTCAAATCTACCCAAATGAAACTCCAGCCCCTCTTTTCAGGGCATTTCTCAAGACTCTGTATGACTCAGAATGGTACGACCATAAGGTCATGTTGAATGATATCATACGTCATGTTTTATTGGGGGTTATGCAAGTGCACTCCTGTAAGTGCGAGGCCCGAGATCCTATCAGAGTTTGCAAGATGCTAGAAATGCCTTGGCCCTGGAGGGGCCTTAAAACTGGCACAGAAATCCCTTCGCTCTTGGTTCACTGAACACTTTCACGAAAATGGTCCTTTTTTTTGAAAGGAAAATAAAGAAACAAGCTGCCACCACTTCCCACCACCACCCCCCTGGCTAAGTGCGGGATTGACTGACAAGGTTTTCAGTTTCGGACCCCTCAGAGCTGTCAACATTAGGCCTCAGCTGCCAGTTGCTCACCACATGGCCTGTTCGTAAGCGCAGACATTTTTTATCTTCTGACCACAAACATTACCTTGCTGTTTTCACCCCCTTTTGTTGCCCAAACCACTGCTCTTATGGGGCTCAGGGGGCTCATCCCAGAAAGTTTTAAATCTGAGACAGGAACAGTGATGTCAGAAGATCTTTTCTCGCTGCAATTCTGCACCACCACACAAGAAATGTCATCAAACAGACATAAAATCTCCCCAGTGCCTCATCTTGTACCAACCACGTTGCTGTGGATTCGCAGCAGTTACCGCAAACTCACAGGACACAGGACGGGCCATTACTCACAAATGTCACAACTGAGCCCAGGTCACAAACATGTGTCAACTGAGCACGACACTCTGCCTGGCATCAGGATACCAGAGCTCTTGATCTTTTTCATCACTGCCACTGCTGACACTCACGGCTACGGGTACCTCAGGAGAACTGCCCGGTTTGATTTATGAAGAAGTGATTCTGTTACACAGACTATGTTTGCAGCATGTATTTACTCTTCAAGTGCTGTTGCTGGATCTACATCAGAGGGGTACAGTATTGGAATAGATCAGGGAGGATGCTTCGGAGGCTGAGTCAGCCAGTATTCACACCTGTTATTTAGTGCCATATTAAATTCTTAATCCTCTACACCATCATTATACAACATACCAAAATAAATCCGTGCATAGTTTGTTGATCCTGTCTCTCGAAGGACAAATACCAATACACACAGAGAGAGCTGTACATTAGAGACATCAATTAGGTCATCTAAATATCTCCTTAAATTTGGCTTCATTAAGCCATTTCTCATTAACTCATCAAAATGAAGACAAAAGTATGTTTCTTTTCTCACACAACAGTGCTTTTAGTGCTGCCACTGTGTCTGATGGCGGTGCCTTTCACTGCTGACATGCAGCGGGCAGATGGCGAGAATGAGTGCAGATGACAGTCAAGGTTCCCTTGTGCAAACCCCGACGTCGTTATGCCAGTGACAGACAAGGGGATGTGCTATATTTCATGGTTTAGGTGCCATGTCTGAACCAACAGCTGACCCAGCCCTCTGGTTTAATGTGTGTTGTGAACACACGTCTGGAGCACAGACAGCGCTCACCATATATCTGTGAAGGTTGTTATCGCCAAAACAAAGGCAGTCATTCACTGGTTTCACCTGTGCTTCGTGACTGTGTGGCTGTTCATTTATTCATAGCTAGCTTGTGGCTATGATAGGTCACTATATTACTATGTGTATATATAATACTACTGTATTATTTTATATTATAAAGTAAGAAATGTGTTTGTTTTTTACACTTTGCTGTAGTTAAAGTACTTGAAACAATCTACCTTCCTGCAGTAACTTCATAAAACATCCGCCAAGTAGAGCTGAATTAATTCGTTGATTAGTTGGCTGTCAGGAAAATGAATAGGCAATTATTTAATAAGCATTTTTCATGTAAAAAAAAAAAAAAGGCTAAACATTTACTAGTTCAGCTTCAGTGCTGGAGTGTTTGTAGGATTAAATGAGACATATCTGAAAATGTCCCCTTGATTTCTGTTGTTTCATACCCTGAGAGCTTAATCAATTAATTTACAAAGCAAGTGTCAGATTAATTGATAATGAAAATCATTTTTAGTCACAGACCTATACCTCCAGGTAATATCTGTATAATAACGCTATATAATTGTGGCTGTACAGTTTGGGATAGAGATGCTTATCCAACTATGTTAAACCAAAGTAGTTGTTTATTGTTTCAGCCCACTTACTGACATCCTCAGTAGTGAACAGTTTCATAAGCATGATATGACTCTGGCAACATGCTTTGACATCTCAAGTAAGAAGCCCATAATGTTGTGATATAAAATAATTTGGGCTGGTCAAAACGTGTTTCTCAAACTTTGATAACTGACAGAGTTGTAGTGTGCAGGGAGAAGGGAAACTTGCCAAACTCTCTTAGCCTTAGCCTTACTCCTGCCTTACTCCTGCTATCCACTGATGCCAGTAAACTAAGCCAACTGCAGTGAACCAGAAAAGATTGGCAAGTATTCTAGACCTTATCGACCAAACAACCCTTATGACTAATACATGGAAATAAAGTTGAAAATCGGCTAAGGGCTTCTTTTCAAATTCAAAATTGCAACTGCTCTACACGACTTTGACGCTAACGGCTTGCATTATGACATTTTGAGGTCTCCTGCGAGAGTTAACTTGAAGAAGCACTGCCTTGCGTGCCAGAAAAACTGATAAATCAAAAAAAGAAATCATTTGCAATCCCTCCACGAACACACACACACACCATCCAGTTTCCTCAGCTGGTGTACTCACAGAGAGCGCAGTATTGCCTCTCTATTTTTCTCAGTATTTATTGAAAGGGCACAGCATGACTGCGTTTCATTTTGTTTAGAGACTGAAATGTTTGCACCTGAGAGGCTTCTCAGAAATAAATGGATAATACCAGGTGACAAGAGGCTGACTTTCTTTGTGTCTCAGAAGTGGAAATAACTTCGAACAGGGCTGTGACTCTTTTTAAAAAAACAACAAAAATCATGCTAATTATTATTGACTAGCAGGTCTTGAGCGACACTTGTCCTTAATGCAGCTGGCTTTATTTCCCTGTTTTGAGGACATTTCGGTATCTTTCCCCCACTATCTTGGCAAGAGTGTCACAGTATATGTCTCATTTCCTTCCTTTTTTTACTCTGTTTTCTGTCTGTGGTGCTCTTTAGCTTTGAGAGGTAGATGAAAGTAGACCCTCGTCAGTGTCAGCAAAGTGTGTCATTGAATGCCCTGCGCTCATGTAACAGTTTTCCACAGGAGGAGGTTGCAACATGTCTCATATGATCAATTGTGACGATTATGACATTACCCTGTTAAAAAACAATATCTGCCAGCCCAAGTGAAATATAATGGAAAAATTTATTGGGATCGTACCCAGAGGGAAGGGCATATTAATTTAAATTAATAAGCTATTTTAATTCATACTGTCAACAGAAGTCAGATGAAAAAATCAATAGCAATTTCAACTTTTCAACTTTACTACAAAGATGTTTAGCTTAGCTTAGCACAAAGACTGGAATCAGTGGGGAATGGCTAGCGAGGCCTTCCCATGTGCCCTTCATTTCAGACATTTGTTCAAGTGAAGTTCAGACTTTTTAAAGGGTGTATTTTAATGTTTTTCCTTCTTTTGGGAGAGGGTAGCCCCCTGCTTCCATTGGGCTATGTGTGCCAAGTTAGGCTATATATCCAAAACTCCTGTAAAGACCGCTAATAAGTAAATTTCCCAAAATATATTATGTTGTTATGCAATTTAATGACATTTAAAGCTGCATCCAGCAGAGATGTGCAAATAGCAGCATTAGCTTTCATTACGAGTGAAGTGTCCGGCAACCTTAAAAATGTAAGTCCAATCATTTTAGTTCAGTATTGGTCCCCACCAGCTCCTGAGAGAAATTTCTGTCTCTAACTGCTAAATGTTCTGCCTGACTAGCTCGATAACTGATCTGCAAAGACATTAATTCTGTATAGATTCACCACTACGAGGACACATACATACATCCTCTTAATATAAAATATTTAAATATAGCTATCTGTCTGTCTGTCTAAAATGGGGATTGCTGAGCTTTTTCATCTTTATTTGTAAGCATTATGAGTCATTTATCTATTACAAGTGCTAAAATCTGGATAAAGTAACACCTGCAATGATGTGCAGCTCGCCACAAAAATGTATTCACTGCTCCACTGGGAGCTCATTTGTGTGACGGAGGAGATGGACTGGGAATGCTCACCGTAAACTTTGCAGTCTTTATAAAACAAAACAAAAGTGTCAACATTCTGCAGCACGTTTGATTTTGAAGATGAAGGAAGCCACTTGCCAAGGTTTCCTTGAAGACATTTGCTTATTTTGACAAAACCATAAGGTACCAAGAGCCACACAAGTGGATGCTTGACAAGTGCAATTGAAAGATAATAAACAGTACTTCTTGGAGCGGGGGATTTTCTTGGAAGAGCATTCCCTCGCAGAGGCACTCGGCTATCCAGTTGTTTCAAGTGTTTCCCCAAACTTTGCTGAGAAACTTTTGTCCGTCGTGGAATTACTGCTAGAGAGAAGATGTTCTTGATACTCAATTTCTCACAGAGTTAAGGCATTTTTTTGTCGGCATTTTGTATAATATATATATATGTATATATGTATAACAAATATACAGCCTTTCAAAATTTAAATGTCAGATCAGAGTTGAATTTAAAACTACCCTTGCATCATCTAACATGTATACAAAACAGGAATCTTGAAAGATCCTTGTGTGCATGTGTCATTTCTCAGAGTGTGGGATGTGATGGTACATGTCTTAAAAACAGCAACATCATGAAATAGTTTTTCCAAGTAGATTTTAGCAGGAATTCTTTCTCCCACACTCCCATTTGGTTTGCCTTTACTTAAAGTACTGGAAGGAAATATCTGGGTACGCTGTGCCTCAGCTCAGCAACAAGGCGCACATGGACGGTCTGTACTTAAAAGACTCATCCTCAGCAACCAAGACAACAGCCAACATCTGGTCCCTCACTCCCTTTCCATTGATGAGTAAAGGACTTTTAAGCATGTGTTGTGGGAAACCAACATCTTGCATCCTATTATGACAAAAAAAAAGCATAAAAACAGCTGAATGAAAGTAGTTTAAATCAGAGTTATGTGAAATTGTAATCAGTGTAACAACCACCCATCACATAAAGCTTCATGTATCTGTTGATTTTATAATCTTCTCTAAATTACATTAAAAGTAATTAATGTAAGACTGATGACCTTTTTAGTCCCAAGTTGTGAAATAGTGAGCGTTTAAAAAAAAAAAAAAAAAAAAACTGAGCATGAAATTCCAAAGTGACCACATGATAAAGTCCTGCGAGTTTGCCATTTAATTAGTTAATTAGTAATTAGACAGCTTCTATGAATTTAAAATGAAATTTAAATGTGTAAAGAGTATAGAGTATGACTGTGTTCAAAAGCAATTAGTCAGTTGAAATTAGCCAACAAAAAAAAAGCAAATGTGTCAGTTACTTGACACGCTTAGTGTGCATGGAGCAACCATGAAGCAACAATATAAATTTCCAAACTAATCATACTGCATGTCTCATAAAAGTTGCAGAAGTACCCTCCGGCATTTGTGATCAAACAGACAATGGATAGTATACTTTCTCATCTAGAACAGTGAGAATGGTAAAGTGGGTAACTCTAGCTGCTGTGTTTGGGCTCTTGTGTAAAACAACAATATGGTAAAAAAAAAAAAAGAAATGCAGTTCTAAAATGTAATTCAATTGTTTGGGTTTTTTTGGCTGTTTTTTTTTGGCTTCAGTATTTGCCTCTTCCAAGGCTGTTCTTCAATATATAGTGATTTCATCTAAAGATGAAACATGATTAAGTTTAAATTAAGTGGATGAAGAATGAAGGCGTCATCAAACAAAAACATGGAGCCACTCGAGCTTGAAAGCGAAAGCATCTCCATCTGATAAGAGGGTCCCCTTGTGAGTCCTGCTCCTACAGAGCATTAAAAAGAATTATGAATTCTCAAATGTGCTAATCCAACACTAATTAATTTAGCAACTGCTCCGAGTGCAACTATTACTCTCACATAGACTGCATAGCCATCCACTGTTTTCTTCTGGAGACCACTGTCCAGCATCGACGTTAGCTAAACCACTTCACTCCCCCGTGTACACGCAGTTTCACTTCCTGGAACATGTTTATGCTCTCTCCCTTCCTACTCATTACTCCTCCTGCACGCGCTTCCTGAGGTTTCTGCCTCATCCGAGATGCATGGGGCCTTTGTCTGCACTGTGCAGATGAAAGGTCCGCGGTGAAGCGGCAAACCGCGTGGAAACAAAAGGATTCTTTCTCTTGCGCTCACACACTGGAGCAATCTCAAAGACAGCTGTTCCCCTCCCGGGTGTCCCAAACTCTCTGACTTGATCCCTCCCTCTATATCCCATTATGAAAAAGTATAAAAAAGGCAAACGAAAGGGCCCACCGGAGTGGTACAGAGAAGAGGAGACATGTTTAACCAGGCCCCTCCTCCTGTTTACCCTGTCCTTAGCTGCTCAGATGCCCCCTCCAGTTTCAGATAACTGAGATTCTGGAGCAGTGGAGCTTTCCAGCCGCTGCAGAGGACGCACTCCTGTCACAAGTTCCCGCGACTGATCAGAGCAGATGATTTTTCAGCACCCACAGATTTAACCCGTGGTGGGCGGGTCCGTGCGTAATGAAGGGATGTAAATCAAAGCCATGTAGTGTGGCTGCAGCACGCGGGTTTGTGCTTAAGGGCAGAGGGCACTCCAATTACTGGCTCTGTCACCATTGCATGATGAAAGTCCTCTTATCGTGGTGAGCTAACACGAGACTCAGCCTGTTTTAAACCGTTACAACTCGGTCCAGGGAAGAGCTGTGAATTTATTTGAGAGCGCAAACAGGATTTTCATTCATCAGATTTTATTGTACGTTATCACTTTCCCGGCGTCTGCAGATGGAAGGGAGTCTGACAGCCATGATCAAATCCAATCTCCGTGGTAGTTGTCTGCTGAAAAGTGTCATAATTAACTCCAGAGAGAGCAGTTGTGTGTCTGTGCTGAATTCGGTGACTAAACTGAATTGCAGTAAATTGCGTAGGAATGGATTTTCATGCTGAAAACATGCTGATGTCCTATGGGACGTCTGCACATTCAGGAATTCCCATTGCACTCTGTTGAATTAAATTAAAGGGCAGATTCAAACATCTTTTCAGCTATGTCATGAATTTGCATGCATCTGTTTTTGAACTCAATGCTAAATGACATTTTGCATGAAGAAGTCAAAAGACTCTTTTAAAATATGAAAAATGGCAAGCTCCGCCTTCCTTTTTGCATGCGTTTTCTGCATTAGCTGGATTCTTGGATCCCATGCCTCACATGAGTAAGACAAAGAACCAGGACAAAATCGGGTCAGAGTCGGGCATTGACCTGGCACTTCACCACAGACCAGCTCGAAACTAAGTGGAGATGGAGTGCAGAGCCGCTTGCACCCTGGAGCTTGGAAAAAGAGCCGGCCTCCTTAGCAAACCCAGAGCGTGGCAGGTTTACTAGTCATAAACACAAGAAAATATTAGGAATCCAAACATGGGATTTATGGTACTTCTCAAAGGCATCTGGCACAGTTGAACTTTATGTGAAATGTGTAAACACTTCACATGTAAAGCGCAAGTACCTCTGCAGTTAGTTGGTCTGCGCTAAATTTAAAAAGCGCATGGTTTTTCCCCTACTGTATCTGCTCACCGACGACATAACTTATCTGATTCCAAACCGTAGGTCCAAACACGAGGCCTGAAAAGGCCTGAAATGTGATCACGTGCTTTGAAGAACAGATTACATACCTGTATATCTTTCTTGACTATTTAAACCTCAAGTGTCATAAATGAGTCCTGAGGACTCCATGTGCAGACCACTTCTAAATGTTAAACATTGTTCACTGAAATCTACCATAAAGACATATTATTAGTCAAAGAGGGCTGCAAGTTCAGGGAAAACTTTTATTAAGGAAGTTAGAGAACTCCGAGGCTAAGAGTAGCAGCCGTGTTGATACTGTTGCAATGCATTGACATACTGTCTAGTGAATTAACTCGGTCACAGATTTGTTAACAGTGACTGCCCTGTGTCACTGAATCTCAAAGAAGAATCAGTAAACACCACTATCCGACATCATCTGCACTGTTTTCTTCATCAGATTGGCAGCAGAGACATACCACTGTCTCAACCTCCTACCCATGCGTAGAATAGCATTTATGCTGGAGCATATACAGAGGAAAGATCAGTGTGTAGACAGTTGGCCTCGGCAGACAGACAGATTCATGAAAGCACAGCAGCGTGAGGATCGATAGGCTCGCTCAGCCCAGTGGAAAACTGCAGTGATCAGAGGAAATATTCATTTATTGCATGCATGCTTTGCCTTGTAAGAACAAAACTTACAAAGACTAGATAATTAGGGACAAATAGTGCAGAATAAGTTGTAAATTAGGCATAAATGCATTAAATGAGCAAATGTTCAAGGTAGCGTGCATTTTGAACAGCCGAGAAGCCGACGTAGCGAGCACCGCACACCTCTCGCATTCACAGTGTGAGCCAGGTAATGAGCAGAAACAGTCTAGTCGATCACTCCAGTACAATATGTACCAGCAGGAATCGGCTGAGAGGAAACCGTTGCAATGAGCTGAACAGAGAGGATAATTTAATCTGTAAAGACACTGTCTGTGCCCTCCAACACGTATGTCTAGCACCCATCTGATGGGGATTGTAGGATTGTATGTGTTTAGTCAATATCCTGTGTATTTATGCATGCTGTCAACAGCACGGCTCCAAGGCCTTGCCAGCAAGTTTAAAAAAAAAAAGTGTCAACAAATCCATCTGGATAGTTTTTTCAGTCAGGTAATATATCCCGAAGTTGACACCCCTTCACTCGCCCCTGCCTCTCCCTCCCAACTGTTTGGATATGCATGCTGTAGATATTTAACTTGAAAAACCCATTAGTCCCTATCTGTTATGACAGCATTCAGAAAATGTCAAATTGCGATCAATAGAAGGAAAAGAAGAAAAAGAAAAGTGGTGCACACTGGTCACAGATGAAGTCATGTTTTTTTCCCGCTCTGGTGAATCCTCTCTTTCTCTCTTTTGGAAACGGATCTGAGAAGATATGGTTTTGACTCGGAGTGTTTTTAGACCAGTCGCTTCAAATGTCCTTTCGTAGAAGGCTGCCGTGTTCCTACCCGCACTTGAACTGTGTTGACAGCTGAAGAATGTTGTGTATACGTTTAACTGACAGTTTGTTGCACGCACACTGGTCTGAACTGAAGAAGTCAACTTTTAAAGTGATGTCAAAGTTGCTTTACCATGAAATAATAAAAGTTTACTGAACCCTGTGAAAAAAAAAAAAAACTAACTCAGCTCTGTTTTCTCTTTTTGTTTCTCTTTTCTTCTTTTCTGCTTGTCTTGGATTGCCTTGGATGACTTCAGGTATGTTAAATCACTTTTTTTATCACCACCACACCATGTAATGACATTACCTCCTTCACCTACTCTCTCCTATCTTTCAAATGGTGGCAAAATATATTTATATAACTATATTTGCATAGGGAATCCACAAATTAGAGCTGACATAATGCAGAAGTTGTGGTTCAGGTTTGGAAATGTTGACACCATTAGTGAAACTTAGCAGAACGCTGAGCTAGCATCTCGCGGTGCAGAGCTATCACGTAAATTAAAATGTAATGCAAATAAACGCATACGTTTAGATAAGGCCACTAAGTCCCTTGTGGGGACACTCAGTAAAGCTTTGAAGTGGTCAGAATACCACAGACCTTATTGTTTTCCCCCATCAGTGTTAAATACCCGTACTCCCTCAGTCCTTGTTTTTTCATTGCAGCGATGAGGAGTCTAAGTACCCCGTAAGCTCTTGTTTTCTGTGTCTCTGTATTGCGTAACCGACAATTTGCACCCCACTTTTCAACCGGAGAACAGACTGGGTGAGGCACAGTGCACAACCCAACTCTCACTTTGCATCCCCCCGCAGTGCAGGAATGTTTTCTTAAATAAAAGACCTGATTTATGCAATAACACTGAGATGGCAAGCGGAGAGAGTCCCAGTTATATTGGATCCCACTCAAACTTTGCACATATTTCACTTTGCAATGTAATGAGGACCTGTATTTCTAATTTAGCACTACAGGGAAGGGCGGGGGAATTAAAAAAAAAAAAATCTTGGCTGCAGTGTCAAGTCGAGAAGCACCAAAATGCATAATGACAATATTTGGGAGGGGGTTTGCTTTAATGCTGACGAGAGACTAAGGGATCAATTCAAAAGACTTCTAATCCCGCCGACTTTATTGCTGGGCTCTGGCAGCCATCTGAGGCAACAAACAGCACCAACTAGGGCAATCAAAATATAATCTCATCAATCTGCTTGATATGGTCATTACAGTGCGGATTAGAGTAATGCATATGATCCCGACTTAGGGTATTTTTTTTAACCATTTTACTGTGATGTTCCCTCATTTGCTTTGAAATATCCAGGATACCGTGCTGAACCGCTGCTCAAGGAAAAGCTGTCACGATTTAACGTTTATTAGTTCCTTCCTAACGGATGAAATACACAGAGTAGAAGCGTGTAGAAGTTTGTGTGGCGCACATGTCAAAGCAGTGACTAATTTGCATTTGGTTAGAGTAACGGACAGACTGAGCTGCGGGCATGGATGGATGAAACGGTGCACGGATCGCTCCTTTCTCCCCATCTCTCCCCGCACACTCACCACTCTTCCCTGATTTAACCTCTCCTCACCCCATGTTGCCTGCTCCTCAAAACCCCCCGCCTTCATGCCGCCACATCCTTTCCTCTCGTCAATTATCTTTCCTACAGTGTCCTCTCTGTCTCTCCTCCTGTTTCCTCGCCTGGCTTTCACATCCATCCACCCCTCCCAACCTCTTCTTTGATTACTTGTATATCTTACCTCTCCCAGTTTCTATCAGGACCTCTCCCTGCTTCATTCCTGGCCCCCCTTCCTTATCTGGCTCACTATAAATAATGCCACCTGTTGGGCCGGGGCCTTCATTGCACTCATGTAACAGTAAATCGGTGGAGGGGCAGGACCAGTGAGGGCGCCCTGTGCAGGCTAGGCAAGTCATACCACTGGCACAGAAAGCTATGCCTGGCACTCACTTACTAATGCATTCGATAGTGAGGCCAGAGGGAGAATGGCTGGAGCAATGAGGCCAAGGTTAAAACAACCTCTGATTCTCTGCTGGGAGGGGATTTAAGATTGAAACTCAAGAGGGTTTACGATGATGATGATCGCCTCCATATTTTGGAGAAGACAACCAGCGTGATCTCAGTGTTTTTGAAATGCAGATATGTACAGTATGTTGTAAGTGTGATGAAGCTGCAATCCAATATTGCATCTCAGAGACGTCCAGAGCAGCGGCGATGCTCAGCCGAGGAATTGGTTAATCGATACGTGTTTCACACTTTAAAGCCGAGGGCACAGCTTGAGGGTTAGGGGGTCGAGCGCTTGAAAGCACGCACAGTGGGATGTGATCAGGGTGTGGGCGATGGGGGGTCGGAGGTCAACTGTCTTAAATAGCCCTGGTGAGTACAACGGGCCGTCGGCTCCCTTGGCTTTGAAATGGGAGGTGGCGCTGGCTCCTCTCTCGCGCTGGACCAGCTCCTTTCAGCATACCACCGGCTGCCATCAAACGCAGTTGTCGTGTCGGGTGTCTTCTCGGGAGAGGCTATTTTTAAGACGATGAAGGAGGGATTTACGGGCGTATCTGACGATCACATGCTGCATCTGATGTACAATCAGCAAATTAACAGTATACCTAAGGGCATGAGTATTGATTTGAGCAATGCCCGTACTACAGTGATACAATGCCACAACATACACACACTGCATGCTCAATAAGGATAATTTCTTCAAATTAGTAGGCATGTACAGTAAATGTGACAGACGTGACTTTGCTGGCTGGTAAATAATTCGTTACTAGCTAGGAGGAAATTTTGTGTCTGGTTAATTAGCTCCTGCTACCCATCCATAAGGAACAAAATGCCACCCAACTCCAGAGGACAGAAAATCACAGTTTTCTCATGACATCTGTCTTGGGGGTGCTTTTGTTCATCTGCTAATTACTGTCTGATATGTCTGCAAGGAACAAAACTGCTTCCCTTTCTCCTTCAAAGGGACACACCATGTCAGCCTGTTCTGTATGCCAAATCAATTAGTCATCAAAAGTCCCTCGGAGAAGAACAGTTAACCTTTATCTCCATCAATGTTTCATTAGTTTTCCCCTGTTGCCGGTGCCACAGTTTCTCCCTCGCTGAAATAAAAACGGGGCTTGTGGTGGTTAATGTAAATAAAAACCTAAATGCGGTCATTAGTATTCTCTCTGTCCTCGCACAGATATGTCGTATCGGAAAGGGATACAGGGGGGAAAACTGTTTTAATGATGGCCTCAGAGCCACTTGCTTTCATGGATTATTCAGAGGAAAAAGAGGTTACGATGCTGATTGTTTACATGCCACACAATCGCGTACAGCAACACTCGACCAGAAATGCTTTTAGCCCCTCACGTGCAAATGAATTCTCCATGCTGAGCCCTGGAAAAGCAATGAATGGTTCCCAAGAGGCTTTCCTCTTGGGAACCATTCACTGACATAAATTTACGTAGAGGATTGCGGTTTGTACGAGTGGTCGGTTTAGTGAAATGCAGTGTTACAATCTATACACAGATTAAACCCAGGACCAATATCCTGTTACATTTCTTTACTTACTACTTTCCAAATCATCAGTTGGATGTAATGCACGTTGTGGACATTTGATTTATGTTGCTTTTGTCATATGAAAATGAGCTTGGTGGCTCTCTGATAACTGTCCATTAAATATGAAGATAAAGTCAGAGGACTGGTGGCCCAATTTGTAGGCTGGAAGCAGGGGTTAACAGCTGGAGCTAAATTATAATGAACGGTAATGAATGGTAATTAATAAACATGTGGTATAGTTTTTAAAGTAACCACTTCCTGCCAGTAGCTTCATATTTAACCAACAGATATACGAGTGGTACTGATCTTCTCATTTAGCAAGAAAATGCAAGAAGTGTATATCCAGTTATTGCTTTTTAAAACAATACTTAGTACTACAGTATACTACAGTAACTATAGATACAGTAATACTAGGAAGTGAAAAAGAAAGTACATGTACGGTCTGAGTTTGAGAGAAATGGCTTGATTGTATTTGAGGCTGCAACTTGTGACTTTTTTTAATCAGTCTTTCAATTAGTTTTCAATTAATTGCTCAGTAGCTAGAATGAGTGAGATGAATAAAAAGATAGTTTTGTTCAAGAAACAAACAAAAGTTTACAGCTCACATTAGAGAAACTGAAACCAGAGAAACATTTTCACATATTCTGCTAAATAAATTACTTAATCTATAAATTGGTGTCATTTAACTGATAAACTGATTGCTTCATCAGTTATTGCTTTATTTGCCGTGCTGGACACGTTCCAGTTTCTTTGAAAACTTAAAAAAAAACGCTATCATAAAACTCTTAAAGCCTTTTATAAGATGCTTACTTACTGACATACATACACTCACAAATAGGATAAGACATTGAGATTGGGAGTACACAGCTTGTGTAAAACAGCTCCGAACATTAAGCTGGGGCACATTAACAAAGCTGTCATCTCCTGTTGCCAGGATGCCTTTTTTTTTTTTGCCTCGCGATCTCTTAATTGCATCCTGAAAAGAGTGACGGCTAGGTGGGAACTCCCGCTGGTTGTATTTCCCCCAACTCGCGTAGGCCAATCTGCAGTGTCTGCCTGGCTGTTGTGCCCCTGTCCCACTCCATTAGGGAAGCACTGACAGCAGGCGCAAGTGACCGCTCCAAAGAGGAACAGGAGGACTTGTCTTCCTCCTCTCTGTGTCGAGCAGAGACTCGTTGGGATGGGTGGCAGGCAGACAGACTGCAGCTGGCTTTGCCTCAGCTCATCTAATCACAACCCTGCTCTCCCTGCTTCAGCACAGACATGTCCTTATTTCCTATAGGGTTTTTTTCCCCCTCCAACCCTGAAACCACTTATAGTTGACATATGACAGGGTAATATGGGTGAAGTTGGAGTCATTAATTCTGGCATTGTCAGCACCCACATAACAAGCTAAGCCAATTGAAAGCAGTGGAGAAACGGTGCCAGCCAGTTCTAGCAAACCAGCGAGGAGAAACGGTTGTAGTTAAGTTCTCCTTATGAAAGCTGTTAGAAATTATCCTACTTACAGAGTATTGTAAGAGTAGAGTTATTTCTTCAAGACGTACCTTCACAGAAACATCTTTTGTGTCACTATTAATACCAACTCTGTTCAGAATGACTTTATTTATGGGACGCAACGGGCTGAGATTCTGACTGCACTCTGCATTAAATGTGATCATAAAAATGTTTGATTCATTAGTCGTTCATGCGAGTGCAAAGTTGCATGCCGGGCTCAATACTTGGTTTGCTGTCATTATATCCTTTACAATAAATTATTGTTGCAAATAGCTTCAAGCATTTGCTACTTACACATGTATGCTGCATGCATAAAAGCACTGCTTCTACAAGAATATGATTTATAAAGAAAGAGATTAATAAACTGTCTTATCATCAAAGGTTGTGTCATAGATATATTGCTATACTTTGTTGTATTTCTGCAATTGCCAAAAATTGACTGTACTACTGCATGCACCTGGCAGATATCTGAGTCTGTTTTGGAAGACTGATATGTCATTTTGGAAAACAGTGACAGAAAGACCTGAAGTTGTTTATGTGAGGAGTTTGTGGTTGATAATTGATGAACATAGTAGGCTATTCAAAACACGGCCAGCATTAGCTAATGGAATCTGTATTGCAGTAGCAAGGGCAGCACTGATTTCCTTGCTGTTTCTTTAGCTTTCTTTAGTCCTTTATAGCTACTCTCATAACTGTATTTACGCCTGCTCTTAATGCAGACCTTTTAACTTAAGTTAAAACCTTGTGCTTGCCTGCTGAATGCGGCTCTTAAAGATCATGCTGTGGCCAAAAAGGAGCAAAGTTTAAAAAAAAAAAAAAAAAACGCTTGCTCTCAGTGCGTTTTTTTTTTTTTTTTTTTTTTTTTTGTTTTTGTTTTTTTCCTTCGTCTTTGTCTTGGTTTTGGGCCTGCACTGACTCATTAGCAGCAACACAATTTGCCAGGCAGGGGCAGTCATGCAGACGGGCGAAGGTTCAAACTGATGGGCTTCGTCACCTCACATTAATCCTGCCGAGGATGATTAGAAGGAATCCGCCGCCCAAAATTCCTAATGATTGGAATGCTCATCTTGATGAGAAAAGCCACTGTAGATGGTCTTGCTTGCTTTCCCTTTTTGTTGCTGTTGAAGGGTCTTCCCAGGGGAAAAAAAATTGTACAGCATTAATGAAATACCCCTGGCAACAACACGAGAGGCAGGAAAGGAACTGTGGTCCAGTATTAGACAAGATTTATGAATAAGACCTTACACTGAATCCCACAGTGGCACAGAGTAATGATAGCATTTTTGACAGCAGTCCACAGAATGGCTTTGATATATTCTTACTGTTGTGCAAGTCCTATGGTGTACCATCTAGTGGAAATCAGATCTCATCAACCAAATTCCGTAGAGAAAATGGGGAAATTATTGGCTGTCTAAATACACTGCACGCTGGTCTATTTTTTGCTGTAGTTTGGAAACGGTAAACAGTTTCCTGTGACAGATGCAGTGCTTCGTTTCAAGTGCACAGTTTTGTTCCTGTCGCAAACCGAACACATACTGTTCCCATCTACCACTCTGTCCCTGCCTCTCAGACATCCGAAAATTCACCTCACCCCAAAATTGGAACCATCTCTGCAACTTGGAAACACTCCTGTACATGAAGGAGTTCATTTCTCACTGTCAGCACATCGACCACTTCCAGAACAAAGCACATCAAATTTTAAAGTTTTTTTTTTTTTTTATGCGGCACGCTCGCAAAAACAAAGTTTGTTGAAAGATCGTTGTTTGCTACCAGCACACGGGCCTGTCAGCAGGTTTTGTGTTTTTATTTATTTATTTTTTTAAACCATTCCTAAAAAGTTTGAGGATGCTGCATCTGGCAGGGGCCGTGCTTTGTTGATATAGTCTGACTAATATCTGAGTGAATGCTGATGTCATTCATCAAAGTGAAAGCTGTCTTCACCTCTTGTGGTCAATTAATTGCATTCTGAATAAAGTGCTCATTAGGAGGAGCTGTCACGGTTCTGTTGGCAGTGAGACGCTCTGACATTAATTGTCTCCTAAGAATATTGTTTTGGTCCAACATCCCCTTCTAGTTGACTTGTAAATTATTCCCATAATGGGCTGAAGCAACACATGTTTATCTTGTGAAGTTGTGTCATGGATTCTTGCATGTTGAACTCTTTTATGGGTTTCACAGCTTCCCAGTCCGCTGCTCTAGGAAATGTCACTTTAGAGCTTTGTTGCGACACAACATGAGAGTTGGCCTCTTTGTTTCTTTATTTAGCCGAGCAAATAAGAAAAGAAGTCCTAATATGAATTACTGCTGCGATCATGCTGATAACAGAGAGCTACGGGGAAGATAATGGGACAAATATAGGGTGTAAAATGGTTATTGCGTTATTGAGGAATTGCGAATCATCGACAGCCTCTCATTTGGGGAACACGCCATGGTGTATGATCAGTGGTGGGGAGCCAGTTCAGCGGGGTGCCATCAAGGGGACCCATCTGCTCTTACTTGAAGCCACCCCAAGTGATTCATTAAATGATATTGGTGACCCGGGGAGGTTTCGGTAAGAAAACCAAAACCGCAGGCATTCCCACCATCCATTCCCACCATCCATTCCCACTTGGAGATGAGTAAGTGAGTGCTCTTGCTAGAGACATGCTTCAGTGGCTTTCCCAACTTCATTTTCTCCCTGTGTGCTAAAATCATGCTATAATCCATCGTAAAAAGTTCCGTGTCCAACAGACATATATTCAAAAAAATCAAAAGCCAGAGATCTGTCTAATAATTCTAATAAGACAGTGAAAATTATGCAAACATGTTACCATATTTGCCTACAATCCAGGGATCAGCTTGTGCTTTTCATGTACCTTTTTAGAAGCAAATGCTGCATCAGACCATGAAACCCCCCCACCAGCAAGGTGGCAAAGCTGCTACCAGTCCGGGACTCTAATCTAGTTGTAACCCAATCCCTGCACAGGGCTTTTTGTGTACAAACGAGCCCTCTCAGTCACTTCAGCCCTGGAGCTTGTGGTCTGCATTCCGCCTGTCGTAGACACAAGCTGTCTAAATAAATGCTCGCCGTTGCCTCTTTATTCTGGTGGCAGCTTGTGCTTGGGGGGGCCTCTGGCGTTTTCATGCCAACATCCATGCTGCACACATGCTCGTGAACATCCGCAGACCAAAATAGTGGCATGCTACCAGGCTAACACATACAGCACACAGCAGACACCAGCTGGAGACCTGTTAACAGCCAAATAGCATTGGTCTGTCAGTGAACAGCTTGACGCTAGTGCTGCCTGTTCATTCTTGTTTTTGAGCTGCATCGCCCGCAGCAGTCCAGAGCTTTCAGCTGGCACTCATGGCTGGTATCACATGTGCTAAGTGTCACTGCCAGACACTATAGCCTTGTGCATTCTTCTCAGGCTTTACAATTAGCCTGGAGGCCCAGTCCTCGATGTCTGCAGACAGCATCTGCTGGCATCCACATGGACTAAAATGGTCCCACAGTATGTTAATGAAGAATTCCATTTTAGTTTTTTGAGCAGTGCCTATTTTAATGTTAGTCAAGCGAGCAAATCTGTTCACTTTTTTTAATTGGGGTTTGGGTGCTGCATTTTAAAGCTACACCGTTCTGTATCCACATGTTTGTTTTGCATATCTTGTGTTATGCACCGTAGTTGTTTGTCTGCAAATCAATCCTTTCTGCGTGACCTAATGATCTCCTTCTCCTTCGCACTCTCCTGTGTGGTCTCTGCTTGTAACATCCCAGATACTCCACCCCTCTCCGAAATGCCAAAACATGTCAGCGAAGTAAAAGGCTTGTGACAGGAAAGCATTTCATTTCATCAGCAATAATTGCACTATATTCAAGAAGAGATGAGACCTTCATCCCTCTCATAATGAAATAATGATGGGAAAAATACAGGCAAACTGAGCCATCTAAGAGACACTGGATATGATTTTTTACAGATGTTCAGGTTTGAAAGTAGGGTTGATGATAATTCCTTCTTAAAATGTATCTTTAAAGGTCCAGGAAATTGGCCTGCCATTATTCCTTGGTGAAGCTACTTGCCTCAAATGCTGGATGAAATTATATTTCTGATAAGGTCAGAGGAAAGTCTACCTCAAGATGTGACAAATGAAAAATGAAGCATGTGCGGCTTCTGGAAAGACCCAGCCATGGATGCATGAAATGTAAGGATTTATTGTTTAATACAACGCTTCTTAAGCGTTGTATTAAACAATATGAAACAATATGAAGCGTCTTCATTGACTGTGAGAGTGACAATATGGTTTAACATTTTCTGTGTGAGGGATATTATGGTTTCTCTATGAACCTTTTTTGACTTTTATCCCTCAATGCTGCAGTTAACTCTGCAGCGGTCCATGAAATTTTCAACATCTCTTCCTGAAAATGACGGAAAAATAACGAACCTCTTGCGTTTGGCCACAACTTTGACTGAATACAGAAGTATTAGTGTTTGTAATGATCTAATCATGTGGATGTATCTGTGACAGTTTAGGCTTACTCTGCTTAAATTACCAGCAGACATTTAGTATCTTTGACATTTAGATGGCTAAGGATATGGAGGATAGGACTTTCTGAGGGACCTTAACATCGTGTAATTCTTTATTTTAGCAAAAAAAGGCTGTAAAACAAGCTCCAAAAAGTTTGTTAACTTGGAATCTTTCCTGTTCCCCCTCCTGTGTCAAACTCCAGAAAGAGCCACAGCTTTGGTGAATCAAAAGCACAAATTGACCCTGTTCCAACTCTTGTCATCGACTCTCATTAAAGCCTTGGTTTTTGAGACCACAAGCATCTGGATTTAAAAATAGGACCCTAAATTGCCTTGTTGTATCCCTGTTTGGTTTGTTTATTTATTTCATGTAGGCTGTGCATCATGCAAAGCATTTTCTTGGGCGCCTTTTGTTCATTATACTTGTTTGCACATTGTTGCACTTGAGCGCAAATACCTTGATGAATCAAGCCCAGATGTCGGCGGTGGAATGCCAGAGGTAGGCCTTGGCAAACGGCACTCTGGCCACCCCTCAGCTCAAATAAATACAGTCAACTTTGAGCATGTCAATTATTTCTGCCTCTGTGGCCAGAGTCAACAGCCACACGGCGCACTGTCCAGCAATTACACATCTCAAAATTAGTTTTATTATAAATCTTGACAGGGAAAATAAAATGGTAATGGTGCTGAGTTTTAAATGTGGCTTCTAATGACTTGTACCAGCAGCCGCTTCAAAAATGGTCCCACCCCCAGACGGCAACGTTTCAGCGGGCCGCTTCAGAAGGCGCCAATTAAAATTCAGCAAATATCTTTTATGACAACCATTGCTGTGAAGTCACCACAAGGTCCAGCCTAGCTCCAGTGATACCATCAAGCAGGAGACAGAAACTTGGACTCGTCTTTTCTCACTCTCTCACACACACATAAATGTCTAATATCTTTGGCGCGCACCGGAGAACCTGACGGGTGACAATGTGGGAGTGTTGGATAATAACATTGAATACAAACTTTGACTTTTTTTTTTCCAGATATGAGCCGTGACTTTTTCACTTTGTGGTTGTAAAAATGATGGCCAGAGTGATTTGTTGTACCCAGCATTGTGCTATGTTGGAAATATTGATAATGGAAAAGAATCAAAGCACAATTTAGTTTGACGCACAAAGTCAAACAATGGATTTTCATTAATTCTTGGAAGATGTGTGTCTCTGTTTGTTAGCTGCTACTCTTTTTCTGGTTTTTGGTCTGTTGTATTAACCAAGAAGACATTTACGTCTGACAAATACTCAAGATTTACATTTTTTCCCTCAGCTTCCTTCCCTTATTGTGCATTCAGATACTGCAAGTTTACCCCACCCCTCTTTTTTTTTTTTTTTTTTACAGTTCAGAAATCCATAAACTGACCAGTAGTTTGTCCTTCATCTTTGAAATTTCCAACCAGTGCCTAGTGGAAATCCAAAAGCTGATCAGTTATTGCTTTACTGCATCGCTGAAATTTCTTGCTCGAGTTGAGACCTTTTCAACTCAAGGGGATGCTTCTTCCTCACCTCGTCTTCCTGCTTGAGAACAGCTGTTTCTATTTGGCTGTGCCGTCGGCTTTGCATAAACAGTCTTCATATTTTTGAGGTGGAAGTTGTCGCCCTAGACTAGAACCTGCTTTGCAAACCATATTGAAGGAGTCCTGAGTTGAAGATTTGAGTTGCTTGCTGCCACCTCCCAGTGCCTATCTTTTTATGCATCAGCAGTCTGATTTAAAAAGGGTCAAAGATTGCCTCCCTCTCATGTCAAACACATTTCCCAAATCCTGCTTGCCTGTCTGATCTCAGCTGCATTTTTTTCAGCTCAGCATTTCCTCTTCAAGAAATCTTTATGAAAATTCTCCTGACTGTCTCCACGGGCGTTCAAAGACAGAGCCCTGTCTAATATGAATACAGGAAGCGTGTTATGTATCCATCAGCATCTTAATCACTTCGATTTATGGACTGACTAACAGATGTATTGCAGTTAAATCCATTAGACACATAAATGGCTTGAATATTTATATTTTTCCGTCACCACATTTTGTTTAAGATTCCACTCTTCTTTAAGTCTTCTTCCTTTGTAGGAGTTAACTGGCACTGGCTCGCTGGGTGAATGTAAGAATAATTATTGCAGCCTGGCCAGCGTCACAAGGGTCACCACAGGGTGATTTACGTATCCAACTAGGCTCCTTGCTGCAAATGTCAATCAGGTTAACAATAGCCCACTTATTCGGTAATTGTAGAAAGTGTAACCTGCGAGCGTTGCGAGGTCAAAGTCCGCTCAGCAGGAATGTACAGGAGGCTGCTCGGTATAGGAAGAGGTTGCCAGATACTCAAAGTCAGAAAATGTGACAAAGAAGTATGTGATTGAAAGCACGTGTGCTGTTTGTCAAGGTTTCCACCATTTGAAGGACAGAGCTGGTGTCACTTTAGTTACAGAACTTTCATTTCAGTGTCTGCTTTCAATTTTCTGACTTAATTGCTCTGTAATTAATGGGTAATATAATTACACTCAACTAATTTGAAGACCTTTTAAGACATTATGGCCTCAAATCAAGTGTAAAATGATCTGGCATCCCATCTAACTAAGATAGATGGATGAAAAGACATTGATGTGACATGTGAGTGTGTCAGCTGGCAGGTTTTTGGTAGTTTCTTTCTGTGCAGGTTCCAAGTAATTGATATTAAGCAACAGCAAAACAAACTCTGACAAGAGCATATTAAGGCTGCATTTCACTATGATGCATTATCTGTGTTAACATCTACAGGTTTACCTTGAGCACTCTACAAGTTTGGAAGTTGATCACACATCACACATTCAGTTGTTCCTGTATTTATAAATGGTAAACTGGAACAGCTTCTGTGGACTTGGAGGTCCTTGGAAAAGCTACATTTTCTTGGGCAGGCGGTCATTTAGTCCCTGTTACTGTTTATATAGACAGATATATTTTCTTATTACCTCCCACTCGAGTCTATAGATGCATGGTTACTCTAGACTATTACCATAACAATCTGCAAACTACCCTGAATTTAAAGTTGACACTTGTGCAGCAACTGGACCAGCGACTGAGTGCTCAAGGGCTGTCTGCACTCCAGCAGATCTGCCTGCCGATAATTTCTCAATCCCCTTCTCGCTTTTCAAAGCAAACATACGTCTGCTCTCCAATTAACTACTACAGTTCCTTGAGTGTTATTGGTGCCTATGCAATTATTCAGTGTGGCCTGCACAGCCTCGCAGAACGATAACATTTTTCTTTTCCGCAATTATCAAGTTGGAGCAGCAAGCAAATTAGGATCTTTTGCATTGCAGGACAATTAACCTCGTTTGGGTTGACCTGTCAAGTTCCAAATGTGTTTGCAGAACCTTTAATATACTTTTTGGAGGAATGAATAAGGTCTCGCCTCCAGCACAATCTGCTTTGCTCAAAACATTTTGTGTAGCTCAGTGTGAATCTGACAAAAATGTGGCCTCATCTTATTATTATGCTGCTCTGGTGGTGCAACCTGCTCCATAATAAGCTACATGGTGCGTAACAAAATGAGATGGTTTGTGTTGAATTGGACAAAATGTCTCTGTGTAAAGCTGCTTTTTTACACTAATTCAAAGAACAACATTGTGGGCCTTTTTGTTAGATTGTAAAAAAGGGCTAACACATTCAGTGGTATGTGGGAATGGGCTACTTATTTAACTGGCTGCCACTTCACGGCGGTTTACTGAGGATGTAGTTGCTCTTTCTTACCCCACTACACAAGTTCAATGTAAGCAAACTAGATGGTGCAGGTCTAAGGGGCAGGTGAAGTGAAATCACTGAGGTAGCTTTTCAGGAAAAGGAGAAGGAAAAGTAAGCGGCAACATGAGGTAGTAATTAGCAAATTAGTTTGCTTTTGAAAGGGAAACGGTCATTAGTGTGGTGCTTTATCAGACCTGTTTCCTCTGTCTGCTGTCTCTAAGTGCTCTGTCCAGATTTATAGGCCCACTGCTCTTTTCTCTCTGCCTGCCTCCTCCTGCTCTCCTTTTTACTCGGATACAGCCACAAAAACACAAAGTCAGCCACATTATTGTGCTGTTAGAGACATTATGGTGGTACACTTTGTAAATCAGCTAGTTTGGTTGTGTCAGATCAGTTAATTCGAGTTGAAACATCTGTTATCACGAAGACTTGCACTTGGAAAAACAGTAAATTCCACCAAATGTGCCCGTCTTAATATTTTAAGACGCTGTGAATGTGCTGTTGACAGTCTTCTGCTCTTCAGCCTGTCCTCTCTCCCTCCCTCCTCCCCTCCACTCACCCATCCTTCATGTCATCAGCAGTATCTTCCTCGCAGCAGAAGGCCCCACTTATCCTCTCCAGCTAATCAGCATCTCCTCTGACCCCGTTGTTTACCCATCCCCGTCTTTCTGGAGGCTGACGCGGATTTGTAATGATTTTTTCCCCCCTCTGAGACTCCTCCTCCTCAAATCTCCCATCTCCCATTTGTTGTGGGCGGCAGGCTCATTGTGTGCTCATGCTTCTCTATCACATATGGTAAACAAACAGACAATTACTGCCCCAATGACCATTTACATAACAGTAATACCACTTTCAGTATGTCTGCTTTTTTTGAAGCATCATCTGGTTCACAAAAGATCTCAATGAATAAGTGCTCTTCTAAAAGTTTTTTTGTTTTTTTTTAAAGAAAAAATCTTTAATTTGAAACATACGCATGCCTGCGAACAAAGACAACTATGTTCTCTTCTTCTGCACACGCTTCCCAATCATCACTGTTAAAGACGTTGCCTCATTTCCTCGCATTTTTCCCTATTAATAATTTTGATGAAAGGCAGGGGCTGCCCCTCCAAATGTGCGAGCGCGTCTTTGGTGGTTTTCCCTCACCGTAATCGATACACATGCACCATGCCTGGATTTAATCAAGCCTGCAGTATCAGTGTTAACACAACACTAATTGGCTTCCTGTACAGTAGACAGAACAGCCTTAATTTTTGCTGGCAATCAAAATGAACTTAAATACATTATTTAAGTGATGTCTGAGCTAATATACAGTTACATTTAAGGTTAACTGACAAGGTGTTGTTCTGGTTTCTGTTTTTACTCTATATTTTTAATCTTGTTAAACATGTTTAAAACAGTATGTAGGAGCTGCTGCACTGCTGTAAGACAGATACAGGCACCTTTTGTGGTGAATACTATTAATTTAAACAGGTTACAAATGCATTTGATGAAGAGAGAAGTAATTACTTTTTTTTTCTATATCAAATTCAGTCTGCAGTTCAAGAATCACATGGGGTTCTTTACTCCCTCCATTATATACATTTATCCAGTACACCCTTTGCAATAAGGCAGTCTATTTAAGCTGCCGATGCTGCCAGAGAACACAAAATCTGCCAAAATCTGCTGCTGTACTTAAAGCATTCCTCGGCGAGCTCCCTTTCCAAAAACTCGACTGGTTCTGCTCGGTAAAGAATGGCAGTGTTAGTGCAGTACCAGGCTCCCCGCTGCTGCTAGGATTCTGCAACCCCAATCACCGCTGATTGTCATTATCAACTAGGCCACAATGCCACTTCAAGATGGAAGCTGGCGTTCTATTGTCTGCGGCCACATGTGGCTCCAGACCATGGGGGTTTATTCCACTGAAATGCCAAGGTATCACTCCTTTACCAAACTAAGAACTGCCATGTGTTGTGCTTGCTGTGCAAATCAGGGCTTTTTTTTTTTTGGCACACTTGATAAATGTCAGTAGGAACTGAGGACGCCATTAGTGCTGGCAGTTTTTTTCAGTCATGTTTCAGCTTTGCTGCAGTGTTTTTAAGCAGTACAGGCTTGGCAGCAACAATCAGAAACAATAATATGCACGATATTTGTTTCATTGATGCCTTGCAGGTATGCTTATGGTCTGTGGTGTGAGGTAAATGGTAAATTTATGTAGGCTTTTATCCAAAGGGCTTCACAGTGTGCCTCCCGTTCACCCATTCACACTGGCACACCAATGGCAGCAGAAATGCTGTGCAAGGTGGTGGAGTGGGAATCAGGAGCAAACATGGTTAGGTGTCTTGCTCAAAGGCACTTCAGAGAGAGGGAGCTGGGCATGAAACTGCCAACCCTGCGATGAGCTGAGAACTGACTTTAGCTCCTGTGTCACTGTCTGCTGGCTGCTACAAGTTATTCGAGCTTTATGATGCTTCATGATGTTTGTTTCCATAGTAGGTAAATACAACACTTGTGTTTGTACTTAGCTACAGGCTGAATTGCTTTTTGCATATTTTCCTATTGTGGTGGTGCTGCTATTGTTTTTGGAAGGCAGAATTTATATGCTGTACTATAATCGAGTCTCTTGTTGATAGAAAAAGTTGGCTTTATAGATGTAAACATAACTGTTGTCTTGTATACAGTCCTTTTTATATTGTTCTCTTCAGTAGTACTGGCTTCATGGGAAACATTGCTTTTGTCAAACAAAAGAGAGAGAAACAGATTCACACTTTTCCCCACACACTTTTTATTCAGTTAAATATATTTCTTAAAATGGATTTATGTAACAGCTGTCTTTGGTTCTTTTAGCCTGCTGCCACCTATCAGGTCAAGGGGATTGCTGCATTTCGATTTATCCATTTTGGTGCACAAGACAGAATATTAAACCCAGCAAATGGAGTGGATCTGTTTGGTAAAGGCCTCATGACTTTCCTGATTACAGATATTTCATCTCATATAATTTGGCGAGGAAGTTATCATCACCATTTTCCAATCTCCTCTTTGCCGGGCTTGGCCTAAGCTATACACGATGAGGTCAGAGTCTGGAGGGTAAATATCAACTCTGTGCATGCTGTGTTCACCCAAACTGAAATATTCATATCCGGCATATCAACAAAACAGCAAGTCCATGTTAATACGCCTTTGGCCAGTGGGCCGTTTGTTTGAAGAAGACACTTTAGTCCTTGTTCTGGGAAAAGGGGAGAATGAAATACCTCATCTTTATTGTGCTCCAGAGAGGGCATTCATAGCTGCTTCATCTTCGATTTCATTGCTGTCAGAGGCATAATGTACAACCTTGGTATAATGTCATCTTAAGTTTTGGTCTCTTTTGTTGTATTGGAAAGGATGGATGATTTGGCATGTTATTACCTCGGCTGGGAAAGATCATGCCTTATCTCTGCAAAAGGCTAAGACAAAATACAGCAATTACCCTGGAGAATTGAAATGTCAAGGCAGGTTTAGCATTTCCAGCAATAGAAATTGGATTTCAGACATACTTCCAAACTTTGATAAAGTGAGATATCGAAGTCTATCGAACTGTCTAAGCATGTTAGAAAACCCCATGTCCAGAAAGACTACCTGTCTACAAGTACTGGCGCAAACCAAAATTGTGGCTTAGTTTACGATAGTTTAAAGTCATATAATGAAGTACAATTTATTAAGTATTCTTCAGAGTGACCCGATGAAACTTAAATGACCTGAGCTGTTAGTAAGAATTTCGTACATCAACTTCCTTTTAATTAGTAATCAAACCTTCGGTTACGGTGTGTGAAAAGGGCCAAGAGAATGGGGATTAATTAATTTCGAAGGGCCTTGGTTTTAATAGAACACTTTTCCGTGCTGTTTTATTAGGTCAGCTATAATTACCTTAGTAGCTGTGGCAAGTAATTCCATTAAATTTTACCATGGTTCACAAACTGCCTGTGTTTGAGAATAAGGATACTCTCAAAAGCAAAGAGCAAACTTATCATTTTCATTTAAGTAGCCTTGCAAAGTGGGGAGAAGGAAAACATGGTGGTGGGGATAAAAACACAAAATCTGACATGTTATGGGCTTAATTTGATAAAGCTATAGTCATTTTACAAGAACCAAGAAAATGAACTATGGTGAAGATCATCACATGTGCAGCCAGTCTGTTTAAAAGTTTATGTTCTCTGCCTCTGAGAGATTCAAAACCAAGTGGAGACCCCCTTTTGCTTACATGCATCTGTCACCACCTGCCAAAGAATTCAGAAAAGCAGAGTGGTGAAGTCAAAACAGCTCGTGACCTCGTCTGAAGCGTCTAACCTCTCTCCAGGTCTCTGGTGTTCTGCGTTTTGCGCCGTGGGAAGCACCTGTCTCCCAAGCTTCCCCTAAATACACTCAGGACCTCACCCACTGCTGTTCAGTTGCCCTTAAAGGAGTCTTTGAAAGAAGTCCAGAAGCAGGAAGCTTGGAGAGATTTCTGTCTATCCATTTGGCATATGCTGAACTGTTAGTGGACAAGACAGGAACAAAGCATTTTGAGGGAGGAAAATTTAGAGGGTAGAAGGAAATGTCTCTGGTATGGGAAATGTCAGCTGTCTGACATCTGCTTTCTTGAATGCGTCATCAGAGGGCTTGATGACTGTATGAGGACATTATTCAAATTAAGGCATTTCTCAGCTTGGAATTCTATTTGAAGGTCGGTTACTGCCAATGAAATTGTTTTCTCTTTGTTCTGATTTTGAAATGTTATAATTCATGCTCACACTCATAAAGTGGCCTTCAAGAATCAAGAGGAGTCTCCCCAGAGGATGCCACTCTGCAGTGATAAAAGACAGATCCACTTACATCCTCTTCTGTCTCTCCACACTGACTCCGCAACCCCGCTGTCTGTCGTTGGGGTGAACGTTGAGTAAAGACAGGTTGCTAAGGTTGGAGACTCATGTCGAGCTCTGAATTCCCACACCCTTCTTCTGCCCGCGCTTCTTTTTCCTTTGCATCATACGCTTGGCACCGGCGCAAGCTAAAGCAGGGCCCATGATCTAACTCCAGCTACCCACTCCACAAATCACACAACAACAACGGGTGAAGGGGCTTTTCATGCCGGGGGTGTTCTCTTACCCTCTGCGGTAAAGTTTCACATGCGTAATGTCTTCTGGCAATGTCACGCTCATGTCCTACGTCTTATGTGACAGGATAACAACTGAGCTGTTTACTGATTGTACAAGAGCGCCGAACAATTGCGCTATTGTGTGGTTTGAAATAGCTTTTACAGTTCCGCCGCTGCGAAGGGAGCTATGGACGAACACCGAGGGGTTTTGGGGATGAATTTATCCCTGTGTCGGACAAACCGTTGGGCTGACATTGAACATCTCAATGTCTGCTGGGTTTGCTGTTTTGTCCATCAGGGCCTTTTGGGAAGAGCGCCACTAATTAAAATAGATCCAAAGTAATAGTTTTGGGAAATACTCTTTCTGTTTTTCTGTACTTGCAATAGTTAGATGAGAAGATTGATACCAATCAGGGTTGTGGGATGGAGGCACCAAGGGTACCCTTGGGCCCTCAGAGACTGTCTATGTACGGGGCCCGGTATTCTGTGCTACGCCCCTGATACCCTTTTTTTTTTTTTTTTAATCTGTCTGGTGAATATGAAGCTTCAGCCAGCAGCCAGTTACCTTAGCTTGGCCCAAAGACTGGAAACAGCTTACTTGGCTCCTTCCAGCACAGTACAAGAAAGCAAAATGTCACTCTTGACTCTTTTGCTTCGGGGTAAAACATCACATCAAATTACTCTTTTGTCTGTCTTACACAGAAATTTACAAAACATGAAATCTAATAATCTAAAGCACCATAATGTCAGCCAGGTTTTACTAATATGGTGACTGCTTGTGTCAAGTTTTGTGATTTATGCGTTTTGTCATGTTCAGAATCGTAGAAGTACACACAGTCACACAGAGAACAGTGAGGTAAACCTTGGCAAAGCCCACCGTGGGCCACTTATTAGCCCGGTCCAAGCCTGGTCCTTCCCATAAAGGCCCTTTCAATCAAAAGTTATGTGGAAACCATTGTTACAGGATTATTGTAGTGTGGCTGTAAATTGTGTGTAAGGCTCATTATCAAAGGGGCCTCCCTGGCAGAGCTTTGGCACAGGGGAGCCCAACAAGCTGGGGTCTCACCATCTGTAACTGGGGTATGAGGCGGCGGGAGGGGGCGGACTTTGTGCCTCTACTGTGTACATGCATTAGAGAACTTTTCTTTTGGGCTGAGGCCAAAGCTCAACAAAGTTTCCCAAGCTTTATTGGAAACGGTAAAACCTTTTGAATATGGTGGCTCGAGCTGCAGGGAGAAGTGAAACCACTGGTTATGGAGCAGAACGAGGCACATGGTGGATCAGCAGTAGTGAGAATTCAAGACTAGTTTCCCCACAGGGTCAGTAAAGTGTGGTGTATATATATTTGATGCAGCAGACATTTTTAATGCAATATGATTTGATACATTGTAATAACATATAGACAGCTTTATCAGTGGTGGTTAAAAGAGCTTTAAAATGTTTGCTCTGCCGTCAGATGACTTATTTGTTGACAGATACAAAACAAATAGCAATTAATCAAAATGAGGTCCATGGAACAGGCTTTTTTTTTTTTTTTTTTTTAATAGTTCCTTGTTGCTCTGTTTATATATGCATTGGCTTCAGTAATGGATTCTGGCCACAGCTGTAGCATGGAAGAACATGTAGATACCTCTCATGTTTGCTAATGCTGGCTGCGGGTGAAAAGGGGAATCAGACTATCTGCTATCTGATGATGGCATGTTACGCTGGAAGTTTTCAAACTCAATTAGAGGGGCCCTGGGAGCCTTCGCTTGCTATTTTCTACCTGTCTGTTGTGATAATTAGTTGATCAGAACAATGAGCACATTGGAGTTTGAAGTACAGAGATGTTTATTAGGGCGAGGGCCAGGAGACCTGACAAAGACATTCAAAGGGCTGACTCCACCAGCAGCGAGAAGTTTATCGACTTAAAAGGAGTCTGTTGACAACCTGCAGCAAACGGTGGCATTAGGCACTGAGATAAAAAACAAGATATGGCTGTCATAGTTGGATTTTCCAATACAGAGACGTCTGCGTTTATTCAGCTGTGATTCCCTCCCAGCTTTGTCCTAATTCGAGCTGCTTGAATCAATGCAGCTGTATTTTAGCCTTCAAGACAGCCGCGTCGGTTTGATTTGGTGAATTGCTGCTCTCCCGGTAATCATGCTGAAGTTATTAAAGGTGTCTGCCTTCGCTTCAGATTATAAAAAACATGCTAATCCAACTGTTTTCTCATCAAATTATGACAGCGGGATTGCAAAATGGAGCTAATAGAGCATAAGGATACCGCCCCATGATGGATGTGTTGCCCAGATGATTACTCCTCATTGCATATTTACTTTTAAAGGAACAGCTGACATTTTGGAAAATACACTGATTCGCTTTCTGGAGAATTAGATGAAAAGATTGATATTATTGTCACATTTATTTATTGAGTACTTTGTAGTAACAGCTGGTTAGCTTAACTTAAAAGACTGGAAACAGGGAAACTGTTTGGCTTTGTCCAGTGGAAACAATTAAAATGTTTTACAGGTGTCTTGTTTGTTTTTTAAAAATAAATAAATGACAATATGCAGTTTTACAGTGGTTGTATCATATGGCTGATATGGCTGTTACTAGAGGCAACTGTAGGAAAAACAGTATAAAAATTGGGTTATATTTCATGACTTCATAACTTGAATTTATTTTAAAATACGTTTTACAAATCCCACATCTAATTATATCAGTTTCCTGGAGAAACAAAAATGTTTAACTTATTCTGACACTGAATAACAATAGTCATTGATTTGATAGATAGGACATAGGTTGATTTGGCCATTTTTTTTCAAAATGAAAATTTAACAATAGAAAAAAGGATTGACAATCTGGGATGAAATAAGTATTATTTTGAAATGACATAATTCTATATGCCACAAACCCTTTTCAAGTTGAAGTGGACTGAAATCTCCATCACCTGTTATTAATAATGCACATCTGTAAGTGTTCAGTGTTTACGTAAATCACAACTGCCTTAGCACGCACAAAATGATCCACCAAAATGACTGCCGAGGGCCTCTGTTTGGGCACTTTTCCAGTAATGATTGATAAAGTGGAGCTTGTGGAAAGTGCAGGCTGCCAAGGTAGGTGTTACATGTAAGACATCACAGGCAGTTAACCAAGCAGCACATGACAACACTGTGCATGACAAGCGGTGTGAGAACCGGGCATTCTGGGAGGCAGAGAGATGCGGCATCTGATCATCTCAGATAGATCTCTGAGAGGATTGTCAAGGATGACTTGGTGCTGAATTTGGACCAGAACGTCTTCACATGCAGGCTTCGAAAAATTTAACCTCTCTTTAGGAGTACAGCAACACATTGCCTCGCCTTTCATCTGCTTCCCACAAGTGCAAGGCAGTGACAAGTTCTCATGGAACATACGCAGCAATAAACAGCATAACATGGCAATTGTAATGTGAACAGCATGCTGCCACTCGAACGAGTAATTGACTTCAGCAGACCTACAATCAGTGCCCTGTTTGCAGAGAATAAAACCCACTCCCTTCCCATAAGAGCGTCCAATCTTAGGATGAAGTTTGGCTTTTCTTTCTCCTTTTACCAAAATCTACATAAAGGTTTGGGCGATTTGATCTCAAACAATACAATTTCTATCTGTCCTTTTTTAAGTAGCCATCCTTTTAGATAGAACACAATTAAAGCAGTCAACATAAGCCTTAGTCTAAAGTCTAAATGTATTTAGACTGCTTCAAAGAGACGACATTGAAAAGAGTCATCTGTTATCATAGCATCTCGGGGGATGTCCCTCTTTATTTTAAACGCTCAAAGCAAATGGCCTTTTGCTTTCTGTGAATCGAAAGTGCGTGCATGTCACGTGTGTGTGGTCTAGCTGATGTTCCAGTGGTCCCCTACTGTAAATAAGGAAACATGCATATGCTACTGTCTAATCCCATTTTCATTAGCGTCTGGAAATTGGAGCAGCAGGAGACTCAAAAGAGATGCCGGTTACGGTACTTGTCACTGTATTTGGTCCGAAAACCAGATCTGATCTCCACCCAGAAAGTTTCTTTTTCAAGCCCCCGAAAAGTTTCCTCAATGTCATCATCTCTGGCCTAGTTCTGTCTTTTAACGAAGCAACCCGAAGCTTTGTAGTTTGATTAAACAGAGACTTTGTGAAAGGTGACAGCAACATACGTGTCCAATCTCCTGGAGACACGAAAGACTTATTTGGATGAAAAGTAATGAATCGGAGCATTAAAATGCAGCATATGAGCAGCTTAAGCGGAGAAAACGACTCGCTTCAGTGTTTCTTCATATTCTGTTTGTGTGGCGGCCTGTTATGCCACGAAGGTAATCCATAACAGAATGTGTTCTTGGATCCTTCTGGACGCACACAAGCTCTAAATAAGAATAGATTTTATCACTGCCCTATCCAGGAACTCAATAGCTGAATTGTACGCTGAAGGATTTCTATATTGGCTTGGACTGGAGCAAAAGGATGGCCTGAAAATAGCATCCAGGTTGTTCTCATAAGCCATTTAACAAAGAGATCCTCCGCTGCACTGCTGATTTTGTTCACTGTTTATCTAATAACAATCTTGACTCCTTTCTTTTCGGCCATGGTTATTAGTTTGTTTGCCATTTTCTGGTACAGCCCACCTCCTCAAGTCTCTTCTGTAAATACCTCTCATACTGAGCTCAGGGTATTTGGTTCGGTGTGCAATTTCCGTGCTGCCAAGGTTAAGTGAGCAGGACTAATTGAATCTTGCATGTCCTCTTATGATTTATGGTGGAACAGAATAGATTCGGAGGCTTGATCTCCTATAATCTCTCTCATTACGGGAGATGTAAGAGGAGATGATTGTCCAGCTTAATTTAAAACGTCTGCAAATTTCTCATAACCTCTCGGAGTCTGCGCTGGCTCTCGTTTGCAAACGGCCGATTGTTCTGTACAGCTGCCAGCTGGACCCATGCGCCAAAAAAGGTGCTCTCTACCCTAAACTTTAAAATATGTTTAGTTTGCAAGCTCATTATAATGCTGCAGTTGTTTAAGAGTCAAATGCAACCATAAGGGACTACCGCAAGGGAAGATCAAATAATGTGAAAATGTGCTTTTCCCATGTTAGCTGATTTTCCATGTACACCTGGTTCATAATAAACAGTGACTCCTTTCTGTCCTTCTGCAACGTCCCGCACTCTAATGATTTTGTCCACTTCCTACTGAAATGGCTGAAGAATAATTTGAGAGTGCAAGTAGTCCACTAAATTACCATGCAGGCTTGTTTCCAGGGCTGAGTCACTTTCCATGTTTGCCATGGTTCACCTTGCCCTCCCTCCTCGAGTTATATCCTGTCCAAACATCCTCTTTTACTGGAAATGTGTCAGTTTGGGAGTACAGCATTTGGAAATGCAATTTCATGTCATCTTTAAACACTTCTAACAACACATTAAGCTGCATAACAGTGGACATTTGTACCAAGATCCAAATTTGTGAAATTATTTCGTTAAAGAAATAACCTGACACATCAGAGAATACGCTTACTTTCCTTTCTTGTTAAGAGTTAAATGAGAAAATTTACACGACAGCACTCATATTTGTCCTGTAAATATACACTTACAGTAGTTTAGTACAGTTAATTTAGGAAAGAAGAAAAATACATGTATTCCAAGATGTAACACACGCAGCCAGCTTATGAGTAAAATGTTGATTACTGTTTTTAAATATTTCATATTTTGTACATTAATAGTACAGAAAAAAAACACCTGAAATCTAACTTTCATATCTGATAAATGAAAGGCTACAACCAGCAGCTGTTGGCTTAGCTTAGCTAAGACTGACCACAGAGGGAACCAGGTAGCCTGGATCTGTCCAAAAGTAACAAAATCCACACAAACAAATTTATATCCAAACCACAGTGACAAAACATGGAGACATTTCAAGGGGGGTTTTTGTGCCGAACATGTTTTTGTTGTGGGGGGCAGAGGCTTCCATAAGCCAACTCTGGTTATCAGGAGACCACACAGCAAGAAGACGACTACTTTGCTGCCCATGCTTTCTTTGTTTACTGTAACATATTTCACTAAATACAAAACTATGGCTTTAATTTAAAGAGAGGTAACTATCACTGATACCATGAGTCAGTCATATAAACACACATTATCCAAGGAGAAATCGACGGAGCATGCTCGCTCATCCTGCTTTGCAGTCCCACCTGCGAGCTGCCCAGTAAAACCACAGTCCTTATCAGACTGCTGCGGAGCTCCACCAGAGCAGTCAGGGGGTTAAGTGCTTCGCTCAGGGGAACTTTGAAATTAGTCAGGGAGGGAGGGGGGTGGGCGGGGGGTGTTAGTCATTTACTTTCTCCACACATACTTTATTTTCACAGATAGTCTGGGGATTTAAACTGACAGCCTTCTGGTCACAAACCTGCATTTTATCACTTTTACCCCAAACTCCTGTAAAGTCATAGGAAAGCTTTCTTAAATGTTTATAAACACTGCCTATATAAATGCTCTCTCTATATATTTTGCTGTAAGCCTATGTAATATAGACAAAGGAGGCAGCCAATGCCGTGGCTCAGAGGGCTCATTGGCCAGCTGTTGGTAGTTGGCAGATGTTAGTATTTGTGGCTTCTTTGCTAAAACCCTTCCGGATCAAACCTGTAATAAGAACAATGTGTACTGATGAAGAGCCGGGCCCCACCAACAGGTTTACTGTGGCCCTCCAACCACCTGAAACTACAGGTCAGGATTACAAATGGTCCCTAGAGGATGAGCCTCCCTCCTCCTCCTCCTGTAACCTTTGACTTGGTCAGTTTTGACTGACACACAGGGAGGAAACATGATGCAGAGGTGCTTTGCCCCAACGCTTTTCAAAACACTCTTTGTTGTCTTTGCTGTGGAACTTCAAGGGATCGTGAAAAATCTCCTCCAGTTATTTCTCATGTGGCATTGTGTTACCATGTCTGGCAGCTCTTTGTTAATCACAGAAAAAGTCCTCCAGCCCGCGGGTGTCACATATGATTTGTATTTTTTTTACACAAGCTCGGTGCCAACACTATCTAACAAATCTTATTTTGGTAATACAATTACACTAATGCTTTCCTCGTATTACATGAAGCTTTCCAAATGTATTGATTGTATTTGCACGGTGGCGTGTGCCCTGCGTTTGATGTTTCTCGGAGCACGAGAGCAGCGGGTGCCATGATTCACGGTCTTTGCCATTGTTCTTTCTTACACATGTTCCTACTCTGAGTCTGATAAAAGATTGATACCACTGCATTTTAAAGATGCACTGAAGGTGTCTGTGGCTTCCTGTAATGTGACGTGTTTCGAAGCTGGAACAGGATTGAGTTATGAGGGGGATTTAAATCAAATCTGTAACATGTGACCACTCAAATATAGGCACAGAGCTGTAAGACCTCGACAGCACTCTTTTGTAAGTGTTTGCAAATTTAAAGCCAAACACACACCTCTGACCCATGATGTCACTTTAAAAGTTATAACGACTCCGAAACTGGCCAAAGAATGGTTCATATCTCCAACGACTAAACTTTAGAGGTGCTGAGAGGTGGATCATTTTTAAACTTTGGACAGAGACAGGCTAGCTGTTTCACTCTGTGTCCAGTCTTTAGGCTAAGCCAAGCGAAGTGTCTGCAGGCTGTAGCCTCATTTTTACTTTCCATCAAACTCAGCAAGAAAAAAAAAAAGAATATTTCTCCAAATGTTGAACTGTTCCTTTAATGGCAACAACTTTACCCCAAGAGAAACAAGAGGGAAAATTTGATCATTGCAGCTTAAGCCGTAATGTGTGTAGGACTGTGCAATTTCCACGTAACAGTTAGCTATATAAATGTTTTAGATGAAACAAGAAACGAAGAGTGAATTAACTTTTATACCTGTTTATAAGGCTCCCCTGACTGAATGTAGCAAAATTGCTTTTACACCATGTACTGCAGTAAAAATGAGCGAGGTGTATATAAAGCCTGTTGTTGTCGACTATGACTCAGCTCCGGAGGAAGGTCCTGCAAGGAACTGTGATTGCTTTGTCAAAAAAATTGCCCTCATTAAGGGGAATTAATGGCTCACAAAAGTAACTGAAGGTGCAGTGGTTTGTGTGTTTTTTAAGAGGAAAGATTGAATGAGGTTAGAAAAACGGGAGCTTTGTTCATTTGCAGGGAATTTTGCCTTTCCCTACCAATTTATTTCCACTGCATGTTTTGTGCTCTCAGTGTATCTATTTCTTTCTTACAGGCCATCATTGGGAGTCCATAGTGGCAAGATCATTGTGTCTATGGTTTTTTTTTTCATTTTGATTGAATTGTTTTGGGAATGCGAGAGATGAGATGCACATCCCAGAGAGCCTTGCAGAGGGGTTTCCTGGGTTGGGAAAATACATTTGGAACTGGCTGACTCTCTGGGAGTCCGGGGCCGACAGCCCAATGGTGACATTTTATTTTCGTTTCCGCCCAGGACCCATGAAGGACCGGGAGAGACACTCAGAGCTTTCAGCATTCTTGCAGAGCTCATCTGTGCTGCTAAGTTTATTTAGCGAACACAGCAACGCCATGAATTCTGTAGTCAGATCATCTTCATCAGTCCTCCTAAGGGAGTTGTGATCTGATGCTGCACATGAGGACTTCTGCGTTTTGGACATGTGCATGCAGACATACACAGGATTCATCCCGTTTATCCTGCCATCGCTTTCACCAACTGGGCGTGTTATACAGGTTATATATTAGTTGGTAACTGAACACCTATCTGTCCTGCTGCAGCATCAGCCTCCCATCTCAGCCTGTCAGCACCCACGGGTCTGCTGAGATGAGACCTCCCTGTATTTTTCAGCAGGACTTTTTATTCTTACAGATAACACCAGAGCTGATTTGACATACTGCACCATTACTCTGTGATCCACTGGGGTGCTGAATGGGGAAAAATGGGATTGTATTTTTGTGCAGTCTGTGCCCAGCAGAGGGCTAAATTGGCACTCATCTTTAGCGCGGCCAGGTTTCAGAGTTCAGTGGAGCATTTTCATTTTGATGAAATTCTAGTTTTAGATTTTAATTACATCAGCCTTTCTCATTCTTTCAATCCGAAATGATAAAAAGATCCCTTTGCTGTCATTTAATGTCCAATGTACATTGCTGGAGTGTAACAGCCGTAACATCTGCCCTGACTGAGGAGTTTTACATGAACAGTGAATTCAAGAACTTCTCGCAACAGACTCAAAAACACTCCAGACTATAGACTTTCCATTTTGCTCTTAAATCTTTCATCCCTCTATTCTGCAAAGAGATTGCCCTCCCAGCTTTTCTTCTGACCCCCCCCCCCCTCCTCATCACAGCCTTTCTATCATACATTTTCCTTAGCTGTTGACAAGATAGGGTATCTATGACATAAGAGCCTGTACCCGTCACGCTTGCATGCTCAGACTGTTGCAGGAATAATCCAACATGGGTCATGCAATGCTCAAGTAAACACCAGCCCCAGACCACCAAGGCTGGCTGATAAGTTGAAAGATAGTGAAAGTGTAGCCCATGGGAGCTGCAGGGATAAAATACAGCAGAGTAGAGGGAAAAAAAACAACAATATTACACTTACAAGCTTAGAGGGGCAGATCAAAGGAGGATGGAAACCTCAGTGAAATTGCAGGTTAGCTGACCAATGTGAAATGTCAGTATGCAGTATTAGTTTAGATTAAAGGTCAGTTCAACCAAATTAAAAACATATTTTCTCTTTCCTCAAATGGTATCTGGCCATGCAGATTTTTCTTTTTTTTTCTTTTTTTCTTTTCTTTTTTTGTGTGTGTATAGGTTATGAGATTCCTGTCTATTTTCTCCATCACCTCCATCCTGATATGATGGAGGTGAATGGAATTTAGTTTGTGGTTGTCAAAACATTATAAATGACAATGACCTTTAACTTCCCTAAAAACTTAGTTACAAGTATTTAATGTTACAGTAAAAGATTTAAAACCAAATGAGCAAAAACGTATTAAAGTTCAACTTAAAACTTAAAAACTTAAACAGAAGTTTCAAATTTGATGAAAAAATCCTTGCTTATTATTTATAAAGGATCGTCATTCACTCATTCATTACCCCCTAAATAACAGAGACCAAGAGCTCTGATTTTATTTCTTTATTTCTTTATTTATTCATTCATTTATTCATTTATTCATTCTTTGAGGACATTTCAGGTTCAGAATTGAGACACTCATAACAAATAATTCTAAATCCAATACTGGTGTGCAGAAATATGTGATTGAACGTCTTTTCCCAAACAGTACAGACTGAAATCTCTCAACTGAAGCAACCAAAATTGTTCAAACTTTGACAAATGATTGAAAAAAATACATTGTTGGAGCCTTTGTTAAAAATTCAACAGCACAATGCCTTTTCAGAAAGCCTGCTTTCTCTGAAGAATTTCCATTGAAAGCTACTTCGACTGAAGTAGTCTACTGCTTTGTGCACCTGAAAATGAATTTCCAGTTACCTTCATTGTATTGGAGTGCAGAAATCTCACAGACTGGGCAAATACAGCCCAGACTATATGCATGGTTCAGTATCGGTGGAGTTTAGTTGGAAAATATGTTTTTCTGTAATTTGGGTGAACTCACTCTTTTGGATACTTGATATTTAAATTTTTTTTTTTTTTTTTTACACTTAACATTTTATTTTATAAAATTAAACAGCAGGATTTTCAAAGAGGAGAAAGGATCATTGCAAAAAAAAACATGAACAGCATGGAATATGTTATGAAAGAAAATACATGAAGAAACTGCCTGATATATGAAACTACGTGGTATTTCTTTTGCGTAATCCCAAAGAAGCCAGATGTAATGCAAATAGTTCAAGATTTTGTTACTGTACGAGGACCAACTCTATTAGAGGACAGTTATTCAAGCAGAGAGTACTGTATGCCCGTCTATTAAAATAGTTGAGGAGTGTAATAACATTTTTGACTTGAGCACAGTTGGCTTTCCTCCAATGACTTCATCTTGGTTGAGGAATGGCGATGACTGTCCTTGAGCAGTTTGGTGCCCTGTGGTCCATGTTGTGTAGCCTGGCATCTCTAAATCCATCCCCACACACACACACACACACACACACAGACACCACAGACACACACTGTTCTGTACGTGCACTGCGCATACTGGCTCGCACATCCCTAGTGATGATAAGGTCAGCCAGCAGTCATGTCATCCGTTTGCAGCAGGTATAGGGTTACACATGATTTCAATGTGACATCCAATAGCCACAGAAGTCTTAAACACAGATAAAGTATTTCATTTGAACTCGAACAAGAGAGGGATCATTTAATGCTAATCATGCACTGAATGTCCCATTTGCCTTCTGGCATCCCGGTTTGACTATTTCTTCCAGTGACCAGAAACGCTCGCACAACTATTTGAGCAACTCGGGTGCACACACAGGAGAAGGTGCAGACGCACACAGGCAGGTCTATGTGATACTACACACGTCGCCATCAGTATGCATGGTACAATACTCGCCAAACACACCCTTGGTAAGCTTCAAAAGCATCTGCTGGCCAAGCCCCGTGAAAGAGTCCTTCTTGCCACGCGTCCTCACTTTCCTCTGCATGCCATCGGGTCGCTTTTCAGAAGGATAAATCGGGATTCTGTCAGCCTGAAAGATCCACTGGGTTTGTCTTGTAGTAACTACTAAATTTAGCACGCTGTAGCTTTATTCGCTGCTATATGCATCTCAGTATCTCAAGGACTAATTACAGATATTGACTGACTACCAAAGTACTCAGCTCAGGAGCTTAAATCACTCTCTGACTGTGGCCAATCAATGTTTGCTGGGTTAGGCTGAGGTTGCTTTCCTCTCTGTGTGGACATGCTGAGTGGATTAATTAATTCTTGGCCTTGGTGTTGGTTCCTCCCCAGTGTTTAATACTTATGCTTGTGCATATCGGCTTCCACAAATCACACCTCTTTTGAGACCTTGAGACTTTTAGCTGTGACTTGCTCGAGTTTTCATTTCAGACTCTCTGCTAACATGCTTCCAACACATAGCGGTTCTCTTGGAGCACAGGTGGAACATGATAGGGTTCAACACAAGATGACTAGACTGCTGGCTTTAGACGGCCACTTTGTCATGACAATTTAATTTGGTTTTATTTATCTGGTGGATTCCTACGGCGCTGTGCATGCTGGGAGGATATGCCAAGATATAACTTGGTTAACACTCAAAAGAAACCATTAATTTCCACTGTGGATTACACTTCAGCCTGGCCAAGCCCAGCTGGGCTCATCTTAGTGTTTCCCTTTTTCATTTTCATGACATGAAATTGTTGGATTTATTTCAAAAGATCTAGTTATGATCACAAAGATACCCAAAAGTAACACTCTCTCGCATGCAAGCGTAGGTTATGTTACCGCGAATGTCTTCAGCCTACAGCGAAGCTTTCTGATAGAGCCGTCAGGATGGCCGTCTGTGCCAATTTAAGTCGCAGCATAAAGTGATGGGACTTGGCCAATCGATTGGCTTATTACTGACCTCCCCTCATCAGGGAGTGTGTTCTGCTTCCATCACGACCGCAGTCAGTACTGCGGGGAGGATAATTGCAGTGTGTAGCTCATGGGGTGGGTCTCAAGTATCCCAGCACTCAGCCTGTTGCCAGAGGAAAACACATTGATCTCTGAAGGTGATGAAATGGCTCTCTCAAAGGCCCTGCTTCCTCCTCAGGAGAGTTCCAGCCTTGACACTGAACCGAAGCAAACGCACAGATGATCCATGCACGCCTGCCAGCCATAGGCGTATTCATGTCATTTGTCTTCTACAAGTGAGTGTGCGTGTGTGTGTGTTTGACAAAGAACTAGAGAAGAGCTGCTTGTTCTGTAATGATTTTCAGTCCCTGAACTAACTGTTAAGTGTGTACAACTGAGTGTGTGTCTTGGTTTAGGTGCGAGCTGTAAAACACTGCAGGACTACTCAATCAATGCAGAGATACTCTGTCACTTTGTCTGCAATTAGTGCAACACAGAGTGAGCCTATTTTGCCCTAGTGGTGCAGGGAGGGAAGGATGCATTTTTAATACATGTTTCAGTCTGCTCGACGCGGTGTTAATGGAGTATGCAGCGATAGACAAATTCCCCGCATCCTAATGGATTGACTCGTGGTTTAATGAACTGATAACTGGCATCTGGACAAACACTGCCCAGGACCAGATCAGCACGCGCACAAGCTCACACACTCGTATTCATCGGAGGGATGGGTGGAGAAATGAATGCTTTTCCAGTTGATAACATCTTCTGACCACTACCGAGCGTATATACACACACATACACACGCGTGCACACACACACACACACACACACAGATGCTCACAGAATATATGCGTCATTAACTTTTTTTTAATCACTTGCTGCTCTCTGCGTCGTAATGAATGCTGCTTCATGTAATTAGTTTCAGATTTCTCTTGGGCGATGTCTTGGGACTCTCTGACATTAACAAGTGTCCTGTTGGTACTGCGAATTAGCTTCAACTTTAACACAATGATAACAACACTGGCACGGACTAAATCAGAACTCTGCGTTTTCATGTTGTCTTGAAAACTTTCATTAGAGTGAAAGTTTCATTAGAGCTTGTGGAGCAGGCGTCACTGTTCATTACCCTCATGACTGTTCGTTAGACTTAATTCAGCCCCTAATCAGTGAGATGTCTTGCTTTACGGCTGTTGTATAAATCAAACCGTAAATTTCCAGCTAACTAATCATACTCTCTTGAGTAGCAATGTAAACACGTCGATCTGCATATAACAATGCGTTTATTACAGCGAAATACAAAGCAGTTCCTTAAGAAAGTGGCAGAATTTGTCAGAGCTCTGTTGCATTTTATTCAAGAAAACTGAAAATCAGCATTTAAAGTACATGCTGGCTGTGTGTGTGTGTGTGTACTATTGAGAATACAGCAAAAGATATTATGTGGTGACAAAATAAGTGCACCAACAGAGTACAATGAGCAAATGTAAAAATCAGACACAATGGTCTCTTTTCTGGGCAACACATTAAATATAATTGCAAAGAATTATTTAGGAAATGGCTATAATCATCATATTTATTCAGGAAATGGTTACAGTGGAGTTAAATGCACTTGGAAATATGGATAATGAAGATCTATGCCGCCGAATCAGGGAATGATGTGAAATATCCTTTAGAACATTGTTTTTCTAGGTCAGGTTGGGATTCAAATGTGGGTCTTGGGGAAATTAAAATAGGCCCCCAAATTCTTCTGCAGAATTTGGTGTTTATATTGTGCTGCCAGAAGCCCTCTAAAGTCTGCTCTAACATAACGAAGTCCTGATTTAACACTACGAGCTGGTAGCTTAGCAGTCTTTAAACAGGTTAAGAAACTATTATACAAGTCTGTGTTACAATCCACAACTTATTTTTGGCTTGCGAGAGAAATAATCCAAACAGCATGGCTCCTATTTAAAGGCAGTTAAAGAACCACTGCTGTTAAACAAGGTTGATAATAGGGTTGCTCTTTGAAATGGCTTAACATTACATGGTAACCATGCTGTAGTCTGCTCCTTGTATCGGATTGCAGGAATGTGGAAACTTACCTCTAATTTCTAAGTTGAACTTACACTGACACAATGTTAAGCTGTGAAGCTTCACAAACATCCATATATCTCATGTTGGCATTTGGAGAAAAAAAAAACAGACCAAAGGTAAAGTTTCTCTTTCGTGTGTCAGAACAAATTTTGACTGCTTTTGTGAGAATCTTGACATCCCTCGGTCGACCTCTTATAAATAAATTGTGTGCTTTTCTAATGCTAAATAAGCAAATACAGCTTAAATGGACGAGTGAACAAACTTTAGCCCTGCAGAGTCCACCGGTCATGCTACTAACATTTGGAGAGCGATATGGTAATTCAAGTGCCAGCATTTAAGGTCCTGGAGTCTTCCATGGCACTAGAAGCTTGTTATTTGAGAAGAAACTCTTTGTTCTGCTTTCTGTCTCTTCATCTCTCTTAAATAGAAAGGGTTTGAGGAAGTTAAGGGATTAGTAAAAATAGTTAAGGAGGTCAGCTGGAGTACTAGAAGGGCTTCCTTTCCGGAGCCAGTTTGGTGGGTCACAAGTTCAAGGGGACTTTCCTATTTCTCTCAACAATACCCATGACGGGTGACCTCAAGAGGAGCTGGAACCTGATGGAGACACAGTCCAGATCTTCATCTCGTTGTACTGTTATCTGTTTCAATTGGGAGTTTGTGCAGACACACACACACACACACACACACACACACACACACACAGTTTAACTTTAAAGTTTAACTTTTGTAACCTCAGAGGTCAGTAGAGTAGATTAATAAACTGTAAATAAATAGTAAAGTAGCTAAATCAGGAGCACACAACTTTTTTTTTGGTGCTTAGAGAGCATAATAAACTAGTATAGTGCTATCTTACCAAGGGTACTTGTACGTATGTCTACAGTGGCTTGGGTTTATGTGGAGAGATCAACTCAACTGCTCAACTCATTTGAAAAGATTTGAGTCATAACAGACTCCTTGACGACATGAAAACTAGTCAGCAAGCAAAGAGAGAAGTTAAAACATTTGATAAAATCAATTGATAATCAATTGAAAAGGATAAAATTTATGGCTAAACAGTTCAAATATTTCCTGTCGCTAACAATAATGGATTAACACTTCAAGTGGTTGAAAGTAATGGATAAATGGCATAATAGCTCAAATATAATCAATATAATGGGAAATTGTTGAAATAGATGGCAATAAGAAATGCATGAATGGTTGAAATAAATGGCAGTAATGGTTTTGAGTTTCCAATTTTACAGGGCTGTGTGGAAACATCTGACAAAAACAGTTATGAACAACTGAACTTCTACACGAGAAAGACAAAATATTAACATTTAAATGTAATCCTCTGTCTTGTCTGTCAGCTTTTATAGTGAGCTCTTTAGTTTCTTGAGGGGAGGAAAATTGCACACCTGACATTTTTATGAGGACTCTGTTTTCTCTGCTTAATTTTATTGAAAAAGTTCACATATTCTAAAATTGTTGAGCTGGTGAGGCTATCTGTGTTAGCTGGCGTTGATATTTTGACAACATTTCACATCCCCTTGAAGATGAAGAGAGCAGTGACATTCACAGATGAGGCTTATTGTAAAATTGTGGTTCCATTTCCATTTTTCCCCTTGGACAGTAGACCCAGTGTTCCATGAATTAGCATTTTATGTATTGATTTATTCATTGTCATGCATAGTAATAAGGGTCTTGGATTGAAATTGTTGTCCTCTTTGCCAGACGTTTCCACAAAAATGTACTTGTAAAGTAACAAATGATTGTACAGTAGAAAGCCAGCTTTCGTGCAGCTTTAGTTCCGTTGACCTGGATACCCAAGAGTTGCCAGGTTTAATAAACTCATCCATCCATGTTGTGGGATTAAACTGGACTATTTTAAAGTCTGTCTCAACTAAATCTTCCTAAATCCTTGGAACGCTTGTGAACACACTGATCATCGCATATTTTGAGAAATATTCTTAACGTTTCAGTCAGCTTTGCTCTGAGCTCCAAGTTCTGAACCCGGTGGGGAGCCACCTTGAGATTGCCCAGTGTGAACTGCATGTGTTCCCAAACTGATCAATTAATTCAGACATTTTAATAATGTTTTTAATTATTTGACAGAGATATAACTCCTTGTTAACACAACAGTGAAGCAGGCGTTTCTTTTGGTCCAGATCTTCATCTCAATCGTACTGTTATCTGTGTTAGACTTCATAAAGGTTTCAAAGGGGATGATGATGATGGAACCCATTGTCATACAGTCATACATTTTAAAGTGGGAATTGAAACCAAAGTCTGTTTATGTAATGGCAAAAGAAATTGAGGGTTTCTCCAAAATGGCTGCAGAACATTAACAGAACAAAATCATTCAAAGACATTTTGGCCTTTGGGGCACCTTCTACCCTCAACTTTAAATTTACCATAACTTAACCAAACACCAGCAAAACACTGACATGTCAGTCTGTGAAAACATTGGCGCTGGAGGGATTGTATCACTATGACATTTCTCCCAAACATTTAAGCTGGACTATTTTGATGATTCAATATTCATCTAAACAGTATGGTCAGAATATTAGGTTCTTTTTGATATCCATGAAATGCGCTAGTTGTTTAAAATGTAGCCTGACAGCAATGGAAAACTGAAATTAGCTATCCAAAATGTGTAGTGAATCAAACATGAAATCCTTTTCTGTTTGCCACTAAGTTGGTCTCAATAAGTACGTTGTTCACAAAAGCGCAGCCGCCTGCCTTCAAAATGTGAGAATTATTTTCACTGATGCACACACTGCAACACCGCATCCATTCATATACACCATTAACCAATTTTAATCATCACTCCACAAAATCCAAAAGTACGTTTTGTCTGCTTCTTGCTCTGATCATCATTTCATTTGCATAAAGGCGGCATAGTAAGCTTCTTTCTGAGAAAGGTTTCCCTCTCCTGCTGGCATTTCCACATGGGACAATGCAAACTATATGATTACAAATCTCACTTGCAAACATCTGAATGTATTCACTTTAACCAAAAGGTACAATTGGGTTTGCTGAGACGTCTAAAGCCAATTCTCTTCAAACCTGATTTATTTTGGAGGTTGGAGTTGGTACCCAGTTTGCTATTTTTGGCATAGCTTTTCTTCTGAGGAATAGCTGCATTACTTTGCGAGAGAAGCATTGAGTGGTCTGATTATGTATATCAAGCTCTGAAACAATGCTGGTATTGTAAATGACTCAGGCTGGGGCTGGTTCACTTAAAACTGATTGATTTGGAGGAAAAAGAGAAATAGATCAGAGGTGCAGCTATGTAAGCTGTTTGGGGCCTATCAATGTTTTATGGATGATAGGTAGTGGTAAAATGCAATTTTGTCTCAAATGCATGAAGTATAAACAATAAGTGTATTATGTCAAGCAATGCGTAACTTTGAAATAATGTTGTAATGAACAACATGATTCAAAAGTATTAAAAAAAATACAGACATGGCTTAAAACAGCATGTTTCCCAACACTGCCAATTACATGGGATTCTTTTCTGCCAAATGACATTAAAATGACTACTACTATCAATGTTTTTGGACCAAAACATTCTGTGGGATTGTAAAAAATCTCATGTTGTTTGACTGTTTCTGAAAAAGAAGAAAATGAATACATTTTGAGACTTTAAAGCATTGTGCTGATGGTTTCATGCTGCTCTTACTGCAAACTTGATGCTGATCACATCACAGTCTGTTACCATCATGTTAACAGATGCAATGCTGAAGTTTGAAAAGCTCTTTGTTTTTGAGTAGTATCTACTGTTATGTGATAATTTTTTAAAAAACATAAAAAATGACTCCTCTTATATGAAATGACCACAAGATTAAAAAAAAATACAATTCACAGTGTGATGTGTTGTGATGTTTGACAGTAATTACTGTATGTAAGTTAAATTTCTAACTCCAGCTGTAGCCATTAACATTCACTAATTGACCTTTCACATTGACCTTTTGTCACTGAATTTCTCTGGCTAAAGTAGAAAATGGTGTAGTTCCACATCTTGTGTCATGTGGTGTCAGCAGTGTTGAACTGTTCAGATGTAAATCCACTCTCTTTACTTTATTATGAGACCTTAACTTTGAATTGCCACTGATTTTTAAACAAGACTTTTTTAAACAAGACTACTGCTATGTCTCAATACGATACATCTTTTAGTACACTGCCATTGAGTACAATGTGTACACTATGTACTTACTGGCATAGTGCTTGAACTTCAACAGGGTAGTGTTGTCTGAAAATTAAACATGGCTGTGGTGCACTTAGAGGAAATGACGATCACAACATTTGACCTTTTCTTCTTCCTCTTTTTAATGGCGAATTATCGCCAACATTTGACCACAATTGTCGCCCGCCAAAATATCTGCTGGCTTGTTTGCTCACTTGACTTCTATTCAGTTTTATTCAAAATAAATAAAGATTTACATTTGTATATGCAGTACTCAGTGTCTTTCCCACTAGCTTGAGGCATGGCCAAGAAAGCAATGGCAACTGCCAGCAGTGCAGTGGTGCCATTGCCTTATTAAAGTCGGAAAAAAGCTTTTAAATTAGGCCTTGTAGATCTAATATGAATGAAGATTCAGCAACTGGAGTGTTTTTTTTTTTTTTTTTATTTCTCGTCTCAAATTTGGTCAAACACATTTGGTGCAGTGCTAAGGTGAAATAAGTAAAGGTTTACGTAGCTACAACCGCTGCTGCCTTTTCCACCATTTTCATAGATTGGTGGCCTTTACCCATCCACTACATAGCCAACCTGACCAGTGTGCCACACCAAATTATTTGAGCTTTATGAATAAGTATAATAAGTTTAAGTATGAAAATCTGTGAATTGAGATACAGTCTTAGAATATACAGGCATGCTGGTGGCAAATGAGGCTGTACTTAGGCAGGTACTTGAGGCTGAACGCTTACATGAACATGCAAACATGCTCAAAATGACAATCCTGATATTTTCCAAGTTATGTTGTTAACATGCTCATCATCTTAGTTTTGTGTATTAGCATGCAAACATTTGCTAATTAGCATTTAACAAAGTTCAGCTAAGGCCAATGAGAATACCGTTTACAGTTTTATGGGTACTTGGAAGGTTTTGAAATGAGTGTTTGTGCTAAATTTCATGACAATCTATCCCATAGTTGTAAAGATGGGCCGACTGGCAAACAGAAATTTCAATGCATAGGGATACACCACCAACATGGCTAAAAGGAAACCCAACAGCGTTTATATTACTCTGTCTGGCCCTGTACTGTAAAGTGGCTTTCTGCTGCTTACTTTCTAAAATACAAAATCCACTAAATAACACAATGTAAAAACACAATACACAACACCACGGGGTCCCTTTTGTTATGTCTGACCAAAAACGCTGTCTGACCAAACATTTGAGTGAACATCATGTTCACTCTGATTTATTTCACTTCCAGACTCAAAAGCTGTTGAAAAGGTTGAAATGGTTTCAGCAGATTGTTCATAGCTGCTGACCCTCATCATGAAATTCCCCGCCACATTTTTTTTTCTGAAGCCACTGTTCCATGACCGTACTTGGGATGCTGTGAGAGAATAACGGGCCAAAACAATGTTTCTGAGCAAGAACCATGTTTTGCATCCACAGACAGCTTAAGATCTCTCAGCACTTCAGGACCCAGTCTGAGTCCCATTCATTCCATTTCTGACCAGAGGCCTTACAATAATTGGTCACTTTTTTGGTCTTAATTGATTGGAAAACAGCTAAAACCTGTTTTGGCTGGTCCTGATAGACTTTGTTTTTCCTTCACTTGTGTTTCATAAACTGAAATGTTATAGCATTTTTGTTGGCGTACTTTCTACCAAAATTTTAATGTCACTGGTATGGCGGGGTTGTATGGGAATCTCTCCTTACATACTATAATCAGAATGAAAAATATTGTGATGAATATTGTGAATCATGATAATATCTGAAAATAATGGTGTGTATTTTGTCTGGACCACCAACTCCCATGTGGAAAGTGTTTTCTCAGCAGCTGTCAAAAATATACCACTGAAATCAGGAGGATGTTGTATCGTTGCAAAAAAATATTCCTCTCAGAGGTGTCAAGTGTCATTTCAAAGTGAGCAATAATGAAGTGACTGCCAAGTGCAGTAAACCCCTTCTGTTTTTTTTTAAAAAAAACCTTAAAAAACAAACCTATGGAGAAACCAAGGTTGATGTGATCCATAGTAAAGTGAGAGTCAAACTCCACCTGTGGTTACATACTTTAAACTGTGCCTGGACCCTCTGCTGGCAGCAGCTGACATTATCCTGGAAACCATCCAGAAGGAGTAGAGTCGGAGGCTGAAATGGAGCCAAACAGTGGGATCAAATTGAGGACTAAGCATCATACAAAGGGTTGTGCAACCTAACCCTGCATTCGGCACCCCACTAACACATCTGGAGTGTCCTAAATCAGCCAAACACTGCGTAAAAGGGATTTTTATATTTTTATTTTGCTCTTTACTTTGTTGCTTTTATTTCCCTTTCTTATAGAGGGATGTATTCACAGAGGAACAATAGTGCAGCAAGGATGGGAAACACAGAAAGGAAAGTTGATTAGATGACATGATGAAGCATAAAATGAGAGGCTTTTGTACGGGCTGGAGGGTTAGATCAGTTCAGGTTATTTAGATTAGTAATTATATGGTTGTTTTTTTATTTTTAGTCCTGTTTTTTTAGCTGCTGACAAAAGCCCAGTGTCATGAAGTCATCACTTGGAGCAACTTTTGACACCCAGGCAATTAATGTCGAGCTGTGTGGTCTGTTCAGAAACTTCCACCAACCCTAATACATTACTGTAATTATCTCAAATGTCTAACATGATGACACAATGCTGTTCTTTGGCGGTACTGGGGTCAAAAGAGTTCTCAAAATGATTTACATAATAACTCTCCACAGTATTGTTGCTACCTGGAACTGGATCTGGCTATTTTCTGTGATGCAGAACCAGAAAGGGAAGATTGTTCCTCTTGGTTACATTGACTTCCAATCTTTTTTTATCCTGACAGCCCCTTTAATGTTGAGTGGAAAGAGCAATTTTCCTTCCGAGATATTATCCACTCCCTGTGTACTACTGTGCAGCCATAGGAGCTCAACTTTTCATTTCCAGCTTTACGCTTTGACTAAATTGTGAATGCACACTCTTTTTGGGGGCTGAGAGCAAATAAAATGCCTGAAAATTTGTTTCCAGCTGCCAACCTCAGGAAAAGACTGCACGTATTGCTGGGAGGAAGAGGTCATTCTGGGAGAGATGCTCCCAACTTCCGAACTGAGAACTAGCCACGTACAATATGACCCAGTCAGGTCTTGAACATGTAAAACCTGGCAAAGCATGTAATTGTTTAACTCCTCCAGCTGAGCTTTGGCAGATTGATAGTGTTGACAGGAAAATGGCGAACAGGAAAAGACTGTCTAGATAAACAAATTACAAAACCAGGGCATCCATGCTGAAAAGAAACTGGGGAAAAAGAAACAGGGACGCCAGCATGAAGTGTACTTTTGTGTCACAAACAGTATGTGTTACCTTTTTCCACCTCATCTTATGTATAAATGGGGCCTAAATCCTTAATGAACCTTGAGATTTTGAGGGGTTTGTTGTCCACAGGCAATACGTATCTTCTTCATCCTGCTGTAGGGTAGTTTGACTGTGAGAATACTTGAAGAATATGAAACTTATACAAACAAAAAGACAATCGAATTACCAACTGAAATGTATGATATTCTTGTTTTTCACAGGACCTCCGGGAAAGCGAGGAAGAAGAGGCCGCAATGGAGAACCTGGTATGTACATTTGTGTGTGTGGCCAAAGATCACTGACGTCTCAATCCAGAAAGGTTCAAGGAATAATTCAGAAGGACATCAGCAAATCATACTGCACTTACAATCATGTAAAAGTACACTGTATATCTTTGGAGGCCAAAATAGGTTATAGATGTGTAATTTGTGGGCTGGTGGTTTCAGTGTTCACTTGGATTGTTTCAGCTTCGGTCGCTATAGAAACGCTAGATCTTCACAGTAAAACTGGGAGATGGTGCAGTTTGAGAGCAAAAATGATGCCCGAACTTGTCGAAGCCGATGACATCCGTTACTAAATGCTGAGACAGTCAACCCTCTTATGCTGAACTGAGACATGATGTATGTCCAGCTTCCATGTATATAATATCCCACGCGTGTTAGGCTCCAGAAATTCAGCAACAAGTTGTCGTAATGCGTTCAGGATCCAATCTCCCCTCCCTCCTCCCACACAGTCTCTCCTGAGCTGACTCAACAAAGTTGGCCCAGCCGGGGCCTTGAGTATCTAAAAGAAGGACATGTTGTGCAGCGACGCTCCCTCAGACGAAAGTGTCGCCATAAATTGAATTACTTCGCAGCGAGAACATGGGCTTGGCAGGGGGGTTACATCCACACTCCCCTCACCTGATAGCGAAAGTGATAATGGGCTCCGGAGTGTGGTGTCGCTCCTGTGTCGAGAGAGCGCAGCACAGTGGAGCGCAGCCAGCGCTGTGGAACAAAAGTACTGCCCTTGTAAAAAGAAATTAGAGAGACAGGGCAAAGCAAGGTCTCAATTTTAAGTGAGGGAGAGTAATAAGGGAGCGGTTTGGTTTCACAGCCTGAGAAACAAACACTGCGTCTGTGAGGGGAGAAAAAACACTCCTGGTTTTACCACCAAATCCAACAACTCCACACTTTTTAAAGTTGCAGGAATCAAACCAGGAATCAATCAGTCGAGGTCTGTTTCTCTGGGTATTAAAGATTCTATTACTTCCTTCACTCTTCTGATTTTCCCAGATTCATTTAAAATCCTGTTGTGGCCATGTTGTGCATTTTGAGATGTGGATCAGTGCGGTGTGGCTCTCTGCCTTTCCTTTTTTTCCTCCCCTGATTTACATAATGCTAAAGTAATCCAGTGTATGACTAGACAGCCAAGGGAGATAAAAAAAAGAGAAATCAAATGACAGATAGACAACAGTTCAATGTTCTGGTTGGCTGCAGATCTGAAATACCGCCAGCCTTTGTTTATGCAGTGCTTAACTTTCCAATAAACATCCAATGTGCCAGCGTATTTCAAATTGCACCATTGTGCAGAGACAGTTTTTTTTTTCCTCTCTCTCTCTCTCTCTGGTCAGCCAGAGCAAATGTAGAGAATGCGAATGGCTTCCTCTTGACAAATCATTTGTAAACAAGCAACCAATCAAACCCCCTCACAGTGTCTGGACTGAAGAGGCACAGTGGTCTGTTAAGGGTAGACAATAGGGAACAAATGGGATGACAGGCCTTACTATTCTGTGTAATAGCCCAAATTACAGTACTGAACCAGGCTGAAGTATGTTGTCAAATCAGACAGATTTACCTCCCCTTTTTCCACCTGAAATAGTGCCTCACCTGCCAGAGAGACTGACTTGTTAATGTCCTAAATTATAAAGCTAAGTAGTGTTCACAGCCTCGACAAAAGCATCCATGGTATTTAAATGGCTTCACAAAAGGAATGCTTTAGAAGTCCTTGTACAGAGAATGTGATTTTAAATTTTGGCACTTTTTAAATGCTCTCAAAGTGATTCTGTATATTTGCATGCAATTACAGGTGTGATTTCTGCCACATTTACTATTTGGATATGTTAGCGAACACAAAAAAAGTGGAAACGATATTCTGTATGAAACTCACAGAAGCATTCACAACAAATAAATATGGTGGCACCATGTTGCATTATCGCACCCCAGTGTCAAACCCTGTGTACCTGTTCCAAAGGAGGAAAAACTGAGGAAATATTTAGGAGACTATTTATATGACTGAAAAATTCAGTCCTTGACGGGCACAGGCATGCTGCATTCTGCACTGTAAGCCTTCTGCAAATCCAATTTCCCTCTTTTAAGTTCTCAACACTGCTGGATGTTGAAGGGAACCATATTTAATTCATGATTCGCTTTAACCAAAAGTAACTAAGCCGCAGCAAGTTTGCCACAAATTCATGGGGAGGTCTTTTGCAGTTTACTCATCTATAAAGGCAAAGGGAAGCTTTTTCCCAGACTTGGCTGCAACTGACAGAGAGAACAAATAGGAAAAAGACACAGTGATATTTACCTATGCATTAAAAATGAATGGGATACTTCATTAGGATCTCTTGTTTGTTTACCGGTAACATATGGAAAGGAAAAGTGTGGCATGACAGTTTAGGATGAAAAAGTTTTTGTATCCGTGAAAGCAACACACTGAAACTGTTCTAGCAGGTGGTCAATGCTGGAAAGTGTTAGAAGTTTCCTCCCACATTTTCCTTATGTGAATAATCAGCACTTTTTACTCATGAATCTGCCTCCACAAAAGGAGGAATTGATGCTCAAATTGTCCGGTTGAGCTATTAAACTTTGCAGTGGTGCATCAGTGTCAGGCGTGAAGAAAAACAGCTCTTTCTTTGCAACAAATTAATGAAAAAGTGACTGAAAGGTTGCTTTTCTGCAGACCTTTATGTCATTATAGAGCATTAAAAACAACTTTCACTATCAACTGAGCAATCACATAAACAATACAGAGCCTGCCCAGTGACTTCAGTAACCTTTACTGGCTCTGGTAAGGAAAAGCAGCAGAGTAACAAACTGGGGCAAATGACTAGAGGTGCCAGTATGAGAACAGAAAGTGAAACTCGACCTGAGTGACTGAATGTAGAAGGGAGAATTATTTTACATTATGTTTAATTTCACATGCATTATATTCCAGCAAATTATCTTTTGGTCTAACTGAAGCCATTAAATTAAAGCATTTGAAGGCTTATACCTTTTGAGGTGGCCATTATGGGCTTCGCAGCACATTGCACATTTTTTTATCACACCGTTTTCTTTGATTTTTCCATAATTGCTGGCTGAAAGCTTTGTTCTGTTCTTTTTGACACAGTGGGACATGTAAAAAAACACAGCGGAGCAGGTTTGTTAAAATCTAAGTGGTCTACTGTAACTCAATGACCCATAAAACAACGCTACAGAAGTGCAGCCCAGCGAGCCTCAAACACACGACTCCTTAAATGCTCCAGCTGCTGGAGCGATTTGCACTTTCCCCTGGTCATGAAGAAGAACAGTTCAAGGACACGGGACTTGTAAAGAAAAAAAAAATTTTTTTTCAGGGTTAAAGCAGCTGGGTACCTTTTTTAATAAGAACCTAAAGACCTGAAATGATTTGCAGGGTTCTGGGGAGTGCGTTGGCACACGGTCCTGTGAGCGGCAGTAATTGGGAGAAAAGACGAGTGTCACCTCACAAAAACGTGGGGGCATTTTTAACAAGCACAGAACCCCTTGTAGTGAAATTAGAGCCACTTACAAAATGTAAAATGTGATCTCTATGCCTTGTAGAGATTGTTGGCCCAACTGCATGGAAAATAGATAGGAATCTTTTGTCCCAATGCTATTGTTCTGTACCATAGATGGAAATACTGGGGAGTTATACTGAAGTAAAATATCTATTCTGCATAGCCAGTGAATGCATCATCTTTATGAATGTTCCTTCCCAAAGACAGCAAGAGTCTAATTTCCCATCTCAGTTATTTGGATGTGTGGTTTTAGTAGAATCATTGATGATCTTGGTCTGTTTGATTGCTGATTGAAAACACACTAACCAAGTTTTCTTTTTTTTTTTTCCTTTCTCTTTCAGGACCTCCTGTAAGTATGCCTGCTTCACATCTTCTCCAACTGATGCGAAGGTAAAAACTCCAACAGTAAAACATGACTGCATGATGCAGTCTGGCCAGGATTTGTTCACAGTTTGAGAGGGTAATAACTGACATGAAATATTGGCATACAACTATTAGATTACATCAAAAGGTTAGAAAGTTTGGGGAAATATGCTTACTTGCTTTCTTGCCAAGAGTTACATCACAAGATTGATGCCATTCACATCTGTACGCCAAATATGATGCTATAGGCAGCAGCTGGTGAGCTTAGCGTAGCAGAAATTCAGGAAACAGCTAGGTTGGCTCTGTCAAAAGGTTAGAAAATCTGCCTACCCACACCTCTAAAGTCTTGCCGTCATAATGAGGTTGCAAGATAGGCAGTGGAGATTCCAGGATGTCACTGCACTCAAGACCCATTAAAACAACAAATCTTCATTTTTAATTAGCACAAATGAAGTAAAGCAGATATAATATTTTTTAGTGAGCTTTAGATGTAATAGTAGGTGGGTTTCATTACCTTTAGACAGATCCAGGTCAGCTGTTTCTCCATGTTTCGGAGTCTTTATGGAAAGCTAAGCGACTGCTTTGGTATACAGATACTCAGCAAGAAAGCAAAAAAAAGCCTATTTCCATGTATGAGCCAAAAAATTTAACACTGAATATGTTAAAAACTGTAAGGCAAAAAAAAAAACAAAAACAAAACCCAGCATATAACAATTTTTACAATGATGTAAAAGACATCTGATTATGACAAATTTGCTACCAGAAGTCTCTGTTGTACCTCATAGTCTGACTCTATTATTAAAATAATCTCTTCATTCCTGCCTTCCCCTAATAGGGACCCTTCTCCCTGTCATTTGGGCAGTATGGTTTGTAATATTCTTGCTACCAGCTTCCATCACTGCCAGCTCCCTGCACCCGAGCAGATTATCTCACCTCATTACACTGCCGGGCGATCGCGGATGCACTCCCCCTAACAGATGGAAAACTTCAGAGTTCCCCCAAAAGATGAAGACCAACCCATACGTACACAAGCACCAGGGGTTTGTGACAGATCGCTGTTCAGCCGGGTCATGCGGGCTGTGTGCTCTGTTAAAATTATTTATGGTCCAGAGGCAAGTGTGATTGAATAGGTATAATACTGCGTGCCGACTGAGCCGTAAAAGTTGTAAGTTAATCCTCAGAGCCTTCTCAGACACTCGCTCCTGGGGTTCTGGGACGTAAGTAAGTGCAGGTGGTCTCACTTCTCAGCCTCTCTTGCCAGGCCTTACATCTGACAAATAAAATCATACTGTGAGATGTCTCGAGAGCTGACTGAAGCCCAAGGAGTTGTCGCTGAAACGTTGGATTTGCCAGTAAATGTATAGGATGGCTGTTCTTTTGGGATCGTTCCTTTGGGCGCGACGTAGTAAATCCATAACATCGAGTACCTGACAATATTCCAGTTGTGGCCAGCAAATCACTCTCTGATGAAGTCATTATAGGTAGCAGAAGGCGCTGTAAATGTTTGGTAGGGGTCCTAGCAGACAGTGTAGGCAAAGCAACCAGGTTCAGAAGCCAAACTGCAATAAACAAAAAAAGAAGGCTGTGATTTATTGTACAGACAAAAAAAACCTGAAGTCGGAGTGACTGACTGCATTTCTAAAAAAAGCCAAGGCTTCAAAAAATGCAATGATCTGACAATGACTCACCCAATGGTCACCAAATCTGTTTCCGAAATAAAAAAGTCCAGTCCAGTGCCAGTTTCTTAAAAAGGAGACAGTAGTAAGTGATCTCATGTGGTTTCTCATTCGGTATGCCCACCCGGGGGATGGCAGGGGACACGTCGGTATGAATATTCAACAGCTCCCTCCATAACTCTGGGAACACTGCGTAAATTGTACACAGCCCTCGGAGCCAAACAAACCAACCACTGCTGAAGCCATTACGCATCCCTGTGACTTAATCGTTACTCCTCCGCTGATGAACAGACAGGGACCTGTGGTTTCAGAGACAGAAAGAGAAAAGATCTCCTCAATCAAAACTCATCAAGAGAGATCCTCATTTGTGGTGCGGGATCGGCATTTAGACATGGAAAAGTGATTTGTTTTGTTTTCATTTCTTTTCTTTTTCCACTGCTTGGGCTTTTGTGTCAACTTCGCCCGAGATGACGGGGTAACTTGTTAAGTGAAGTTTAGTTGGATATCTTTTCTAACCGTCCAGACGGATTGGAAAAATATTAAGGGAGGCATGTTACAGATATGGGTTGAAGAGGTTTTCAACCCTTGCAGCATTTACAAGAAGTATTTTTGCCCCCTTTCACCGCTGGAACCAGAGAGATGTTTTTTTACTCTGCACAAACGTTTGTAGAGTCGGCTCAGGCAAAAAATTATCATGTCTTCGCCTCTCATTTTTTATCTTCTTTCTTCATCTTTCTGCGGCTACTCAAGGGCGGTCCGTGTCAAAACATCAACCCCATGCACCCACCACTGTGTGTGCACACCATTTAGCACCAATCAAGCATAAAACACCATCCCTGAGGCTGCACTCGAGTACCCACTAACACCACCCGCCGACTGTATTTTTCAGCGCAGACTGTATGCCATACTAAATTAAAATTATACAGACAGAGAAAGAAACGAGCCTGCTTTGAAATCTGGTTAAAAGGAGGGGGGAAATATTTGAAAACGATACATTGTTGGAAATATCAGACCCACTACAGCCCCGCTAAGCATGCCTCTGCACCACACTGGAGTCTCAAACCGGGCCAGTTATAGTACGGCGCATGAGCCCCTGCGAGAGTTCAGTCAAGTTTAGTGAGGTAAATAAAGCTGGCTGCATCTGAATCTGCATTTGACAGGTAGTCTCCACCTCCCCGCTTCATCAGCTGAGATTCCAGCGACGCAGGTTGAGGATGATCTGTCACAACGTATGAATTATGCAGCCGTGTTACAGGGATTAGAGGCAATGTGGGGGTGAAGCAGAGGAGCCCAGGCGCCCTCAACCCTTCATCCTTCATCTCTTATGCAGCACGGCTCCACACCTGTTAATAAAACATATTCCAGCCGGACTTTGATCACTTTTGCCCTACGGAAGTGGAGAAAGTGGCAGTTTATCTAAAGTGAGACTAGTTTGAGTTGAAGGAGGCCCCGCGTGCTCAGATGTTGTGTTTATTTACAGTTTTGTCTAGGTTGCGTGTCGCGAGTTTGAAACAGAAAATGCCCCATAACAGTTTCACATCAGAGCCACCACCTTGGCACCACCAAGAGCTGCGAGTGGATCTATCTGACATGACAGCGTTTATCTGGGCTCATAAGGGCAGTGGTGCCCGCAGAGGCCTACCATCACTGGATGTGACAACATTAAGAGTTTGACCTTTTAGATGTCAGTCCTCTGCTCATGCTGTGCCCATCAGCAGCGCTTGTCTGTCAGCAAATAACGAGAGGCAGCGTGCAGGCCAACTATGAGGTTTACTCGCAGCGATCTGAAGTAGTCAATGGTGCACTTTGGCTGGCTGAGCAGGCTGAATACTCACAGGGGGCACTGACTGTCACTACCTTAACATGGGAGGAGAATTAGCACAGCATTAATGCGGCGCTCGCAGCTTAAGAGAAAGCTTGACAGCTCTTTGATTGAGAGGAATTTTCCTCCAACTCGTAACATTAAATGATGAGAAATGTCAAGCTGCCACATTGTGGTTCTAATTGAATCAACAGAAGAAGTGAAAGAAATACTTTTCCAACTGGAACATTGTCCCTTATTCAACATTTCATATCCACGACAAGAATTTTGTGGGTCAGAAATTTGCTCACATATAGCGCAGAAAAAATGCTGGCTTTGATGTTTGGCATTTTATGCCCACAATTTGGTTAAAGCTGTTTAAATGTTTCCCCTCCTGGGGATTGACGAGACCTTCCCTGCCTGAGATTGTGAATTAAGGGTCTCTTCGATTTTTGATTTGCATCTTGACGCTGTATTTAACACGAGACACACCTACAACCAGTCCCACCATCAGTTTCACTTTCCTCCGTTCACAGCGTCCCTCCTCCCGCAGGAACATCCAACACATAACAAGCACACATGCACAAACACACCCACAAACACACACACACATTAAAGTCATTTTATGCCGGCTAATTGTGATACACTGTGGATATGGGAACCAGATGCCATTCCCAAGTCAGTTTTCCAGTGCGGTTTTCCTATCCCTGCCTAACCTCTGCGTCCAGATTCCCCCGACGAGCACCAGCCACTTGTGGTCGTCCGTTCCTGCCCATTCTGCTCTGATTACTCACATCCCTGTCCTCCATTAGTTTCCCACTTCGAGAGAGAGAGAAAAAAAAAAACGGCCCACGGTAATGTGATTGAGGGTTCCCATGCAGAACTAACAGATGGAGGTGTATGTATAGATATGTTTTTGCTGGATGTCTTTTACTCTGTTCCGGGTTGGTGCATGTTTGAAATTGAGTAGATTTCACTTCCCATGGTGCTTGCAGGCTTTTAGATTATGGCTAAATGTACATTTTGCAGTTACCTCACAGCTATTTTCACTGGTGCAATTGATTATATTTCTGTATCTACATGGGGCATTTCACCTTTTGCTGGGTAGAGAGCTTATGGGAAAAGTTTGAGAGTATGAAGGTTGCATTATTTTCCCTTCACAGTTCAAAAGGAAATACTTCTAAAAATACCTGATTGTCAGTCGATTGTAATTTTTAAAGGTACCACTCTCATGCCCGTATGGTACATGTGACGCTTCAGCCAACTTATCTTAGCACGAAGACTGAAATCTGGCAGAAACAGCTGGCCTGGCTCTGCCCGAAGGTAACAAAATCCACCTATCAGCACTTATAAAGCTCACTAAGTAACGCAATAAATCAAAGTGTAAAAATGGCAATTTGTAGTGTTCACAGGTTATGTGCTGGACTTGTTAATTAGGATTTTGTTACCTTTAGACAGCCCCTCACTACAGGTCTTACTGCTAAGCTAAGCTAAATGGCTGCTGGCAGACAAACATGGGAACACTATCAATCCTCTGACTCGAACTTCAGTAGGAAAGTAAATGAGCGTATTTCCCAAAATGTCGACTTGTTCCTTCGAATCAGCCAGTTTACACTTAATCCAGACTTTAGGCCTCCTTTTAGTTTCAATGTATGGCAAACTTGATGCATCACTTTACTGTGTGAAGTGAGTAAGTCAGGATTCAGTCCTTTCAGACCCTTTACTTTGGCCCTCTTCCTGCTTTTGTGGTGAGCAGCACTCCTCACCTGCCCCCCTCCTCACTTACTCATTCCCTGTCAACACTCGGTGCCTGGAGGGCTGCTTTACCTAACTTCCTGTGTACACACATGTTTATTAATATTGTGTAGTTGTGTGAGAAAACCGAATGCCCGTAAAGAGGAGGTTGTAAAAGCGGTAGTTGTTGGCCTGTGCTCTCAGAGATGCCAGTGCTCTGGGGTGAGATGATTGGATCCATGTGGCCGGCAGTTCGGGCTGCAGCAACTGCTGCCAGCTCCGTTGGCCCAAGTTGTACAGCGAGGATATGAGCGCTGTTTGATGGATTGATTTTCTGGACCTCGATACATTTAACAGGTCACCGTGATGAAAACTAATACAGTCGAGTCCAGACAGAGGTTATGTGCACATCCCCTGTTCCCTGACTTTTTGCATCTTGTTGGATTATGTGGATTGCTTCACAAGATTGTACCAGCAGCTTGCAGCCAAACCCGCGAGAATTACTTTGCTCATGTCAACAACAGCTAAAGCTGTGGACATGAGCCAGGCCCTCGCCTCACGCTGCACACTCAGGCGAGCAGTGTCAAGCTTTCATCCATCATGTTTTGAGTAAATTATGGGAGAGTGGGAATGTGAAGAATGGATATTCAGTGTCCTGAATTCTGTGTGAGACGATGTGAAATTAGGTTGACAGAAGTTTCAGCTTATGGGTCGGTGTGAACTCTGCCTGGGTATTTAATATGTGATAGTAGGTTGAACTCTTTCTATTTTAACTGTTGTTATTCCTGTGAATAACAGTGGAAATACATACCAATCAGATTTTGCATTTGATTGATGTATGATCACATTTTTTCTTTTTTTGCCATTAAATCTGGTCCCAAAGTCAACAGCAGTTGAAGACTAGCACTTCAAGGTGAAATTATAACTACAAGCTCTGCATACAAAATAGTAATTATGAGATCAGCAAGAAAATTAATTTCTGACCTTGAAAATTTATTTTGGCAAGATTTTCTTTTTTTTTAGGTAATCAAAGAGAAGATGTTTATTCAGTAAACATTGCTTCAGGCACACTGAATTTTGTGTTCTAGCCATTAACTTTCTGATCAACAAAAGAGCATGAACCCCGTGCTTCATCTAACCTGCACGATTTGAAAGGAAACAAATGCATAAATGAATAAATAGATAGCTGTAGCGGCATCTTATAAAAACATAAATAATTTGTTTGGCATAAAATATGACACCAGAGAAGCCAGCTCACCCACTCTGCAGTAGGAATTGATTACTGTGTTTGAGGGTGTCACAGGTTAAAATACAAACTATAGGGAGCTATTCAAGTGCTTGATTTAAGATTAAATAAAACTAAATTCTGATACTACTAATTCCACACAATGGAGAAGAGACCGACATAGAAAACATGAAAATCTAGTTGTGCAATATTTTCACGTCTTGATAATGAGCAATGCAGGAGCCACATATGACATGTATCTCAGTGCCAGGATCATTTTATTGAATATCATTTACTTTCCTTGTAATATGAAGTTAGGTAACTTACATTGTCAGATTTGAATGGCAATGTTCACATTGCTTGCGGGTTTGGCGCCCACTTCCCTTTGCCATTTTATATTTCCCTGCAGATGTCTCCATATTTCTCCCCCACTCAGTTTTAAAGGTGGCAGAGGTTTCCTCTTTTTCTTTTTCTTTTTTTTTTCATACCAACAGCTCATTCAGGCCATTGCAGGAGACAGTGGTCATGGTTTGGCTTCGAATGATAGAGGATAGAAAAAAAAGCTTAATCCTGATCCGGTGGTCCACCATAAACTCGACATTATCATGCACACAGGATGTTCTGTTACAAATCATCTCATGATGGAGGTTTGACATAAGTTTGCCCAGCGTTAAGCAGCAGAAGATGTGAGGCTTACCATCAACGTGATATGTGTCATTTTCAATAAGTGGATGAAGTGCTTCTGCTTTGGGGAAACTGCATTCTGTTCATCATGCAACGCGACGTGTTTTGAGAGAGGGGGGAAGTGCGACGCGTATTGCACATCTTTAACAGAGACGTGCAGTGACCTGTCCAATCAAGTTCCAGAGGTGGAAATTAAATTAAATAGTCATTATTTATTCACTTTTTTTTTTCAAAGCCACAGGGAGCCACGGGAGAGGGATAAAAGAGCCGCGGGTTGCCGACCCCTGTCTTAGATGGTGCAGTTACTTTCAGGGAGTCTCTGCTGCCTCACACTAACAATAAGACTTCAAGAAGTTACTGCGCTCCACCAAGAAATAGGATTTTGTTACCTCGCTGCTGGTGTGGGGGTCACATATGTCAAATATAAAAGGGATATGAGTCTTTTCAACTAGATTCCTGCAAGAACATGAATTGTTTTCCAAAATGTCAAACATTATGGAGTTAATCATGTGGCAACCTAAGAACCCTGTGCAGTCTGAATATGAAGGCGCTGAAGGCTCTGTAGAGTTATTCATGTTGAAGAAAGTAACTTGCTAATGCAGAGCAGACAGGTTTGATCAAACAGGAGCAGCCTGATGAGCCATGGAGCACCTGCTGGAGGGCTGCTTTTGAAAAAAGAGCCAGAGCAGGAGCAGTAAAAAGATGTGAAAAGCGTGCACAGGTGCTGATTAGAGACCTTCCTTGGGGCAGACTGAAACCACAAAGCTTGCACGGACTGCTCGACAAATGGACACCCGCTGCAGTTCTACTGTAGTACAGTTCGCTCCTTTTGAAATAGTCTTTGCAGGAGAGCTGTTTAATAGTCTCCATAAAAGACTCACTGTACAGGCCTAAACCTTTTGGAAAAGCTCCAGTGGGTGCTGTCTGTCCAAGTGATGTGCAAATGATGGGCCGTATAATGAGCAGGTGCAGGCTGTGTAGTGAAATCATTTCCACATGCTTTACAACCAGTTGGAGGAGTGAAATGAGCAAGTGTGTGTGTGTTTTTTTTTTTTTTTTTTAAGCAAGATATAGATAGATGTGTCAGATGCAGTATTCCACTTGTGAAGTATAAATCTTGTGAAATGTAGTTACCAAGTATTTTTATGTGACTGATACAGTTTAACAGGCATGATAGGATTATTAAAGATTCTATTCAAATGAAAACACCTGTAATATTCAGTATATCAATTATCATCAATCTTAAATGCCTGATAACTTTACTTTGTTACCTGATTTCCAGCCAGTGCTTCTTGTATCCAAGTGCAAGTGAAGGTAAAACAGTCAGCAAAGAGTGATGGATTAAAAGTTTAAATAGCTGGTTTGAAGTAATTGATAAAAATAAGTCAACTCAAAGTAACAGTTGAAGTAATAATAATAAATATGTTGAATCTTGAAATATAGTTACTTGATAAATGGTTAATTTAAGCTGAAAGTTATGGATAAACTGACCAAACAGTTAAAAGTATTGATAAACTGTTCCAATAGTAATGAATGAAGCAGTGGTGTTGAGAAAGAGGTATAAACAGGTATGTCTGACATAAAATAGGTTGGGAACCCCTGATTGTGTAATCAAACATTTATCTGCGATATTTACTGTAGAAATCCATCTAACACTTGTGACCCAATTTATTTTATTTATTCCCTCGCTAACAAAATAAAGAGATGCTGTTATGGAAGTCCAGCATGGATTTGATCAAGTTTCACAATGTTGCAGCCCTTATTGTGAAACAATGTGGGTTTATTGGAAATGTCATATCATATAAAGCAGACTCTGTCGCCACAAACTTCTGGTGCCCAGTAATTTAGCATAGTAATTTGTTGGGCTAACTATTTGTATTTTTCAGTGATATCCTAAACAGGCTTGTGCAAGATGCTGCAGTGGGTATATTCATGTATTTCTTTGTTGCAGACGTTCATATGTTTGTAGTAACACCTTGTCAATAACTTTCTATTGTCCAAAGGCAATTTTCCTTCACAACAAAAAGCCTGCACTGATTTTCTTTAGCTGCCTTCCATTTTCAGGAACATGCTGGAAACTTATTTAGCCCCTCTGGAATGCCTCTACATCATTATAAAAGTAAAAGTCACATTTGATTCCAATATGTTGCCTCTGTTATCCCCCCCCAGGGAACCGCAATCGGAAACATTGTTTTCATAATGGCGCATTTTGTGTTTACAAGTGTGTTGTGGCTCTCGTGTATGGCCAGTCTAGTAAACAGCAGGCCCACCTTCTTAGATGTGTATGTGTGTGTGCGTGTATTAAAGCTGCATTTCCCATCACCTTTTTGTCTGGGCTTGTTGAAGCGAACACAGTTGCGAATAAATGGGACGGTGCACCACACAACGTTGCAGCACAGGTTCACAACCTGATGACTGAGGGCAGTTCCAGTTGGGAACACAAGCACAGCTATACATAAACGAAAAGCTACGGGTAGTTAACTATGCATCAGAAATAATGTCCATGGGCACTGAGGAGGCTTCAGCTTCCCTCAGAGCGGTTTGGTAGAAATTGGCAGAGGAAAACTGCTGGACTACCTCTGGAGCATTTCAGTTTTAGGCTGTGCTGTGCGTGCCAGTGCAGCGGAGGCTTGTTTCTGTCTGGCCTGCTACTCCTGGTCCGGGGTGCATACAGTCCCAGGAACAGCCTCCGAACACATCTTAAACTAATGTTCTACTACTGTAGTTGTTCTGGTGGCAGCTGAACAACTTGTTCATTTTACCTGAGGACGTGTGTGACATGCCTTTTGACAGTTACTAAATCAGTGACAAAGTAAGAAGAGATGCTCAGTTTCCTGAACCTTTGAAGTGATTATAAAACATTTAAATCTCTTCTCAAATATTAACTTCATCTAAGAACTAGAAAAAAGTACTTTGATGTAAGAAACACATCTGACTTTTCATGTGAAATGCAGAGGAGTATCAGTATACATGCCGCAGCAGCTTGTTTCTGCAGGGGCTCAGGAACATTGTTGCTAAGCGGGTGGTCAGTTAGTCACTCTGCTGACACTGATCTAATACTGATTTTTCCAAAGCTAGCTTTTTCCAAAAGCGCCACCTCAGAGGAAGAAAGAGAGCCCAGCATACTGGGCTTCATCCTTCAACTTGTATGTCAAAAATGGTGTTTTTGAGCACAAGCTCATTAGGCTCCGGAGTATGGATGCACACCTCATTGTCAAATCCTCTACTTCACCCATGATCTTTTACAGGGCCCAGCCAGGAGCCTCTGCCTGCTGATTGACAGAAGTTGGATGCAAAAATTGCCTCACACAAGCTGCTGTGTAAAAAGAAAAAAAAAGTGTTCCTCTTGTTCAGGGCACATTTTTACAGTGTGCTTGCCAATAGCCTACTTGGTTGGAGATTGCTGGATTTTCTCCTCTAAGTAAACATGGACTTGATTTGGGCCTGTTTTTGGTTTTAATTGTATATTTGTATAAGTCCTGCTGTCTACAGTACATAAGGTACCGCTTCCCAGTCTGTGACGGGACATTTTAATCAAATGTTGAAAGAGATGTCAAAAAGTACAAAATGTTAGTTTCATCAAAACTCAATTTGTTAATCTTTTGATTTTGCCTTCTCCCTCAAAGTTCACAATGTTCAGGCCTAGTTAAACAGCTCTGTTTGTTTATTGGCTGACATGATTGGTCACCCTGGTTTTACAGTTGTTGTAATGTATTGTATCATACCAAAGTGTGCCATGGCACCACAGTGATTACAAATAACTAACACAGACCATACTTTGTCATTTTCTTCCTATTCATATGCTGTAAAAAACTTTGAACAATCCTTTTATTTTTCTCTTCATAGGGTCCTCCAGGTCCACAGGGTGAAAAGGTAAGCAATTTCATATTAACGTTATATTAACTGATATGCTGTGGATCTATCAGATATTTTTTTCCACTGCTTGAGTTTGACATTTGGGAAATATGCTTATTTGCTAACTATTCGAGTGTTTGTTAAAAGATCGATACCGCTCTAAAATCTGTATGCTCAGCGAAAACCAACGGCTGGTTAGTGTAGCTTAGCACAGATACTGGAAGCAGAGGGAAACAGCCTGGTTCTGTCTGAAGATAACAAAATTCATCAAGCTAGGTTACCTGTTTCCCTCTGTCTCCAGTCATAAAGCTAACTGATTCATATTTGCTGTTCAGACATGCGAGTGGCATCAATCTTCTCATATAACACTGAATAAGAAGGTGAGTACACTTATGTCCCAATATGAAAGGTGAACTGAAACTGAAAGGTGAAGTTTTAGTATTTAATATCAAGCCAATCATACATATTTGCCAAAATCTTTGTTTTTGCTCTCCTCACAGTTCATTTGTCCATAAAGGGTGTCATTTTGCATCTGCGGTAACAATTCACATTCAAGTCGTCCTGACCTTAAGTCTCTGAGTCTAAATATTTAAATTCTCCTGTCGTTCACAAATCCACAGCACAGAACATTAATGACTGAAAGCCAGAGCCCAAGTTGGAGCCCTTGAATGCCTCGCTGAGCATTCCTCCATAAAACAGCAGTGGAGCATGCAAAATAACCACACTGTCTCTTTATAAGTCTGCAGGACCCGGGGACAAATATGTGCCCATGCTATCCTTGAACGAATAAAACCGCAAGATCCCTTGATTCACACCTAAATTGATAAAGTCCCTGAATTTGCTCAAAATGGAAATAAACGGCCACACTGTGCACACTTATAATATGCTACTGGGGAAAATCTGCTCTGTTTTACGGGCCAGCAATGATAGACTCAGTATTATTTCCTGTTTTCTATGAAGTGGGCAATAACCCATTATATTTCAAGGATTATTGTGCTGTGAGATACAAGACATAAAATGAAATGGCGTGCAAGTGCTAACCAGAGGTAAAGTCACACCCACAGAAAAGTCCCACACTTTGGTCGCCGATGATTTCTAGTAATGTGGGGTGCGGAATGACACTGGTTTGCTGCCGTTGACCGACATAATGAATCAACAGTGTGATTTCTTATTTGGTGTAGAAAATAGAAGCCATAAGCATGAGTGAGAGAGCCAGATTTAGATGATCGTTGAGGATCCGTTATGACAACAGAGTCTCCCTGATTAGATGCGTGTTCATGCCTCTCATGTGAGGCGCCTCTCTGCAGTTTTAATGAAATGGGAAACAACTGTGTGCATTCCTCCCACCCAAGACGAAAACAGCGTGCATCAGTGTGGCCATTCACAACTCCCCTGCCCATTAAATCCACTTTTGGAATGGCCGGCCAATGAAAAATTACAAAAATTCAGAGAGCTGTTTTATTTGAAATTGCTCAGGCATTACATTGAAGTTTGTTTGAGCAAAATTCCCATCCATGTGTGATAAGTTGTTCGGCTCATTTTACTGCTGCGGCTAAACTGTAACCCGGCCAATGGGTGAGTGGAGTGAGTCAAACGAGAGACGGTTTAAGCGTGTTCAGTTATCCGATTCTAGACAGATTAAGGTTATAATGCAGTGTCCAACATTTGGTCATCCTTCAGTTGCTGCAAACAAAAGTGTGCTTTTGGTTCGGTTTCGCCCTAATGTGATAAACCCACAGTCTTTTGCGCGCAGGTTAATTCGAAACCAAACGTTTTCTCCTTCAGGAACGTGCTCCGTCCACAGAGATCTACCCCCAGAGGGAAAAAAAAAAAAGGCAGAAAGCCAAAGATCTCTGGGGCATAAAATCTGGCCTGGCAATGCAGTTCGCCCACACTCAGCCCCCCTCACCAAACCCACCAAACCTCACACGGCTGCTCTCTTTCTTTCTCTTTCTCTCATAACCAATTCATGTCAGTCCATGTTATCATAAGTGATTTTACTCTGAACCACAATGAATAGCTGAGGGTTCCTGTATTATTTTTCTTTATCAATGTGTTCTGAATTATACCTCGCCGATTTCGGTGCGAGTCTCTGCTTATTATTAGCACTGTACTTGTGCCTGTGTGTGTGTTCAGTGTGTGTTTGACCCTTGCAACTCAAGACAAACTCTTTTTCTTGCCTTCCACAGGGGGATCAAGGCGACCAAGGACCACGGGTATGTGGTTTACTCCGACTCCTTGTGATTAGCTGATGAATGTGACTGTGTGTGTCTCCCCCAGCAGAATTGTGGGCAAAAGGTTTGAGATGCATGAAATTCCTGGGATAGTGTTCCTCCCATCTGGCCAAACACAACAAGCACTGCTTATTTCTACATCAAGAATGGGCAAATGTGCAAGATACCTTGGAAGTCACAGTGGGGTATCCTTTTTGGGATGCAAGACCTTTTTTTTCCTCCTTTTTGTGTTCAAATTGAACATGAGTACATGCTTTTGCACATCAGCACAAGATATCTGCTCAATCTCAGCTATAATCAAAAGCCAACTAGCTCTGTCTCTATAATTACTCGTGATTCACTTCAATCCTCAACGTGACATGGCGCATTCAGAGCTTTAATCATTTCCAGCTCCGTAGTTTGACATTTCTATAAAAGTGCAGCTTCTAAATGATGATGATGTGAGTGCTTTTCCGTGCTTGACAGACTCTGAAATGAATTACTCTATCTCCACCTAGCAGCCAGCGCACCCTCATTTTCTCAAATAATGGTTAAAAAATGAGCCCTCTTTGAAAAACAAACTGCGCAGGTTTGTTTAAAGTAGACTGCATTAACTGGGGGCACATGTACGCAAGCATGCACACACTTTTCACTTCCTCTGTATCTGCTGTCATCATCAAGAGGAGACTGCGTGGAGTTGAAGTTCCTCTGAATGCCTGTAATTGATTTCCATGAGGGCAGAGAGCATGTCGAGTTTAGGGCACAAGGACAAGAGAGCGCAGCAACACAGAGGTTTGTCTTGTCACCAGAACACCAGCCATCTCCCAAGCGGATCTGATCCCAATTCTGCACTGGCGTCCACCCAGACGTTAGTCGTTTGCCAATTAACTTTGTCAGCTCTCCTCCGGGCCAGTTCTGCACGTCAAAGCTCTGCGTTTCTTATGATTTTGAAGTCAATACAAATGACCTTCCCTGTGAAATTTGATTAGCGCTCTAAAAGCGATGCGTCTTATGTTACACGTGCACTCCTTAAATGACGGCCAAGTTTGACAAACACGCTTACAGCTCTGTGATATTCTTAGTTAATTTTTAATGGTATGAAAAGGATTGGGTAATCATTAAAGTTACAAAGGCTGAACCACAGCAAACAGGAAGACAGGAAATATCCTTGACTGGAGTATTCCGCTTGTATAGGATTTCATGGATTTTGCCCATAACTTATACCCTTTTAACCTAGGAAATGGAGTCATCTGTCTCTATCAGTTAAATGATTTACACTTTTGAAACAGCAGTAGGCTGACAGAGTTGTAACAGGGACCAACCAGGCCCTATTTGTCTTGTAGAGTAACTAAATAGACTGTCCGCTTCAAGATTGCATTTCATTAACTTCCAATTACAGGGAAATTGTCCCCTAACAGGTACAAATTAACTCACAGTCACATATGAAGGACTGCAGGGGCACGAAGGCAGTGTAGGTCACCCGCAAATCATATTACCCCCCCTAGAATGGCATATTGACTTTGCACATTAGATTAGTAGGTAAATGTAGTTAAACAGTATTAGAAAGATTTTGTTAATAAATGAAGCCATACCGGGACAAGTGCTGCCTGACCTTCAGTCTATCTGGCTGGAAATGAAGCTCATTTCATGCCCAGTGCTGACTGTGTGCAGAGAGGCTATTAAACCCATATGGAGGTACATGTAAACAACAGAGCATGTCAAGAATATGTCCTCTGCATATCACAGTCTGCCAGATTACATCAAATCTAAATAGATTTAAATTTAGAGCCATTTAAAGGACAGACTATTTGTGTTTGCATGCACAAGCAACACACCAGGGTCAAATCGAAGTCTCAAGTCAAAGCCCCTCAGCTTGTCTGGCCAAAGACAGTGTGAGAATCGCCACATAACTGGCAGAGTTTCCTCACAGACACAGAGACACACTTCCTCTGCCTGTTCCCCACATGTCAGGGTCAGCCATTTGTCGGCCCTGAAGGTCAAAGGCCACATCCAAACGCTCAAAGGTTAACCAAGCAACAAATAATAAATTGGCCAGTTTTGACAAACAAATGTGTGGCCACCATTGGAGGTCCACTGGCGGGATATAATTAGCAGGAGTTATTGGCAAGATGTATCACAGAGAAAGGTGTGTGGTCTTTTTGACGGATGGGACGAGCTACAGGTGTCAAGCAAAGGTTTGTGAATTCCTGGGTCAGTTGGAGGAAAAATTCCTGAGATTTCGCAAAAAAAAAAAAAAAAAATCTGCCCTTGTTCGTCTGGTACTTTATTTCTCGTATTTGACCAATGTGCAATGTTCTGTCCAAAATAAAGAGGCCGTGATTATGTAATTTCCAGGATTTGACTTTTCAGTTGTGAACAAAGGAGTGTTTTACAGTCGACTGTTTGCACATGAAATCAGAGGCCTTCAAATGAATTTCACTGGAGATAAATCGGCTTCATGCCAAATCTGAGGCTTCGTATGAATGTATTATTCCCCTCTTAAATGTATTAAAGCCATCTGTGTGCAGACTTGGCAATCCACTCCACATATAGATATTCAGAAAATGCCACAGCCTGTATTTGCTTGGGATGTTTCGTGTGTTTGGTGTGGTTGAGGAGATGCTCTTTCTGGCTAGCGTCCTATGGCGGCTGTTGCAGATTGTCGGGCTATCTGGCTTTTTGTTTACTACAGTCGCAGTCATCTTGCTGCAGGCGAAATACATTGCAGTCGAGCTCCTCACCAAATAACCAACATCCGTTTTGGAGGAGACAAACAAAACAAAGCAATCTGTGAATGGTTAGGATTCTCTGTCAACCACCATGCCATTTTCATCCTCGCACATAGACAGCAGGCATTACAGGGCGAGCAGTAACCCACACCTCAATCTTTTTTTCTTTTTAACACATTTCTAACACACATGAGTGTCAGTGAGGTTGTGAGCATGCTGTAGACCTGGCCACAGCCTCTCTCCCAGCAAAATGATTGTGAAAGGAATAAAGGCTGCAACCTAGAAAACGGTCACATGTGCCAGCCCTGCACATGCGCCACGCTACATATTCAAGCCTGGACTCATTGTATTGTCTGCCCCCCCCCCTCCTAACCATAATCTAGTACTTGTTTTCCTTCTTTGTCTTCAACATGTTTGAGGTTGTAAATAAATTGAGAAATATTTGCGCTTCAGTCCCACTTACACACAGCGTGGCTATTGTCTGCAGTGTAAGACTATCCATTGCTCTGTTCTGCCGCAGGGCTGAATTAAATCAGCCTGCCTTGAAAGCCATATTCTTAATGAGCCATGCTTTTTGAATTATCTTTGGAAAACCAGAGGGATGGCACCAAAGCCATGTTTGGATAGGCCAGATTTTATCTTGAGCCTGAATACAGAGGAAGATTGATCTCTCACGGGGTATGTTTATGCACGTCTGCCAGCCTTTGAGAAACACTTTCATCAATTTATTCAGGTTGGTTATTCGGTGGAGCAAAACCTGCAGCATGAAGATGAACAAGGGAATGTGCAATCGCTTTACGGCCAATGCAATACAGTCTTTGCATGCTTTTCCATACACTTAGTATTACAGTCACAACCATTTGCATTTAACTCTTCGCAAAGGCTCAACCCCCTTAATTACTGTTCCTACACCTGTTTTTGCACAGTGCATAATGTAGTTTACAAAGTTTACACACTGGGAGCCTGGGGGTTTACTGTGTGAAATATTTTTCTATTTTTTTTAAAGAAGAGAGACCATGGTACAATTTCACCATCTGAAATGTTAAGTTCCGAGGATCCGTCCAAACACAGTCTCATGAACACCACTTCAGACTGCTGTGGCTAGTTGTGGCTGCTAAGCTGTGACTGGACAGTCACTGTTCAGGGGAGAGGTTTTGCAAACGTTTAATTCACGTCAAGGACATTTATGCGGCAGTATTGGCTGTAAAAGCCTTGTCACTATCAAAGACCTTTTTTGAAAAGCATGCAAGAAAATGCAGTTAAATAAAACTATATAAGTATAATGATAGTCATTGATAGTCAAAAACATGTTTAGCTGAAGATATGTCAGTGTTTCTGGATTCAGATGAAAGTTAGCATCCAACTATAAACCCTTCTCTCCTTTTAACAAGAAGAAGGCCTCGTGCTGTCGTCTTTTGTTCAGTTTTCATGAGTGGATCACATCTGTCATGACGGTTGTTGACAAGGGAATTGGAAACCATTTGAGTGAATTTCCAGTGAACATCTCAATCCCTTGAAGTTCCCCAAAAACTCAGTACAGCTTCTCAGTTTACCAGCATGTCATCGCTCAAAGGCTGTTCTACGACAATCATCTCAACAAATGTTCTCTGTGTATATTTGGAAGAAAACAAGAGGAAATTGTTACTTAGCTATGACATTATACCGTACAATCTTCACTTTGGACTTGTTTAAATGGGGAATGTTTATGATAAAATGTTGGTCTCTATTGAATTGTCTGGTCCTCAAAACACTTTTTATTTACATTTGAATTGGCAGCCTTAAGAAAAATACTAAAATACACGCAGTATTTCACTTATAATACAACTTATCTCACAGATTTGTCACAATATTTAGAAGTAGGATGCTCATCTTCTTCCTCCTTTAACTGTTTTTGTTCAACCATGAATGTCATGCGTGTGTTGTGCCATGTTCTGCTGTTTGTCCCTTTAGGGATTGCCTGGTCTCCCTACGCTGGCTGCTTTGCACAGCAATCAGATCCTGACTGTCAAGGTTTGTCGGTGGTGGTGCCGCCTAGCTGCTCCGTCCGACCCCTCTGCAGCACACACTGGGATAAATGAATCACTGTCGGCTGCTTTGACTCAAAGCCTGATGATAGACTAAGCACAGGGGAGAAAAAAAACCATCTAATTAATCACAGCCAGTCAATCGTTATCCTCTCCCCCCACCGCCGCAGCCAGTCTTTCACTCAAGAGGGTTCGTGCTATATGCCAGATTCACCATTGAAAGCAAAGGTGGCCTTTTACAACCCAGTAATATGCAGCTGACTGGAACAAGAATCAGCATCCTGAAACCAAGACATGGTCTGGCTCGTGTCCATTGATGCTAAAATAAATGAAAGGAACTCCAAGGGGAGTACTCAGGGATGAACCGAAGTGGCAAAATGTTTTTTTAAAGTTTATGCCCATGGTTCACCACAAATCCTTCAATCCACCAATTTGGCCTTGCGGATCGTTTCAGCGACAGATGAAGCCACTTAATACCAATGGACACTAGCAGGATAATGCACGCATTGATAGGAGCAAGGTTATAGAAATCAACCTCAACTCGGAAGGTCAGCCACGCTGGTTTCGGTGTGTGCGGCTCCCGGGGTCTGACTTAGCAGCAGGCGCGATGAAGATGATGACAGCACTTTAACAGTGGAGGAGAAATTCCCATTTTTCCGGGGACTGTGAGCCCACTGTGGCGCCCTCGCACCCCTGAGGTGGTAATTATGGGCCTCTGCTCCAAAAAAAAAAAAAGAAGAAAAAGAAAAAAGCCCAGACTTCCGAAGCAAACCACCTCTGTGCTGGAAAAGTGTGGATTTCTCCCCCCATCTGTGAAGGCGCTGGAGCGGGGTTCATGAACACAGACCTTTCTAACAAAATCTTTCTTTTTGCATTTGCCTTCTTCCTCCTCCTCCTTCTTCTGGGACCTCATCCTTCTTCAACCTTCTCTCACCTCTGACCTCCGACCTCTTGACCTCACACACCTGCTCAGATGGTCTTCCCTAAGATCAATCATGGCTTTCTTTCTGCTGACCAGCAGCTCATAAAGCGGCGGCTCATTAAGGTAGCGGCTGTGTCCTCACTCTCCTCTCTGTCCGTGCCAAGTCTCACCGAATCACTTCTCTCTGGGCATTCTGCAGTTTGCATGCAAGCCTTCAGTCAGACCTGTCATGAGTACTCTTTTACTGCTTCTGTTATGATTAAGGCAAATTTCTTTTTAGAAGACAAAGTTTTATTAAGGTAAAAATGAATTACTGTCCTGGCACCACTTGAAGCACTTTGCCTGCAAGTTAGATCCTGAATATTTTTGGAGAGTTTCGTATAATTCACTATAATAACGGACCACACATTTTCAGTATACTTCTGCTGATTGTTCTAGCTTTACAAATGTGACTTTTTTATTCAGTGCACAACGCTTATTCATTTCATTAAGTCCATTTAGGAATGCATGCATTTTAGGGGATTTCAGCTATAAATCAGATACATCACCGCTCCATCGTCTCTATGATAGCTTTAGCCCAGAGACTCAAAATGCAAACTCTCCTCCATGTTATGAATGGAGGCAGCCCATAGCCACCCATGAGATCATTCCACTACTCTCTTCATTATCATTTAACTGCCGTGGCTCCAGTCTCAGTGGGTCCAACAATATCACAGAGGATTGATGTTGAAATGTGTTATTTTGCCACACAGGGAGATCAAGGGCAAGCGGGACCACCTGGGCCTCCAGGGCCACCAGGCCCTCCAGGACCAAGGGGGCCTCCAGGGGACACAGGAAAAGATGGGCCCAGAGGTGTACCAGGTCTTCCAGTGAGTATTGATTTTCCTCTGCCACCTGAAGGAGGGGGACTGAGCTAAAGAGAGGCTTTCTCTTACAGTCAATTTATTATAAAAATGGCTTTGCATCAGTAAGATTCTGTGGATTTTTCCTTTAAAAAATACTGCGTTGTTTCCATCAAGAGTAAAACAAGTTCAGCTCCTTTTGTAGCCCTTACTTTGCCTCAGTGCCGGGAGGGTTTATCCCAATGAAAACCTTTCTAATGAAGACTAGACAAGCTACGTTGCAGTTCATTGCCCTAATGTCTTAAGCTAAACATGAATATGCTCCCCGGGGAGTGCTTAACTGTATGGATTTATGTTGACTTGGTTGTTTTTCATTATATCGTAACATTTTCCATGTCTTTAAGCCTGTCACTGGCATCACACTAATTTATGTGAACTCTGCCTGTGAGAGAAAGAAGAAACAGAAAAGGCCTGTCAATTTTGTTCAGCCATAAAACCTCCCGAGGCCTCCAGCTGATCTTTATTGTCTTGGCAGAGTTCACAGTGGGAGTGCAAAAATATTAAGTGTTGTTTATCTTCTTCTCTCCAAGTTTTTGATGATTATTGTTTTCAGTTCTTCCAGTTGCAGTTGCAATAGTTGTTGCGTTTTTCCAAGAAATTAAATTTCTCTTGCCGGGGTGCTGTATATTTCTCATGATTTATTTCTCCTGCTGTGAATCACTCAGAACTAGGGTGGCAAAAATTGTCCTGTAAATGTCACAAAGGCAAAAATGGAATAATGTTGAAGCGTGGCTTTGGCATGGAAATCTGGACACGGCATATGTCTCTTTCCTACCCTGAGAACTGCAGGAACATCCAAGAGCCAGACCTGGGCTGACAGAGACTAGAACAAGTGTAGAACAGTGAAGGGTACAGGTGCCACAGTGTGATAAATGCCTCCCGGCCAACTTTTGTGTATGAGCAGAACAATGCTGAGCTCCACTTGGCAACCTGGCCCCTAAGCTCCACAGTGACCAAAGAGTGAAGGAAATGGGGAATTCAACCATAATGTGGAAAATACTGTGTTTATTCGCAAGAACGTTTGACTGGTTTTACTCAGAATACTGTTTGTGATGATTTATAAACCTGTTTTTTGTTTACTACAGGGGGATCCAGGGCAGCCCGGAGAAACAGGACCCATGGTAAGCACATCCTATTTCCTTCTGGAATCACAGTTTGATCAGGATGTGGAGCTAAACCTGGATGCTACATTGGCAATTTAGCATCACTGTAATTACCACTGTTTAAAGGATGAAAGTAGGATGAGAAGATTGATATCCCTCTCAAATTAACCCAGTGCATGTCAAGATACATCTAGCTAGCTTAGCAGACTTGACCCCAGCATAAGTCTCCCCTGGTTGCCCCCACCTACTAATCTAAATCGACCATTTATCTTTTTTTAAACTAAATATATCCCAGTCTGTGCACAACTGTGAATGCAAATCTAAAGATACCAAAGCTTTTCAAAACTGCTCAAGCCCGCAGCAATTAATTTGCTGAATAATTTAATAAAATATCCTTTTCTGCTCAGGCTATAGCCTTCACTGAGTGAATCCCTATGTTACACTGATAAAATCATTTGGTAAAAATATATCATTTCTTTTTCCTGGCCACATTTAATTTGCTAACCAACCAATGATGCCATCATCTGTTTCAATTTTGCTCCTCAATAGAGTTTATTCTTTTTAATCTTGCGTTTATCACTGTCAAAGCCACCATGTAGGTTTCCTGCTACTTTGGGTGTTTTTTTTTTTTTTTATGAACATTTAATTTATGAGATCTTCATAAGGTGGTTTATGGGTAGTATGGTGAATATTAATGACACATTTTATTACACCCTGCAAAAACATTTGTTTTTTCTCACAAAACCCCTGATACAGTAGGGACAAGTCGTTCCAGCTAACAGCAACTGGATACCGCTTGTGGTGTTCAGTAAATAAAGCATTTGATTAAAGTTTTCTCATAAAAGCTACATTGAATAGGTCAAGCCAAATTCCAGAGAAGGCAAAGACGGAAAACGTGACACCCGAAAACACTCGGTGATGTCAGTTTTCACAAGTGCAGGGGAGAGTAAGTGAGGCTGACAGAGGAGGTGCTATCAAGCCCTTTCATCTCCGATTCAATCACCTTTTCCAGGGTGTGGAATAAAAGTTGGTGGACTGGAAAAAAATGGACAGAGAAAAAAAACAGGATGGCGAGAAGAGCAACACATGAAATAGAGAAGATGGAGTTAAAAGCCACAATTGCTTATAATCTTTTAGGTGACTTAACATGCGACCCTCTGTCTGCATTTATGCTGCTGAAGTTTTCAGCTTTTTCAGCTTTTGTTGACTTTAGTTATATGTTTAAGGGGGACATGCCCCCTCCCTCTTGCCCATAGCTGTGTAACCAGCACAGTTGTGTTTCTAAATTCACGGTGTCATGAGTGTAAAAGTTGCAATAGGTTTCCCAGTGGTCCCAGGTGTGCTCTCATAAGTCTCCAGTGCTCGCAGAGCCACTCATGACAGCAGTATTTCTCCAAAAGATGAATGGTGGATCCCATCGAAATGAGCTCAAGAGGCCTCGCGTGGTGCTTTGAATAAAAAATAAGCGCTGCTCACTGTAATTCTTGAAATAAGGCATACTATTTCATGGGTACATACACAGTGTGACACTAATGTACTTTTAACAAGGAATAATGTCATCATTTGAAAATCAATCCCCCCCTGTAAAGCAGCGTGAGATGAGCATGTCCCAGAGGTTGTAAAAAGATGTGACATGGCCGCTCGAACACAGCGGCGTTGCTGGTTCAGAGCTTCTGCTCTCAGCCAGCAGCTGTTTGTTTGCTGCTCTCTGGAGAAGAAAAAGGAAAGATAAGATAATGGATTAGAGGAAGAGGTTTGTGTAAATGATCATTTGGGCTGTTAAACCTCTGGAGAGGGAATAAAAAGAAATTCTACATCCAGAAACACAACACCAGTCCACACCCTTGATTGGCCCTTGAAAATCAATATGAATTAGATGTGCATAAGTAACTAGGCCGATGGGCTATACTTTGTGCAGCGAGCAGAAAGGATAATCTTTGATCGGCACTTTTCGATCCTCACAAGTTAACTTGAGGTAGGGATTTTGATGTCGGCCCTGAACCAGCTTTCGCTTCTTTTACGGTGCTCTAGGAGCTAGCGCCCACTTGACACAGCTCTGCGTTTTTAAAGTAGATGCTATTGTTAAAGAGGCAAAAGTAGATTCCAGAGTTTTCCAGCAGCTTTCCAGGACATATGGTGCTGGTTAGAAGGATTAGGCTCTTGTGGAGCAACAAGGCGGAGGGTGGGGAAGGTGGGACGAAGAAGAAGAAGAAAAAGGAAATATTTTCAGGACTCAATTCAGAATCATCAGTGCCATAAGGTCTCTCTGGGGTAAATTAAAGGGGTCTTCAGCTCTCTAAAGGTGGCTTGCAGCCTTGCACACAGTTTTCAAGGACTTGGTTTTGCTTCAAAAAGACTAAATATGGAAAACCAGTGGTGTATTGTATGCAGTGTTCCGTCCGTAACAGAAAAAACGCTCCCCATCTGCTTTTTGGTGTTATTTCCAATTATGCTGCAGAAGTCCGCTGCTCTCCTATTTATTCCATAACTACCCACAATGCACCCATGACTCACCTTAGACTTTTTTTTTTTTTTAAATACGTAACAGGCGTGCTTGTAGGGATCTAATTTACTTAATATGCCTGTATAATGAGGACATACCTATAATATTTTGCTGTCCTTGACTAAGTTTCCTTTTAATGTGAAGCCAAACATGAGGAGCAAAGATGTGAGTAAATGACTTGGGACGTGCTCGGTGGATCCAAACAATGTTGTGGCAAATGTCGACAATAGGCCACAAAGCTTTTTTCTGTGGAACAAATCTGTTTGTTCTTAAATGAAAATAATTTTTTTCTTTTTACAACCTGGGTCATATTGTATAGTTTCAGCCAGTATACCTCCAGACAGAAATAGTGAGGTCATTGGGTTGTGTTCACTGGCCAGGAACTGCAGACGGAAAGCTAAATCTGGAACAAGCATTTCTTCGCTTATTGTTTAAGATTAGAGATCAAACAATTAATCAATTAATTGATTCTTCTTCTACCAAAACCTCCATCCTTTGTCCCGTTTCACTTTTTCCAACATGAGAATTGTTGCTTTTCTCTGATTATCTTTGGATTTTGGACATTTTAATAGACCAAAGGATTAACCAAGAACATATTTAGAATTATTGTCAACATCATTTGCAGCATATTTTGAGAATGTTTTTTTTGTACACATTCCCTGAAAAGTTATTTTAATAAAACATACTTTTCAAATGTAAATGAAGTCTAAATTCCCCTAGAAGAAAACTCCTTTGATGAGCCACCGAACTCTGTAACATTTTCTTTAATTTTCTTTTTATTTAAATATTAAATATTAATACCAACTGTAAATCATGCATTAATTTATGCAGTTCTCTTCTTAAAGATGTTGGTTTTTTAATCAGAATTAGCTTTTAAAACTGCAAAATTTGTTATGTGTGCAGTTTACAAAAACAAGTAGAAATATGACAGTAGCAGTAAAGCTGACTGAAAGACTTGCTAAATAAAAAAGGTCATGTGCACACTTTAAATGAAGCACACATGTCCAAAGTCTCTGCAGTGCTGGTGGTAAGCACAATGTTATGCTAACCCATAGCAGATTTTCGAACAGAAGCTCTTAACCTGCACTCCAAAGCTCTGACATGTAGCCTCTCCACACTTTGATCAGCCAAAATATTTTTCTTGCAAATGCTGAACAAACAATGCAGACTCTGCAAATTATTCAAGTGGCTGAGGGTTCGACCGCAGACTCACTCTGTGAATTGACCTGGCAATTGCTTCATTGTTTGTCATTTCCGAGACACGAATGAAAGCACCGAACATTCATTCATTCATTTGTATTTGTGCTCGGATACTTGACTTCAGTAGGTATCCTGCTGATGCTGCACATTTGCTTTTTTTTTTCTTTTTGAATGTTAAATGATGCAACTAAGGCGTGATGTGCTGAGCATGTGTTGCCACCACAAATACTTTTAGTCGAAAATTAATTCCCCCTTTTTAATGACGATGTTTGGATTCCTCTCAATTGTAATTTTCTAGCGATGTCAGGGCCCAGAGTTGAGAACAAAGAACCAGGAACAAGACTTCCACTTTGTGAAATATCTCCTTTTCAGCCAGTAGCTCTTGAGTGCTCTCAGATGTAGCCAAGCTAATTAGCGCTCAGGCGAGTGGCACATGCTCTCACATACCTAGTGGGTCATAAAGATGTTTACCAAACCCCACTGAGGATAGCTAACAAAGGCTTTTAAAGGCAAGCAGGAGGAAAACCTTCTTCTTGGTTGGCTGGGATAATGAAAGTTGTTCATTGAGGTTTTTGTTATAAGTGCACATTGAATGCACTATAAATGAGCTGCAACCGTGTGGGCCATTTCTGTAAATGTGAGAACTTGTTTCTGCGGGGATTTTAACTGACTCGTTAAAAAATGTTGATCATCGGTTACTTGGTGATCGCCTTGTTTCACCAACAGACACCAAACAAGATATGGAAAGTTTAGTCTCAGAAAACGGGTCATTATTATGGCCCTTTTTAGCTGAGCCAAGCAGATGTTGGCAGCTTTGGCCACAAGACATAAGCTGGCCGCCACCAAACTAACAAACTTCTTCACGAAAATTTACACTGACAGTCAAACATTTCAACCCGAATGCATCCTTGTTGGCTACTTTTGAATGTGGGCACACAAAGCTTCTCAACTCATCGGGGGACCAAATCTTAGATTTTGCCAGTTATACTGCATCAACATGAGTAAAGATAGGAAAGTTGTTGTTTTAGAGGACTTGTGTGGCATAAGGTCCGCCTGGCCTTGACCCAGCTGAGAGTGATGAGCCAAATAGCACCATTTATTCTAGATCCTGAGCCGACAGCGAGAAAAATGTTGGCCAGGGCAAGGTGTCATGACAGCCAGGCGTAAAGGTGTTGATGAACTGCTGCGAGTACTGCAATAGTTCTATCGAAGCCAACATGGAAGGAACTAACTTTCAGCTTGGTTTCTCATTTTAGTCATGAAGCGGCCCTGCTGTTTTTAGGCAGGTTCTGGTGGACGTCGATCCAACATGGCCTCTGGTTTCACTGTGGTAAACAGCAGGTTGAAAATAGAAACTGTCCTCCCAGACACATCTATCACTGGGTTAAATGTCAGCAAGAGATGTGGTGCCTTTTTTTGCTTATTAGCTTTGTGTGTCCTTCCAGCTATTGGCCCATTTAGGCAATGAAGTTCTCTATGTGTTGGTTTTTTTTTAGTTTTTTTTTTCTCTAAGTTTTTTTTTTTACAGTCGCTAAGATGAATAAAGAAAGAGATCAACTAACCATAAAAGTTTTTGTTATTCATGGTCTCATTAGAGATTCATTTTTATGGTGAAGCTCAATGAGCAGAAGGCACTGAGTGAGATGATTTTCCTTCTTTGTTGAGGAATGAAACAAGGGACTGATTGTTAATCAGTTCTGCCCAAAGGGTGTGTGCTCACTGTATGAAATCCTACCATGAGCCTTGCCAGTCTCTCTGCTGAGGCCGTGCTGGCTGTGGAAATTATATTATTTCATCTGACATGGACTCTTTCTGTTCTGTCTCTCTCTCCCACTCACTCTCTCTCTGTCTCTTCTCATTTATAGGGACCTGAGGGGCCAGAAGGGCCGAAGGTAAGTCCAGAAAACAATTCCTGGCTCCACTGATGTTTCATACATTCCTTTTAGATTAAATACAATGAGATTTTCTGACTTAGTTATCTCCTGAATGACATCAAAAATACATTTCACACCGAAAAGGTGCTTCCTCTGTCCCTCGCTCTTATAATCCACAGTTTTCAAATACTAATGTAAACCAAAAGCACATTTCTTTAGCAGTAGAATAGTGTTTTGAATTTGATAGCAACTGTGCAGAAGTTGCACAAATGGCTGTAAGAAAACGTGCTGGGTGCCAAGCGTGTTTACTCAGAGATTAACGACACAGGGCCACAGTCGGGGCAAGTAAACAGACGAGAGAGGAGAGTTAAGGCTCGAACAACAAGAGGAGGGAAAGAATGGAGGTTACGAAGAAGGAGAGGGAAAGACGGAGAACAGAGAACCTGGAGCTAAGTGCTGCGATACAAGCTGCGGGTCTCTGGCGGGGCTGATGTGGGGAACAGATGTAGGCCATATCCAGCCATCAGGTAGCTGCCAGTGTTTGTTCAGTGTAACCCAATCAGACACTTCCTGTCTGCGCTGTCATCTGTCGGCAAGGCCTCCCGTCAGCGGAGGAGGGTGTGTGTGTGGAGGGGTCAATGATGACACACCGCCGCGTTAATGACTCATAAGCCAGGCCCCGAGGCTACTCAATTAGATCTGCTGCTGGTGTAGCGTTGTGTTTATCAGACAAGCCGCGTCAACAGTTATTTACGTTTCTACGTTTCATCACCTCGGGGATTGATTTGGTGTCATTACGTGATTTAAAAAAAAAAAAAAAAAAAAAGTAAAGTGTGAATCATTTATTTGAACTTATCTAAGCTGGAACAATATATTTTAGGGACTTAAAGGTCACCCTAATTTAATGCACTTTCCATTCTCCTCCATCCCAAGTAACGGTCTGAACAAAAGAAAAAGCAACAAAATGATTTAAAGAGCCACTTTTTTCATTCTTTTTCATTACTTCAAGTCTATATACCATTGTTTCGTTCATCTCCGATACATCTCTAAATGCGACCATGGTAACAGTAAGTCACTTTTACGAAGAGCACTAATAGCCAACATAAGCAAACCACTACGCAAGAGAGTGGGAGTTCATTAAAACATGCTTGGTCCGACCTCAGAGTCTAAATCATCTGCTTTAAGTAAGTTAAAGGAATACATGCAAACATAAGAGCCACAGTTCAGATGAAGCCCTTTTCTCCTCTCTCAGTATGAAGCTCAGCAGAATTCTTCTCAACTCCCAGACTTGCCCTCTGTCTTTATCGTCCATAACTTGGCGGATTTTAAATTATGACATGCAGTATTTATCCTGGCCCGGTTTTGTAGGATCAGCACACAGCGGGTGTATGTGCTGAAGTGAAGATGGAACAATAGACAGGCCGTCTGTAGGCTGGTTAATCCGACGTCAACTTGCGTCTGCTGTGCATTGTGTTGCCCTTTGATGGTACTATAGTTCTGTTTGTAGCTAAATGTACAGTATAAATTACATCGTCATGTGTGTATTTAAATTTTGGATGGCAAAAACTCTGCAGCGTCCCCAGCTTTTAGTACCTCTGTAGTGTGATTGTTAAATGTAATGAAACCTAAAGGCCTTTGTGTTTGTCTCTCAGGGTTCATTCGGGCTTCCTGGCGTTCCAGGTGTTGATGGACAGAAGGTGAGACTTCTCATTTTAAGAAAGATGCAAACAATACATGTAATGTTTGTGGTCCAAATTTCAATATCCTTCTTTTTGTTGGTTTTCTGGCTGTTTAGACTCTTTTCCACCAAACAAAAGGGGGGATGTTCCAAAGCAGTTTTTATTAACCAATCATATAATCTCACTCAGTTGTAAAATCAAAAAATCCTGATAATCATTTTGGAATTACATGTAAGGAGTTACAAGGGAAATAAAGTGAAAAAAGTTCATCTTTTATTAAAAAGGTTTCAAGACTCAGTAAACAGTCTTGTTCAGATGGATGTTTTTAAATTTCAGCAAATTTCTAATGCTCTGTAGTTACAGTTATATTAAGTATCATCTCTAAATTTATCCAAACATGATATAAAACATTTCTACCAAAATATTACACATAGAAAAGTACTTTCTTTTACTTTCAGCCACACCTGAAAGTATTTTATCTTCAAAAGACCCACTAAGAGTTTTCATCAGTCTTTGTGTGGCCATGTGTTCTACTTTTCATATTAGAAATGTCCTGCCATGCATTCTGACAATTTCGAAACCACTATCCTATTTGGAAGAAATTCCCTGGGCAGCATCTTCAAGTCTTAACCACAAAGTACTGTGTCGAGCTGCCTGTGAATCTGCTCACACTCTCGACTCATTTCTGCATTTAATTCACAAACCGAACAAAGATGGCGCAGTGCAGGTGTTTCACCATAGGGGGGAAAAATGGAAAAGCGTATTTGTTCCAGAATAAACGACAGCATAAGTGACGAGAATGAATATGGGTGAGACGATTTGAGAGGCGCCATCTTTCGAATCTCAAGCGTGCATTTATAAAGATATATAAGCGGGGCGGCACACATGGCCGTAATAGGAACCAGAGTAAAGAAGTTTCATTTTGAAGCAAAAGCCATACTGACTCTGGAGACAGCAAAAGCTGAAGGCCTAATTCCACACTTGTGTAGGGTGTGGGGTCTGCCAGCACCCATGAAATAGAACTCCACTGCTGTGCAATGCAGTTATAAAACAGAATCCGTTATGGTATGTAACTGTCACTCATGCAGAAAGTTGAAGTATAAAGGAGTAAAGGCAGCTCTGCCAGCCATGGCAGGTTGACTGACAGACATCATATTGATCTGACATAGATATCCACTGAGGAGGGGATGATCACTAATGCAAACCTTATCAGTCCCAGTTTAGGAGTTTTAATCAGACTCCATCATCATTATGGCAATATATCATTATCATTATGTCAATGACTCCCATATGTGGGCTGATAGACGATACAAGATTCCAGCATTTATGAAGAGTCTCACCAGTAGTGTGCGGCAGAGGGGATACTCCCTCTACGCAGATCATACACACTGATATTCCCACAATGCTTCATGAAAATAAAGCATTGAGGGAAAACTCAGAAAGGAAAAGAAACAACGTTTGTTACCAGAATGAAGTGAAAGTACATACAATGTGGCAAGTATTAGGCAGCACATTGATGTTTTAATTGAAATAATTGTTTTATTTTCCATCCTGGCTACATCAATCAGCATCATTCAGTCAAACCTTCCTCTCCGGATTGAGGAATAGCTGCTTCTCCTCTAAAAGGCTAATGATGTGGTAGCTTTGCAAAGGTGAGGAGGTTAATTGTTTCTGGCAACAGATGGACTGCGGTTGGTTTCTCAGTGAGTGCCGCAGACAACAGGGAATCAGACTCACACGAACGGCGACCTGGCATTAATCAGATGGACTTGGCTTTCTCCTTTTGCTCATGTTCAGAAACCAGAGATAATTAAGCATTTAATCAGCTTGTTTATCCTCTCTACTTTCAGATTTAGTTTGCGGTCTCAATATTTGATATTTCTGAACCTTTTTCAAAGTTTGGAACAGTAACACGTGGAGAGTCCATTCTTTGCTATATAGTAAAATACACTATCTGTCCTCTCTACTTCTCCGTTATCAACCATCCTAAAAATGCACAACATCTGTGCAGTGGCAAAACAAACGTAACCTCGATTCAGGTTAGAGGTTATCTCTGTCTAATGAAAGAAATATGCAGCTTTTTGTATCTCCCAACCTGAAAACAGAGTGAAACAGCACACTGAATACAGCCACTGTGTGTATGTTATGCTGTCCATAGGGGGATGTTGGCACCCCAGGATTGGACGGTATCCCCGGAGTCAAGGTCTGGTGCACACATATTGTGTGTGCTCTTATTCTTGTAAATTCATGGTGACCATATTTTTTGTTTTTGTTGGTCCAAAATCATTTATAATTTTAATAACTTTTTTTTCATCCAAGAAACATTTTCTTTTTTTTAACTTTTGAACATTCTTGCATTTCTGGATCATACTTTTTGATCTTTTGTTTCATATAATTTTTCTAATAGACCACCTTATTTTTATATGTTGTTTTTCATTCCGTTTGTGCTATACATATCTATTCATTCATCTGGATATCATGTTCAAATGATTCATATTTACCAATTTATCAATAACAAACGTCCGTGTGTAATCAAATGTGATAGAGGTACCTACATGTAGGTTTTGATTGATTAAAACTGTGATAAAATAACTTTGTGAGTAGGATTCTTTAAAAAATACTTTGAAAAGCTGATACTTGAGGGTCTGTCTGGGGAAAAAGCAGCCATAACACAAGAGACTTTCTATAATCTAACATGAATTTAACCCCAGATATAATCTGACCCTCAGTGGCTGTGATAATTCTCCAACTGAACTCCCTTTGCTTTCTTGTCTTTAATACTCTGCTTTCTTTCCTAACAGGGTGAAATGGGAGAGCGAGGTGAAAAGGTAAAGTGCTAATTCAGATCACCAAACATCACGGTTAGCATCGGCCCCGGTATCCCACCATGTGTTAGAATGTGATAAAATGACGGCGGCTCTGCCTTTACTTCGCACTGCTCCAGCTTGTTTTTTCAAAGGTGACTCCCGTCTGAGATTCGGCCATCAGTGAGTCAGTGATTCAGTGAGTCACAAAATTGAACCCATTTTCTCCAACGCCAGGCCTCGGCAGAGACCAAAAAACTGAACCCACACAATAGACTTTGTGAGGGGAAAAGCAGCCTTATTCTCTCCATTCCCTAATTCAAATGGTGCCCGTATTTGCTATTGTTGGACGGCAGCGGGTGGGACGTGTGAACACTGACCGAGGGAGGTGGTGACTCAGTGTTCATCAAACACAAAACTGGCCTTCAGGCAGTTGTTCTCAGTGGTTGCTCCAATTTTCTGTTCAAATCACGTATTACCTATCACTAATGCACCTGATTCGGAGTAATAACAGGGCTGCGCGGCCACATAGCCGATCTCCTAGCAACCACGGCTCGCAAGCATCATGGGCGTCCTGTGGGGAATTAGCAGGATGCAAATAATGGCTCAAATAGAAACTGCATCTAGAGGAGATTGCTTTGGTGTGAGTTCAGGTCAGTCCAGGATCCAGGAAACTTAGAACTGAGTGTTCTGACAAGGCAAATTGTTTTCTACATTTCTGTTAATGTGTCTTGTCTGTAGGCCTCCATAACCATCACTCTAAAGCAGTGGATCCCATACATTTTAACTCATGACCCTTTTAAAACTGAGCTATGCTGTCACCCCTGGGCAGTTGCAGGTCTGAGTGGTGAGCAGTCTAACAAGAGTGATCTCTGACTGTTTCATATGAAGAATTTTTCTAAGTATGAAAGAGGAAAACTATCCATTATTTCATAGTAAAAAAAGCAAATATTAGAGAACAGTCAGACAAAACAAACAACTGCTGTCTCAGAATATGTCTAATATCTTATTTCAAATCTTTTTAATCATGTCGAGTCCCTTCCAATTTATCCTCCGACCTACAGATTGGGAATCACAGCTTTTAAGTACTATAAGTTTTAATTTAAGAGGAGCCAGATCTGTTAACGTGAACTGCTGTTCTTGGCTTGGATTGTTAACTAAAGAGCCAGGAGGCAAGTTCAGGAAAGTCTGTTTAAAGTATGGTTTTTAATCCTGACTCTATGCAAGTAGTAATTTTAACTTCTGATGGATGATTGACAATGAATGTAAACAGAAGAACGTTTGATGTTAAACATCATCACTGATATAGTAAGCTCATTTTCTTGACGTTTGTTTGTTAAACATCATCATTCTTCTGATATTTATGTTCTCTCTTCAGAAGACACAACCTTATTTTCTTGACGTTTGTTCGTTGGAATTCGCTATTCATGTTCTGCATCAGGACACAACCTTACATCGTTGGAATCGCTATTCATCATGATTATTATCTATTAGGCTATCATTCACTTTATATAAAATCATGTGGATTGATCAAAAGTGAAACAATCCCTGCCAAGGACAGCACTGAATATTCATTCCAAAGTACTATGAACTTTTGTTTCAAATTGAAATCGGAGCCAGTGAAACAATCCCTGCCAAGGACAGCACTGAAATTCATTCCAAAGTAACTATGAACTTTTAAACTTTCGAAAGGAGCCAAATATGTTTTTAACGGCATAAATAGTTGTTTTTGGCTTTGGTCGTAAACTAAAGAGCCAGCAGGCAAATTCAAGAAACAATGCTCGCCTCTAACAGATAAAAACTGACTGTTTGAGAAGCACTGTTACAGTAAGCTCATTTTCTAACAGGTCTGACATCATAACGATGATGATATTCCACAAAGACACAACCATTAGATTTGCTATTCACCTTCAGATTAAGAGCATATTAGGCTATAATGTTGTTTGATATAAACTGGATTTATAACAGAGCAATTATAAGTAAAACAGTCTACAGACTCCGAGGTTGTATGTAGGCACAGCAGTGCTTTTGAGCTTTATGGTAACATCAGCATGCTAACATACTCACAATGACAATGCTAACATCCAGGTGTTAAGGAAGTATAATGCTTACCATTTTCACCATCATAGTTTAGCATGTGACTTTTTCTAATAACCACTAAAAGCAAAGTACACCTGAAGCTGATTAGGTGGTTATAAGGTTATTTGGCCATAAATTACTAATTGAAATAAAAAATTACCTGATTAATGGTGGTTCTTAACGAAAAGCAACATCATCATGTGATTCATCAACATCATCAAGTCCACCACATGATTCATTCATCATGTTTGATCCTAATCACAAATGTCAACCTTGTGGTGGTGCTAGAGGGAAAAGTCAGGGGATCACAAAAGTCATTAAGATTAATTATGTGGGCACTGTGAAGGTCTGTATAAAATTTTTACGGCAAACCATCTTGTATTTGTTAATATATTTCACTCTTGCTATCCAAAGACCCATGCTGCAAGTGTTTCTAATGGCCCCCAACGTTCAGTCTCTTTCATACAGCAAAGTGAGATGAAGTTGTAAGGTTGTGAGTTTAGAAGTGAAGTTCTTCACAGGTGATGCAAGGCGTTTAGGACCCCCACATTGCCCCACATGGTGTATTACGTCACCTGAAATCAGTCATACTTGAACCATGTGTGATGACTCAGTTAGTGACCAAAGTGACTGTAAGTTGTACAGTTATGATACCTCATCTTTGCCACAGTGTGTTTGAATTAACATTCATTATGCCATTTTGCTGAGCAGTAGGACCCCCACATTGCCACAGAAAAAAGACATGGTGTCAAAGTCCTACCTGTGTGTTATATAAACAATCATGTCATAACTTGATATTTTTCTTTATGTGATTTTCATATCTCAGCTTTGACACATTCAGTTGTAAACCAGAAGTGACCTGTAAGTTGTACCTGTTACGTGACTACCTCATCTGTGTATTTTCAGTGTGTTTGAATTAACATTCAGGGTGATATGGGCGAAGATTTTGCTGAGGGCCGAAGGGTGAAATGGGAGAGAAGGTCAATGTCACAGAAATTCCACTTTTTTTCTCTTTCTTTATGCCTTGGAGACTTGTATAGAGAAACCTACTGTGTGTTATATAAACAATGGCATGTGGCCGGAAAACATTAAAAAAAAGATATTTTTCTTTAGTTAATATTATCCATCTGAGAGGAGATCAGCTTTGACACATTCTTGGAGAGCAGCAGAAGCAGCTAAACAGAAGTACCTGAACTACCTGCCATCACGTGACTACCTGTAGTCTGTGTAGGCTGCACAACAACAATCATCCTGGCACTTGATGCATCCTTATGTGTTTAGATGTGGGCCGAAGGGTGCTATGGGAGAGAAGGTATGTAAATTCCACTTTTTTTCTCTTTCTTTATGCCTTGGAACTTGTATAGAGAAACCACAGTGTCTGGCTGTGGCCGGAAAACATTAAAAAAAAGAAGTTAATATTATCCATCTGAGAGGAGATGGCTCCTGGAGAGCAGCATTAGCAGCTGAGGTCAAGTGGGACCATTTATCATCAAGTACGGCTTGTCAAGGTTGCACATCAACAATCATCCAACCAAACTTGATGCATCACTTTGTGTTTAATGTGGAGCTCTGCTGGACACTGATATGTTCAGAGCTAAAGTAATAGATGCTACATGTTTCTGTCCTGGTTGGATGGCTTTTGTTTCCTGCTGGAAAAGTTTTGTTTTGTTTTGTTTTGTGTTAGTTGGGACCATTTATGACATCATGTCCAGACGGCTTGTCAAGTTGGGATGCATTCCCATCCAACCAAAGGACAGAGTGGATGCTGCCTTTGCTGTTGGACATTATTCTGTTAAAGCAGCATTTCAGAGCTAAAGAAAATAGGTCAAAGCCCTATTTGTCATGTTTCTGTCCAAACCTCATGAGCTTTTGTTTTCTGGAAAAGTTTTGTTTTGTTTTGTTTTGTGTTAGTTCACTGACTCTTCAAACTTGTTTTCCAGAGCACTTCAGCAGATTATGCATCCCATCAAGGACTTGTCTTTGAAAATGCTGCCTTTGCTGTTATTATTCTGTTAAAGTTCTCATTAGCATTTCTGAAAATACATTGTCAAAGCCCTATTTGTATTGGGAGACCTCATGACAAAATTTGGGACTCTTCAAACTTGTTTTAAAGCACTTCAGAAACAAAACAATTGAAACGGATTGGAATAAACGGTTCTTTGAAAATGCTTCGATTCAGCTTCTCATCAGCCCATGCACAAATTGCTCACACTTCTTGGAAAAGATTAAGATTCCTCCTAGAGGTGCCAAAAAAACAGTAACACGGTTGCTAAGAACAGACAGTAGACACAAAGTGCAGGGTTTTTTTATACACAGGAGATTCTGCTTTTTGCTAGAAATACTGAGTTAGGTATAAAAACAAAATATAACTGATGGACCAGCATCAGTGGAGGAGCAGGGTACTCAAAATGTCACTGCAGCCAATTTATTGCTGTTCAGCAAGAGAACAACTTTGATAACTTCTCACTTTATGGGTACTCTGGTTTTTAAAAGACTGCCGAACACGGCTGCCAAGAAAGACACCGTTTGGGGGAAACAGATGCAGGATATCATCTGTGGAAAATGCGTGAACAAAAAAGGAAAGTGGAGGGCGATAAAACTTGCAGCTCGAGTCCCGCTTTGATCTGGTCTACCTTAATGCAGTAAAAGCGGGGGCTGGCGGGGGGGGGGACTGATTTTGGCTGCAGGAGTGAAAAAGAAAAAGTGGAATTGAGTACCATGGGAATTCAGACTTCTGTAACCAGTCACCTGCCATTCATTCTTCATGACCATACTCATGTACTTTACAATAAAAAGAGGGAGATTGAATAATGAGGATTTTTTTCATTAGTGTGAAAAGGCTTACCTCATCTTGTCAGATTGTCAGTTTCAGGATGTAAAAGTGAGCACGCATATGGCCCCAATAATTGTTTTTCAATCAACGTATAACTCAATATACATCCAGATGAGTTTCACATATGTCAGACAGACCAAGAATTGATTGATTTTTCAGTGGAAGTGACAGAAATATCTACCTGCTCAGATGCATATTAAGATCAGCTAGAGGAAAAAACTCTGCTTCGTGTCGTCTGAGCTGTGTGTCCGATCAATTGCTCTTCCCTGACATTATTGTTTCGCTGGTTGAAAAGGAAACCAGAGAGCAGAGGGGACAGAGGAAGAGGAGGGGAGAGCATCTTTAGTCTTCCCTGCTGAAGATGCCAAAGTTAACAATACACAGCACGCACTGTGGGGGAAATGTGGTAACGCGGGGTGAGAGGTGAGGCAGTGAGCGCTTTGGTATGGTGAGCAGAGAGACCTCAGGGAGTGGGGGGGTATATCACGGACCCGCTGTCTGAACGATACAAAGGGAGAGGAGGTGGCGGATCTGCAGTGTGAGAAACAGACTAGATGACAGGACTTAGACACTCTGTTATATGTGTGCTCACAAGTTCAAATGCACACATGCGAAATGTCTTTCCCTCATATCCTATGATACAATCTGATACTCTCTGGATCATGGATGACAAAAAGCATGAAGTTTTGTGCTTTAGATAAGAGAACCCCTACCGTTCATCAGCTGGATGTTCTGTTGATCTGTAGAGAGATGTAGTAATACTAAATCCATATGTAATACTGGTATTAGTATAAGTGTAAATGTACTATTTTACTGTACAAGTAAAAGTCTAAAGTATGTAACTACTTCACTGTTTGTCAATTGGCTGTGTATCATTTGATTAATTGCATTGTTTAAAGAAGTAGTTTGACAGTTTGAGAAATATCCTTATCCATTTTCTTTCTGAGATTTAGATAAGAAGACTGATACAATTGTTATGACTGCACAGTAAAGCAAGTTAACTTAGCTTAGTGCAAAGATGGGGAAACAGGAAAACTGTCTGTCCAAAGTTAACAAAATCCATCTTCCAAGCACCTCTGGAGCTTATTTATTAAGCCATTATATTACGTATGTACAAGAACTGAACAGTAAAAATGAAAACTCGCCATTACGGGTGTTTTTTTTTTTTTTTTAGTCCAACTATTTCTTGGCCGTTACCAGTAACTTCCTGGAGTCTCTACTGGTTGCCTGGCAACTGGCCCCAGACAAGAAACAGTCTGGCACGACCCCCCAGAAAACATCAACAATTGTTGTTTTTGTACGGGTTGCGCAAACAAAATGTAATGTGTTAATTAGTGATTTGTAGAGATTGTTTAAGAATTTGCAGCACTGAAGTACAATACCAGCTCAGGTCCTGCATTATTAACTAATCTGTGTGACCCAGTCTTGTATAGGTAGGGTTAAAAGTGGTTATGGTTAAAATTAACTGAAGGATTTGAGTAAATGTACTTTGTTTCTCTCCCCCACATAGCACACTACCTGCTGTTTTGCTTTCATAAGCCATCATCAGCTGAAGAGAAATGTTTCCAGCAACCTCTGCATGTCCATCTCTGGCCTCATTTAAAGCAAATCATTACCACAGTTAAAAGCTTTAGTTCTAAACCATTTACTTCTGATGCATTCTGCCTAAGTATTTAACTAGCTGTGAAATTAACTGTGACTCTTCTTGTTGAAAAAGTCAGACCTCAGAGATAGGAAAATTCTTTAAAGGTTTTTTTTTTTTTTTTTAAATAATAAAATAAACTCAAGTAAACTCTTGAATTGGTTTTGGGAACTTCCAGCCTGTGAGAGCTTGGCTCTGGCCGGTGTGGCACAGTGGTTGGTATAATTTCTGAATCCTAAGATCCGGTCCAAGCTCTTGTGAACTGGCCGTGTTTCAACTGTTGGCAGGGCCTTTCTGCCCTGGGAGCCAATCATAATCTGTGTTGCCTCACATATATTCTAACTCACTGACTGAGGTCGATATTCAGCCAAGGCCGCTCCGTTTGGTCATCTGTACTAATGACCATAATATGGAGTAGGAGTCATGTTTTGAGAGCTGTGGCGACATTTAATGGTTACATTTGTCACAACTCTCCCTCGGCTTCATTGCTTGCTGATTAATCCTCTCCATCTCATTCCCTCTCGCTACGCAAGCAGCTGGAAAATGGCCTGATTTACCAAGTATACATTATGAGATCCTCATGCTATTATCTTGAAATGGCAATATGCAGCGACAGTTGTGGGTGCCTGTAATGAAGTGGAGCTGCGGTGACAGCTCTCCGTCCTGCTCTGCTCTGTGGTTGAATCACAAGGCTGTAGCCTCACCATGGTAATTGGCCCAATTGGGACATTTCAGCACTCTGTGCCACACCTCAGCTCACCTCCCAACTTCACCACTTTTTCCATCTCACAGTACTTCATTTGGAATAGAGTAAACTTGCGAAAACTCTCACTTGGTTCTTGGACTAGGTGTCACTTGTGTTAGGTCTGTCATAGTCGTCAGTGGGGTTTATCAGTTCAGCAGCAGGGGAGTGAGATGTTAATTGCTTGTGTAGCATCCTCTGGTACTTGTCTTCACACAAGTCATGGTAGCTTTTCGATAAAGTATGTAAACTGCTGTAATTTCTTATTTTTCCTAATATTAGCTCCTTATGGTCACACCCTGCTGAGCTTAATAATAGGACTTTTTGTTAATTATACTTACATGTAGGCCACAGCTCGATTATGAGCTTAAGGTGAGATCTTTTGTAGTTTCTCTTTTGTATGAGATGTAACAATGGGGCACGGATGTGAGACATCCTTACATATCCGTCCCTGCCAAAAAGCAACAGGTGTAAGCCAGCTCTGACTTTGATGTTTGTTTTTGTTGAAACAATTATTCAATGAAGACACAAAAAAGTCAGAATAATGGGCCTCTATATAAAGTTTCCTGTTTTATTATAATTTGTCAGTCACCCATAACATGACATCCATGTTGTCTCTTAAGCGTTTGACCAGAAAACATTTAAACTTCATCGTGTAAAACCATGTGAAAGCCTTTCATTCGTCTCCGATAATGTAATATGAGGAGCCTGTTTACACGGCTAACTATAAAACTTTGTCCTCTTAGATCTTCTGTACCCCCAACAAAATCTAAAAGAAAATGCCCATATAAAAATTGGAATGATAAGTTTTAGGATAGGGATAGAGGCACCCTTCGGTATGCAACAAAGCCCAGCTGTAAACAGTAACACAGTTTATTGTCTGCAAAAAAAAAAAAAAAAAAAAATTGCCGCAATTAAACATGCTTAAACTTGTGTGCTACGCATCGTAATGACTCCCATAAAAAGCTGAGGGCGAGAGGCATTCCTTCTGAGCTACGCAAGGCGTATGTGTAGAGAAACCACAGAGTCCACACCAGAGCTAAAGACCCAGTCTCCCTCTCCCCGCTCCCTTTTCCCACCAACCGCCCATAATTACGCTTATTGGCCCCTTGTTTTATGTATGTTTTTACTGTACGCTGCTGCAGTAATGCAGTGCATAGGGAAGGGCCTGGACGTCTGGATGACTTTGCTGGAAAAATGTGACATAAGTAGCTCTGTCTCCTTCTGGTTCAATACCCTACCTGAAGAGATGCAAAGAAAAACGGGTTCAGATGGTTGCCGTCAGTACAGTATATCTATCAAGCCCCTTGCCTCCTGCACTATTTCTGCTATATGGTGTGAGATTTCATGTCATCGCCGGTATGCAGCTGCGCTCTGACAGTGTAAAAACAATGAAATGATTCCCAGCACTGTAGTTAGAAAAATGCTGTCTCAAACTTTAGCGAGGAGGTACGCTCAATCTGAACACTGCTTAGGATAGCAGACGGTCTTCTTTCTAATTGGATTTCCAACCAATTGTCTGCAGCACTTGCAAATTAATGTCCTGCATTGTTCGGCAGAAATAGACGTCTGTCATATGTTTGTAACTGTAATTGCACAGTGATGTTTGTTCCTGTTTTGACCTGACGGATGGCCCCGTCGAGTCTTGTAATAACCTCTGACAGCTTTCTATGTTTGGCCTTACTAAGTTTGTTTTTTCTTACCTTTTGCTCAGGGAGATGCAGGCTCCTCTGCGGCAGGCATCAAGGTGAGCGCTAAGCTAACGCCAAAGGTTTTCAATGTCTGTTCCTTGATACGCATAGAAAGTCAGCTACACAATCTTTGTTCAAACATAAGTACAAAATGGAAATTTGCAGGACACTAAATAAAGGTTTACAAACTAGTTTATACATAGGGGTGAGTTCTTACTAAATATTTACACAAAATGGCTTCCAGGTGCAAGTTAACTGTTAAACGAGCCAACTGAAACAACTAAGCTAACATTAGCTACATTAAATGTCGATACATGACCCGTATTGAGTTTAAAATTATTCTGAGTGAAAATGCTGTCATACGCAGCATATACGCAACAGTATAGACACTTGTGAAATGTGAAATCCAACAACAAACTGATTATATATACTTCAAATTACAAAACACTGTGGCAGCCACGTCAGTTAAGCTAACATTAGCTGAATTATCTGAAGCTAGCTAGCTGATCAAATAATATAGGATGGACTTGACACACAATGGAAAATTAATTCTTTGTATGTATTACAGGGTGAACCTGGTGAGCCTGGACGAAGTGGACAAAAGGTAATAATTGCACTTTACGACACATTGCTCTTTTGTATACAGCAAATAGCTAGTAGGCCATAAACAGAGAGATAGATGTAATGTTAGCAGAGATGGTAGGAGTTTTAATCATATGGACTAAGGTTATACTTTGTTATGACACAGGGAACGGGTCAAAATTAGGACTACTAAGAAGTAGCGGGGGCGCTCTCTTTGCCAAAGCCAGCTACTGATTTTGCACTTGATAATGAGGTGAAAATGCACGTTCTAAGCAGTAATGCTGCACTTTCATTCAATTATCACATCTGTAGTTGGCTTCAGCAATTTTCTACGCTGACTTCTCAGTAACAGTAACAGAAGAATACACTCTTTGAATGTAAGAGGTCAAGCTGTTTGTTGTGCAAGATAAAACAATTCAAGCTTGGGTAAGAGCATTTCGACCTCAGCTGAACCTTGCTGTTTCAAGTACAATAAAGATGGTTGCACACGTGGGGGGGGGGGCTCACTGAGCAGAAATCGACACTTCAGCTTGAACTTTGGTGCATCACAATGCTCTGACTCATTTTTCATTTACCTTGGCTTGTTCCTTGTTTTGAGCCAGCGTAAGGTCCCAGGTATCACACTAACACCTTTGGATGCTTTTCGTTTGTTTTTATTGTGACCCGTGCTAGATGAAACCCACCGGGTCATCCCATTACTTTGCCTGCATCAGTCGCACTACCCAGGTTTTTGTTGTTTAAGCGATATTTGTTGGTATGGCCTCTCTCTCCCAGCCAGTTTTTTATTCCATTGTTTGACACACTTTCCAAGCCAACAAGGGAAATTGGAGGAATACTGTTAATGAAACAGTTGCAGATGAGAAACTAATAAAACGAGCATGCAGCAGAAGAGGAGCTATTTTCCTGCAAAATAAAAGCCAATACTTGTCCCTTGACCAGACTGTTGCCGAGATTGCACCAGTGCTCCATCTAATTACACTTTTTAATCCCAAGTGCTGCACCCCATTAATCCCCCCCCCTCTTTTCTCTGTTTGGGCAAACTGGTTCCAGACAGACAGAAGGGCTTTTAGCAAATGTCTTTTTTTTTTTTTTTCCTGCTGTGCTGCAAAGAAAACACTCGTGGCCTAACTTTTTTTTTTTTTTGACTGCTTTATCTTATCTCACATTTTACAGCCATTCTGCTTATGCTGCCACACTTATGAGTTGTATTTGTCATCAAAATGGCAATTACGAGATTGAGTCATTGCCCCCTCATCAAATATTACCATTGGATGGCATTCAAGTGTTGGTGTAGTAGTAGTCCACAAGAAGAACTTTAATCATTAGTTTTACAATGCTTTCATTAGCCACAATGGAAATTTACAGCCCTCTCTCTGGTCCCCCGAGCGCCGTTACAATTGATCATTCTCGTGCTGTGGTAATCATTTCTTTTCATATGCCATAAATACAATGGTCTTAATAGAGCGTTAAATTATCCAGAGTCAGAAATTTTGTTTTGAAAGTCTTGCAGAGGCGTCACAAGGGACCTGACCTCTGATTTTTCCATAGCTGAATCATATGACTGCGCGTTACTCAAACTTGCATGTAATGAGAGTCTGGAGTTCTCAACTTGACAATGACCCGACCTTGGTAGCGGAGAAATAGGCCAACTCTGGGCTTCCAGCACTGCCAAGCTCTAATGACCTTGAAGCCACGACAGCTCTCTCGAACAGCTTTTGCAACTTTAATCCAAAGTATCTGACAGTTTTTCCTTCCAGACACCAGAAACTTTTCACACCTGCCCAAACCAATAAAATCATAAAAAATAAAACTCCAATGCACTTTGTGAAGGGTTGAGTGTTATAACAAGCACTAATCACGCTGTCAAGCCACGGCTGCATGAGTTGGTTTGAAAGTGCATGTGCGGTACCCTATGCTAGTGCTTACCGCGAGCACATGGCAGTCAACATATACTTACGGACAGGAGGCCACTTTTCAGAATTACAGCAGCTTGAGAGCCAGAAAAAAAAACACAATAGAAAGTAAAGTGGTGAGATAACAGAACCCCAAAGAGCCTACAAATGAGGCTTGACTCAGCTTAGCTTGGCTTGGCTGTAACATGTCACACTCTTCCTGTGTAGGGAGAGCCAGGACTTCCAGGGCTGCCTGGACTCCCAGGGATAAAGGTAAATGCTTCGCTGTTTTTATCCAAAGTCACCCCCCCCCTGCTGTTGTCCCTGTCCATCCTCTTCAGCCCGTCTGTAGCAGAATCACAAACTCGGCTGACCTGTCATCGCGCCTCATGCATGACGCAAGGTCTCATAATCTCGCTTCTCCTGCTGTGTGCGATTTGCACCTTATTCAGTCTGCTTTGAGCGGCGGAGACACAGTAATACCTATTCATTCAGTGCAAAGAAAAGTAAGGAGCTCGACGAGACCAAACAGTCGATGTTTTTGATCTGAGCACGCCAGCAGTCAGCAAGAAAAACCGTCTCATTATGGTCTGCAAACAGTGCAGACGTCTATGAATTAGTGATTGGAACACTGCGTCCCTGGCAACAACTTCAGTCTACTTCCTGGAAGTGGCATCCAGAGACTCGGTGCAAAATGTGTCAGAGCTAATGCTTGTTAAAGAGAGGATGTTAGATTTTTATTTGATGATTTAGAATCTTTCAAACAAATCTTTTATAGTTTTACTTAAGGTGCTTGCTTTTTTTTTACTGTATTATAAAAAATAAACAGCAGATGGTAAAACCAAATGCACAAAAGGCACGTTATATTTCTCTGCCATCTTAGGCTTAATGACTACCCACCACCTCGACGTATCTCAGGCTCATTAGCTTGAAATATAGCAAGTGAATGCAAGGAATGCTCACACGGGCATGATGAGATGATGCTTGTTGCTGCTTTGTTTTTCTCTTTGTGTGTGCTTGTAATGTGTTGGCCTTGTGTAAAAAAAAAAAAAAAGCCTTGCATTTTATATACTCCTGTTTTTACTTAAGAGGCCTGAATGCTTGATGGATTCTAACAATATTTCGCTAACGTAGCACTCCCTGGTCCTGAGCTTCGGCCCGCACTTTGTTCTGCTCCACATTCCTGGCTGTTTATCCAATCAACGTTTCAAAAGTTTGAGAGGCAAGTGTCCATTACCTCCCCGAAGGCTTCCAGAGGTCCTGAACTGCAGTGGGTGGGAACTGGTTGCAGATGGTGAAGTAATATATTGCAATTAAGTCATTTCGCAATCAGAAGCAATGCAAATCAAATCAAGCATCCCACCTCGTACCGGGGAGCTCGCTCCTCTTAAGGGAAATGCAAAAATGTTAAAGCTTCTTCGTGAGGCAGAGAGCCTGCTTTCTGCACACACTTGAACACCTCTGTGCACCCTGATGAGTCTCTAACAAGGTCAGTTGGAACGTCTATTATTAAGGCTCATAAGAGGGAGTCATTAATGGAAGTGAAACCAGGGGATAAATTAACAACAAGCCGCTGATAATTTGTGTCTGTGTGTATGTCTGCGATGTATGCACATGTCCCTGAGTGTTTGTGTTTGTGTGTGTGTGTTTGTGTGCAAGCAGTAAGTGCATGCCTGTCATTTTGAATATGTTTGGCCATGCATCTTGTGTATGTGTTTAGTGCTCATTAGCAGCGAGTGGCGTTTCCAAGAAATGCCCCTTGGAAAAATTAGTAATGTATGCTTTTTTTCTTTTTGTTCTTCTTCCCCAGGGGGTGAGCCTGGGTTCCTCGGTCCCCAGGGAGAACCAGGACTTCCAGGACTCCCAGGAACAAAGGTGGGTGACTTTCCGCAGCAACTACAGTAATCACAATGCGGGGAGGTATTTTCTTTGCAGTGTGACACACAGTTGCATATTTCATCTGAGTGACAATGAGTGGGCACAGCTTAGACTTTTTTTTTTTCTTATCGCATCCTGTCAGTGTGATCATTTGCAATCAGTAAATTCCTCAGTGTTTATGGTCTCATTATCTGTTATTATCACTTTACCATGGTGATTAAGCCTCTGCTTCCTCAAAATGTCACTTGGAAGTGGTCAGAATGAGCTAATCCGCGCCGCTCCCTTTGAGTCGTGACATTATCACACCGCGGAGCCAGCAGTGATAATCCAGACACACCAGAAGTAATGTTGGCATTGTCCTTTTGCATCAGGCTGTTTGTAGTAATGTTGTTGCATTGTCCTTTTGCATTCAGGCTGTTTGTAACGTGTTGATAATTAGGCTACATTAGTCTTGCATTGTCTTCTGCAGCATCTCTCTTGTGAGGCAGTTGCCGAAAGCAGATGTCGTATTTGCAGCGAGTATTTGATGTGATGATTTTTCTTTGTGTTCAGGCTCAGAGGTTTGAAACATCTGGGGCTTTGCAAAATTTTCAGAGGGTACTGCTGAAGTCCTTAAAATATTTTTCAAACAAAGAGGCTGTGGGTTTATTTTCTGTGCCATTGTTATCATTAGTAAGCAGTTAATTGAAAAGAAAGCCAAAGCCAAATGACCCAACACTGCTGAATAACGATTGTGTCCTACTCACTTTTAAGTATCAGCAGTAAGTAATAGAGAGTACGGGCTCTGTGTTATACCACACCCCCCTCTGTTGGCTTTCTTAAGTCACTTCACATTTGAGAGAAAAAGCACAAAGCCATACAACAAGGGATTTCCATTTTTTTCTTTAAATATTCAGCTAAAGGACAAAACCAGATGCATGTTTTCTTAAAAATAACATTTCACCTCGTCAAGGGTCACGATCCACCCGGGAGCTGATTGTGCTGACTCAGCATACATATCTGTGATTCACAATGTAAATTCGCCGAGTAAGCAAACTGACGAGAAAGGCAGGGAGCTCTTCCAGCAGGTTTCTCAGTCATGTCAGTCCTGCTTAACTTTAAGGAAGTGGAAGTTCATGGCTGACTTTCAGTAGAGGCATCACAGCTCCAATGCTGACAATAAATAGGAAGCTGAGGTCTGATCAGCAGTTCTCCATGACACCTATGAAATGCAGGTCACAGGAGAACAGCGCAAACTTACCTTTGTTTGTTTTTTTGTCTGTACAGGGTGAAAGAGGTGACCACGGGCCACCAGGAAAGGGTGAAAGAGGAGAAATTGGACCCGTCGGACCAAAGGTCAGTGATCTAAATGGACATGCTCTTACACAAATGGCAAACATTATGTGAACAAAGTGGATCCTTCAGGAGTGTCTATTAAATAGTTGCTTACTGGTTTACAACCGTCTCAGCACTCATTTAACTTTTTGATTTTTGCTGCCATCTAGGGCCTCTCTTATTTAAGCACACACTACAAAGTTCCCAGGTTGAGATAGGAAACAAAGGCGTGCATTCCCCAAGTAAGGGTCCATCCAATTCATCAAATATTTAGTGATGTTAACATTGAGAGCTGGCAAAACCATTATAGTCTGGTAATAAGTTCAAAGCTGTCCCTCAAGTCTGCGTAAAGTAAACCAAATAGAAATGAGTTTACCATTGTTTATGTCTGGCACTGACCCAGCAGGTAGCTTAAGCTCCAGTCTAAACCGAGACGACCCACAGATCTGTTTCACATCCTATTAGAAACCCCAAAAGTGAAAGCTCCTGCTTTATCAATGCCGGAGTTCAAATAAACACTCTCTCCATTGCTCAGCAGTTGTGGCATATTAAAAGCTGGTTATTTTAGCGAGGCTGACTGTGTTGCTCTCTTGGGAGAAGCGTGAGAGGTGGATGATGTTTTTTCTTTGTGAAAAATGCATTTTAAATGCACTGAATTTTTTATGAAGAATATGGATTGGACCTATAAAGAGTCTGTTTTATGTTTTTTCCAAATTTATGTTTATATCTCGAGCACTTAGCTTTTCTTTTTTTGTATTGTACCTCACACCAACTCTTTTCATCATCTGTGTTTTCCTACTCACGGCAGGGTTCACAAGGAGAGTCTGGTGCACCTGGTCCTAAAGGGTCAAAGGTGAGCATGGCAGAGATGTTTTCTTTAAATTTAGAGAGCACAGCATCTTAATTAGCTTATCCTCTATTTAGATTTTGCAGGTGATCCACGTCTTGGGTTTCCACCATTACATGTTCACTGTTTTTTCAGTCACTGCTGTTGTGTCTTACATCAAGCACTTTTTAAAAAAACATTTTGTCGGAAAATAAAACCCTGCAGACAAACAGTGAAGCAGACACAAAGCTTTATATCTTTAAAGTGGAATCCAATGCTGGTGGAGGTATAATTATTTATATTCACAGTAATATTGATATGGTTATAATTGTGACTGGTGTTGTACTTGCTCTTGTTCAGTAGTAATGTGTCTGTGTACTTGTTTGTCCTCTCATGTTAGGGAGAGACTGGAGATAAAGGAGACTTGGGATCTATTGGCCCGAAGGTACGCACGTATATTAAAGAGAATAAATGCCTCAATTTCAATTTCCTTTGTTGAATGACTTTGTGATCTTGTGTGCTGTGTGGACATTTACAACTAAAATTCCCCATGACATGCCACACTGCTGTGAGTACCAGCAGCAGTCAAACCTCAGCAGTTTTTTGAAAAGAGGCACACTGACATTGATCCTGTGTTTCTCTGATGTTAAGTCTAAATCAGGTGTGCAGCATGAAACAACATGTATTTAAATGTGTTCCTGAAAAATGTGCAGGGCCCCCCTGGGCAGAAAGGAGACCAAGGAGCCACTGAAATCATCGACTACAATGGAAACATTCAGGAGGCATTACAGGTCAGATAAGTCATCGCTTAACCCACTTAACACGTTGTTTTTAGTAATTAATTTATTAATTATTTTCTGAGCAAAAACTGAAAAAATAGGAGTATGAAGATACAGTGGAGGAGGTGGAAGTATTTGCCTCTCATTATGGATGTAGCCCTTGTTAATATTTCTGCCACACTACAATATTTTAGGATAAGGTTGCAAATGCTGTGCTGTATTTTGGCATGTTTTAGCATTTCAACTCTACATATAAGTATGATAGATGTCTATGGTTCATGTAAAAATGTACAAAGCAGCCCTTAGATTAAAGTGTGATGCCCTCAAATGACCAATCTTTTCAGGATATGTCCTCTACAGATATAAAAGGCTAGCAGTTTTTCTTTAATAAATAACTCATTTTGAGGTTGTATCTATGCAGAAATGTGCTGACACAAAGGTTTCTTTCCTGTATGACCTCTGCAATCTTATCTCTCACCTCCTCCCCATTTCCACTCCTTTGGCCTACTGCAGAAGATTACCACTATTACAGTAACGGTAATTAGGCTCTGTGTATTCTGTGCGTTGTCATCTCCACGAGTGTTTCATCTCTGTCCTCGCATGGGCACAAACCAGTCCCAACCCTGGTTTGCACTGCCGCGTTGTGTTTGTGCTAACTTGCCCAGCAACACTGGTTGTTTAACAGTGAATGAGACAGTGTTCAGTGCTGCGCAATTCTGCTTCTGTGTGATCGACCCTACAAGCTGCCTGATTTGCTGGTTGCCTCTGTGAATGTAAAAACATCCTTTTAAAACAATCAATCACACAGAGTACACAGAAGTCATGATTAACATTGAGGTTAGACTGAAAAGCCGGCAACTTACCCAGAAGTCCATGGTTTGTTTTCATTTAACTGAAGAGTTGTTTTGGAATATGCACCCAGCATACTACTGACTGACAGAAGATCTTAGATTGGGTCCTGCTTTGTTACCAAATATTATATTTATAGTATATTTAATATTTCAGAATGTAAATCTGAATCCAGGTAGTATTCCAGGATGGAAAAACTGTACACGTTGCAGAGGAAGGGGGTTAATGTCTCTCATTTCTCTGTCACCAGTCAACTATAACATTTAAGTATATAAGTATAGCTATCTACATCATTTATTTTTCATGCAAAAACATGAATTTGAAATGAAGAATATTCAAAGTCAGCTACATTTTGGAAAATTCAATGTGGAAATACGAATAGAGGGTTATTTGCGCCTCACTCTGTGAAAGTGGCACATTTTCTTCAGTAATTAAAGCAAAATTATGCATAATGTCAGCCAGCATGGTAGAAATTTTTTTCGGTATGTGTGATGCTACGCTACAGTCATTTTTAACCATCCTTGTTTACCAAACACTACAGACACGTTTGAATGTTTCTTTTATTCATTGTTCCCTTATGAAGCTACTAATCTGATGACAGCATTTAGCAACAAGTCACTGAATCTTATGTGTGAAGATTTTTTTTTTTTTAATTCATATTCAAAGTGAATTGAATCAACGGTTTAATCCCAATGCGATCATGAAAAAGCTAACTAAATCGTGTGTTAATGATGATCCTTATTTATCCATGTGCTCAAGCTAACATGTTTTTTTACTTTGGCATGTGTCTGAGCATTATAGTTCATATCTGGTTGCTAACATCTTTTGTGCTGTTTGCAAATCATTTCACTGTGTCAGTCACTTCTGTTGTGGATGTAGTTAATGTATCATAAATTCATGTTAAATTGATCAACCCCAGGTCATATTTCCTTTGTATGTAAATCTAATTAAACGTCCTCTGGTGTCACTCTTTGTTCAGGGACCTCCTGGACCTCCTGGGCCAATGGGACCGCAGGGTTTTAAGGTAAACTTTCCAGATCTCATGTTGACTGGCACTTCAGTTCACTTAAACCAAGAAAATCACAATATATACCTGGAAAAAAGACTCACCTGCACTTCTGTTGTGTCTTTTTCTCATCTTCCAGGGGGATCGTGGTATGCCTGGTCTCCCTGGACTTGATGGTGAACGAGTGAGTTCATTATATATAATCGTGTAGTTTAGCTCATTATTGAAGTACTGAAGAAATATCTTTTCTGAAAGTGAATAAAATACAGTTTTCATTTTCAATTCTGTGTTTCATGTGTTTTCCCTCCCCTCTCAGGGCTACAAAGGTTCCAAAGGGGACATGGGAATGCCCGGAGCGTCAGGGGAGAAAGGAGCAACAGGTTTACCTGGCCTGCCTGTAAGAATCTATGAATATATTATATTATACAATTGAACTATTTTCTTAGACAAAGCCCCTGAAAAATCTTCTTTCTTTATGGTCATGAGGACTCTTCAGTCATTTATTAGATAGAAACTACACGTCTCATGAATCTTTCCTTCCTCAGGGTGTCAATGGTATAAAAGGCGATAAGGGAGATTCAGGTCTACCTGGTCCTCAAGGTCCTTCAGTGAGTCACATTAAAGACTTCTGTTATGATTGTCTCGAAACATACCCAAGGATTTGTATAAAAGATGCTCTTTTGCCATGTTTATGTGAAATATAGTGGAAATGTAATCACCTTGTTGAATCACGATTTAGTCATAAAGTGTCTATATTTAATATTTGCAGATCAGTGGTCCTCCAGGGCCACCAGGGCCCCATGGACCCCCAGGACCCATGGTGAGTGTATTAAAAACATCTTATCAGTTGATGTTATGCTGTACTGACTGTTTAGGAACATGCCAAAACTGAATGAATCACATTACAAAACATAAATGTACAAATATAAATTGTATACATGCTATTCGTGACTGTACTCTTAATATATTAGCAAATACAGAATATATGAATTGTAAAGGAATGCAGTGCTGTATAACTTTCTCCTCCATGATGCGAAAACGCCCAGCCCGATTCCAGTTGGTTGTTCTTGAATTGTTTTTGCTGCAGACTGAAGACGTGATACAAAACTGTGATTACAGCTTAAATCACAGCATATACAGCACTATGGTTAAACATGCAAGTTATAAATACTTTGTTTACATACGGACCTCAGATAACTCCTGACAGTATTCTCCGAATGCTGCGATTTGCAGCTAAATGTTTGCGGCCCACTATACCAGTTTGTCCTTTGTGTAATTCAGCAGTGTTTATATGAAGTCACCTAGGAACAAAGATTATGAAAAACAACACACAGGACCTCAGTACTTGTCTGTGGGAAATTTCAGAGTACTTGTTCTACTTGTTCCATCCCATCTTTATGCCTTCAGTAGCATGTTATTTAATGTGATTTGGACAAAATGGAGAACAAAGATGGATTACAGGTAGCTTGGTTTAGTTGCATAAAATTACTGTATGTAATACTGTTGTCATCTTTTCAGGGCCCCCATGGTTTCCCTGGACCAAAGGTAAGTCTCAACAGCAAAGTACAAGTACAGCCATTTCATACATATGATAACAATTCACATTCTAGTTATTATGACTGTAATTACATCAAGACAGCCACTTTCTATTAGTCATTGTAATAATAACATTTGAAACCTATTAAATATTTACACATTTGGGCATCTTCAGATACTTCTAGATGGGTATGAATCTTCATAAACTTGTTTATTACATTCTCTCTTTTGTCATTGATGGTTCTCAATGTTTCTTGACAAACTTGTAACAAGTGCTTTTCATGAATCCTTAGATTTGATTTTCAATTCAAATATTATTTTAGTACCATTTTGTTCATGTTGTTCATGTGTTTTGCAGACACAATGGATATTTTACAGGTGACATAGATGATTACATGAGTTCACTGTGGTTTACACACATAAAGTAGCAGTAAATGCAGGGTAAACAGATGAAGATACACAGTTGTTTAAGAGGTTGATGCCTTGTTTGAAGATTGTTTTCTGAACAGGCAACAGACAGTGTCTTGCCTTGCCTTGATTGATTTTTTTTTTTTTTTTTTTTTTTTTTTTCTTCAAGGGAGAACCTGGTTTGCATGGTGTGAAGGGTATGCGAGGAGAACCAGGACACAAAGGGGACCGTGGACCATTGGGTCTCCCTGTGAGTACAGCTGTGCATCATGGGATATATCCAGCCACAAAGCCCTGCCCTTTTGTTTTTTCTCAGACATTCATAAAATTTCTCATTTCTATTTTAGCGCGCTGTCTGATAGCTTGTCTGTGTGTATGTGTATCTGTGTGTGTGTGTGTGTGTGTGTGTGTGCTTGTATGTGTGTGTGTTTGTGTGTTGTGTAGGTGTGTGTGTGTGCATGTGTGTGTGTGTTTTCTATAAGGCCATTTTCCGTCCTCATTTTCATGTGCCTGGTCTGACTGACTATTTTGCGACCTCCCTGTAACACAGAGTGTAATTTAGTAGTTGTGAACCCTGCCATCAACCTGTCCTAATAACAGTGTTCATCTGGTACTAATCCCGCCTTGTTCATGTCACTCATACCTCCATAACCACACAGGGAGCCTCCGGCTTGGACGGCAAGCCCGGAATGAGGGTGAGTGTCATGTGACCAAGAGGCTTCACCACCCAACTTCTGCCTACTTTTCTCCCTCTCACCCTCCATGCAGTCCCCCTTTTCTTCCAATCTCTTATCACCATCACGCCATTTTATTGTATTTCATTGTAATTGGACAGAAAGTTTTATAAGCTTTTGTTGGATGTTAACATCAAAGCCAGGTATCATGAGTTGAATTTAGCCACACAGAGTTTAATTCTCATGGTAGCAACCGTACAGAATGCTGCCTAGCAGGCATTTCAAGGCTCTCGTTTTGTCCCGTGTTGCATTAACTCAGCATTAACACACACTCATACATTAACTGTGTCAGCAGTGTTGTAAATGTCCTTCGTGGTCAGTGCACGTTTACTAGCAGCAGTTCTTTCTGTGTCCTGGTTGTAGGTCAAACCACATGGAAATATTGTACAAATGTGGATGCTAAACATGATTTTTGCTTTCCATCTGTAATTTTTTTGGAAAAAAAAACACACTTTGTTTTGAAATACATGTTATAGTCCAGTGATGTAAACTCACCATGACAACACTACTCTTTGCAGGGCACGGATGGGCCTCCGGGTCCAGCTGGTCCAGCTGGGCCAAAGGGTGACATAGTAAGATCGGCATTTACTTTTGATCTTTGACTGCTGATACGACATATTTGAAATTTGAGGGGGTTTTTTAGCACCGGCTCATTTTAAAAACTGATTCATTTGTATTAGGGTGAGAGAGGACTGCAAGGTGAGCCAGGACCGAGGGGACCTTATGGACTACCTGTAAGTTGGATAAGCATGTTATCATTGTCAAGAAACATTATCTTTATTCAGGGATGAGTAAAGATGAGGTGGCAGCACCTGTTTTGTGAGCTTTTGCACTTACGACCAGATTTTAAAGATAAATTTCAAAGTTAAGAATGGTTGATAAATGGTCTTGATATTTTAAGAACACATTATCCAGTCACGCTAAATTAAATGATTAAGATGCATGTAAATTTCAATATTGTTGAAAGTCATTTACATAATGACGATATAACTAATGTTTTTAATTTGCAGGGAGCTGCTGGAACACCAGGCTTGGATGTGAGTCTATTAAACTTTGCTCAGTTTTCTATGAAGCTAGAGAGACAAAAAAAACAACAAAATACAGCTGCATTAATGATATGACAGTAAGTTGAGTGGCTTAGCATAAGAATGGGGGTTGTTAGCAAAAACGCTTTAAAATATATTTTGAAAAATTTAAAAAACATGAAAAGGGACAACTCCCAAGAATGCAGTTTTTCCCCCTTTTATGAATAAACAACAGCAGCATATTGGTAGCATCAAAATTTTCTTTTTGGCTGAGTTTCTTCTTGTTGCACATCCCTTCACTTTCTCTTTGTTTTTTTATTTTGCTCTTCACCCTCTTTGAACTTCAGATTTTCTTCAGCTTTGTCAGAACAAGAGCAGGCTCTCTTGTCTTTGCACAGTAAAGCCAGAGTAATTAAGTGGAGATGTACTTTTACAGGGGTTGCCAGGCTTAAGGGGAGAGAAAGGCGACGTTGGGGAAAGAGGAGAAAAGGTAGACGCAGATAGGGTATTATGGCCCGTCAACCCCTTAACACTAGAGAGGACTGATGTCAATGGACAGTGACAGGAAAGATAGACATACTTTATGGAGCTACTTTACTTTAAGTTTAGTTTTCTCCTAGTTTTATTTCACTGATTAACAGTAGTGCATACAGCATCGTGCTTAAAAGGAGTTTTGAATTAAAATATATATCTATGCTTACTAATGAATGTCTTATATTGTTAGAAATATACTTAGTCTGTTTTTGTAGCATTTCTCATCAACCAGAATTTTAACGAAATCATTGGACAACTCCGTACCATGCACAGGTGCCTTTGCATAAAGTATCATCCTCCCAATCCAGCTTTTTTTCTCCACTTTTGAATGATTTGTCATCTCATTTCTCAAAGTCACTAGTCAAATCTTCATTTTGAGGCATAAAAAAAATAATAATTTAAAAGTGTTTGATCTGAACAAGTCCATTGACAACAGGCTCTTACAGTTCATTTGATGTTCTATTTTTTTGGTTGTTTCCATGCATGAACATTACACTTAAAACATTTCACCCCCACGAGTTTTTGAGCCTGTTGATAACTCTTCCTTGGTTATGTAGACAGTAGTTTATATCTTTTAGTGTTTAATCTGTATGTTTCCACACTCACTAATACTTCTAATGCGTTTCCTTTATGTCTTTGAGAAACTGTATCCCATTCCTTGGTGCACAAAGATAAAAAACAAAAAAACACTTTATTTGGCGTGCTCATGTGATCCTAGCATTGCTTCTGTTCACAATAAACACAACAGACAGACACTGCAGTGGTGCTTTAAAGTGTGAGTAACTTGTTACTAATGTGTTTTTAAAACACTTGCATGCACACAACACAGTTAAGTGCAATTGGCTGCAAATTCATACCATAAACCACACATTTCATCTCACAAGGGGCATAAATGTACCTGCCATATTACATTGAAGATCATTTCAAGCTTGTTCTGTATCAATAGATAACATTTTATATCCGGATCTTGAATTTGGTACTGTTATATTATGTATTTTGTCCTCTTGTGCATGCCCTAAATGAACTAACTCTAATCTGAAGGGATACAGTTTAAACTGTGTCGTAGATTTAATTCTGCCCTCCTGGAGGTTTTTTCCCTGCTACTCTTTCTCATCCTTTGTGCCCTTGACACCCCCTTTGGCGATCAGCTGTTTTTTACTCCTTCCTACTGTATTATTCCCCTTTTTTGTCCTCCTCCTGTCCTGAGGAATGTTTTTAGAATACCCAATCCTGTCTGATATCCCCTCCTATCTAACATTGACCATGTGTCTTTCTCCTTTGTGGGCAATAGCCTCCCTTTTTTAATCGCTCCCCTTCCTAATAGCAGTGCTGTCCCAAATGTTCAAAAAATGATGTTAACTTGACCAAACCGTTGTATCCACAGGGGGAGAAGGGAAAGAAGGGCAAAAAAGGGCCTAAGGGCGAGAAAGGAGAACAGGGTGCCCCTGGATTAGATGCACCCTGCCCATTGGTATGTCCCAACTGTGAGCTGGAAAACTTCCTCCCAGCTGTGTAGAGCAGTCGTCCCGAACAAGGATGGAGCACCCTGTGGCTACACAGATACCCAGCTTCCACCAGGCCATAGCAACCTGAAACACAAAGTCTATCCCTCTCCTGTAACTCTGCAATTGAGACATAAAAACATGCCATTAAATGCTGAAAAACATATAATTGGGCCGGACTGTGGTATCAGCAAGCTCACAGGGCAGCCCCTCCCTTGGCCCGCCCTTGTGTCCCTCACTGCGGACGGATGCAGGGGTTAAGGGTCATCCACCTCTCTCCCAGTAACACTCCTAGGTCATCTTTGCAAACAGGGTTTCCGGGGATTTAAGGGTGAAAAGGGGGAACCAGGGCAGCCAGGTCTGGACGGGCTGGATGCCCCATGCCAATTGGTACAGTATTTCTCTTTTTCCTCCACCGCTTACCCATGCATGCCGCTCACCTTCAGTCATTACTGAAACCATGCATGACCTGAGAGCTTGACAATCATGGACACACCTTATTTTAATCACAACTGCATTTTCCATTCACAAATTTAAAAAAAAAAAAAGCACACACCAATATATCTCACTAACTCCCTGACCGCAAGCAGCCTCTTGTAGAAAACACACATTATTACAAGTGAAATATTCAATATGACTGCTTAAATCTCTCCCTCTAACTGTATCCTCCCATTCCCTTGATTAAAAAAGCGGAAAAAGCAAAGTTCTGCTTAAATCCTGTCTCCTTCCAGCTGATTCCTCCGTGGACCCAGTTACCTTTTAACCTGATGCTAACACAGACTCCTTTACTGATGCAGACACTTGGACCCCTCCTCTACTCTATTAACTCCCCTTTTCCCCTTCCTGTATTTGTACCAATTGGGCCAGACCGTGACAAGAAGAAAGAAACAACAGATTAAAGTGGTTACTGCTCCAGACCTATACAAGATGAGAAAATTGAGTTTTTTTTTTTTTTTTAATTGGTTTTTTGCTTTTGAAGCAATGCTCTGGAAGTTCTCATTTTAGAGGTTAGGGCTCATTTTAAAAGACTTGCGATTATATAAACATACTGTGTGTAGACAATGAAATGACTCATAGCAGGTAAGAAAACACTCATATATCACAAACGTCATCTCATTAAATTACATCGACATTCACGACTCAAACCAGCTGCAATAACTTTATTTCAGGATAAACTCCCTGATTTTGTTACAGTGTCCCCAAATGCCACAGTTCTCATCCAGCTCGCTGTTGTTTTTAAAACTCAACCGCGGGGCAACTGTAATAAAACCAGAGAGCTGAATCATCAACATATCGACATGCATAAGCTGTTTATTACATGCATGAATACATTCTTGCAGTTAGTGTTGTGTATGGTTTCATGTCAAAATCGAAGCATAATGAAACCTGTTATCTGTGTCAGTGATGCAGACTTGGAGTCACGTTTGATCAAAATCTGGTCTCTTTAGATATTCTTAATATATCCATGTGTTAAATAGATAATTATAGACACAAAGTAAAAATCATCTTCAGTTTTTTAGCTCCAGGGTAGTACTGTAATGTCTGCAGATGAAGTTCCTGTTAGATAAAGATCCTTTGGTAGAGCTTAATTTCACATCATTTCCTTCCCTAAACAAGCCACTGAGTTAAATTCTGTCTCTCAACATGGACACAGTGAATGCAAACACTTGAGTTAATGCAACGGCAGTGCAGTTTTCACACGTCAGCAGCGCCACACAAAAGAAACGTACATTTTGAGGACTTCAATACCCAGAATACCCTGCAACGCCCTCCTAAGAGACAGCAGGAAATGTCATGTTAACCAGTTATTTTCTAATCACCACGTAAAATGAAACAGCATCATTCACGTGGATAAATGAAAGTTTGATTTCACTCCACTCGGCAGCTTCTCCGTGTGAAAACTTCCCTCGCCAGAATGCAGTTTGGAGATGTAGCTCTGATGTCTCAGTCAGACATGATGGGATTTTTTTTGTCCCCATTGTCTCCAATATGTGATTCCAGCCTATGAATCTGATGCATTTTTGTCATGAATATCTAAAATACTGACATTTGTTATTATTTTTGTTATCTTGTGGGTTAAAACGCATTCATTTATCGTAATTTAAATCACTGTGTTCACTGCAAACCTTCCACTCCTGTTTCAGTCCTCATAGTTTTTCATTTTTCCCGCAACTCTCCTCTAAACAGGGTCCAGATGGATTACCAATGCCTGGTTGCTGGCAGAAGGTAAGACCAGTATATATTTTAGTCCTGACTTCAGCAGTGCAGCTACACATTTACAGAGTGAATAAAATATGAGGTCCATATCTAAAATGCCTTAAAGCGCGAGTAAAATAACCATCTGCACCTTTAGTTAGCATCTGTTGATGGAATAGATTTGGAAAGGGTATTGGACTGTGATTCATTTCCTCTTTCCATAATAGGTGCTCCTAATACTTTATTCACTCCATGTCAGTTTTTTATTCATGTGGGTCTCAGCGTCTTTATGTTTGCATGGGTTTTTTTCTGTTAAAGAAGTCGTAACAAACCTATGACTGTTGTGTGAAAGTATCTCACCAAGCCAGAGTGTACAACTCAGTCATGAAACAATGCGAAAACAACCTCCACCTTCATGTCATTCTCTCTCCTGTGTTTTTCTTGCAGTGATCACTCTAACCTGAAACGCATGGAGTTTGTAAATAATGCTTCTTTTATGGTATTTATAGTTTTTTTAATGGAAGAAAAAAAAAGTCTAAAAGCAAAGAAGTCTGTGTACAACGATACGAAAAGAGATAACTGTCCCGAGTTTCACGCCCTAAGCTGCTTCTACTCACATCAGCGTGTGGAGAAAAAAAAAACAAAAACGTGTGTGCCCGCTCTCTCACATCCACATCGTGGTGGAGTTCAGATCCTTGGCTGGCAGCAGAACTTGTCTCTGTAGTCTTTGCATGGCTCAGACTGGAGCATCGCAGCCCGGCCAGATTCACGGGGTGACGGGAGACGTTGGAAGGAGGAGGAAGTGGAGGAAGTGGAGGAAGTGGATCTGGACTGGCTCTCTAACACCAAGCGCTAGGTGTTTTGTGTTGTTTCGTCTGAAGCTCACCACCCATTCGTGCAGCACCATTCTCTAAAAGACTAAATGAAAAAGAAAAAAAAAAAAGACTGTGCCAAACAGAACATTGCACCCCTGACCCTGCAAAAGCATGAGTAGTTTACTGAAACTATAGTATATGTATTGTACATACACGTCACTGTTTTGTGGTTGCATCATGGCTTCTGCAGAAAAGAAAAACAACACTAACATAAAAAAAAAAACAACAACCCCAGAGCTCTGAATTAGTAATTTTTTGCTTTCCTTTAATCTTCCCAAGGGAGTCACGCCATGGCTGGTGGCCTGAACACCCCCCTCCCCAGCACCACCCCCAGAAAGTAAAGCTGTTGGTGGTTATTGTTGCTTTATTGTGGTGATGCCTGCAGAGGGTATGATATCAGCAGGTTTTCACCAAGTTGCACTCGTGTGGCTCAGCATCAGCACCAGCGCTGGCGCTTCAAGACTGCCACACGCGTCTCCAGACAAGAGGGAGAACTCCCTGGCCTGGGCTGCACTGACGGGAAAACAAACAAATCAGGCTCAAGCGTGGATTTTAGATCGGACAGGCCTGCCTCAGGGGGGGACATATACCCCCCCACCCCCTCCCCCCACACTTACCCCTCTCTCTCTCTGAGCATGAGAGTCTGCGGGACAGTTGCTAAGAGTCTCATCGATCTCCATAGAGATCAGCTGGAGCGTCCGCCTCTCCGCGCAGGCGACGCTTTGAGGTCAACTGAGAGCGTTAACAGAATGCAATCATCTTTCTTTCTTTTGTTTGTTTGTGTTGTTGTTTTTGCTCTCATTCTTTAACATTGTTGGTATTTTGTGTATAATAGCCTTTGGTGCCTCAAGCTTTTATTCATTCCTTTATCAGAAATGTACAACTTTATATCATATTTTGAATTATTGGAATGGTGTTTTTTGTTTCAGGAGGGTTAAGCTTTGTTTGGTGCAAAAGTCGTGGGAGTATTGAACAGACACACATGTTGCACACTGTTTTTTTTTTCACATGAATAGTTTTGACAGGATGTTGAAATGGCATGTAGGTTACCGCTTCACCTGAGCATCCAGTAAGGTCTGCATCCACTTTGGCTGTACAGCCTCCGATCTTACTGCGAAATCACACCCAGCAGCGTAACAAATATGCTCCTTGTTCATTCTGGACTTGTTGTATGGGATGTTATTTGTACAGTGTCGTCAATCCACTGCATGCACACAATTTATGACCTATGGATCTCTTAAATATTGAAAATAAGCATTGATTTTAGGTGAGTGCATCAGGAGCATAAGGCATCAGGGTTCATTCAGCTCTAACAAAGCAACCGGTTTAGCTGAACATATAGTAGTCGGTATTTCTTTTTACACCTCATGTATTGTCTTAAACATATAGAAAACACGTACTACAGCGCAAGAAAAGCTACATTTAACAGACACAGTTAATTGGTAAACTTCCATGAATACACCGCGGTGTAACTGGTGGCCAGTTTAAGTCACATTCCCTATTAGATGGAGCAAAAAGTGGAGCAGCAAATCAGCTCCAGGTTTATTTCTCACGTCTTTCACGTTTCTCGTATCCAGATTACTTTCTGACATAGTGGGTGCTATGCAAGGTGACACTTCTTTTTCTTCAGCGTTAGAAATATGCATGAACAATTTACTATAAGGGGCAGATGAACTCAACATTTTGTTGTGTCACAGCGGCGACCACAGGTGAGAGGACGTATTCCCGTATGGTTCCTGTTCGATTGTACAGCTCATCTCATCGTCATAAAGAATGGATGCACACCTGTATAGACTATATTGGTGCTATCTGATAGCAGGTCGACAGCAGCTCAGTTGATGCGCTCTACCAGTGGAAAGAACTACACAACAGGTTTCTTTATTGTTGTTGGGGTTTTATGTATGTAACAATTTAAAGGGTTTTTGTTTTGTGCATATATTTGTGTATTTGTCTCAGTATTTTAAGTGGTACATTATTTATTTTTCTATAATTTCTTAAATGAAGGCATTTTGGTTCTAAACAGCATTCCTTTCAGTTGTTTTGGATTTTTGTTTTCAGTTCAGTCTTTCTCAGTTTTTTTCTTTTTTTCTTTTTTTTTTTTTTTTTTTAAAGACTTTTGGATCATGCTACAGTAAGGCATCACATGACAGATATGCAAAGTGTGAAGGAAGGTGGTCACTTACAAACTGCAGACCAGTGTGTATTCACTGTGCATTTACTTCAGCTTATAGGCCTTACATACATGGAATACATACCTGCTTTTATTTAATTTAGTGTCAAAAAGCTAACTATGACAACAAAGGTACTGATGGCCTGAGTGTTGACAGGCTCAGCCGATGCAGCAGCTGCGTAAAAGCTCAATATCACAGCTTTTTCTCACGCTTTTCTCTCTCTCTCTCTCTCTCTGTCTCTCTCTCTTTGCATTGAATGTAGTTTGATATCTGTATAGTGGATTATTAATGTACTGTTAAAAAAGAAATGTGTGCTCATTTGACAAGAAGTGCAATTTATATACTTTGGTTCATGTGTGTAGCATCAAATGCAGCTGAAATGTCACATTTCATCAAAGCTCCATTTGCTCAGCTGTGCTACCCTGTATACCACTAGCTGGAAAGAAAATGTTTATTTACCACAAGACAAAGAAACAAATGGAAACATGGACCTTTTCGTTAAATCTCAACTTTCGATTGGTTTAAATATTACTTCAAATACTGTCCCTTCACTCGTGTTTTAAATGTTATTTCCAGTAACTAATATTTACTACATTGTTTTGCAATGTGTTTTTTATTTTGTTTTGTTTTCCAGTCTTTATTACAGTATTTGTTGCTGTATCTTTAGCATGAGCAGCTACTTTTTTTAACTGATTTTTTTTATTTGATTGATTTTTCTTTTTTTTTTTGTTAGTTTGACTGATGTGTTTCCTTGTTTAAGTTTTAAATTTAGTTTAATCTGCTGATAGCAGAAGTGCCAAAACATTTCAAACATTTATTTCCATATCACTTTGAGCAGAGCTGGTGAGAGGCTTCACAATGACTCACTGACGGGCCACTTGTGTGTATTTGTCACTGTTGCAGCAATGCTCTTAGCCAGGTTTTCCTCTGAAGAAACAGTGCACACCCACAAGCCAAACACTCGGATTCAAAGTGCTGGTGTAGGATAATCAAAGTCACATCTCTCTGCACTGTGCTAAAAGACACTGGTTGCTTTTTGAAACTCGCACTTCTCTTCCCTTCGATGCACAGCAGCCTTATTGGGGGAAAAAATATATATTGCAACATTCACTCCAAAATAAAATGCAGTCTTGGCACAGGAGCAAAAACGCAACGCAAAATCCACCTTGTGGCTTCTTTTGAGTTTTCTGATTGTGGTATATATATATATATATGTTCAGTTCCTGTTCTGCATTTGTATCATTCATTTTTTACCCAAATTGATTGACATTTCTTTAAAGGCCCTTGTGTTCACACGCTACTATACTTCAAGATGACATTTCATATGACTGTACCGTTGGAGCCAAATAAACAGTCTTTCAGATACATCAAACAACAGGCTTGTCTTTATTGTTCAGAGGCTTAGATCACTGGAAATGATGTTCTCTGTGTGATAACTGTAGCTAATACATAATATTTATACATGTACATTATACATACACAAATGTATGCAAGTGTTGCAAAATGGGTACTTTTGTACATTTAAATTTATCAAAAGTAAAAGTACTCACTGTGCAGAAGGTTGGCTCCTGTCAGTGTCATACTGTGGTGCTGCATTATGATTAATGACACTAATAAATGTAGTGTGGTAAAAAAGTACAATATCTCCCTGTAGTGGAACTTAAACTGGCAGAAAATGTAAATACTCAAGTAAAATACAGGTACAACTAAAGAGTAAATAGTAAATAAATGTTAATTCCACCAGTGTTTAGCTGTTTAATAATATGTAGTAAATTCAACAATATCTGCTTCTAAATTGTAGTAAAGTCTAAAGTAGCGGAAGTGCAGGTACTTTAAAGAGGCTCCTCCAAAAATGACCAGCTGTCAAACTCCGGCTAGGTGGCAGCACGAGAGAGCGAGCGCGAGCCCAGCCGCGGCTCTCTGTGCCCCGCGTGGCTGTCTGCGCGTCCGCACGCGCGCGCACGTGCGTATAAAGCCGGGCGTTTGGGTGCTCGAGCAGCTGGAGAGAGATGATCCAGGCTGTGGAGGAGGAAGGAGAGCGAGTCCGCATCAGGATGTCTGCGGAGAGGATGGAGAAGAAGAAGACGATAGACCTGAGGAAGAAGCACGTTGGGTAAGAGGGCACAGCGCTTCAGTACCATATGTTTGTGACTGAAGGTGGAAAATGAATAAACTGTAGTAAAGTTTATCTGCAGACTTCTTCTATGAAAGACTGGAAACTTTTTTTGTTTCAAATTTCAGCAACAAAGCATATATTAATAACAATAATAAATAATAATAAATATATTAACACATTTACTTTATTTATTAGTTAATGTAGTTAAGCAGAAATTCAGCAGACACATGCACATTTACATGCAGCTGTATCCTGATTTGATAATCTTTGCCACTGAAGAAAACTCATGCAGTACTCTATCTGTCAGCTGCAGTGGTTCACCTGTGTGCATCATGTTGTGGTAAAGCTCATAAGTCATAAGTTGTTGTTGCCACTGTGCAGCCAGAGTGAAGGGCAGGCTTTGCCCCGCGTGGAAATATTAACACTGGCTCCTCCGCAGGCCGTCCTGCAAGATCTTCTTCAGCTATGACCCCATCAAGATCGTGCGAGCCGAGGGTCAGTACATGTATGACGAGAAGGGGCAGCGCTACCTGGACTGCATCAACAACGTGGCTCACGGTAAAAACACACAAAACGCAGACCAGATTTTATTTTGTGCCACTTTCATGTCATGCTCGCTCCCAGGAATTGCAAAAAATAAGAGTCTTTCTTACGTGCAGGCAGATTGTGTTAGGCTGGCATTCAGGCGGGGAATCACAGGTGTTATGTGTACGACTCACAATGACTTGACAAATGCATCTGCTCTATATTGTTGTCACACAGTGCACACCTCAGTCTACCAGTAAGGGAGGCATGAATGTAGAAATGTATGTTTCCACCACATTCAGCACTCTTTCATTTCAGCATGTGCTCTCCAATTATGTGCCTCTCCTATCAATTGTCACAGCGTGCTTTGACCACAAATTGCAGTCAGACAGTTGTTTTTGTCCTGATCCCCCATGCACGTGCCCTCTCTCCCGTTCCTCAGTGGGCCACTGCCACCCGGACGTGGTGAAGGCGGGAGCACAGCAGATGGAGCAGCTCAACACCAACTCGCGCTTCCTGCACGATAACCTGGTTCTGTACGCCCAGAGGCTGCAGGCCACGCTGCCCGACAAGCTCTCTGTGTGCTACTTTGTCAACTCTGGGTATGTCTATATGTTCTCACACTCCTCAAACAACAAACACTGCATAAAGGTTTGCCAGACTTGTTTTGTTTTGGGTTTTTTTTTGTTTTTGGGTGTGGACTGGTTGGTGTCATTGAGGGCACCGAGAGGCTTACTGTAGGTTGATGAAATGACAGACGTCAGGAGAATTAATGTCTCATCCCATAACTATGTTAATTGCTTGAACTGTAGCCTGAGGTGGACTGTCCACATGAGGGGCAATAAAGTTTGACAGCAACTTGCTGTGAGGAACAAAACACTGTAGGATAAAACCGTATAGCACGTCTGTACTGTAATCAAGAAGAAACAACATGCCTTTTCAGAGAGAGAGAAAATGTAGGAACAACATCAGTATTAAGCCACTGAATAACATGTCAGAAGCTAAAAGTGAAAGCTCCAGATCAGCATTTTTTAAGGAGAGTCTAGACGAGCAGACGTAGGAAATAATGAGATGACATGTAAAGTTTTACACAGTCATTAGACTGGGCCGACCTGAGCTGGTTACTCATTTACACCACTCGCTGCAGTTCAGGAAGGATCTGGTTCAGGGTAATAATGCTGTAGATAATCATCCGCACACACTCAATACTAGACTGGGTATTTATCAGTCACAGAGATATAAAGGAGTCTAAAGAAGTTATAAACTTGACAAAACAATACCCGAGTTACCACTGTAAATGTTTCCTAAGGTCTGTACAAGAGTGCAAAAATGCAGTGCATTCATGTGCAGTCAGAAGACAAGGGGGAGCGATGTGCTAAATAAAATACTTACCAAATGCACTCTTTAGTTCACCTTCAGGGAACATTTTGAGCAATGTTGCACTTCCAACATTGGTGCAGCAATTAAAGGAAGACCCTGCCAACACAGTAAGCCTGACAAGCCAGGCCATAAAGAAGGAACAGTCCCCCTGACACCTCAGGGACCAGCTGGAGCACCTCCCTGCGGTTCTTGTGGCTAAATGAGAGCAAAACCAGGTTCTAAAAAACCCTCCAAGAGTCTCTACACAGGGAGTTCAGAGGTCATCACAGCACCTTAACAATCCCACAATCGAGCTTTGGAGCCTAATTGAAGTCCACATGTTAATGAACAGGTGTCACCTCAGTTGGCCTCCTGAGGGGGAGTAAAACATCAAACTGCGACTGACGTGCTAGTGATGTCCGCAACTTCACCTGTGTGCTTTGTGGTGACTGAGTAACTCGGAGTAACCCTTGCTCCTTTGACTTTCAGCTCCGAAGCCAACGACCTGGCGCTTCGTCTGGCGTGGCAGTACACAGGCCACAAAGACATCATCACGTTGGAGAAGTAAGTGCCTCCAAAAAGAAAACACCTGCCGCGGTGCCAGATGAGCTAAATGACAGTATTTAATGGATCGTGTGCGGTGAAAGTCATTTTATTTTGTGATATTTTGAATGGTTAAAATGGCCAGTGTTTGTACATTCAGGTTTTAATAGCTGCACACTCCACATGCTACTGGCTGATTTGATTGGCTCCATGGCCTGTGTTTGCTTTGTTTGCAGTGCGTACCACGGCCATGTCTCGTCGCTCATCAACATCAGTCCGTATAAGTTCCACCAGCTGTCAGATCATGAGCGGAATCAATTTGTCCACGTGGTGAGTGCCTTTTTCCCTCCCTGCCTGCCTGCCTGCACACTATCAAAACACCATGACTCAACTCGCATCTCCGGGCTTTGGCAGGCTAATTCCAGTATTTGCTTCCGAAGCATGTGCGGGGAGGCTGCATGCACGTGTAGATGTATGTGTGGCTAAGCAAAGAAGAGACACAGGTGTGTTTTTTGTATTTCTGCAATGTCCAAATTTAACTGTATTCATCAGATAAACCTACCTCCAACAGAAAAGCTTTTTTTTCTGGTGTGTAATGTTAAACTAGCTGACTAGACTGAATAATAATGTGTTTTCAAAAGGAACGTTGAGTTGGATCAACAATTAAAGGGGCAGTTCATCCCTTTAAGTGCTGACTGAAAAGGTCCCTCGTTGATTATGTCACCAGGGTTATCTAAAGTCAGAGCACAAAGTTTGTACGATAAGAGCGAACAGGAAAGGTCTAATAAAACATGCTATTGATCTGCATCATCGGGATTGATACTAAATTGTTTGAGAATCTCTTTAAATTAAGCAAAAATGTGTGACTTTTAGATGATTAAAAAAAAAAAAAAAGTCCTATTTTGAAGATGTTTTTTTATGCTCGTTTGAGTAAAGAGTCTGTCCTGCTGCTGCGTTGCGTTGTGTCACTCTGCTCTTATTCTTGACCGCCCTGGTGTAGCTCGATACGGCAGCTCTAGTGTTACGTGGGGCTGCTCGGTCCGTTTCACCAGCTTGCGCTATATTTTATTCATGATCACAGACACTAAGGAATCAAGCTGCAGTTCAGATGGCGGTGATTCACCTGGGGCATCTCTGAGAACAGCCCAGGCTGAAGATAACAAGATAACAAAATGGCTGCTATGAGAAATTCACATGGCTGTTTATCACACAGGCTTCAGATGAACACAAGTGCGACCAAATGCTTCACCACAATGTTAAATGTCTTGTAGAGGTCTGAGTGAGGGGGCAACTAATATTTTATACAGGTTAACTATGTGAAAAAACTCGGTTATGTCCTAATATACAGTTTTTAATTGTAAAAGTATGTGCACAAGTATAAACTAATGCCCATACTGTACTGTGGGAAATGTTGCTGTCACATATTATGCATTAAGCAGTACATTTTTGTTTTACCCTATCCGTGCTGCACACTATAAGACTGTGGCACAGCCGCGGCCTGTTAATCTGCCTTGGTAAAAGCCCCGGCGTATTGTTCCCCATGCAGGCTCCGGCTCCGAGCCCGGATGTGTACAGAGGCAAATACAGAGCGGACCACCCGGACCCTGCCACAGCGTACGCGGATGAAGTCAAAGACATAATACACAGAGTGCATGAAAAAGGAGGCAAGGTACAGTTTGTGTCTGATGTCCTTACCAGATGTTACCCAAAATGAGACCGACCATGTGCTGCAGAAATAACCTGAGAAATGTCCAACATGTGTCCACACAAATCAACTGCTTGATTGTCTTTTTAAAGGATGACTCGTTTTTTTCTTTTACTTCCATGGAAGTTTCCTTGTTGCCCCATTTTATTTCTGAATACTCTATTGATATTCCACTTTTCCTTTTTTTTTCTCCCCTTCTCCCCTCTTTCACTTTTTCTCCCAAATCCCAGGTTCAGGCCAAGGACTCAGGCTTTTAGGGGTCAAATCCCAGCTCACAGGAACATGTGTAGGGGGGCTCTTAGTGTCCATGCTTCCGGTGACGAGAGGGACGGGATTTCGGCCCAGAGTTTTACAGAATGTCTTTCTAATGGATGTTTGTGCAGAGACGTGCGTCAACAGCATCAAACCACAGTGAACAATAACACTTTTTTTTTTAAAAAAGAGATACATGTATGTCATTAAATGTTACATCCTGCAGATGCTTTTTTTTTTTTCAAGTGACTGGCAGTGACTGGTCACTGGCAAGACATTTAAATCTCTCTCCACAGTGACCTACATTAACATTCATTTCTATCCAAGCATTACATGATTCACTCTCTCTTGTTTGTTCACTGCCAACTGAAACAACACTTATGAAAGAGGGAGATCTACAGGTCAGAGATGCCAGAGCTCCTGCTCTTCTCCACTTTAACAGACTGTGGACTGATAGACCTCGTGTGTTTTTCTCCTGTGCAGGTTGCCGCTTTCATTGCTGAGTCATTGCAGAGTTGTGGCGGGCAGGTCATCCCCCCCATGGGCTACTTCCAGAAAGTGGCAGAGTATGTACTTAAGCTATCGCAGAGATTCATTTATGGTCATCCTCACTGCCATTTTCTGCCCCTTTTTCTGCTGCTCAGAAACAGCACGCAAGCACGAAATATGTCAAACATGTCCAGAATGTTGCTCTCAGCAAGAATAGCTTGAAGCAGTTAACAGAAGTGCACATCCAAAAAGACAATTTCCATCTTCCACCAGATTGCAAATTTAAAATAACTGCAAACATTTGTTATTAAGAGTGCTGACAGATGCACTGTGTCTCATGTATTGTGGCATTCAAGCTTGCGTGTGCCCCATCAAGAGAATCGATAACTAGCTGAGTTTACTTCTACAGACATGTCCGCAAGGCAGGGGGCGTTTTCATCGCGGATGAAGTCCAAGTGGGCTTTGGCCGTGTTGGCACCAACTTCTGGGCTTTCCAGCTGCAGGGAGAGGACTTCATGCCCGACATTGTCACCATGGGAAAGCCTATCGGCAACGGCCACCCCATGTCGTGCGTGGTCACAACGAGAGAGGTGGCAGAGGCCTTCCTGTCATCTGGAATGGAGTATTTCAATACAGTAAGGGCATTATGTTGAATGATGAAGTCAGATTTCTTTTCCTTCATTTCAATATATGGTTGATATGAATAGCAAATGATTATTTAGGCATTAAGATCTACATAAAATCACAACGGCAGACTGCAGACAGCCCAGTCTGTGATCTTTGCCTTCTCCCCCAAGTTGACCAGAAATGGCACTGACCTGACCTCATCCTGACATGGACGTTCTCGTCTGTATTTGCTAAGCATATCGACACATCTGTTTTCCACATTATGGGGGAAAATACATTCCATTCAAGCCAGTTTTTTTTTTTTTTTTTCATTGATGGCCTCAGAGTACAGTTATTTCCCCTAAAGGGAAAAAAAGGTTGGGATAATGACACAAATGGAAGAGTTATTCCTTCCATATTGAATTTATTTTCAGCCGCTTTGCCGCAGTCTGGACTTTGTCCAGTCACATACTGAAAATAGCTGAGTGTGCTGCTGAGCAGTTATTTGTCCGTTTAGAATATGTGTGCTGACTCCACGACACTGTATGTCTGTTATATATTTAATGTGTCAAATTATCTTGCGGTTCTGACACCCTGATGATCGAGCAGCTGATTTCCTGGGTGGTGTGTTAACCTAAGCTTGGTGTAATCTTTCCTCTGTATGTGGGTTTTGAATTTCTCAGTTCGGCGGTAACCCAGTGTCGTGTGCCATCGGCCTGGCAGTCCTGGACGTGATTGTGAAAGAGGATCTGCAGGGCCACGCGCTGCGCGTGGGCCAATACCTGACCAGTCTGCTGGAGAAGCAGAAAGAGAAGCATCCACTGGTTGGTGATGTCAGGTGAGCAAACGCAGGTACTGTGTGCTGGTTAGGTCTGTGCATGCCCTGTCCTTTATCTGAGTAAATGCACAATCTATGACATCACTAGTAGAAATAATCCTGAAAAAAGTTCTGCTTCTGACATTTGCGAGAGATAAGCAGATGTGTACTGAATTCTCTGTGTGCCGGAGATGAGTAAACCAGATGGTGTCACATCCTGCAGGGGGCGTGGCCTCTTTGTCGGAGTGGAGCTCGTGAAGGACAGGTTGAAGCTCACTCCTGCGACGGCGGAAGCCCAAGAAGTCATATATAAGTAAGTGCAGAAAATCAGATTAGTGTGTGCAGACAGACAGGCCATCGCAGAAACACACCGGTGTTATGATAAACTTTGCTACGCTGTGAAGAACACTTAATCTCATGTCACGTAAAAGGCTTATCAACTTATGGTGGGATCATAAAGCTGAGTGGTGAAAACTGCGTTGTGTGCACTATTTGTAAAATTCGAAAGTGAGAGCTCATTATCTCATTTATCTAAGTGTTTCATTCTCAGCTTGTGCAATCAATGTGCCATACACAAATTCAGCCATGTGTAATTATTATTAAGACCTCAAACAACCTGAGATCACACATGTTGAATGAGCTAATTAGTTGATTAGTTCTTCCTGTTCCTCCTGGCTAAAGGGTGTGTTAATCAGTGAAATCACCGCAGTGTAATGCCTCGTTAAAGCATAAACCTGACTCTGCATTATTGCACTCCCCTTCTTCATGCCTCATTTAAAACAGAGTGAAAGAATAATTTTTATTTCATCCCAGGCTAAAGGAGCAGCACATCCTCCTCAGTGCTGACGGACCTCATCGCAATGTGCTCAAATTTAAGCCCCCCATGTGCTTCTCCACGGAGGACGCCGACCTGGTGGTGGAGAATATCGACCGCGTTCTCACAGGTGCCGAACATCTCCCCAGTACTTTTTTTCTCAGCAGTGCTGTCGAGTGGTGCCGTCCTGCATTAATTAAAAGTATAAGAGTGTTTACTGTATTGTGTTACTGTCTGACTGTTGCTGAAAGAGCTCTCAATCGTGTGCGTTCTCGTGTCCGTGCTTCCAGAGCTCGAGGGAGCCCTCGGCTTGAAGGTGCACAATGCGTCGAATGTTGAGAACGAAAGCAGCAAAAGAAAGGTAGGTGTGACTCTGCTCCACAGTTTAAAGTCTTCCTTTTGCCTGCATAGATCCAAGAGAGAGAGTTCAGACCGAAGCTGATCTAGACCGAAGTCTGTCATAGTGCAGAACAAAGACAATTATAGGACGGACTCAATTTTCTTGATTTTCTCGACTTCAACTTTATATTTGTTATGGTTTCATTTCAAGCTGCCGACTGAAGAAAACGGATGCCACAACCACCACGGTGGGTTCGTACATGACAGAGGGAGTAGCCAGGGAGTCACTCAAACCAAACAAAGCAAACGGCTCAAGACATAACGCCTCGCTCACGAACACAGTTAAAGGAAGCGGTGACAGGCATTATAAACTTTGGAGGTGACATAACACTGCAGGAAAAGTAAAGTGCCTTAACATGTAACCAAATAACAAATGTTTCTTGTATTAATAATAATATGCTGCATCGAAGAGATTGCAGTGTCCTCTCAGGTATTATTATTTTTTAATTACACGTAGGAATCGAGGTTTTACTCTGGTGCAGGAAAATGCCCTTAATTGTGTGATTTAACATGCTATACTTCCTGTTTATTCCGTTTTATTAAAATTTTTGCCAACATTTACTTGACTGTGATTTCTTTTTAGGGTATCATAATTTTAACAAACCAAAACATATGATGTCAAAACACCCTTATGTGATTTTTAGAGCTGAAATACAGTTTTTACTGATTGTTTGCTGTTGAAAAGTGTGGAATACTGTCACATATTTTGTGGAGAATCAATCTGTACTGAATAAAATATTGTACGAAAATGCTGTGCTATGAGGGATATACAATATACACATACATAAACATGACAACTGGCTGCGCTGAGTGTAGGCCTACAGTGTAACTTATTCGACTCTGCCTCAACCAAACAAACATGGACACTGTTTGACAAGTCTGCAATTATTTACCAATGTCCCCGTGGCTCTTCTTAACTGAGACAGGATGTGGTTCTCAGTAGCTCCGACTTTGTTACGCACATGTTCTCAGTCAAAGAGAGGCCCCTTTCCGCAGACAAATAAAAGCGATAGTACAGCTGTGGTGTTTGTGACATGTCAAGATGATTCTCTCAGTCTTCTGAGGCACAGAGTTGACTGAAGGCCCGGGCCAAGTGAGCCAGAGCAAAGAAAAAAAAAAAAGAATCCAAAAAAAAAACAAAAAACTTTGTCATATGTGGATCATGTGTGTCTGTTTTACGTTTTATTTTTTTTTTTTTTTGAGGAAACAAAAAATAAACACACACACACACACACACATATATATAATTAATATATAAGAAAATGAATAGTTTGTAACACTTATAACAACTGATAAGATGAAGTGCAGGAAAATGAAGGAACATGTTATTTCTCTCAGCACAAAAGTATAGAGTAAAGTTCATGATACACTCTGTAGGCTCTTAACGTCCTGTGAGTTTAAGCACACATTGATGACAGCAATGTGCTATCAGTTAACTTGATTAACTAGTAATGTTTGATGGCTGCATTTACAGCAGGATTTCCTGATGATTGTGCAAGATTTCTTCCCATTTTATTTCTTCTAATATGTCACTTGACTTCCTGTTTGCATTATCATTCAGTTGTTCCATCTGTGTATTGTCCTGTGTACGATATTTAGACCGAGGGAACTACAGCTAGGAAACTGCATTTGCCCATGTAAAGCTACATGAGGGAACCCAGATGTGCTCCCTCTGCTCCCTCTGACGTCATTATAAGCTCTGGGATTTCCTTTTGTGGGACATTTACTGAGGGTCTACTGACCAAAATATTAATATTAGCATTGAGCTTGTTTTCCCATGTCTGTTGGAGCTTTAGTGTGTGTCATAACTCAGAGGACCTCAAAAGTAAAGAGTAACAACTGGACAATTTTTAAAGCACGGTCTTGTGTCACACTCTGTAATTCATTTGTAATGTGACATTTTTAACCTGAAACTCTCTGGCATTCACTTAAGAAGCAATAATCCATCCATCCATCCATCCATCCATTTTCTATACCTGCTTTATCCTGACACACAGGGTTGCGGGGGTGCTGGAGTCACAGTCTGGGCTGACACATGATATAGATAGACAGACAACTCACACTCACACTCACAATTCATACCTAGGGGCAATTTAGAGTTGACAATTAACCTAACCTGCATGTCTTTGGATTGTGGGAGGAAGCTGGAGTACCCAGAGAGAACCCACACAGGCACAGGGAGAACATGCAAACTCTGTGCACCACTGTGCCGCCTGAAGCGATAATCATCAGCAATGTTGATGACAACACTCATGGAAAATAACCATGATTCATTAGTTTCTATGAAAACACTTTAGTGTTTCAAGATCTGTGGCACTTGTTATGGTGCAGTTTTGCCTTGTTAGTGGAGGGTACACCTCAACTCACTGTGGTAAAAATCAGCATTTGCTACTGCCTGTTGGATCTCTGACGCCACCTTGTGGAGGCCAAGTTCTGGTGCTGATATGGAATTCACATCTGCCGAATAACGTATATGCCAACAGGCCACAAAAGCCCAGTTTGGCTCCGGATAAAAATACTGTGTGTACATATCAGAACAGCAAGGAGCTCTGAAAAGAAGATTTTATTTCACATCCTTGTACAAAAAATGCAACTGTGACAGGTTCAAGGCTTTTTCAATGGTTTCTTTACAAAAACGAACAACTTAAACATTTTTCATACTCCCCTTTAAATTCACGCAGTGCCAATGCTGATTCATATACAGTGTCTCAATGAAAACAGTGTCCAGTAACTTCCTGTCTTTTTTTCCCCAGTGGTTAAGAGAGATCTTTGTTCTAGCTCCTTCCATTGAGGTGACATTAGATTTCTCCAGATGCACTTCATTGAGAGGGACCTGGATATTGTTGTTGCTTTATCAAGAAAATGTGACTAATGTGATGATGCAGTGCCTGTAAGAGTGACGCTGCATCAGGGTGAAAATTTAGAACAAAGGAGAGGACAGGAAGTCACTGAGCACTGATGAGACGCAGCCCGTGAGAGACTGTCAGTGCAGCCGGGTCTAATTTCTTGAGCAAGGTCAGTGCTTTCAGTCCTTAATGGTTGCTGATTATATCAAAGGTTGAGTTTATCCATAATTGTAGTTGAACTTCCTGTTGGCCCCTCGTGCATTTGATGTCCTCTGTCCATCCAAATCATTGTAAGTGTGCTGTGTTTGTCTTTAGCCCATGAGGTATCCTCTGGAAAGACAAAAGATTAACTTATTATGACACTGTGACACAACAAACATCATTTAAGAGTAGCAGACCTGCTGATTATTATTCACTATTGAGTCAAGCCAGCTTTGTTAAACACAGACTGGTGTTTGAATAACTAATATTGTGCATACAGATCTTAAACAAGCTCCGACTTACGGCAGCTTCATGCGCATGAACACTCTGGCCATGAAGAAGCTGAGGAGGACGCTCACAAAGCCGATGAAGAGCAACAGGAAGCGGTTGAGTTTGGGAATGTTTGGTGCATTGGAGCGGTCCAGGATTATGAAGCCCAGGCCTCCCATCGTGAAGAGGAAACTAGAAGCCAGTCCTTCCATGATGTACTGCCCGTTTACTCTGGAAAACATATGTCATAAATAGCCCGACTTTAATATTACTGAAACATAACTACCCGAGGTGACCGTCACCGGGTGGCTCCTTGCTTTAGCTGTAGATTGTTGAGATGCTCTCAAGTACATTTACTCAACTACTGTACTTAAGTACAAATTTGAGGTACTTGTACTTTACTTGAGTATTTACATTTTAGGTGACTTTATGCTTTTATACTTAGTTTGTACTCCACTGCATTTGTCTGACAGCTGTAGTCACAAGATACTTTTCAGGTTACAGTTTTTCAAACCCTGCCTGTCTAGTGGAAACGTGTATCTCCAGATTTGGTGAGTTTGAATGTGACTATCAACTGAAAGAAAGATCTCATGGACACCATTGTCTATAAAATAATTTTCTGTAGATTAAACTACCCAGCAGTATATAAATAGCTAAAACAAGCTCAGGCTGAAACATCTCAATAGTAAAACACTGACTGATTGAGGGAACATTTTACTCCAAAAAGTGTACTTTTACTTTTTATACTTTAAGTACATTTCAATGTTAATACTTTTAGTATATAAGATTTTACTTAAGTAAGGTTTTGGATGCCAAGCTTTTACTTGTATGAGAGTATTTTCACAGTGTCGTATCAGGACTTTTACTACAGCACCTGAGTACTTGTTTCTTCACTGCTGACTTACCTGTATGCCAGGAAGGCGACCGGCCGCTGGTGTCCATGCTCATCAGTCATTGAACCCACACTGGGGGGCTCTACAATAACATCGTAGATGATACCTAAAATAAAATTTAAAACAGATATTTATTAATCCCTGAACAGGTAAATGTGCAGTATTACAACAGCAGAGGGGATAGTGCAACAGCAAGAGGCATTAGGAAGAAAAAGTAAGAAATAATAAAAGTAATAAAAGCTATTACAAAAAAACAACTACTATAATTTACAAATTTACATCTTCTCACTGTGGGAGAAGTTGAGTGTGAATCAATTAGATCATCAAACAACATACCTACATGTAAGAAGCGTTATTAATCAGCAGATTAATTGTTTAATATGATATAAATAAACATATATAAGTAAATGATACACAACAATGAAATGATCCTCTGACATTTCTGCAGGATAAGAGTCACTTAGTTCCTGCTGCTAGCAAAAGTTAGCTTCATCTCTCGTCCATTACTCTGAGTTTAACATATCAAGCTGTTTTACAAATGCATAAAAGGCCTTCAGTGCTACACATACACGCCGTAATCCCCCCTCACAGACTGAGTATAAAGAGTGAGCTTTAACTCTCAGTCTCACACTGACACTATGCAGACTTGACGCCATCAGCCCTGTTAGCCTCCGTTTACCTCCTGTGATGAGAAAGTAGGACACAATAACGACGGCGTACACGGTCATGGCCGACGGCATGTGCAGCCATGACGGCTTCTTCAGTTTAATATTTGGACACTCCAGCACGGTGAACGGAATACTGTATAAAGTCTCCATGTTTTATGGACAAACAAGCTTTTCTGTGTCGCTCCGCTGCGGCCGCTCCGTCTGCACGGCGACTTGGTTGACGTGTCCCGGAAGTACTTTTTTTTTTCCCCAAAAAAAAGCGTTTCGGACACCGATTTTATTTTTTTATTTTTTCAATTTGTGATATTTAATGTGTGGTCATATTTTAAGCAAAAAAAGTATCATTAGCTTTAAAATAAAATTAAAAAAAAACATTTTGGCAAGAATTCTGTGACGCAATCTTAAAGAGACAGTACGCTGTTTTGTCAACATTGAGTTTTTAGTCCATCATCAGTATTTTATGTGAACACTAGAATAATTAGATCCCACCAGATAGTATATGTGTATATCTATATACAGTCTATGGTTTCCACTTATTTAAATGTCATTAATTTAGTTCTGTGTGGTACATGTAAACATTTAATACTCTTGATACCACATGCATATTTTATCTATCAAATGTCATCATTTTAATCACATCTGTATCACTATGGGCTAAATGTAGCTTGCACTTGTACATCAGGATGACTAAATCACAGCACAAAATATTCCTCTTATAGGATGATGCATCAGTGAACCTCACTACTATGGTGTTTGAGTTCCTTTGCAGGGGCTATGGTTTTGACATTAAATATGTAACACCTGTTTTTTCCTGAAATTTACAGAACCTGTAGAAATGTGTTGGTTCTTTAAGGGTCATCCCTTTGGTTCAAAATCAACCTTGTATGTAATGATGTGATTCAAACTCTTAACTGTAGACCATATTGAATGTATCCAGATGTAATACCTAATTCAAAAAAAGTGAGCATTTTGTTAAATCTTTACATTGCAGTTTTGGCATTTATCCAATATATCTGCAGTAAACTAATTTATCAGATGCAAAGAATTCAAAGAAATCCCAGACCACCCCTTCCCTCCTTCAAATAAATACACCAAGACATTGAAAATCACAACAGGAAATGGATTTGTTTGTCTTTTTTATTGTGGCAATACAAATACAGAGTTTACTTCGATTTCTGGCTCTGTGCCTGTGCCTTCAGCACCTTGACGACGATCTTCTGCTCCTCAATCAGGAAAGCACGCTTGATCCTGAGAATAAAAGCAAAGAACAATTTAGACATAATGCATTAGCCATTCAAAACTTACATCTACATCAGTGACTTAAATTTTTATTTGATTCATTTCACTGATTAAAGTTTAGATAACTGTTGCAAGTACTATTAGTGACAACATATCTTCATCAAGGCATATCTAGTACATGCCTCTATGATAATTCCAGTCTCTCAGCGGGACAAGAGATGAAGAGAAATAGTTCTCTTACCTGTCACGCACACACTTGGCGCACATAGAGCCTCCATAGGCTCTGCTGACGTGCTTCTTGGTCTTTGAGAGCCTCATCAGAACCTGAGGTCTAACAGCCCGGATCTGTGAGAAGAAAGTACCAAGATGAGACCAGAGTCGGCAACAAGAATCAACACAAGAGAAGTTATCCTCAACACGTTCAAATGAAGCAGAGCAAACAGATGTGTGTTTCCCTAAAAACAACAAACTTCTAGATAATCTGCTACTCAGTAGAAGGATGAAAGAAACTAGGATTTGAGAAACCTGCTCTGCAATCAAAAGCAAAAAAATAAAGTAAAATGCACCAGGTTTCTCCATACCATCATGGTCACAAATGTTATACCTGTATGATTTATTTATTTTTTAATTCAGTGTGTAGTTACCCTTTACCATACCTTTCATACTGTATTATTCCTACTTTGTTTACTTGTGCAATAGATATCTTAAATATCTGGTTTAAAATTCATCATCACAGTTAAGTATTCCAATCCTGTTTTAGGTATGAATACCAATATTTCATTATTCATTCTGACTGGATCAAAATGCCACATCTGTACATCTCCACTCTAGATTTATTCTTATCTAATCACATTGGGACGCCTGTGTGCCGTTTAACACCATTTCAAAATTTTGACAGGGCTGCAACAATTAGTCAATTACTGAATTACCCGTCAGCTATTAAAGTTATCACCAACTATTTTGATAATTGATTGTTTTAAGTCATTGTTAAAAAAAAAAAAGGGGGTTCAGATAATCTGATTTGGTCTTTTCAAATGTGACTATTTGTTTTTCTTTGGTCCTCTGTATCAAACAATCTCTTTGGGTTGTGGACGAAACATTTGAGATTTGGCAAACAGTGATCAAAATTTCTCACCATTTTCTCCAATTAATGGGCCAAACAACTAAGTAATCGCTCGAAAAAGAGATTGATCAATAATAAAAATAATTATAGCCTTAAATTTGAGTTCAGCAAGTTTTATTACCCAGAATTTAAAGAAAATGCCAGTCCTTACACCTAACATCATCTATCACTGGTTTCTAAATAGACAAGAGATGTCTTGGCCTGCTTTCAATCCCACAGTAGCACAAACGTATAACAAAGAAAGGAGCAAGCTTCCTCATTCATTAGTCAAAAAGACACGTTATCTTTGCCACTTTTAATTTAAAGTTGGGGATAATATCACTGAATGTCTACATGCACTTTTTCACTCCTGACCTAAATTAAAATGCCTCTGCATCTGTGTCAGCTTGTGTCAGTAGTGTTTATCCTTAAAACTGATCACCGAAGACTGTTTAAGAGCTGACATGCTTAGCTACTCTGGTGTAGTTGAGCATGTTTAAAATTTGTGCTCATCCGATTTTGCTTGATACATTTAAATGGGTAAGACGAGCATTTTTATATACCGCCAGTCAAAAGTGGTGTGTTGATGCTGCAGCACCTGAAGTAAATGCCTGCACGTTTACAGGCAACAGCAGAGTCCATCCAACACATCTACTTCAACACAAATCAGCAAATATAGACTACTAATGTATGTTACACATTTCACTTTGTTTCTTTCATGCTTCTTCAGACACTCTACAGGTTGCTACATAGCTAAAGTGGCAGGTTATAAGATTAGTCTTAGAAAAATTTGAGCAAATATGCACCCCAGGTCGCCTCCAAAATCTTTCACTGCAGCTACGTTTGATGCAATTCTCTTATTTACTAACTTTACTTCATTTTTCAACTTATTCTGTTTACTTGTCTTTTGAGAAAATAATTTTATCGTTTCATTTTGATGTGTGGTAGTTTTTGTTCACTCCGATGTAGTGGATTCTTGTCAAATGGCATATACATATATATATATATATATATACACACACACACACGTTTATCGTTTTCCTAGATCTAGATCTGTGTCATGTTCCACTTTCAGGACATAGTGACAGTTTTAGCACATGACTAAAGTGGTTTTTTAAGTAAGTCACCCTCCTCCACAGCAGAGATCTAAAAGTGCATCACTCACATCCACAACTGTTTATTTCTTTTCTAATTAATGCCAGTATTTAATGAACCCTGACCCCTGTGGGCCCTGCAGACTCTGAACTCATGGTTCGACTCTTCACACAGCACGTTTAAGAAAAAAAAACATGGGGGCTTCATCAAAACACATCAACTTACTCCGCGCAGTCTTCCTGGGCAGATGCCACATGCTGATTTGGGAGCCTTGCCGACCTTCTTGGTGTACAGGTACACGATGCGGTTACCAGGTGTGCGGGATCTGCAGGACAACACGAGCGGGAGGTGATGAATTAATACAGGTACTCTCATAGATGAACATGCAATGATGGTGTCTGTCTCCCAAAAAAGGAGGGAGGGGGGGGACAGAGACAGAGCAGAGACTGTACAGGTACCACTTACAGTCTGGTTTTGTTGGAGGCGGTGTTGTAGGACAACCTACGGCGGTAAGTCAGGCGCTGCACCATCTTGAAGCTGGAAAAAAACAAATTTACTTCATTTAGTAACACACTCATTAGGACTCAAGACGAGGCTGAACCCCACAAATATGAACATTAATGTACGAATTATTCATTAATTTAGTTCGCCCAACCATTTAACACCAGAGGAGTGCTTTTCTATAACTTAATTTGGTATAAAACTATGTTTTTCAGCGCTGTTAGCTCTGCCACACTTAGCCCGGTGTTTAGATGGCGGCGGGAGCGACATCTTTAAGAAATGTCTCCCAAAAACCACCTACTACTAAAATCATCACATCGTTAGACTTAAACAGTTGTTCTTAATATCATCTTTGTGTGAGCTCAACCGTATTTCCTTCTAAACCATAGGATTACAGTGGATTTTAAAGTCAAGATGTTTGAGAGGAGAGCAGGGGCCGCCATACCTGCTGTCGCCGTAACCGGAAGAGGAAGGAGGAAGGCGGGTGTTAAAGGTTAAAGCTCTCCCAGGCCGCCTATTTCAACACTGCCCCCTGTCGGTGTTTGGTGTTTACTGCACACTCATGCAGAGATAAGTATGAGACGTGTCTGTAATGATGCATTTGTAAACTAAGGTTGAATTTTAATGAAATGTAATTTTAAGTTTCATTAACCAAAGGGTTATTTTATTTTGAAATGTATCTACAAGGACTGCAAAACATTAAACAAATATTCTAAATAAATAAACAAAATGTACGCAATCTACCATGAAAATACTCTTAAGTGTGATTTAGTTTGATATTTTATGAAATGTAAATAATATATAATATAATAGATATATTGTCTTTTTTTCTAAGTGTTGAGGCCTAATTACGACCACTTACATCAAGCTGTTTTTTAAAATGATTAAAGGTTAACACAACTTTCTAATGTAATCTCTTTGTTAGAATACAATGAAACATCCCAGGTTTTCTTTCCATCTTCAGTTCAGTATCTTACTTTACTACAGATTATATGTGCAACTTCAGTGTCTGCAACTTCAGTGTAGCGCCATCCGCAAAAAAAACTAACAAGTAGAGCATTTTTTTGTTTTTTGTACAAACAGCACAACATCTCCAGGTGCAGAGGCCTTGACGTCGCAGTCTCTCAAGCCAGTAACTCGGTGGCTGAATTAGAATAAATGGGGCTTTTGGTTGGTTGAACCGTAAAAAATGGCACACATTTATCAGACAAATCAGTACTTTGTTAAATTTGAAAGTCAGACACTGGAAACCCTCTTTCTTTTTTCTTTCTTTCTTTTGTTTATCTTTTTTCTGTTTTTCCAAGTGAGTGGATCCCTAAATCTGTCGCTGAAAACGTGAAAGAGCTCAACATATCTGATAACCATAATTTAGACAAGTAACTGATCTTTCTATGTAACAATAAGCAATGATAGCTGTGACTGACTCTGGGATGAATCAGAAGAAAAAAGGCGACCACTTTATTCATTTTATTTTGACATGTCTCAGCAGGAAAAGCGCAGGTGGAACCAGTAACGTTAACAATGGATACTTTTTCAACTCCTGCTACAGTCAGTGCTCACTGTTGACAATGGATTACTGGCGCACCTGAATGGACCATCTAATTAATGTAATTCATGTGATTAGTTACACCTGTGCTTTTCCTGCTTGACAAGTTCAAAGCGAGTCAAGCAGCACTGTAAGTAAAATATAAAAAGAGCTACATTTTATATTTGCAATGCTAAAGCAATGCATGGATACTCCAGTAGATGGCAGCAGTGTTAATTTATTTTTTATTCAAACTTTGGCTATGTCAGTATGTTGTAATTTACACATTTTTGCAAATGCCCATGCCAATATTCTGTACATGTAAAGATAATTTCTGCAACATTTGCTATTTTTTATATAACTACTGAAATATGATTTTGTTGAACTGCGTTTAACAAGAAAGCCTCTAAATATATTTGCTATGCTACATAAAGGCTAAACTACTGCCTTAAATAATGATACATTTTATTTAGACACAGCCTACTGTAAGATAGTCAAAAGTTAGCAGATCCCAAATAAATAGAGTATATTTTCTTTTAGTCTTATATGATCTAGTACAGTAAAACCCATGACTGTTTTAAAGCGGTGCAAACATTTTAGGCATTCTTCTAAATTAAAAAATAAAAAAATAAAAATGTTTCATTCTTCATTATCTCAAAAGGATCAAAGCTGTAGTTTAGTTTTCTACAAAATATCAAACGTCGTTTATCAAACGTCATCTGTGACAATCTGTGTCAATATTTCTTTTCATTTTATGTAATCAGTTAGCAAAATTGTAACTATATATGTATATATATATTTTTTTTTTTTTTTTTTTAAACAAGCACCCAACTCTTTTGAAAATCTCCATAAAGGCCCCTCAATGAGTTGAACACTCTTTTGCTGAACAAAAAAAGTCTGCAGCAGACAAACCGTGGCTCTAAAAAATAAGAGAAATAACTCAAAATGGCTCCCTATCAAAGAGGTGCTGTGTCACAAACAGACATTTGCCAGGCTCAGCCAACAGATGGTGAGCTTGGCATCCTTTTTCAGATGAAGCATTTGGCAAAGGCAAAGTTCAGTGACAACACAAGGCTCTGTGCAGCGTGTTGGCACATCGCGCATCCGATTTAACGGCACGAGTCTAACCGGTCTGGTTTTATGCTTAACTTTGTCAGAAGTCCTCATGTGCTGCCTTTTTGGTTATGACAGTAACAAGTTTATTATCTCAGACTGTTTTCTTCTCTTTTTGATTTATGTGGAAATGTTACTTTTAAAATTAAATGAATAAATTATACTACTGAATGACTGAAATTATATAATACTTATATGTATTCTCCTACAATTAGTGCATTAACCTACGGTATAAGTGAGAGAGGCATATATGAATATTTTGTGAAGAAGTCTCTTATTTTGGGACACCCTACACACTGTTTTTTGATTGTAAACCTTTATTATTGTTGTTATTATTAATGTTGACCTCTACAGGTCCAAGCTTGTTTTACATGCTCTGCTAGGGGACTGATTTGATTAAGTCCAGATGTGATGCGACCTGGGATTAACCCGTTATTCTCAAATCAAGGTCTTTTACAAAGGGTGCCAAGGAGATTTGCACCAACTCCAAGACACTGAGGCGCACACACACATACACACACATACGTCCAAATAATTAGTAACATCTGCAGGCAGTCTGTTTTAATCTTGTCAGAAGTAATTATTCCAAAAGACATCTCAATATTTAATTTAGATCTCTTATCCATTCAAATATCAATTCATTCAATGATGGTTAGAGAAAGTGTATTTACTGTCCAGTCATCTGACTTTTCTCCTCTCACTTTGAGGACCCCCCTGACGCCTGCGGCCCCCCTCCCGCCCGATCAGTCCTGACAAGTCAAAGATGAACCATATCACCTTAAGTGCACTTGATTACGCAAGCCTCTCCGACCCCCCCTCTCCACATCTCCTTGGGCCTTCTGTGTAATCTGCTGAGATTTAAACCTGCTGCTCCTGTTTAATAAATCCACTGCGATTAAAATAGGATTACAGCTCTGCTTTCGCCTTCCTAATGACATCAGAGCATGAAACATTTTTCGACTTTTTTTTTTTTCAGTTGTCGGGTTTTTGCCCAAGCTCTCTCATTCCTCCCTCCCACTTGTTGTAACCAGACTGATGGCAATGGATTTTTTTTTTTTTTCAACTTCTCTCCCCCACCCCACCAAAACCTCATCCCTGCAGCCCAGCAGGTCAGCCCATCTGCAGGGCTGTTGACATAAGGATTAACCTTATAATGCAGCACACATCCTGTATCAATGCTGTCCTCCTTCACATCAGACGTCTCAGTGACAGATAACAGAAGAAAATATGCTCCAGCAACAGGTCGCTTAAACCTTGAAATCTCCACATGAAATCACCTTGAACCAAAACACAATTCTGCTCTTATGGTGTGGCAATCAATACGACCCTTTTGTCCTGAATGTCCTTCTGCAGCATCGTCCTGAAATGGTTAAACACTGCAAGGTCACAAAAGGCAAAGATTGATTGGATTTTTACAACAGCTAAGCTCCTGACCCCAGCAGAGAATTCTATTTAAGATAATGTGTTCTGCTTTAATACACACTATAGCTTCATAGTCAGATGCAAAATGCTGATGTGTGAGTGTTTTTATCCTATATAGGGCGTGTGTGTGTGTGTGTGTGTGTGTGTGCAGACAACATAAAAAGCAGGGAAGTAACCAAGGTTTTTGTTATGTGTATGTTATTGTTAAGTTTAGCATCCTAACAAAGTCTTTGAAAATGTATCCTGGTCAAAATAAGCTGATAACGTCTCTTTACAACTGATTGAAGTTGAGTCCCAGTAGTGATTGGTTTATTTTCTGCTAGTTAAATGTTGAGCGTTCTGACTATTTGGATTAAATGCTTGTAAGCAGGTCAATAGTCTGCACATCTGTGTGCTATTGTTTTACATTAATTACTGCACTCAGGGTTGCAGCTATCATTGAGGACAATTAGAGGTCATGTATGTTATCTTTTTTTTTTTCTAGGAAGTTTGTGACCTGGAGGGTATTTTTAGAATTTTTACATTACATATTAGAATTAAATGTGTGGTGTGGCTTGAAGGCTGGACAAAATCAGTCCATCAGTCAGCTGCCATTTAAATGTTGTCATTTAAGGTGATTCCCTGACATTTCCCCATTTTTCCATGAAACCTGGAACAATCATTCATGTTTCCCTCATGATGCATTGTAGTAACTTATATTTGAGTGTGTTCTTATTTTTATGTTCTCTTGGCTCGTTGAGTCAATAAAGTAATGACTGCTTTTAATTATATTTGAGTTTCCTTTTTGTGGGGCTTTGTCTCAATGCTTTTGGCGTCTTGTGTGAAGCACAGACGTGCTGCTGATACGTGCTATATAAATAACCTTGCCTTACACGTAGTGCCATCATTACTTGAAAATTTCTTCATATTTGAGCTTGCTCAATGCTTTTGGTGTATGGTTAAATACCTGCAATGCTCATGCCTTCAGCATCTGTACTTTTTGGAAGATTTAATAGGTTTACAACAATTTAACTCACATTTACCTGCAGAATTTACTCCTGACAGACTAAATATGATACTTCATGATAAATAGTAGAACAGTTTATGATTTAAACATGATTTTAAAATGTAACATTTCATGTCTTGTCAAATGATCTGGATTTGGAGGGGCTGCTTGGACTTATCACATCAGTAAAATCCTGGACCACCAGTGAAAGCAGGGTCTCACTTTCATGCTGTGTTTTGTTCGTATCTAATCAGCTCCAGCACTTGGTGATCAGACCTGCCTGTGGATTATCAATTCGTTAATCTCTTTAGAGCTTCTACTGCTAAAATGAATATTCCCATCACCCACCCCCCGGTCCAAAAATGGTCTCTCCCACTTTGTCTTTGAGCAATCTTGCCTTTGTGTTAAAACTGAGAGGCAGACCATTTGTCTTTTGGAATACATTTACTCAGCCATTTAAAGAGCCTCATTGATGAACTATTTACTACCTGAGCATCCCTTTGGTGCCTATGCCCACTTTGTTTTGCTGACCGCATCTTCCTAAGGGGCAGGTGGTCTGTCCAAGCCTCTTTGTACAGACTTGTGGTGGCGGTGGGGGGGTTGCTAATATGAGGCTTTCAACATCTAATCCTGAGCAAGTCTCTTAGAAAAAGCTTATCTTGGGACTCTCCAATTTCACTGCTTTCATCATCTATTGGACCAAAGTGCTTCTGGTGTTTTTGTTATTAACAAAAATGACCTGTTTAATAGCTCTAATTCAAAACCTTGCTTCAGTCAGTCATCCTCCCCTCCTCACCGGAAAAACTTGCATGGTTATCATCATTCCCCATCTCGCCCCCCCACCCCCACTGCACCCCCCACCCCTAACCCCACCACTGCCCCTATCCCATTGCTGACAAATCCATACAACTATGTGGGACACAAAGGCTCGGATTTAGCTGCCGGCCCAGAGCGAGGGTGGGCCGGGTGGGGGGCAGGGCCCGCACGGAAATTTCTGTTGTTTTTGTCACGGCACAGATTTCAGACAAATCAAAACAACTGCCACTATCACCCCTCCAAACCAACCCCCACAGCCCACATGACCTGTGACCAGTCATCACTTTCATACTGGAAACACAGCCAGATCGGGATTGGTCGGCGCGGTGGTGTGGAGAAGAGGCTGCGTGTGCGCGCCGGGGGCCATTGTTGAAAAAGAGCTGACAGCCTATCTCATTTGATAGGCAAAAATATTGGCAGATCTAATTGGAAGAGTGCGCTTTGTGGTGATGATGATGTTCTCTGATCAGATGCATGCTCTCATACAGCGAAATGTGTCATTTTAAACAATCGGATCAGCTATTGTGACAGCCCTTGTGTGCTGTACAGCCACTGATCAAACCAACTTAAAACACCTTAAGTTAATCCCAGCTTTATACTGTTACTCAAAAAAGTTGATTTAAATTTCAGCTGAGTATAAAGTAGGGCTAATAATTGATTAATTGTTTGAAAAGCGCCTCAGGTGACATTATTGAATGTCTGACCAACAGTCCAAAACCCCCAAGATATTAACTTTACTATACTATAAGATTAAAAACCAGAATATTCCCACATCTGAACCTTGTTTGTTGTTACCATGTTACCATTTTTGCTCTAAAAACGTTCAGTTTTGAGTATCAATAGTTGCTGATTGAATTCTTTTGATCATCTAAATTAATCAGTGTAAATGAATTAATCTAAATTGCAGCTCTTGTATAAACAAGTTTTCCAGCAATGTATTATTGCACCTGCATAAAGTTTGGGGACTCACAAAGGACAGCTTTAAAAAAGACTGATCAATGTTGATGATGTCACTGTGACATCATCAGGGTCATATGTTGGAAAGCTCCCTCCAGTTTCACAGAAAATATTACACAACTGTTTTCACAGGCTGAATAGTGACGAGTACAGTGAACTTAATGTGTAAAATCAATGACGTGGCCCACTTACACGTTCCATCCCCAATCAAATCCTCATTTTAATCCATTTGACAGGACAGCCACCAGTTTGTTCTTGTGGAAAAAGTGGTTGGCGAGCATGCCCAGTGGCAATGGTATGAAAACCAGTGCATCATGGATATATTGAGGCAATCAAACCCAATCACTTTGCAACAAATCTAATTGTCCCCTGAGCTTTGGGAGTGTGATAGCATTTCACCCACGGGTCTCAAGAGTGCTTTTAGGTCCCGTGAGAGGGCATTACGACTGACATCACATGATGGAAGTTAAATCTTCATGTTTAAAAAAATAGTTTGTTTGCCAAATGATAAAGACGCTTCATTGTGAAAACTGGATGACATAATCAGTGCCGCTGTCATTTCTGTCCAGTAAATATAAGACAACAGCCAGAAGTCGGTTGGCTTAGTTGGTTGCCTGGCAGCCTCACAGTAACAAAAAGACTTTGGGAAGTCCCTGCTCCCAGCTTAGGCATAGTCCAGAACATAAACCCATAAATCTGCAACTTGTCTTTTCAACAATTAAGTTGTTTCATGGATCAAGACAGCTGTTTCTAGTCTTTATGCTAAGCTAAGAGAGCCGGCTGCTGGCTGTAGCCTCATATTTATATTTGTTGCGGTGGTATCAATCTTCTCATCAAGCTAAGTCTCATTCCCCAAGCATATTCCCCAAATATGTCGGAAAAAAGCTGAGGAGAAAACAGAGGAGTCAGATTCAAAGAAGAATTAATTACGAGGACCGTCTGTTTTTTTTGCTTTAGTATGGTAAAAAAGAAACTCAGTATGAACCACAATGGACAGCAGCCCCAAAACATCTGACTATTGATAATCTGAGGTAAGTTAATGCTGTCGTCCTCTGTGTTTCCTGTTAGGTAACAAGAGGCAGCTACAGTGGGGAGGAGAGGGGGTAATCAATGAGGTCACTGACTCATGATTTATTATACAGCAGCAGGCCATTAGTGTCACACATACTTTGTCACTCTGTGTAGAGGTTGCGTGTCTGCGTCTATCCAACAGGGTTTGGCCTGTCGACTAATGCTAAGTGGTTGGGTGGCTTTATCTGACATGAGGGGGAAACACGGCAACCCGGGGGGGCTGTAGGGATGATGGTTATGTCAGATGAAGGCTGGTTTTGGCTGACATATTCAACATATACATAAAGCATCTGTGACCTTTCAATGTTTACTCTCTCATTTGTTGTTGGAGCCAAACATTAAAAAAAAAAAAAAAGAAATATTACAGGAATAGTTTAGTATTTTGGGGATTTTGCTGTCCTGTTTAGAGTTGGATGAGAACATATGATACCACTCCTGCATCTGTCAAGTCAGTATGAAGCTGGAGCCAGCAGCCAGTTAGCTTAGCTTAGCACAAAGACTGGAAACAGGGCGAATCAGCTAACCTGGCCGGGTCAAACATATACATCTCTAAGCCTCACTATATAAAATGTTAATTAGTTAGGTTTAGAGATGGTACATGGATTTTATATAATTTCATATACTGTTTATTTTTGTACTTGGGGGTTCTGAACGATTAAACTCGAGAAAGTCACTGCACCCACTCAGCAAAATAGTCCCACAAATTCCACCTCAATCTACAAATAGTCATTTTCATGTTAAAAAAAAAAAAAACTATATATAATGAATAAACTTCAGAAGTTTGCTCAGACAGAGGCAGATTATCTTCGGTCTTTAATAAGCTTTATACTGATCATACAAATAAGAGTGGTATAAATCTCCTTATCAAAATCTTGGCAAGACCGCAAAGATGGAAATGTCTCTAACCCTAAATGTCAAAAAGTCCTTTTCTAAAATGACACATTTAGGTGTAAAGACGCATGACTGGGCTGCACATTCCGGGGTCATCTTTAGGGAAAAGGGATCCAGCGCTCCCACATAACCTTGAAATGACCTGAGGCGCGCACAGAAATCAGCGCATCCACCTGTTCCGTCATCAGATGGATGGGGATGGAGGGGGGGGGGGGTCGGTGGAAATACTGCCTTTGCTGTGTAACCACGGCAACTCCTCCCTCAGAATGCAACATCACCGAAGCCCCCACCGCGTGAACCGGGCAGCAAAGAAAGGATGCGTCTGCCTCTCACCTGCCTGCGTCCATGAAAGGATCGCTTCACGTGGTCAGCCCGCCTGCGAAATATTCTGCAACATTAGCAAGGTAAGGTGTGTTTTTTTTTTATCTCTCTTTTTCTGCTCTCATCTGAGGCGGGCGGGATGCTGCAGCTGCTGCTGTGAAGCAGAGAGGTGAGCGCAGCTGGAAAAGCACCCCCCCCCTCCCTTCATCACCATCACCACCTCCTCCCCTTTACCCACCCACCCCTCCAAAGCTCCTCCTCTGTCGTCGGACAGCGGAGTCCGGTCACATTTTCTGCTCAATGAGCGCAAAGAGGGCACCGGGGAGGATTTTCCTAATTTCCTCTGTCTAAGGTAAGCGGGACACGTCATGCGCCGCGCCGGGAAACTCACACAGGACGCGTTTGGTTACGGTGAGGACGGAGAGCTGCGGTGAAAGGGCGAAGGCATCACTGAAGGGCAGACAGAGGAGGTGGTGGTGGTGTGGTGTGGTGGTGGTGGTGGGGGGGGGGTCGTCAGCGGAACTGGCATATCAGCTGGAGCCGCTCAGCTGACAGGCAGCGGGGCTGTGCGGGAGTCAGACAGGACGGGATGCGCCTTCACCTGAGCCGCGTCATACTCACTGCAGCCGACCGATGCCCGTAACCCGTCGGCCTGCACATTTCTTTTGCTTTTGTGCTTTTTTTTTTTTTTTTTTTTCTCAGGTAACATAAACAGCAGGTTTTGATGTCTCTGGCTGCAAGTTGTCACAATCCCAAATGTCAGAAATGCTCAAAGCAGCAGAGTCATGCGCACATTTCTGTTCACAGCTCGCGGTTCAGACTGATGATGAATTACTCGAAATTGTGAATTACAGTATTTAAAAGCACGCAGTGGTATTCAGCCAGTGTTAGTCTGCCAAAGCCACATGGTGACCGCAGTGGACTATTGTCTGGTAAATTTGTTTTTTCGTTTTTTTTCCTCATAATGTGTTTTTCTTCTTAGTACTGTGATGATTTTAAAGTTTTTTTAAACGTAAGATATGCAGACATTATGCATTTTGAATCCACATGTCTGCATAGCATTGTAATTGAGAATTTCCTGTTGACTTTACATTTCTTATAGTATCCACATTTAGCTTTTTGTTGCTGACTTTTCCACAACAACAATAATTATCGTCTGGCTTCTGTTTATTAAATTATCTCTTGTAATTCATAAAGAGAGGCTTAAAAATGATTACATATTATTCCATTTGTAATGTGATCTGAGAAAGAGAACAGCAGCAAAAGGGCACATTTGAGAAAATGTAATAATAAAATGTTGTGCACAACAAAACTGAAGATTGACTTTTGATGGTTAAATAGTTAATCAGCTGTTTATTTGTGTTTCTCTTTACTCTGCAGCATCACATGCTAAAGCAGGATCTTTAAAATAAACCTTCTAATTTCTTTGCTGCTCAATCATTAATTTTTTCTTCATTCTTTTGACATTGTCCCACAGAGGCTAATATGAAGACATCATTTGGCAAACCAGACCCTGGAAAGCACCTACAGTCCTCTCTACTCATTTGAAACTGAAGACAACACCATGCATCTTCTCCGGTAAAACCTGCTTTCCACTCTCCCCTCATCCTACCTAGCCTTTGAGAGCGAGGACGCCACGAGCTGCACAGACATGGGTTCAGATCAACCCTGCATGGATTCGCCAGAGCGGAGGCCCACATTAGGTGCCGCTTGTAAGCGGCAGGGTCACCGGTGTCTGCGGAAAAAGCTAAGGCCAGTGCGAATCTTAGGGTTCGTCTTCTACCTATTGGCCCTAAGTGCCGTCTCCTTCAGTGCCTTGACCTGGAGCTCAGGGGGTCTCAGTGAGCCGGTGCTCCCCCAGGATAGTCTCCGCCAGTCGGCCCCCCACAGGACTCTGCTTTTCACCCAACACCAGAGGGACCCCAATGTGTCAGCCGACATGCCAGTAGCCATGAAATCTACAGCAGATAGCAACGAGAGCCAGGGGGAGTACCCTCCAGACATTTTCACCCTTGAGGAGAGGCGCCAAGGAGCGGTGGCCCTCCACATGTTTGGCATGATCTACATGTTCATTGCCTTAGCCATAGTGTGTGACGAGTTCTTCGTCCCAGCGCTGACCGTCATCACGGAGAAGCTGACCATCTCGGACGACGTTGCGGGCGCCACCTTCATGGCGGCAGGCGGCTCGGCCCCGGAGCTCTTCACCTCCATCATCGGCGTCTTCATCTCGCACAGCAACGTGGGCATCGGGACCATCGTGGGCTCGGCTGTCTTCAACATCCTCTTCGTGATCGGGATGTGCGCCATCTTCTCCAAGGAGATCCTCAACCTGACATGGTGGCCGCTTTTCCGTGACGTCTCCTTTTACATCCTGGATCTCATCTTGCTCATCATCTTCTTCCTGGATAACTTCATCTCCGTGTGGGAAAGCGTCACGCTGCTTTCGGGCTACGCTGCCTACGTGATCTTCATGAAGTTCAACAGCAAAGTCGAGGGCTTCGTCAAAGATTGCATGAGCAAGAACCAAGTGGTAGAAGTAGAAGTGCAGCCCAAGGTGAGTTGGTTTCCTGATCCGTATGATTTGTCTCCCACTTCCCCTCACCACCATCTCCTCCGAAAATACAGTTGTACATAAAATATCATCAACCTAGTGACCATTTTCAAACAAGACCGTCTCACAGATGTCCCGCACTCCTGGATCATTCATATGCAGCAACCAATGCCAAACACGTGTTTTATAAGACTGGCTTACGTGCTGTAGAATGAGGAAATATCAGAACCTCAACGGATGTTAAATTTGGAGCACTTTGGACAACTAAACTGACCATTGTGCATTAATGTGGCTTAAGCGGTGCTGCACAGGGCTGGCATACAGTATTCCACTGTGGGATTAATAAAACACAGTCAAATGTGTAATTCTGGGTTAAGCTCTACAAATTTTGTCCCGGTCTGACAAACAAATCCCTCGGAATATCTCAGGAGCTATTTTTTTCCCCAGTTAAAGACTGTCCACATAAATACTGTATTTAAAACATGTAAACCACATACTGCACTGCGAGGTGAACCAAATGCAGTAAATGGCTTCAGGAATGGCTGCAGTTGTCTTGCTCGTTCCTCCGTATTTGCTCTCAGGGGAGGCTCATCATGTGCAGTATTTAACTTTTTGCACAGTAGCGTAAACAGTGAAGACTCCACGGACAAAAACAGTAGAAGTCATTGCATTACTTCATGTAACATTCGCCCCCCTCAATGACACTTGAGGGCGAAAGACACTGCAGTGCAATTTGATACTGGTGTAGAGATTATCCGGACGGATTTAGATTTCTTTGTGACATGAAATGGAAATGAAATTTTGAGAAAGTTGCATTGTAAAGCTTTAATTAAATTGGGATTTATTCTAAGTACATAAAGGATATTTAAACTGCAGGTTACACAATATTGGGGGGGGGGTGGCAGGGGGACCTTGAGGAAGCCAACATCGCCAAACAAAAAATGTTCAAATTTAAAGTCTCCCATCAAGCAAGCATGATAACAGCTCTGTAGGCCCTATTTCTGCCACACTAATTTGATTTCATGCTTAAGAACAAGAAAGGAGTGAGAACTGAGGTGCACAGAGTGAGTGCCAGAGAAGACTCAGGTGACCTTGAGCTGCAATGGATTCTGGGTACTTTGGCCAATAGAAGCGCACGTGTGTAAAAGTGCGTGTGTGTGTGTGTTGAAAAACAACTTTTGATGGGGGGAAAAAATAGTGTGAGACAGATGAGTCGATCAAATCCCGCCATCATGTCTCATCTCCTACAACACTCACAGCACATTCAGCTTCTCCGCTCTCTCTCTTTTGTGCCTCTCGGTCAGCAGCCTACTTTGAAAACATACGGAGCAAAAAACTAAATGTGTCTAAACTAGTCTAAAGCTATTTAGTAGTCCTTTGTCTACAGGGTTAATAGAACTCGAAAAGAACAAATATTATTAGAATATAATCATCTAAACACCTTTTTTTTTTTAATCAAGCTTTGACACTTTGGGGACGTGTGTATTTCAAGACACAGACGTTATTTTGAGATTTAATTGGCAATTTAGCAGGCGTGTGTATGTGTGTGGTGTGTGTGTGTGTTAAATTCATACATGAGTAATGGAGAGTAAAAACAGCAGGGCAAGGACAAAGATGAGCAAGTTAACTTGGAAATGTGTCCTGCAAAATATAATAGAAGGTCCACAATTTATTTAGATTTTTTAGTGAAATTCACTACTATGGACTGAGAGCAGCATTGTTGTTGTTGTTTTAAAAAAAAAATCATTTCATCACCACGACCGAGCCCCATGATGTCCTTAATCCCCCATACAGCTCTGTTTGGATGTGAAGTATTGCACTGTAAGGACAATAGGGTGTCATTTGATGCCCCGCCCTTGAACTAAACGCTTGATTAAAATGGGCTTCCCTGAGATTATTTCATGCATTATGATATTGGGATGTCCCCCGTCGTGTGTTACATTGCCGCCATAGACAGAAACGCAGGCAGTCAGCAGCTAAAGCAAAGTGGTGTGGTGGTGTCATCCTAAAGATAAGAGTGTGTAGGTCGCTTGGTTGGTAATTGGCGGCTGGCCATCAACAACGTTTGCTATAAATATCGTGTGTAATTTGATTGTGAAAGTAACATGGACAACAGTGTGATGCATTTAGAAGTCATCAGTCAATTTTGTACTGTCTGTGACCACTGCCTTTCATCTCATTACGTAACTGCTTGTACTGCATTATGAAAACTTTCTTTTGTGTCACTTGTTTATTCTGCTCCTGGTAACATAAAAATAGATGGCTTTGTTTCTCTCATTTTCTCGAAAATAATGCCTCAGCTCCCAGGCAGAATGTTACATGGCGAGGAGCGAGGCTTGCTTTTCCATCATTTGACGGATCAGAGGTGATTTTTTTTTGCCCAGGGATGAGGTGTAACATTATCAATACAGCACAAACAGAACTGTTAGATCTCAGTGCGGATGCTAGGTCGATTTAAAGCCATTGTTTTAGAGCAGTTCAATGGTCAACATCATCAAATGTAATCTGCAGTAATCTCTCAATCCAGTTAACACAAGCATGAATGCTCCATAAAGCCATGCACTTAGTCTGACTTGGAATTACAGCAAAGTAGAATAGTCAAGGCCTTTTGCTAATTCTTGGACAGATAGAAGCTAAATACTGGACATAGTTTGGGGGGATGACAAATTATTTTTTAACCTGCATTAACTGATTTTTTTTTTTTGGCCATTTGGGGAAGATGCAAAAAAAGCAAGGTAAACACAACATGGACATATTACCTTTTTACGTTGGTCGCTGGTAAGCAACCAGTATGCACATTCAGCAGACACAAATAAAAAGCATTCATCTGGAATCATGTTTCAGGCTAGTCACTGAATAGTCCAGTAGTCACTATTATTTCAGCTCCACCATTTTTACCAGCTTTGTCTATATGATGTTTGGTGCTGGGCACCTGGCGTACAGTGGGTTTTTACATCTTTAGAGCAGTGAGACTGTGAAGTTGAGTGCCATAAAACCAAAACAATGGGCTTAAAGACATTGATGAGACTTGCAAATTGCTGTTCAGGACATACACATAGTCATTTGATCCATTGTTAATACATAAATATTGACAACAGCTGCTATAAAATTGGTAGAAATCACCAAGTCATTTGAGTAAACTCATGTAATCCTGCTTCAGAGTTATCAGTTCAGTTGATCCCGCTGATTTCATTTGTTCATCTTTGACCCAAACAGATGTTGAAAGGATGTATTTACCTCTTAGTTCGGGCCTGATTGGTGCCTAATACCTTTGTTTACCTAATGAGTGCTTAGCTGCCGGGTAATCTCACAACAAGGGCACTCTGCCTCAGCCCAGCGAGTCAGGTTGCCACCTCTGCTGTTCTGGCTCCTACGAGACACGACCCTGCAGACTGACTTCATCCTACCTGCTGTCATCCACTTTCAACTTTGGCGCTGTAAGCGGATTCCTGCATTTATTTAGATCCAACTAGAAGCCTGAAATCACACTGACAAATCTAGTTTAGAGGAATTATTATTTAAAAACACAGATTTTAGAATGATTTAAGAGGATAAAACTACACAGGACTGCCAGCGCCAGTGTGACACTTAAAATATTCAGCTTTTGTTGAGAATTTTTGATGCCATGTGTCAGTTTGTGTTGCGTTTGCAGTTGTAGTCTGTATGTAGTGCGCCGCTGTCATCTTGTCACATCTGTCAAGTCCCCATCTGCATTACTGCCAGAGGGTGACTACATGTGTCACACATCTTGGCCCTGCGAGCCACAAAGCTACATAGGTCAAAGATGGTGTCATTTTACTGTGCTGCGGCTTCTAATTGTTGCACGTCCTCTCGTGGTTAAGCTCCTTAGTGTGGTGGTTCGGCCGGTGACTTCGGTCTGATTACTGAGCACTCGGTCACTTGGCGTGTGGAGATCGTGGCGAAGGAGGTCACCGACACATGAGGCCTTTGCCGCGCCATCTGAACACATCTCACACTGACACATTCAGTAAATCCTTCCTATAGAAACACAGTTAAAGGTCACAATGGAGTTAGAGCATCCTACTTTAGAGGATCCTGGCAGTGCAAGATGGAGGAGCGTGAATATCAAGCTCCAAGGTTTTTCTCAGCTTCAGCCATTTTTCACTAGAAAAGCAACAGATGTGTGTGTGTGTGTGTCTGTGTGTGTGTGTACTCAAGTTGACTTTGCATGCTGACGGTGTCCCACTGAAGCAATCATTTGTCCAGCCTCTTTTCTTTTTCTGTCTGTGTGCAGAAAAAAAAAAAAGTAAGCCACGCCAATCAATGCTGGCATCTTACCGACGCTCTGCAGTGAAGGAAGGAAAAGTAGCATTTCTCCATTCTGATCTGTAACACTCTCTTTTTATAGCTGCTGTAATAGATTTTTAAAGAGGTCAGTTTAGGCCTGACTTGGCGTACAGTTAGATTTATCAGGAACAGCACTGAGGGCAGGCTCTGTCTGTACATGGCATTAGTAGGGTCTTTCATCACCACCATCATCCTTCAACCTCCTCAGGACCACCTCACCAGGCTGGCCCAGGCTTATCTTGTTATCTTGTGGCCTCTCTCATTGTTTGGCTGATGGACTGACTGGCTGCTTTTCTGAAACTCGCGGCAGATCAGATTAGCCAGCGCTATGTGTGCTATGGTTTTATGAGAGATAGAGCAGCGAAAAGCTCCCCTTCCACTCACGCACCAGAAGTCAGACTTTGTTGGTAATTATAATGAAAGTCTCTCCGCCTTCCTACAGCATGAGTGTCTGACAGCACATCACAAACAATGAGAACAGTGAATATCATCTTACAGTGTATGACTAAGCTAAATTTGATTACATGAGGTCACGACATTAAATCCCTACCAGTGTGATGTCAGCGTAAGAATGAGCAAATCGTGATGATCGTGATGAAGTAACAGGGCGACATCTAGAGACGTGACTCAAACACGAGCAAAAACTCTCCCATCCGCGCAGATGGGAGTCGGGGTAAGAGTCTGCATCCAACCACAGCAGTACATGCCTGCTATCATCAACACTGGGCGAGCCGGTGTGTATGGAGGCAGATGTTGGTTCTGCTGAGATGGAAGGTGCGACCTCTGATGTATTACCAAGCAATAAATAGCGTCACGGACGCGAGATCTTCCATCAGGATGTGCTTCAAAGATCACTTACAAGGTGCTTCTGTGCAGGGAGCAGACTGCTTGTGCTTCCTCCCTGCGAATTTGGACACTCGGGCCCCAGTGCTGATGCTGTACACCTTCTGTATATTCACACATATTACCCAGCGTTCTAAGTTTCTTTTTTTTTTTTAATCCAATCCAATGTGAGTGAACCCCTGCCTCATACGTTATAATACCAAGCCGCTCTGCTTCTGCTCTGTCACCGTTTATTTTAGTCACATGTGGTGCATTCGTGGGATTATCCTCCATTATGATGGACGTCAACCTAATTTTCATAAAAATCCAAACGTGCACTACTGAACTCCCACCAGATTATAAACTACATCTGTTTCAGATTGCGTCTTTGGGCAGTTGTCGAACTAATTTCTAGGAAATCCTGTTGAAATACTGAATTTTAATTACAGTAAAAGTGTGGTTGGTTTGTACAATAACCAGAAACATCAACCTCACTTTTGAATTGTAGGCATGTACAGATTTTGAGCAACTAAGACTAAATTGAATGGAATTTCTTTTATCGGTCTAACTTGTACGATACGTGCCCTTGTCCTCGATTTGTACTGTGTATTTATTTGAAAACGGGGAGAGTGTTTGTAACCTTGTAAAAGAAGTTGTAGGAGAAGTTGTAGCAGTGACCTTGGTTTAAACTGAATGAAAAATAGGTAGAAGTTGATAATGCTTGTGTGTGTTTCGTGTAGGGTTAGTGAGGGATAGGTGGCAACAAAATAGAAGCACTCTACAGCGCAAATGGAGGCGCAGTTTGACACATCAGAAAAAAAGGAGAAATAGTTGTGATGATGGTTTGTGTTTGCTGATGCGGTCATGTGTGTGGTCTTAAAGTCACGTATTTGCTTGGGTCTGGCAAACGCATGCAGTGTATACCTACTTACAGAGAGAAACAGAATGAGCTCAGCCAGCGACAACAGAGCTGGAGTCCAATAATTTAAAAATAGAAAGACTGCGACTTTGATCTCACCATGACGATGAGGAGTCCAAGTTTTATCATCTGCTCCAGCTGTGGCTCCTTGTCGGAGGGGGGGGTGGGTGCTACTGTAGAGCCAGTAATTAGGTTTTGGAGGCTTTACCTTGTGTTTGGGCTGGTAGACCAGTCAATAGAGATAAAGTTATCGCTCAGAATAAAGTAACGGGACAATCAAAACACAGTGTCTGGTGTTAGGAATCTAGGCTGGGGGTGGCTATTGAGCCAGAGTCGCTTCTTTCACCATCTCTCTTCTTCTGTTGTCTACAATTATCTTGGCAGTGTCGTCATTCCCTCGCTTGCGCGTTGCTTTTGTGCGAATACAAATTAACTGCATTCAGTGGTAATAACTGTACAAGTGAAGTTCTCATTTGCATCACAGGTACTGATGGATGTCGTCCTCGATTGGTTATTGTACGATCTGGCTTCCGCCCCCTCCATTCTTATCAGAGGGGACGGTGGCTCTTCACTGCCTCCTCTGTGTTGTTAAAGGTCTGAAGGTCACCCTGTCACTTACTACAGTGTCTGTGTAATTATCAAAAGCACAATGCAGTCTGCTTTAGAAAATACGTTGAACAATGAAGTTTATTATATTTGTCCTAAAAAAGATAGAAGTAGAAGCATTGTGACTTCAGAGATGTTTACACAACAAAAAGAAATGTGTACTTGCCCTCTGATTTCATTAATTAATCATCTTTATCTTATCCTATAATCACTTCTGCTCTCACTTAATGCACTTAATGAGACCACATGTGGAATCATATTTCCATATCTGGCTGTAACACAGCGCTCTGATTTCACAATACTGCTGCTGTTGGTTGCCATTGGTGTTTTCTTCATGTCTGTATTATCAAAGTTTAGTGAAAATGATGCCAAGACATAGTTTTAGCCTCACCTTTTTAAAGATGTGAAGTTGTTTGCCGCATCTTGTGTAAATCAGTTTGTTGGTTTCATTTGATTTTGCTTTATTTCTGCTTTCATTTATGGTAGTAAAGCATCCCATGTTTGAAAACTCAGTAAGTAAGCTAGCTGTGGCTCATCTTAGTCTACTTGCTTGTTTTCCACTTGGATTTGGTCATACTGAACCCGGTCTTCGCCCCTGGTGCAGGACCATGGACAGCACCGTCTCTTACCTCTCTGGTCTTTAGTGGCTTTAATTTTATGTGATACCTATAATGTAAGAAGTCAACCCTTTCACACACTGTGTATATATGAGTCATGCTACAAAGCAGCCATGAGGGTTACAACTACACCTCGCAGTGCTCTTTTTGACCCTGAAACAAGGGGAAGGGTTAAAAATTGGGACAAGACCCAAGTCAGTTTCATGTGGTTTCTTGAAATGGATTATGCTTACAGTTGTCAGAAGAGGCTGCCTTAATCCAGCACTGGGGAAATGGCATAGACATGAACCGCTGGATCGTTCAAATACGCCAAATTCTATTGCCCACGCAGAAGAGTGGATCTCAATAGGCCCAGATCATGAAACTGTTAGTCTTGAATGCTTATTGAGTGTGTCTTTTGATGTGACCTGGACAGTCTGAATAGCTCTGGCTCCGACTTTAACTGCCGTCTTCACTGAAGGCCATTTCTATTTGATTTGTCCATTGTTTGAACCTTAGGGTGCTTTTAGCTTTTGAGGATAGTAGGTATTCTGATCATCATAAATGACATGAGCTGACATGGGTTTTAGAGTCTAAGGTGTACATTTGATTTTGCCATAACCTTTGGAATCAATGATTATTTTCACACATGTGACCCTCTTCTGTCTATGTCAGTAGGACATGAAGGTCACGGCGTCTGTGTATCTAGATTTAGTCATGATGCGCTGTTGTTCCGAAGAAATTCTGGAAACTTGAAATGTGAGATTGCTGGATTCCCCTCCCCCCCTCCCTGTTTTTTTCAAAGGGAGAGCCTGAAGGTGAAACATTGAGGCTTGCAGGAAACTGAAAGCCTTATTGATCAAGGGCTATTTTTGAAAGTGGGGTCGAATTAGCTAATGTAACTGCACTGTAAAAGCATCATGTGAAGGGCACCAAGATCCCTATCTGGTGGGTGTATGAAATGACACACACAGTCCAGAGTGATAGAAACTGTGCATATGGTTGGAGGTGGCCAAGGGCTGGCAGGCCTTACATACTTAACTACTTCCTTAAGGGGATTTTTGACCCTCAACATCAGCCCGGCTAAGCTGCAGCAGCTGAACATTACATCAGCTATAAGAGTTGTGGTTTGTGTAATTCCTGTAATTTGCGAAAATCCAATGTGATGGCCTATAGATCTCACGCCTGCAAACAGACCTGACACCATGCAGATAACTACAGAGAATTTTAAACCAAATTTAAACCAAAGAGAGTAAACTCTTAAAGTGGAAGTGATTGCAATCAGACAGTCTCTAATGAGCTAATTAGAAAATGCTCTGTGGCTCAGTGAATCTGCTGAAAGCCTCTTCTGCTCCGTTGCTCATCTAAGAGGGTTACCACTTATGTCCATCACGGACGTGCGAATGATGCATGAGGCTGGCCCTCCACCCGAACTCATCCCCATTCACGCCCACCAAGGTGACCTGAAAGGGCTCCATCAGCATATTACTCCATCTGTCCTGGATGTGACTGACCATTCGACTGGCCAGCAGGAAGCTCCCTTCTCCTCTTCCTCTCTAAGATAAGGCTCTTGTGTATGTGCACTTTGTGTCAGATAGGAGGCGACAGTCTGCTAACTTGCTGACAATGCAAGAAAGCAACAAAGCAAGTCAGTGGTCAGGATTAGGTGAGTGAGGTGCCATAAAGTAATAGCTGCTGCCTCAATGGACACAACCTCAAAACACAATCTCTTTATGACGTGGGCTTTGCTAACTAATATTAAAGTAAGATTTAATTACAGAAGTAAATGAAAACTGAGCTGAAGTATTTGTCTTTTGATATTTTATATATGTCTTAATGTTATCAAATCTCATAAAAGGACCAAGTAAAATAAAATCAATATATCCTAATAACAAGAATTGTCTGTGTATCAAAAGCCTGGTGTCTTATTCCTGTGTGCTATAGAGCTCCCTGTTGTCTAAAAACAAACACATCACTGAGTCACACAGTGACATCTTCCATCATTACAAAGCTACTGCTTTTGGGAAATTACTGTTAATATATTTGTGAGCCCTTTTCAATGATTTGCATGTTTTACTGGCTTATCCTTTAAAATAAATTCATTTACAGGATCTTTGGACTCAAGTCTGTTCCTGGCCAGTTCAGTCCATTAAAAGTATAAACTTCCTGTTTCCATTTGTATTGACAGAGAAATCATCTGTTCAGGCATCTTGTCCCACAGCGTCTACAGTATGCACTCTAAGATGAATTGCATATCAGGTTCGGGAACTGTCAAACTATTCCAGACTGGAGAGCGAACATGTTTACTTCAACCATTACCTTAAACTCCTTATCATGTTGTGAGTGATATTGACAAAACAACATAGGACTGTATCTTCAGTTTACATTGGTGGGCAACCAGAGCACAATAATGTCAGATGCCTCCTACCCATTCCATTATCCATAATCTATAATGATTATATGAGACAGTAACACTAAGAGATCATCATCAGTGGATGTCACAATAAACAAGAATGTTCTGCCAATACTGAGAAAACTGGAAAGTACTGTGGATGTTACAGTGTAGACATGCTGTCCTTATGACCAATGCCTGGAAAAAAAGCAGGACTGCCCAGTTGCCTCAGGGAAACTAGACTTGGACCACTGTCAGCAATTGAGTTTGGTCTGGTTGCCTCTGTTGGGAATCGCTTCTCTCTGTAAAATCAAAGTCTTTCAGCATCTGGATCTGGATCTGACAAAGCTGTAGCACCAATACTGATACAGCCGAATCCAAACAAAAGACAAGGAACAACTTTGTGAAAAAAACTCTCACTGCATGCAGATAAACAGGTAAAGGCAGCTAAAAAAACAATGTAGGGCAGAGAGTGCTGCACCACAGTGGACATACTGCAGGATATAAATTCAGACTCTTGGAGGAAACTTTTGTTCATCGATCGCTACCATCCCAAAATGCCCCCACTCAACCTTTTATTGTTTACCGAAGATCAAAACCAGCTCTTATCTGACAGGAGCAGCAAACTAAAGATCTGATGAGGTTTGCAGGAGGTCGTTATCCCACCTCTTTTATTTGGTGCATCATTCTCTTAATTTGATCTTTGGGAACATTATTTACACAACATCTAACAACGCAAGAAAACTGACTTTAAAATACACGACATGCACATGGAGCACTGATGGGGTAATGACAAAAATGACTTGTTCCTGATCAAATCCAGCTTCTTTGGGCAATTACATTCACTTAGAGAAATGACACAGCAGTTTTTGTTCCCCTATTTGTCTCCCAAAAGCCAGAGTCTGATTGGTTCGTGGGAGGGGGCGGGGGTGGTGGGGGAGGAAGCAATTTTGGCTTAGTCCTGGTGAGCATTGCCTTGTGGGAAATCAGCGTCGTGGCAGATCCAGTAATTAGTTCTGCTTGTTAGAAAAATGAAGGGGTTACTAATTAGCAAGTGGATGGCTTCTTGACTTGTTGTGCATCTTTTCCCTCCTTTCCTTGAAGATCATCATTATCGTCTCCAGGCAAAACGGGAAAAGAGAGAGAGAGAGAGAGAGATTCTGCTCAGTCGTGCTGCTCAACAGTTTAGCTCTAACACGATGAATCTAGATGGACAAATCTCGAAGGGTGTTCTGTCATGCTCTGATGGACAGGCTGCCTGCTGTAAGCACGTGCAGGCAAACGCCCGGAGCTGTGCAAGATTTCACTTTTCAAGTTTGCTTTACCAGCCAGGCAGTGTGCGTCTCGCATATCTTTACATGCACAGGCTGACAGATGTTTTATTTATATTATGTCCACATCCACTGACGTTTCAGGATGTAGGAATTTATCATGCATTGAATGTCGGATATGCTGTAATGTCCCAACAAGCCTGCCTGTCTGGCTTAATCCTTGGCTTGTGCACATTTCTCTTCACCTTACCTGTCAAAATCTTTCTATTTTTTGTAAGGAGCCTGCTTTTTTTGTTTTGTTTTTTTTTACCAACAGCTGAAGCTGAAATTAAATTGCAGTTTGATTCCAGTGTTGGATTTCCACATTTCTTGATGTATTGTTTTTTTTGTTTAATTCATGCAAAAACTACAGTGTAGCACAATTTGATGTTTACCTGGGGGTAATGTGCAGGATGTTTTCTTGGCTGGGAGCAGTTGCCAGGCAACCACCATCCAAACCCAACCAAGACGTAGCCCAGCTCATTGGCAGATTAAACACAAAAAATATCATGTATTCATTTCTGAGCCTTGAATGTGCTGATAGGTGGATTTTGCTACCTGTGTACAGAGCCAGGTTGGCTGTTTTCCCCTGCAGTCTTAATGCTAAGCTAATTATGTCTTGGTGGTAGCTTAATATTAAACATACAGACTTGTGTGTGTATTTCCCAAGTTTCATAGCAGTACTTTAACCTAAAGCTTGCAACATAGTTGTGTAGAGTATGATTAAAGTTTGGAAATTAGCTTGGAAAATAGCTATGACTCTGTACTGTATTAACTGAGATAAGTGGAGAAACTAACTGTTTTGGGATTAGTAGATACTTTCATAGTTCTTATACCACATTCAGGAGTTTCATAATCCAACTTTCTCACTGCTTGATTCAATGCAGTACTTGTGTGAACAGTGTCTGCAGTTATCCCTGCTTTCTTGTGATTCTTGTGATCTTGTAAACGGAGCTCAATTCCCTGCAAACTCTGAGAAAACTAAGCAGCGCCCAAAAGGAAATTAAGTGGAAATAATATGGATTTACAAAATGTAATGCTGATTGCTATTATCATAATCCATTGTATATCTAGGGTACATTAAGAAGAATATTAAGGATTTGAAGGATCAAGCACAGCCATGATGGATTTAATCAAACTCCAGGCAGCTGCAACCTAGAAAGTGTGTTTAAAAAAAAAAAATAAAAAGTAGCTATTCTTCTCACATGTAATTTGGCTTGGATGTCAAAGCATAAAGGAAATGCAAATCAAACTCATCCAGAAATAGACCCTCTTTGTGCTCTCAGATTGCATATGAGAGAACCTATAATCTGCCGCTGATGTTCGAAAGTCAGGACTTGCAGCTCGGCTTTCAGCGCCGCATCAACGTACGCAGATTCCTCCGAAAGTCCCCACTTTAAGCTGTGGGCAATTTGAGTGGTGGAAGCGGAAGTGTGTTTGCATGATGTCACAGTCTTCATCGATAATTCTCCGTAACACGGCGCCACACGCACGTGGCTGCAGAGGGACATTTATCTCCGTCAGCTGATCCGCTTCCAAGAATGATCCTGATGTGACATTACGTAAGAACTGGAAGGCAGAGCTTGCTGGTATTAGAGAACACACAAACTCCAGAGAACATACTAATCTCCCAATGTGATTATTAGTCATAATATTTAACGCTGGCTTAATGAGCGACCATGGCGTAATCTCTATCTGGCACATTCACGTGTTCTCTTCTAACCCCCCTGACTTGCCTTTGAGGAGGGTGATTGGGAGGGAAATAGAATAATTATACCTCGAGTGTGCAGGGAATTACCCTGAAGATATGAAATGGGGAAAAAATTAGGTTATAGTTGAATAGCTCTGTGGAAAATCTCAGGATTAGCTCAGCTTCTGTTCAGTTTTTTTGGCAAATGTTTAATTTCGGCTCCCTCATTTCTGTAATTATTCCGGAGCTATACGGGGGCAAACTTAATATATGGTAAATTATGAGCTGTTAAACAGAAACGGTGGGACACGGATGTTCACAGTGACTGCAGCACTGTTTTTTCTTTAAATAAAACCAGCTCACATGTAAAAGTCGAAAGGCGAATTTTATATCATTTAAGTAAAAATTGTTGATATAATCAACGAAATGAGCTGTAAACAATTAATTGTCTTTTCTTTATCTAGAAATCTGCTGGGACGTTTGTTAACACCCACATAAGCTTTCACCTCATAAAGCAGAGTTAACACCCCACTCCTCCTTCCTGCACAATCACCAAGAGATTTGATATTCAATGCAATGCAGCGTCATTTAGCATGCAAATGAAGTGCTGGGTTGACAAGCCTGAAGGCCCATCCTTAAAATTTGTACGTTTGCTCTGCATTTTTTAAACACTCACAAGATCAAACTGGATCATTTTCTACATTTCATTTGGCTTTTGAGTACTTTATCAACACACACCAGTGCCTCCACTTTTCACATTTCCACATTTCTGTCTGAAAACCATGTAGGCTGTGAAACAAAGCCTTGATATGTTAAGATCTGAACAAAAGCTCTGTGTTTTGTTCCCTTTGCAGTTCGAAACAGAGGCCTTAAGCGACTGCTATTTCACACACGCGCACGTTTTTGGAGATGAAATGATTTCAGTCAGGCAGTTGGTGAAAGGCTTTTGTTTCAAAAATAGACAGTGTTACAGTACTGCACATGCCAAATAGGCCCGCTGAGAAAGATGGCAGAGAACTGAGTGATTGTTAAACGACCGGACGACTTTACCATGATCTGACACATGCCCACTCTCAGAAGCAAAGTTATCACAACTCAAACTGGCAGCGATGAACCTGCAAGGCAAAGTTTTAGAGTTTTAGACCTCTCAGGGCAAGACTAGGTTTTGTTTACGTAAGCCACGCTAGCAGTTTCCCTTAGTTTCCAGTCTTTGTGCTAAGCTAAGCTAACTTTTAACGGCCGCTGATGTGACTTCATATTAACGATAGAATAGAAAATAAATAAAAATCATAGCGGTATCAATCTTCTCATCTATTTCTTGGCAAGAGTATAATACGTGTGAATTACCAAAATGTGAAACTATTTTGAATGTTTCCTTTAAAACATTAAAAATATTTTTTGGCTCGTCACCATTACCCTCCCCTACCTTTACAGCACGCGGCAGAAATTCTTTTATACGAGCTGACGTCCTTGTCTCAAATGAGGGCAATTGGAATGGCATTTTTTAATGAATTTTGATGAAATTCAAGCCGACAGTCTAATCTCGCTCACCTCACCTTGCGACTGACACAGTAGACAGGCGCATGGGCGGTGGAGAGGAATCTGTCCCTCAAGTCTCGTCAACGTACATCACACAGTCAGTCATCACCATCACCATCACTGTAACTGTAACTGTGCCTCTCTAATCTCTCTCTCTCTCTCTCTGTCGTCTCTTCATCTTGTCTGTGTGGTTGTGTGCGGCATGCTTCACATCTATGTCCTGTTTTCTCTTTCTCTTTCCCCTTCTACCTCCCCACGCTCCCCAAAACCCCTCTTTTACTTCTTCTTCTCTTTGTGTTGGATGAGAAGGCGAGTCCTGGGGCGCCAGAGGATGACGGCAAGCTGTCGGTAGGTCCTGTCTGATTGACACTCTTTCCGTCTGCTTCTGTGTTTGTCCCTGTTTCTGTGTAGACGTAGCGCCACAACTTGTGTTTCTCCCACCACACTGCGAACGAGACATGTGCACCGTTATCTCTAACCTTCAGCCTCCCCGTGTGCAGAGAGTAGCTCCTTCTGTCTTTCCGAGACCCTTTTTGTGCAACAGTTACATTTTGTACGCGGCATGCAAAAGACCACCGAGGAAGGAGCATGTGTTTAGAAACCCTAAGACTCTTTTAATGCCTGTATTCCCCTGAAAAAAAAATCCACACCAGACTGTTTAGGTTTCATGCAGACTGTGGAGGACGGAGATAAAAACAGAGCAGCAGAAGGAGAATCTTCAGGGTCGCACAGAGGAGCTGCATCTTACACAAGCCCTGCCAGTCTACATGTCTCCCTTGCCTCCCGCTCACACCCATATGGGCCTGTGAATTGGCAACTGACACCTCCTGTGCCTACGCATCACCTGTGGGCAGCCAAAGGGGGGGGGGACACGCTCCAAACAGCTGCCGCCTGCGATGGTGCTTAATTTCCCACAGTTCTCAAGTTCAGCTGTAGCCGCCAGAGTGACCTTGGCGAGGGTTGCCACTTCAACCACGAACGCCTGTCTCAACCCATGTGGTTTATATTTTTCAGGAGCTGAGGCACTTTGCGATAGTTTCACTGTATTGCAGGTTCTGCTTGGGGGGGTTTATGCAAAAGAGGATTAGGGAATCATATTCCAGCTTGGATTAGAAATGGCTCTAGTAAAGTGCTTACAATTGATCGAATATATATATATCTGTGTGTGTATGTATGTATATATATATATATACACACACACACACACACACACACATATATATATATATATATATATATATATATATATATATATAATGCTTTATGACAGAAATAAGAACCAGTTCAGTATTTTTTTTTTTTAGCCAGTAGGACACTTGGGTAAAAAAAAGTCAGATCCCAGGCAACAGGATGTTTGATTGACACCTTGTTTCCCCTCTCACAGGCCAGGCCCCGGCTTCAGAGGGGGGGTAGTTCCGCCTCCCTGCACAACAGCTTGATGAGGAACAGCATTTTCCAGCTGATGATTCACACGCTGGACCCTTTAAGTGAAGGTAAGGTGGTCGGACAAACTGCATATAGAAAACACAAGTGACGGATTGCACATCTCTAAGTGTCTCTCTGATGATGTACAGCACAGGTGTTCTACTTTCTGTCCATAATCGTCCAGGTTGATCTTGTCTTCAACTGAATTTTTGTCTTTTTCTTTTAAAATGTCCAATGTCCTTTTTTCAGGTGTATGGGAAATGTATGCAAGTCAAAAATTCAATTCACCTTCAATGAAAGAAAACAATTTTATGTTCCCCAAACTGGAGCTAACATTCTTAGCACCAAGTATCCATATGATATTTTTGGCAGTTTTTGACTCAGTTCGTGGTAAATAAATAAAGAACCTTTGCTGTAATGCATAAACAAGCCCCCCATGTTATGTACCCTTTTAATAGAGTGTCATTGAGATTTTTTTTCTCTGCCTCGACTGAATTGATCCCCTTTTCAAAAAATATTCTGTACGAGACAAGGTGAGCTCGATGCTGTGTCAGAGCACAGCTGAGGTGCAAGATCATTTTCCTTTAATCCAAGATGAAGGCCTATTAGCTTAGCTAAAGGAAATGTAAAACGGCAGTGTCAGTGCTCGGCGCAGGGGATGAATATGTTAATACGCCAGGGAGAGGTGCAGTGTCATCCCATTCCTCAACCCACCACGAAAAGACGAAAGGAAAGACAAATTCTCATTAATGGGGAGCAGACAGGCAACAGTTGTTTGGGGAGGGTTTGAGGAATTTGCCCTTTAAGTGACGTCTTTTTTTTTAAATTTTGGGTGTGGAAGTACCTCATGATGTGATGAATCCTAATCTGTGAAAAATGAATATTAATGTTGAAACTAATCCCTGTTTTTATTCCCCTTTCCCTTTTAGTTTTCATATAAATGTGTTTACAGTGTACTGTGTTTGGCTGAAAGCATCAATGTTAGTATTTTAACTGAAAGAAATACCACAGAGGACAAGGTCAAACAACAATTGATAAACATAAAACTATGACTAGACTAAATATTTCCACTCTCGATGGATGTGATTGCATTAGCTAACGTCTGCTCAGCAGTGAGGGAGCATTTCAGCTTTCTCCAAAAATGACTGTACATTCCTTGAAAGCCAAACCTAGAATGAGTCAGCTCAGGAGAGATTAATAAGCTGTGCCGAGACGGCCCTTAAAGTGCCCATTAACATGCATCAACTTGTTGTGGTACACTGATAAAGCAGCGAGTGTATTAATCTTTTCATCTCTGTCATTAAAATGTAAATCACAGCCTGCTGAGTGAATCGAAATCTGTGTGGCCATATGTACAAGAAGGGGTTATACATACTCCGAGTCATTTGTCATTTTGTCTTCTTAGGGGCATCTAACATCACTCATGATGGTAGACTGATATATTTTCTGCTCCTTGGGCAGTATGTATGTGCAAAAGTATAAAAGTGTGTTAAGGTCTAAATCAATACCAAGCATCTAAAAACATTGTTTTAAAAAGTTAATTTACTATGTTTGATAAATATGTTGTTTCTTAAAAGATGATTTAAAATGGTCAAACCGTCATATTCTGCCTCAGTATCCATGCAGCAGAAATGCAAGGCTGTTATACCAGATTTGACTGATGAGTCTTTTGGCAAATTACTGACTGGAAATGAATGCACTGAAACAACAACTACAGTGTGACATGACGTGAAGATGAATTAATTACCGCTGAGAACAAACAGCAACAATTTGTGCTTCAGTTTGACTTGAATATATTATTTTGACATTTCCATGTGGCACATTGGAAGTTTTCGCACACTCCGGTGATCGTACCACGACGATATTGGTCTCGAGTACTTTTTAAAATGCGCTTATCGCACGCCTCATTCGATTAGTGCGTTTAAATAATTTCATTGATCGATTACCATAAGGGCCCAATAAGGGTCGGGCGCCATTCAGAGATGAGTGACTGTGTTCTTTGCACATTTACCGATATCATTAATGCAAAGGAGCATTTTGTTGGTGAGCTCGCAGCATGGAGAGAGGCGAACAGGTGCATCCATCAAAGACGGAGGCTGTGCTGCTTGTCCTTGTGTGCTCTTAGGCTTTTTAAGTGGAGCTCAGAGGGGCCGCGGGGAAGCTGGCAGGACTCCATCCATACATTTTTCATAGATATTTCTCAAAATAAAGTCATCCGTGCTCCTGAGCCGAAGGGAAGTCTGAGGTTGTTTTGTTAGTGCTGGGAACTAGTTAGCTTTCACTTGTTCGACTTTTAGAGTGGGGGTAGTTAGAGATGTGTGTTGTGTTTGTGTGTGTGTGTGTGTGTTTTATAGGGTTTTTCCTGGCTCAAACACAAACTTCTCTACAGTTTACAGTCAAATCATGGCTGACCACACTTCTTTAAACTAGAGTATTAGCCTAATACATCATAGTCATTTCATGCAACAGGAAAAGGTTTAATTTTTGCAAACAGGGACAGATTTTGGTTAAGGCAACATGAAATCTGGGCAAGCTTTTGAATACTCTGTGCAGGAGAAACCTTGGTGGATGTCTGAGAGTGTTTGTGTGGGTCTGCTGTGTTTGTCTCTCCCAAAGTTTGACATTTTGAGAGATGTGCTTATTCGCTTTCTTCCTGAGGGTTTGCTGAAAAGTTTGATGCCGCTGTCATACCTGTCTGTTAAGTATGAAGCCACGTGGGGGTTGGCGTAAGCTTAGCATAAAGACTGGAAGCAGGGGGAAACAGTTAGCTCTATCCAAAGGAAAGACATCTCAAAAGCTGATGAATGAACTCTGTATATATCTTGTATTTTTTAATCCTGTGTGTATATATGCTAGGCTAAGCACATTGTGGTTTCATGGGAACTTCTTGGAGTCTACCATGACTATATACTTAGGTTTTTGTACGGGTTAAACAAGCAAAATCTAACATGTTAATGAGCTTTAAAGGTAGCATGTGGATTGTCTTTCTTTTGGGCTTCCAGTTTTTGTGCTAAGCTAAGCCTTCCCTGGCACCAATGGTGTCAATCTTCACATCTAACTCACAGCAAAAATAAAAGCATACTTCCCAAACGATCTTAATTATTTTAAGTTCAAAGCATTTAAACAACATACACGCATAATACAATGGTCTGTCATCTTAGAATAACACCTATCAATGATTTAATGTGTGCCAACACACGAAATATCACCTGGATTTATCTTTTCTCTGTTTCTGTCTTCCTATCTCTCTTTCTTCTACTGTCCCCTCAGAATTTGCTGACTCTGGTGAGTTACTCCTCTAATTTCTGTACCCCCTCCTCCTCCCAAAAAATCTGTTTGTTCTCATTCCAACAGCCTGGAGGCAACTCTCTTGCCCGACGTGTCCCTTATGTATACATCTCCCAAGCGCCGCTGTGCTGTATGTCAATTCTGTACTGTCCATCCCCCCGCAGACTCTTTCCTTCAAATATCTCATTCTCTTCTGTGGATGTATTCTCCCTGGAAACCCCTCTGTGACCATTTCTGCATTGTTTTCCCCATTGTCCCTAATCCTCTCTCTCCTCTTATGAACTCCTTTTTAGTCCTAGCTTTATATTGTGGCTCTCTGTGAGACAAGCCAGAGCCCAAAATAAGTGATTTTGTGCTTTTTTTGTGTGTGTATGTGTGTGTGTGTGTGTGTGTCCGTCCGTGTTGTCCTCCAGCTCCTGGTTCATGAAGGTCTTTTACTCTCTGCAGACCTTTACCTAAGCATACCAGTGGTGGAGTAAGTAGATGGAGCATCACTTCCTAGGGCTCTCAACATGACGACTTTGTGCTCAGATGGTGAATTTGTGCATTGGGGCCGATAGAGAAAAGTCGTCAGCTATTTTCTCAGTCTTCCTTGCATGCCCTTCGTCAGGATTCAGAGTCAATAAGAGCCTGACAGAGCAATTAATGGCCGTGGACTAAAATCTACAGTCTTTTACAATTAGCTGTTATCTACAAGCTGTTATCGATTTAAGTATTTGCATGCTCCTTTAGAGATACAACCGATGTTTATTCAGCATCCAGATTATGTCCAAGAACAACAGCTTTTTTGGTCCTGTTATCACGAATGTCCGGCAGTCTAATAATAGACCTTTAATCCTCCCGTGTTTTTCATCGGACAGAATTCTGTAATAGTTCAGTACAGTAAGTTCCAGGCACAAGTGCCCGCATCTCTTTTTCCATCAGTGCGGAGCTACAAACAATATCACTTAGGAGTGGCATCAAATATTGAACTACAAAGAGAGCTGTGGAGGGAGAAGGGCAGAGTGGCTCTCGCTCGACCGTCTGAGCCCTCGGTGGATGGCTGAAACAAGCCTCCCAAAACAGCACTCAGAATTCAGGCTGCGTGCACGCCTTTGGCTCAGGCCCTCCAATAAGATTTATCACCCCGAGATCTCTCACTGAATCTGACCTCAGCAAAGAAGATGGGTGCTCGCATATTACCACAGTGTCCACCTCAACTAAGACAAACTGAATAATTAGACAATCTCCCTGCTTTTTACATAACATCACTACTCTGTGATGATGTCGTGCGGCGCTATAAATATGGTGCCACGGACCAGCGATCTCATCAGACGCTTTCCTGCAGATCATTATCTCCCTGAGATAGACTGGAAAGATCGCTCACAATACCAATGTGGCCTTGGACTTCTTTGTCGAGGTTGTGCATTTTTTTATTGCACAGACGTCGTACCAAAGTCCTCCACAGGCAGAGCATGGCGAGGACAAGGTCATTCGGGCAGACCGTGATATGTTGGCAGACAGCACGCTTATTGGGTAAACTGGTGAGACAAAAGTGTTGTTGCCCTATCTTTCACCGCACGTTTTCGATGCAGGCATGGAAGGAAATCTGCCAGTGGGCAGCAAATGAGGTTTAAGTTTGTACATGAACTAAGGGCGAATTCACAACCAAACATTATAAAATGAACAAACAAATGGTAAAATGATCAAGGAAAAAGAAACCTAAATTTAATCTTCTCCGACTTTCCATTATTTTAACTGCATTTAGTGTGTGCACCACCAGCAGTGCTATCTGTGTGGTGGTGACCCAGGTCCCCATTGATCACATGGTTCAATAATGCATTCACTGTCATTGACCTCCCACCCCTTGTGCAACCGAAATATATTTTCCAATTATAGAGATATAAAATATTGACATCGTCCTGCAGGTTTTCCTTTATTTATGTCAGTGTAACACTCACTTACACTTACAACATTTTTCATAATATAACACCATCATCAAGATAGTAAATGAAGATACTACCATTACATACATATGTCTGTGTTTTGAAACAACAAATATTATTGATTACATTACAAGTCATAATAGTCAACAGTCATATTTTGTAGCATATTCTCAAAGACAAATTATAATATACCATTTTCAGTACATGTGAGTCCTTAATTTAGAAAGGAATAGTTTGACATTTTGGGAAAAAACACTCATTTAGATGAGAAGACTGACACCGCTCATGGCTGTAAAGTAAATATGAAGCTGCAGACAGTTAGCTGAGCTTAGCACGAAGACTAGCAGCACGGGGAAATGGCTAACCAGGCTCTGTCCAAAAGTAACTAAATCCACCCACTAGCACATCAAACAACCCATTTTATTTTAGCACTTCAGTTTGCAGTCATTTAACAAGTCTTTGTTCAATGCTAACCAGTGGGCTCCAGCTTTACATAGAAGGGACAGCCATGAGTGTTATCCAGCTTCTTATTTAACTCTTGACAAGAAAGCAAATAAGAATCTTCTGAGAACTATATTTGACTGTGCAGAAGGACCACCCCTGAAACACATATCTTCATTTTATCTCCAGTATTTTATGTAACCGTGACCAGCCAGCAAGTACCAACAAGCATCATCCCTTCGACCACACCACCAACACACACTCACACACATGTCAACCCCCCCGCCCCTCCCCGCTCCCCTTCCCTGCGCCCTCTGAGCTCACCCTGCACCGGGTGGGTGAAAGAATCAATGTTAAAAGCCTTTTTGCTTCAGCACAGACTGTGAATTTCCCTGACACCCCAACCCCCAGCAGACAGAGCGAGCACGCACACACACACACACAAACTGTAGCACACAGCTCACCAGAGGTTTAGAGGTCACACCACAAGGACAAGAGGGCCCCTGGTAAATGACAACAAGCTTCCCTCCACTCTCTCTCTCTCTCTCTCTCTCTCTCTCTCTCTCTGGTTGCAGCGGGCAAACAGCAGACTGCAGTGACTGTGTCGTGGGTTAATTGCCTCAGTTAGAGGCAGGCCTTACAGTGATCCGCGCTTCAAACCCCAATCGCCTAATCATGTGGGATTGAGGCACTTGTCTGGGAGCGCAGCACATGAGCAAGACGCTCGGCAGTGGGATGTGTTTTCATCTTGTTAGATTGAGTTTCCAGGGCTGCCAAGTCTCGCATTTGGCATGAGAGTCTCACCATAATCCTCACGTATGTGAAGTGGAGTGGTCGCCCACTGTTGGGCAGAGTTGCATATAAGTTTGAGAGCATGTGGGGTGGGCACGCACCGCACTTATTGTACTGAACACCTACTACATGCACGAAATCAGGAATCTGTGCCGGTGAAGAGCATTCAGCCAAATGACAAGAAAAACATTTTTAATAAACTTAACCTTTATTTAACCTGAGAGTCTCTTTATATAAGTGATCTTTTGTACGTGAGAGCTATAGAGGAGAGGGCTGGACTATTTTAAACATTTTGAATGTGGTGTTTAGATATGAGGCCGATGTTTCTGATGAAGCTGGTCTTGTAGATTATTCCAAGCCCAGTTTGTGTAGTCTGAAAATACAGTTTTGCCATGTTCAGAACAGCCTCTTAGTACTCCATCAAAAAGATTATCCATCATGATGATCTGGACTTACAGCAGTTAGACACAGGAGAAAGCAGGTAAACGGGAAGTTTCCAAGAATGGCTTTAAAGATGAAAGCATACATTTGAATCTTCCTCCATATTTTCAGTGAGGTCCATTGCACATGAATTACAGTGACTTCACAAGTCAGCATTGAAAATTAAATATTACCAGCAGATGTAAGTGAGAATGTTTAATCATTACTTTTTGTGGTACCAAGTCACACAGATAGTTTTGGATTTGTTTGCCCAAGTTCTGAGTGGCCGTTGCTAAAATATAAATATCATTAACCATTTTCCTTCAAGCTGTTTCTGTGGTTTAAAGTAGATCTAATTAAAACTGATCACCTGGGTAAATAAAACATACATTTTCTACATAGCTACATAGAGCTAAGTGGGAATATATATAAACATAATTTGTTTATATTTTTTTATACTTTGGGCGAACTGACCCTTTCAAGTGGGCACTGAGTTTTGTATTACTAATTACTTTATGTACAAAATAAGAAAATACTGTCATTTTGGTTTACTTTGCTGTAGACATCGATACATTGCAACAACCATTTATTATATTTGTAGCATCTCTACTCATATCTGGCCAAAAATTATTGGCGGTGGAAGTTAGACATAACAATGCTTTAAACAATCTAACTCCCCGTGCCATCACTTCTCATTGTTGAAACGGCTCCGAGCTGAGTGCAGTGTGGGAGGTGAGGCCTCGCGGTGCGGCGTCTTCTGTTCTGCTGCTCCGCGTTCAGCTGTTGCTGCAGGTTTGAATTCCCGGCTAATTCATCATGCAGATGTGCTGACCGTCTGTTTACTGTCGCAACAAGAAACTGCTACAGTAAGGGAATCAAATTAATTGTTCGGGTTTCATTGTGGAAATAAAATGCAGACTCATCAAGCCTTTGAATAAGCTTGCGTGCAGAGGAGAGGAGGACTCATCTTTTTGTTGCATGTTGACCCAGTAAATTCTCTTCTGACTTTCCTGTTCTGTTTGTTTTTAATATATCATTGTATGAACCTCTTATTATTTTTTTTCTAGTAGATCGACTGCCCTTCCCCCCACCTTCTTTCTCACAAATCTTCTCTAATAGCCCTCTAACCTGTGCCATTGGCAGCCTCTATCAGACAAACTTACTGTAATACTATAATGTATTTTGTTTTTAATTCAGCTCTTGCTGCTTTGTTTTGCACTTATGCAGTGATGACTCTGAGAGACTCTGTCTTTCTGTGTGTCGCTCCTTGTGCCTGTGTGAGTGTTTGTACAGTATGTGATGCAAAGCCAGCGGACCTGTCTTGTTCTATCATGTTCACTCTTTTCCTTTTCTCTGTGTGTTCGTTGCCTTACCCTTGTCTTTTGCTGTGATGTTGTAGAGCTTGGAACTTATGGGAAACTAAAATATTATCACTCAATGACTGAGGAAGGTAAGCCTGCAAGTTTTCACTTGATTCTTTGAGTCAGCTTCCGTCATCCCTCTTGGTTTTTCTCCATCTTAGCCATGAAACAGCACCTCCAACCCCCTTTTTTTGTTTGCTTGTGACATACAGTACTTTTTTTTTCAGTTTGACAACCTCTCTGAGATTTCACTGACATAAGTGCAAATCATGGTAACCATGCCATTTTTGATTTACTTTTTATTCTCATTTTTAATTTTGGCTTCTTTTTTTATTTCTGCCCAGAGACTATGTTCATACATATTGTGTGTTACTGTGTTTCTATGAATTTTTATTCCCTTTATTAACAACATATTTTCAAGAACCTAGAAAATTGCAGTCATATGTTGCGAATGTTTGATTCTGTGAGAAAGCCACTGCCTTCTTCTTTGGTCAAGTTTTAAGACATTTACACACACACATTCACAGCATAACATCTCATGCCACGCACTCAGAAAACACATGGCACAAGGTTTTCTTTTCTTTCTTCTTTTGGCCCTGTTACCCATCTGCGTTGCTGAAAAATACATCATCCATGCCTCGGCGCTCACTTGGAGGTTCCACTTGCACCAGCAGCGGGTGCACACACGTAAGACGTACATTGCTGAATTTGGCGAACTGGAGTGACTCATCCACCCAGTGGTTGCATAACAGGCAGAGCTGACAGGGAAAATGAGCGGCTGTGTAAGGACGGCGAGGGAAGGGCTGGTTATTCTTAAAGACTGCAATTGCTTCATCATTATGCAAATTGGGTGATTCTGACATTGTGTGCACCTTAAATGGACCTCGCAGGAAACATTTTTTTCCACATGACACAGACTTAAAAAGAACAATTTAATCAGGATAATCTTGATCTTGCTTGATTTTTATTGTCAAAGATTTTGTCTAAATCTAAGCAGGGGGCTTTTTTTGTCTTTGTGCTCATCTTTTGATTCATGAACTGTTCTTTTTTTGTTTAACCTGCGAAGCTGTGATGCAGTACATACATATTTTGACAAAAGTGGGTTAAGATTTGAATCTGACTTTTTGACATTCATAAAAAAAGCCAAATAAATGTATATTTTATTCATTTTATTTATAATTTTCAGTGAAAACCAATTTTAAAATGTGAGGCAACTAGCATGCTATATCAAGTGAAAGGTGCCTAGAGAGACAGACATGGCTAACCTTAACTAAAGCTAAAACTAAACTTACTTGTTGATTTTTTTTTTTCCCCAACTTTCATCTGTATATAGAAATGTTTTTTTTTGTATTTCAGTCAGTTAGTCCACAGATCTGAATGGGGCATTGGCTAAATCCAGGCATGATGGAGACAAATAGCAACATTTATTTAATTGTAAATTAATATATCTAATTCAACATAAATAGGTGTTATTGATAGTTGAAACAGAAAAACATAGAGATTCTCAAATAAACCTGCTTAAAATGGACAAGAAAACTTAGTATCTACCAATAACATCTTTCCTCTAAGAATTATATAAGAGTTCAGTTTCTGCATTTAGTCATTATGTAGGTTTAATGGCAATCTTTTTTTTTTTTTTTGGTAAAGCTTAAAACAGTACCTTTCTTTATGTAATGTAGTTTGCTGGTCAGCCTAAAAAAAGCATCATCTTCCCTGCTTCTGTAGTAACAGCTGCCCTTGGAGGTGTTTTGAGAAATTTTTTCACAGCTGTTACAGAAACGTCATGCCAGAGTGGTTTTCTTCAACATTTAGCAATTTCCTTCCAATACCTGCTGAAGTAAACCCGACCCTGCTACTTGTGTCAGCAGAAATAATAATCTCACACCCACATTTGTATAAACAAACACTGCCACACCGTGACAATGACCGCCTAAGGTGAGTGATGTCAAGGCAGTGGAATGTGTGATGGTGTCTTGTGAAAATGTACAGTATTCGTGTGTGTGTGTGTGGGTGTGTGTGTGTGCATGTGTGTGTGTGTGTCTGAAAGAGAGCGAGGCGGGGAGGGGCTGTGCATTGCCAAACAGCATAAAAAAGACTAAATGAGTGAAAAAGAAGGTGTTTGTCAAAGACAGATGAGTGTAGAAAAACAAGAGCGATGGAGAAATGTATAGTGAGACAGAGGAGACGGGAGGAAGGCCGGCGGTGACTTGGGATGGTTAATGATTTTGCCAGAAGGTCACAGACAGCGTTGACATGGTTGGGTGGAGTACGTATCGACACGTCACTGTGTCAAGCACTGACAAATCAGCCGTGCCCTCTTAAAATGAAAAAGAAAAAAAATCTTTCACATTGATTGCAGTGGGCTGATTGGGAGTATGCAGGACATGCATGCAAAACCTGACACGCACAGGAAGTCGGTGAAATTAAATATAGGCACACGGCAGCACCGAGGCTGATGATACACAGGTTTTACCCCAAAAGGACACGATAGATGAAACAAAACGTCCTACGACACAGTTTGGTTTGAAGTTAAAACACTATTAAAAGTTACTGCTGGATATGCCCAGCCCAAATCACCATCAAATATTAAAACATAACACGGGAACATAAAAAACCTGCACTACAGGATTTTTGTGCACTTGGAGTCCTATTTCTTCCCGTCTCAGTGCTGTATTGTTGTTCGTTTGTGTGTGTCGTCAGGGGATTTCAGGCTGTTGGGATTTCGTAGAAAGTCATTGTTCCACAAGCCGGCGGCCAGTCATCGCTAGTCATTACGGCATTGGCAGAATTGCCTTGCGTGAGCCATTATTTGTAATGTCAAGAGGGCACGCTGCTTATGTAAGGTCATGTTGTCCAATTGATGACTGGGTTCATTCAGTCCGTTGCATCACTGCATTGTCTTTCCAGTGTGTTATTCAATCAATAAGTGTTATCAGCAAATTATATTCATCAAAACTAGTTTTCTTTTTGTTTTTTTTAAAAGAAATATTGATTAAATTCTCTAATTAGCAGTTTTACTTTGCACACAGGTACAATACCTAAAAACAGTAGGCCCTCCAAAACGTACTGCTAAAGTAGAAAATAATCAGATCAGGTGCTCCCTATTAAAATATTTGAATACCGTGTCTTCAGCCTATAAATCTGTTATTTATTTGTTATGCTGTCCCCAGTTAAACTTTTGGTTGCCTTTGGTTCCTGGCTGGCCTCTGACATCTCTTGTGAGTTTCTGATCTGATGCGAGAACTGAACGAGACCAGGACTGAATCTGACCTCCAGAAGGCAGATCTCTTCACAAGAGATTCTCTCCCTGCTGGCTTTGCTTCCAACAAGGACCAGGACATTGCAGGATCATCAGTATATGATATGCTATGTCATATTGACTCCCAGTGTTGTTTGAACGGCAGTTTTGTGTAAAGCCGCCACCTCGTGTGCATTGTGCTTTGGAAATGTGACCCATCTGGGGTCAAAGGTGACAACGAAGGAGCTCTGGCTGGAGTGAAGCCGAGAGGCTTTGAAGATGCTGCAGTATGCAGCTGTCTGTTCTATGTTTAACCATTGTGGCAATGATTCTCTTACAGGTAAATTTCGAGAGAAGGCATCCATTCTCCACAAGATTGCTAAAAAGAAATGCCAAGTGGAGGACAGTGAGAAGGCCAATGGAGTAGCAAGTCGTTCAGGTACAAAGCTCTCATGTTCTTTGGATGTTTAGGGACATTTTGGGTGAAGACACTTTCTGGCACAGAGATAGATAAGATTATTGATATCTCTTGTGTCTGTACACTAGATATGAAGCTACCACCAACAGCAGGTTAACTTAGCAAAATAATAAAGCAAGAAAAAATGGATACCACACTTATTTTCCAAAGGAAGTCAAAACTGTTCCTTTAACAAAATGTTTTAAAAATATTAAAGTTAAAATAATATTGTTTATATTAGTCATAAGGATTGCCCACTGAAATAGTTAATGAGCATCACATCAGATGTTAAACAAGCATGACATTATCAAGAACTGCCAAATTGATTGCAAGTGTTGTCTTCAAGCAGTATTTAAATCAATCACAGTCACTGCCACGTGTAATTTATGTGTGTTTTTCACTTCAAAGAGCACCGGACCAAAGAATAAACAGGAGGCCAGAGGAAGCGCTTTCATGGCCCCAGTGCAGTCAGAGAAGCAGAATCAAAGCGAGACATAGATGTTTATCAACAGGGCGAAATTATGCTAACAGCGTTGCATTAACATATTACCATCTTAATCAAAATGTGTGACTGGTAGTCATCTCAGCATACTTTCCTTTTCAGGCCTCACATATCTTAAATTTACTCTGTAATGTCTGGAGTGAAACAAGATTTACTGTCGGCGTAGTTCAGTGTATGACGCACGTGATTAGATTCACGCCCTGTCTTTATCTGTAATATTGCAGCATCCGAGCGAGGGGGTGAGGTCATGTGTTGGGCGATAGCGGTATCAAGTCACGTTATCTATCTGAGAATCTTTCTAATTGTCACAACCACACTTGGATTAAAGCAATTTCCACGGCAATTATAGTTTTATCATCTGATTACATGGCTTTTGGCTCTTTGTATTTTAATAAGGGACGTTAAGTAAGTCTGGCCTCAAATGAAATGGAGTCATATCAGCCACCAGGATATGATGAGGCAGAGGGATGATAGTAACGCCCTCAGACATGCACACGCTTGTACATATGCAGACACATTTCAGTAGGGCTCCAAATGAGACTGATTTAGTTTTGTTTTCCACCTAAATACACAATGGACATTATAACAGACTTTATATGTATCCCTGCAGTACATTTTGTATTTGACCTGAAGTTGTAGAAGTGTCATTAAAAACACAGATAAGATAAACCAAATCACAATGATGTAGACTGAGTGAGGTGTTTGTGAGACGAGCCAGAAATTTCAATTATTACATAGAAATTTACGTAATTTAGCAAACCAAACTGAGAACCATTCACAGTGTTTTGCTTGTTAAATGTGAAGAAAAAAGCTTATTTTCTATGTTTCATATCATGAAATGAGAAGTACTGGTTTTGTGACACACACAGTAAATGATAAATTGATTGAAGTGGTGGGAAAAGTAATCACATGACTAACTAACTAAAACTCGCAACACCAATATGTAAAAAAATGCCTCATTATACTTAAACACTTGCATTGAAAGTGACATATCGACAGCAAAATACACTAAGAATATCATAAGTAAAAATACTCATCAATAAGCACACCGTGTTGGCAGCACTTTAACGTGGAGGTGGATCCAGTTTAAACTACTTCATGTATTGTTGGGAGGTTTAATCTCTGTATAACAGTGCATCATTAGATCATCAAAGTTTAGTGTGTAAAAAAAAACCATGACTCAAATAAATGTAAAGCAAAGTAAAGAGTACAATGTTTTCCTCTGAAATGCAGTGGAGAAGTATGGGAAGAAAGTATTTGGATATAGTTTTTTTGTCCACACACAGACGGCTTAATAACTTAACATTTCTGGGATGCAGTGGCCTACCTCTCCATTGTCTGTTTGAGACAGTGACGGCTTTTCTTCCACTAAAAGCTTTTCACTTTAATTATTCTTCCAACTTCCCGCAGATAAAAACCTACCAAACAGCTCCAGCGTGGAAGTGGAAGTGACACCGCCCATGAACGGAACGGCGGGGCAAGAGGGGGAAGCGGTAAGACATCACACAGCAGTTTATGCTAATTTAATTCCCTTGCCAGCTAACTGGGCTGTGTCATAAAAAGGCAACAAAACTGAGAGACAGATATCAAAGTTAGAGAGACATTTATGAATATTTTATGCCTCTCTTGTGTGACTGTGTTCCACCTTGAGCGTGATTGATGCAAAGGTTGCACTGACTATGGCACAGGTCACTACTGCTGATAATTTCCCAGCATGCACTCAGGCGAGTTCCTCCATCTTCAGCCAGACCTGCCAAAGACCCGCCTCCTCCCACTGAGTCCTGTAATCACACTCCTCACTCACCTGCTGCTCCCCACCGCTGGGTGCTCGAAATGAACACACTCACACGCATGCCTCGGCACACACCCAAACGCACGCAAACACACACAAACACAGTCTTTGACGTACGGCCAGGCCCGTAGCCTCCGAATGGCACCTGCAGCAGTCGTGCCAGCGTGAGCGATGGTGGCGGGACGCAGCGACCCGCCAGGCTGGCAGACGGTCCTGGGGCAAGAGGGCAGCAATTCAAAGTCGCACGCTAAGAAGGAAGCCGGCAGAGGAAATGGGTGGATCCATCATCCACCTGGATTCTCACTCATTACATTGCCACGACCAGGAGTAACCCCATGACAGACCGAACCCTGCTACCATTTTTTTTTCACTCAGCAAAAAGTTGTATTTTCACTTTGATCTTTGGGGGCTGGACTGTTTGAAATGAACAAAGAATTTTCTAAAAGCTGCAAACTTATAATTTGCTCTTGATAGTGCATAAAATATACACAGATTAATCAAATTTACTTAAGCATAAAATATTAGTTTGGTCGATCTAGTAGTTCTGTTTGAAATGCTTATCATGCAGTGGAGGCAGAAAACATGCTTTGACCAGTTACTCTGTATAAATTTATAAATCCTAATAATAATATCCTGTATAAATTGCTGTAGCTTTACTCCTACAGATGCAAATGTTTCCATTTCATATTTCCTTTTCAATGCCTGGACCGGCTGCTCTGCACTTCTGGATTACGTCATTAGAGTTTTTGAGTATTTGTCCAGTATGTGCAAGCTTTGTTTCAATCAGAAATTGTGGACTCCACCACTCACAATGCAAAACACTGAATAAAATGGTAACTAAAGTATGGAAATATATTTAAAGGCTTTCGCAGAACAAATTGGCCCTGGTATGATGAGAACCTTGATTATTATAGATTTAAATCAATCACTGGTTTAAGTTGAGTAGTGAAAGTACAAAAACTCTGTCTGGATTAATCTGATGCAGTTTACCTTGATTCAAGCTAATAACTCATTATTTTAATCTTTTTTAGTTTTTCAACGGATCTTGTTTGGAGAGATTTGTAAAAGGCTTCTCAAATAAATGTACATTACATGTACACATAGTTTTAATATGACCAGCTAGCTTTCCATACAAAGATCACTATAGGGACTACAGGGTTTATAATCCTGCACAAATCAAAGCCCAAACTGCCCTATTGCCCAATTGCAGGATCAGAGCATGTCTTCTTCTTTCTGCACCTAAAAGACACTGTAGCACGCTGACATGCTGCGTTCCTCCTGACTAAAGTAAGTACAGTAGTCTATAAATACAGACTGGCGTGGAGGCATATAGGAGCTTCTCAGAATAGACTGCACAAGAAACTGCTGAAGATGTGCCCTGAATTGCAACATGACCGCGTGTGTGTATTGATCTGTTCCACTGCACCAAGTTGCTTTCAGATTGATCTCTCACTCTCGGGTTAATAATAGTCTTTACTGATACAACTGTCATCACTCCCCTGAAGCTGAAAATATCTGCGTCTATAAAGATGGAGGCCACATACCCTGCTTTAAACCATTTTTAGACTCGCCTCAGAACTTCACTTTTTGAGGCGAAGGCATGAAACCTGATAGATGGAATATAGAAACACCTTCTTCAGGTGGTGATTCACTGAACTTGGAATTCGCTGGATGCTTATTGGCATGCCTTATTCCCACTTTCTGTTATTTTTAGAGGCTTGTCCCACGATGCACCTGTCTGTGTCAGCCAGGAAGTAGCTGGAAATAGCTCACACCTTCATATGACGCCAGAGGCCCCGTCATACTAATTGTTCAGTTCCTCCTGGATGCCTTGGCAGTGAAGATTGGGGAATAAGGGGATAGTTAAGGTCAAATTAAAATCAGCAGCAGACTGCTTGAGAGCCGTGCTGCCTAAAATGATCAGATAGTGTAATATTTTCCTAAACAGCAGAAATGAAAGGGTTTATTTTTATAAAAGCAGTATCATATAGTGTATACGCGTAGTGTTCATTCATCTGGTACCACATTTTTCCAGCTTTTTGTTAAAAAGGTGAATGATGAGCATATTCAGGATATGACTCACAGCAAATTGTCTTCCTGTAAAAAATATATTCAGGATTTTGTACTTTCAGCGCACATTTTGAATATTTATAAGAGCGTAAAGCTCCTGTAATCATTTCTTTAGATAGCATACTGAGAAACGAAAGAAAATTCTAAGCGACAAGAATTCATGAGTCATCCTACCTCCTCTATCACAACTAAAACGATTAAAAAAAATCCCATGTGTATCATGGGTTTATCATGGGTTTCAGGATGGAAGTGACAACAGATGTGAATGTCTGAAAAAAGTAGTTTTTTTTTTTTTTTAAATAGTATGCGGATGTCGTATCCAGATGGAGCCTCTGTGTAAAAAAAAATAAATCCAAATAGCAGATGCTGATATTCACGCCACGGCAGCTGTTACATTGGCAAGAGGTATGTCGAAAAAGATGAATCCTCTGCGTGAAAAAATATGACAGTTTAAATGTGACAGTCAAAATATTCAAAGATATTAATCAGAAGAAAAGTATTAAAGTAAAGTATGGTGGATTATGTGAAGGAAAAGGTTTTCCTCTCTGTCTTTTCATTTGTCTCAGCTTTTGTTTTTCAGATCACACCTGTGCTGTTTGATTACAAACATATTGAAAAAGAGTAATGGATAAGTTTCAGAAAAGATAAGAGTGTTAGAGATCAGAAAATGGACAATGTAATGCAAATGTATCATAGTGCTTTCTTATTGCAGCTGCGCTTACAGTACATGTTTACATTTTTTGTGTGGTCAAAAAAGTGTTGCCTCTCACCAGGTGCCTGTGCACACGCTTCCCTCCGGGAAGAAAAAAAAAGCAAATGTCACGCCTCCCCTCGCAGCTCTGTGGTGCCTGGTAAAAGTCAGTGCCTTTAAGCTCGGAGTTTGCGGTGTTTCCAACTGAGGCACCACAGGGCAGGAAAGGCCCCCAAGGGCCTGGCATTTAGAAACCAACTCGGAGTAGGGAGCACAAGCTCTATGGGGTACTTTAGCAGAGAAAGCAGGTAAAGCAAATCATAAATAGAACAAATGACAGACTCATAGTGTGCAGTGTCAGCCAGAAATACATCAACATATCCATGATATAGCTGCAGGGCAAACTGCAAGATAATATAATGCAACTTTTCCTGCTAGAACAAAAGAAGAGGCCGCTGTTGCTATTATTATCCTGCAACCACCGCAGTCAGTACATGGTCACACTGATATAAACCTCTCATATCTTTACATCTATGAAAAGCTGTAGATTTGGTTCAGGGCTGATCTTCCTAAAGCCTCAGGTGTTTGGTTTTAGGCCTTTTTAATAGACAACAATGCAGCCATCTGGATATGGAGAGGAGGAGAAATCAGAATGCTGAGCACAAGTGATGCAAGCGCTGCCTTTTGTGTGGCAGCTCTGATTACCAAGGTTACCAGGCAATACTCAACAGCAGTAGCTGTCACAGCAGGATAAGCTCCATATGATTCATCATTTGTGCAGTAGCCATCTTTTAAGATCTCTGCTTCACTCTGTGGGCAGGCTTAGCTGATGTGACTGAAGCTGTTGAGACTTAAATCATTTTCTGGAGAAAAAATATTATTTACTGAGCAACATCTGTTATCAATACCTGCAATGCTGTATGTCTTTTTAGCTTTTCGCTGCATGCTTTCTTTACACCTTGACTAATGTCACTCTCTAAAGGGCAAGAGACACATTTTAGGTCATCAGTGTATTCTGCTCAGATCTGCATGTGTGGTGACCTTGCAGGTCCCCACGGCTCCATAGCATCCTGTATAATTGGCAACAAAGGGACCCAAAACGTATTTCCACCCTCAGAAGGGTTTGTTGTTGAACCATTAAAGTTTACAAGTACCAGAATGTTTAATTGAGACTCTGCTTTTTGCAGAAGTAGGCAGAAAGGTTGACCAGGTAGCGCTTCAAATCTAATTTAGCCATCTTTCTTGCCACTGCCTTAGAATGTGTCATCTTCAGACAGTGACAGCTTATTTGACGTTGATCTGCGGAGAGGTGACAGTCTTTGGCTCACTTGGCATTCCAGTGGCAGGTCCAATCAGACCCCGGGGGTCTGCCGGTACAGCCGGCATCAGCAGTCAGCAGTGATGAGCCCCTGATGACTGGAGAGGCAGAGCCCTTCAGGCTCAGTGCAATCTCCCAAATCACAGTCGTCAGACTCCTCTGTCTTAAGGTCACAGCAGAGTAAAGGCATGTGCACATCCAGGTCCTGCCATCAATTTCTGCAGACCTGTGTGCTGTGTCCTCCCTCTTGAAGTGCTTGTGTTGCAGGAGTACTGCCTGCCTCTCTGGATAGTTGCTATGGAGAGGTGTATCCCAATGAGACAAGTTATCAAGCTAAAGGAGACACTTGGATTGTAATGATTTTTTCAGACATCCCTTTCAGACCATGCAAAAAGCATGACTCACCTCAATGTGCTGTTTGCATAATATATATCTACTATTTACTCCCAGATGGTCAATTAAACAGCAAGTGATTACACTGTGTGGTATGCCGACACCCAAACATGACACCCTTGTGTGACAGCCCCAAAATAAACAAAATGACATGTTTTCTGGATCAGTATTTTGTAACATTTTGACTTTTCTCTCTTTTTGTTCTTTGGTGTCTTCTCTCAGGCTGAAGATGAGGAGGAAGAGGACCAGCCTCTGAGTCTGTCCTGGCCCGAGTCCAACCGCAAGCGCTTCACCTACCTCTTAATTATACCCATCGTCCTGCCCCTTTGGCTAACGCTGCCTGACGTCAGGAAACCGGTGCGTGAGAGCATTCTCCTCCTCAAACATTTAAACAAGAATGTTATGAGCTTTATCTGGGAAAGCGTGGAGTGTGTTAGGTGTTAAATTTATCATTTGCTCTCTTTTTTTGTCTTCAAGTCGTCAAAGAAGTTCTTCCCCATCACCTTCCTGGGTGCCATCTGCTGGATTGCGGGCTTCTCCTACCTAATGGTGTGGTGGGCTCACCAGGTATCACCACCCCTCCGAGGACACGACAGAACTAATTACGTGATCATGACAGCCATCTCAGAATGTTATAAAACCCTCACATAAGCATAATCCCTTTCAAAAAACAAAGGCCACATGCAGTTGTCTTGTCAGTTGTCATTTCAAATGAAACCATATTCTATAATCCACCCACTCATAAGTAATTACAGCCGTTTTATTCAAAACAAAGAGATTGTCAGAGCTGGAGTTTTGTCACCTCCATCCACTCCCAAGCATCACGAGGACATTAAAAATAGCTGGAACAAAAGATTAGGTTTTATTCACCCAAAAGCTTAGTTTCCTTTTTTTTTTCTTTTTTCTTTTTTTTGCAGGTTGGAGAGACCATTGGGATTACAGAGGAGATTATGGGCCTGACTATATTAGCAGCTGGAACCTCCATCCCTGACCTCATCACCAGTGTCATTGTGGCACGCAAGGGGCTGGGTGACATGGCTGTATCCAGCTCCGTCGGCTCCAACATCTTCGACATTACTGTTGGGTACGCCATCTGAGCACAGTTTAAGTGTGTCCAGGGTCTTACTGTTAACATTAACTAAAACATTAAGAGTTACGTAATGGTAACTCAGCAGTTGAGTTTCTTGTGTGAAATGTTTTACTCTGACTGCACAATGAAGGGTGTGATCGCGAATGTGCGTTACTGTGGCGCCAGGAAGTTTAAGTGTTATGTTCCCTCAGTATTCCCACGTCCAGACCTCTGAACGTAACCGCGCCCAGCAGCGATGGCACACCCCTGAGTACGCCTCCACAACTTGCTTCATACTTGAGACACAAGGGGTTAACAGTAGATGTTTAAGGCATAGTTTGGATTTCTGGCTCATTTCCGCTGACAGTTAAAGTAGATGTATCCCACATAATCTCGCCATATTGCGCTTTAATCATATTTCCCACGGTATCCGTGTTTCTCTTCTTTCATTTACCATCATTCAACGTCATTGTAGATATTGTGGCTTGGTGAGTAGGCTCCGAAGCTGCGCCATAAGCTCTTAATGCACACCTATAAATCTCCCTCATGATACATTATTGCAGCAAGGTGAGAAATTAAAGTAAAAAAAAAAATAGAAATAAAATAATAAATAAATTTGCTCACTTTCAGTGGCGCATCTTGTTTGTGAAAAGGTCTGACGGCAGCGCTCAAGAACAGTGTGTAACATGTATTTGTGTCTCCGCAGGCTGCCGTTCCCCTGGCTCTTGTGGTCCTTTTTCAGCGGTTTGAAGCCGGTGCAAGTCAGCTCCAACGGCCTCTTCTGTGCCATCGTGCTCCTCTTCCTCATGCTCCTCTTCGTCATCATCTCCATTGCCGCCTGCAAGTGGCGCATGAGCAAGCTGCTCGGCTTCATCATGTTCATGCTGTACTTCGTCTTCCTGGTGGTCAGCGTCATGCTGGAGGACAAGGTCATAAGCTGTCCGGTGTCCATCTGAGGACCCTCGAGGACCCGCCTCCTCTCCCTCGTCACTACCACAACCGCCACCAACACACAACCATCCTTCTTGTCTGCCATCGCTCTCACCCGACCCTCGTGATACTTTACCCCAGGAATAAAAGAAGAAGAAGAAGGAGGACTGGTCAAGAGAATAATATAAAAATATGACAAAATATGGAATCTACCTTTATTTTCAGTAAGCAGGTGGTGGTGTTGAGGGGTTGAACCAAAAAGGGCACAAGACTTTGACTTGGCTGGTTTAGCCTGAGTGGACTTTATTTATTATTATTATTATTATTATTATTATTATTATTATTATTATTATTATTATTATTATTATTATTTAATTGGCAGGTTAGGGGGGGGTTGTGGAAGTACCAGCCAAATATAGAAGCATTATGCATGCCATTAGTGTCACTAGAAGAGCTGGAATCAAGACTACGCCTGGTAGGTTGAAGAGAATGACCTCCTGTGAACCTTTGAGGGAAAAATAAACACTGACACAAGATGCACTGTATGAAACTCTCAATAATAAATGCAGTGGCTGAGCTGAAATTGTGAGCATATTTGAACACACACACTAAGACGCTGTCGCCAAGAGTGGATAAGTATTTGCTGACGCGGAAATGGCAGACTGCGTGGATGAAGATTTTGCTCCAAATGTGTTTTCTGTCTGATGGTATTGAGCAAAAAGACTCTCCTGTGGGCTTTTTGCACCTGAGCAACAATGGGTGAAACACTCAGACTTCTTCTTTGTTATTTCTTATTTGCAAATCCATCATGTGCTCAGTCTGAATGACAAGTTTAAGCTTCCCCTCTTCCCTGCCGGATGTCATTTTTCACCACTGAATGTCTCCTCAGAGGATTCTTTTGTTTTTGTTTTTTTAATTCATTTTCATGAAATACCTAGACGTAGCATTAGATGTACTGTAGCAGTATTAGTTCTTATAGAGTCATTTTAACAATCTGCTCCTTTCTTTTTTATTTATTTATTTATTTATTTTTGCTTTTGCCACTGAACACGCGTTCTGATTGTACAGAACTCTTCACGCTTCACACGCACCGACTGACAAAGGCAAGAAAAAGAAAAAGTTTAACTGAAGTTTTGCCTCTCAAGATAAATGCTAGCCTTCAATATCTTTCACTGGTTGGGGGAAGAAAAAAACATGAGTACTTTATGCTCATTAAAGCTCCATAATGAAGTTAATGTCAAAATAATACATTTGAAAAGAACTTAACAGTGTTTAAGTGTCATGGTTGATTTAGATTAGTCAATGTGTAGTGCTTCGTTCACAGTAGAACTGGGCTCAACTCACCGGCTAGTCAAGCTCCTGAAGTAGTAGTTTTAAGGAGTCAACTGCATGTGAAAATAGACACTTGGAGGTGAATAATACCAATCGACATTTAAGAAGTTGTATACCAAAATGTATACTTTTTAAGACATGTTTCATAACTTCTTAATGCAAACCACTGCTCTGTCTCTATGTAGAAAATGTCGACATGTATGGTCAATGATATCTATCAAACTTGTGCAATTTCTTTTCTAATCAAAGGTGCTTTCGTGTGCATGTGTGCAATCTGCATTTGAAGTCATCTCACAATGGCCATTTCTTATATTTATCTATAAATAGAGGCTATACTACCAGTATTTTGCAATTAACTGCAAAAAAAAATATATATATATACACCAATCTGTGTTTTATACTGGAAATAGAAATCATAATCACAAACTCTTTACGCTACATAGAACGTGGAAATCACAGGTTTAACAGCAATATCCCCTCCCTCCCTCTCGCTGTCCTTTCTGTCCAACGTGGTCCGAAACCCCGCGAGAAAAAGTGGCCGACCATTTCTCCGCAACACCTTCCTGTTAGAGCTGGCCAGAAACACCCGCTTTACCTCAGCACAGCCTCTGTACAGCAGCTTAGTAGGAATTAACTGTAAAATAATAGTAAATAGATTCTCTGAATGTGTGAGGACAAATGCATGCGAGGAATCTGGGCTGGTTACCCACCGACTGTACAGCTGAGCTTAGACCAACTATATATGTTCACTTTTATGCATCCATTCAGAGAGAAACACCAAGAACTCATTGGTTTTACTTTGTAAATATTAACACCTGTTTTTTTTGTTGTTGTTTTTTTCTTGCAAGAATCAAATGGTTCACACATGTATTTTATTCACTTTTATTTATTTCCTTTTTTGTAACAGTGGATGAAAAAGGACAATGATGGTGGCCCTTTTTTTAGTATCATAGTATTAATGAGCAAAAAACAACAACACAAGAGCATTTATTTTTAGATGACTCAACATCTCACTAACATACATTACACAGTAAACATGTCTGTTCAGGTTCCGGTATGAAAACGAGTGCTTTAAATACCATATTTCTTCCTGAAATTAAACAGAATTAACACGTTAAACCGTCATTTGTGGTGTGCTCTCATACAGTATAGTTCCTCAAACATTTCTGTGACCCAGATTCAAAGGGTCCATTTGAGGCCTCCATGAAGACTCGTAGCTTGCGAAATTCTCTGGTGCACATTTGCCATTAAACTCTTCCCTCAAAGCGCCCACACACTCTCGTTCACACGATCACACCTCACCTCTAGTTTCTACTTGCCTCTCTCTTTGAAACAATTGAAAGAAACTTTGGGAAAAGCACTTGCCAAGAGTTAGATGAGAAGATGGACGCCACGTTCATGTCAGCGCGGTAAATAGGAAACTAGAACTTATCTTATCTTTGGCAAATTTTTTTTACCTTCAGACAGAGACTACTTTTTTTGTCTCCTGTTTTTGAACTACCAGCAATCTCCTGAGCTCATGAAAGAGTGTGTTACACCACATTTGTTAAATCCATTAAAAAATGACATGTTGTGGTCTTCATGGGGGGGTTATGTGCAGGCCAAGAAAGCCACTTGAGTAATTATTGATGCTGGTAGACTCATTTTGGAGCTTTGTTTTCAGTCTCTGGGCTAAGTTGAGCTATCCATTTCCTTGTAGTTGTTTCATATCCACCGTAAAGACACGTGAGAAGTGTTAATCTTCTCGTCTCACTCTTGACAAGAAAGCAAATTTCTCAAAATGTCAAACTATGGCTTTAACAGTTTAAAGCTCTCCTGGTGTTTTTGTGTGAGAGTATGAATGGCGAGAAGAAAACCGCAAAGAAAAAAAATCAAAAGGCAAACCGGTTTCGCATCTGAGCTTGGCATTGGTTGTGGTGACCGTGAAAGATGACCACTAATGAACATTCTTGCACTGTAAATGTTTTATTTTCTTGGTGGTAATGTAAGATTTATTTAAGGTGTACATATATACAGATATAAATTTAACCATATAATCTATATGTGTAAAAGAAATATGTCTCTTTATGTAAAAACACAAAGTATATAATAAAACAAATAAAGATAATAATTCAAATATGCAACAATGTCTCTGCTGGGTTTACATTACTGTCAGTACTCATACATTTGTGAGAGGCTTATAAAATTGTTGGTACTGCTTTATCTTAACCCCTGTTAAGCATTTATAAGTAAGACATTGTTCATAACTCAGTATAGTGGAGTTGTCAGCAAATATAAAGAGATTGTACACGTTTATTGGTGTGTTAATGTGTGATTCACAGCTATAACTAATGTAACCATATGTGTAATTCTATATCATTGGATATAACAGCTATTACATACTTTGTAAATATAAAATTTACACATCCACATGTCAAATATTTATCTCAAATCTCAAATGAAGTGCTTCTCACTTTTCTGGACAGCTTTTATGTCCTCAACTCATACGTTTTGTGGTGAGTTTAGAGGCTTCCAGTCTGGCTTACCCAGTGTTTTTGGAGGTTGATACATTTTCCAAAATAAAAGTCAGGATCTCAGACTAACGTATGGAAGTGTAACATTAAATATCTGATGTGCTCTTCTCATGCACTGCACAATTTTTTGGCTATAGCGTATCGTTCATAAAGTCACTATTACATAAATTCAAGTTGGATGATTTTCAGGATCTTTTAATTATTACATAAAGAGTGTGTGCTAAGTCCTGCAGAAATGTGACTCAGGTGGCCCACACATTTCTTTAGTAAGCTTTTTGTCCTCTTTTCCGTAAGAAAGGCCCGTAACACCTACTGCAGATGCTCAATGAATAAACCCCATTGTTTTGTCAACCTACAAGCTTCTTTGATTTCTCCATTGTTCGCTTCGCCTTTCAGTTCCCATGGAATTTGGTGAAAATCAAGTCGACGTTGTATGAATAGTTAATAAAAAAAGAAGTCCACTTTCTCTGAGAAGCTTTCAACCCAAACTCAGCTGATGATGTCGATGAACGATGGATGATCTCAAATGGCAATCAGCACTGTAAAATAGAACGAAAATACTTCATACAAGGGCAGTGATTAGCTTTTTCTCCACCTCTCATTGAGCTCCTTCCTGCAAGTGTGAAGTATAGTGGTCGAAGTACGCCCTCTTGTGGTCAAAGCATGACACTCCAGCAGTTTAAAGGGTTTTTCCTGAATGGCATCACTTCAGACTTTCCTTAGAAATGTGTCACATAGTTGTTCCAAATACTTCTTATCTTTGTATCCTCTCATTTCCCCTTAATAGACTATAAATACATACAACAAAAGTCAGACTTGTCCAGCACATTGTTCCCTGCTGGTATCTCAGTTTTGTTTTCATAGATATGATTATGATAGATGCGTACTGAGAGATCAAGTGTTTCCCAGGTAGGGTAGATAAGACCAACAAGTGTATGAAAACCTGCCGTGCCTGAGTGAATCAACCTTTTTTCACTACAGAGGTCGTTCACATACCCAGACTCTAAGGGGGCAGCTGGGGACAAAAATGAGGGCACCCAGGGGGCTGCTGTGATGCATGATGTTAAGACCCATGCATCCCATCAGGGAACATATCCCGGTAAATGCTGCTTCCAATTCATTTATGTTTTTTGATAATTTGACATTAAAACCCAAGGGGAAACGGTGCATGTGGGTGAGACTGCATGGGGCTTGAATTTCTAAACTTGATAAGACATGCATGAGATTCCACGGGGAAAGGCTAACGAAACTTTGATGGCACGCCAAAGCATTGTTTGCTCTAGTCATGGTAATAAGCCCTGAGGAAAGACAGAGAATCCACAGGCATTTCTGGTTAATATCTTTTTTTTTTTTGCTTTTCCCCGAATCTTGATTTAGAACTTTTACTGAACACTAATATCAACACACATTCCTCTGAAATCAATTAGATAACCTGGCAAAGGTACAAACTCTCAAGGCTTCAGGAGAGCCAGTGTATCTGCATGTTCTTTAAGGGCTTTCCACACTCTCCATAATTATCCATAATACCATCTCTTATCTTTCCTTAGAAGTGTGTTTCATTCTTCCAGGTAGTCCCAGATTTCTTTCCCCATAAATGAAATGACTGCACCCCTGCACCTTTCGCTGGAAACTGACTCTCCTTATATATGTCACAGCTACGGCTGCAGTGAGTCAAGCCGAATCATGAATGACAAAGTGACACAATGTAAGATAAAACACTAGTAAGCAAATTGCAGTTTTCAGTCATCAGCATTGCCCCTGGGAGGAGTATCTTTAATTGTGGTTACTCTTAACACTGTGGCTTTAATGGGCCACTGTTTGACTATTTTAATGGCATTTAGCTTCAAACTTCAGACTGCATTCTCTTTTTCTTTGGATAGACATAAGACTTTGGCAGGTTTGGCAGGAACAGTGTTGTGGTAAGTAAGTCTAATGAAGTCTTTTTAAGTGTTTCTTGGCAGGAAGCCACAGTTAATGTGTTTAATGAGTGCAGTGGACTTCACAGGTACTTTCAATGGCACAAGAAATGCGGTACATAATAGTAGTAATAGTAATAGTAATATAGTTTGAGGTTGTAAAAGTTAACGGAAAGGAGCTTATTATGTGGCCGAATAACCTTCAGACTTAAACTTCAAAAGACCACATACAATTCTTGAAAATGTTATTCAAGGTTAGATAACAAAATCTTTAAACTAAATTGAGAAATCATAAAAATTTAAAATATTTATGCTTTAAAACTAAAGTCAGAAACCAAAACGTCCCTTGATGGATGTCAGCATGTGACTATGAATCAGGTTTTTTTGCAGACACTGCAAATCAAGGAAAAATCTAACTAAGATTAATACTAAAATGACTAAGAATATAAAATAAACATATATAATTCAAATGAAATTGAAAAGGGTGTAAGGTTGAAGCTAAGTCTCAAATTAGATTAGATTAGATTAGATTAGATTAATTCAACTTTATTGTCATTACACATGTATAAATACAGAGTAATGAAATGTAGTAAATACTGAGATTTATACTATTTTGTTTTATTTATATTAAAGATAAAGATATAAAAATTACATTTTTGCTGCTGACTGTGCTGGTATAATTGCAGTCATTTTAGAAAATATGATTCCTTCATTTGCAGTTTAGTCTTGTTCCTTTGAGTTCTGCTGCTGTTAATAATACTGCGATTTTGCACACAATATGGTTTAGTATTTATGCTTATTCTTTCATTTCTACTTCAGATCTCTTCTCCTCTTTTTCTTTGGTCAGTCCTATTGAGAGCTGTGGCTTCCAAAGTAAATCTCATTCGCTCGCTGTAGTGAAATTATTGTACACTTTTAATCATTTTTAGTTGTTTTTTTCAATTCAGTCTTCAGTATGACTTTGGTCATTTCTTTTTCACTTTGATTCCTCTACTTTAGATTTCAGTCATTTTGGTGTCAGTGGTGATTTCAAGAGTGAGACACTTCCATTTAATACTATAAATCCAAATAGGTAGTGTTGGTTGCAGCCGTAGGTGGTAGTCACCGAGGCATGAGGAATAGTGAACGTCATGGTAGTAAGGAAAGGGAACAGCGGGCACTACAAGATAAAAAGATAAAGAGACTACTATGCAGTGAAAGAAGAACAATGGTGGCATGTGGTGTGTAGAAACTGAATGTGGTGTCTCCACGTTTTGTTTTGACTCTGAGTACAGAAACAGACCTGGACAGAACACGGTGCTTAAACCATAAACCAGCAGCAGAATTGTAAAGACTAAATTTCTGACATTATGCTTAGTAAATTCAGCCTACTGCGCTAAAATAATCACAGCGGGGGAAAATATACATTACCGACTTTGGCATTGTTCAAAATATTTTTTTCATCTGAGATTCATAAATGATAGTGGCTGGAGATGGCAACCTAAAATAATGCAGAAAAATCTCAGACACATAACAGAGTCTCATTTTAGTTTACAATTATTAAAAGTTTTATATATGTAGGCATTCAATCAAATAACTTCACTTTCACTTTCACTTCACTTTTTTGTTTTGTCTACAGCTTCAACCTCAATGGGATAAACAGATAAACAGATAAACAGTTAAACAATGTAACAATATAATATTGTTCTTATAGGATTTTAACTTTCCTGTTTGCATGAGGTCACTTTAGGTAAAAGCTACTCCAGGTGGTCTTAGGAGGACTGGGATGTAATTTCTTGGAAGCACGAGACCAATGTTTCTTTTGAAATATGGGGACGAACCCCTTGTAACATCATGCAGCTCTGATGTATGCACATTGAGACATATGAGTGCAACAGAAGAGCTGTGTAATCAAGATAATTCATGTGTGCTGATTCACAGAGTGGACTGCGAAACCGTCCAGCTTCTTTTTAAGTGTGTGACTCAATGGCAGTGTTGACGGAATCAGCGGGGATTTTCCCTGTTCCAGCTAACATTTTACGACAGAGCAACTCACTTTCTAAGTCATTTGCCAGCAGTTAATGAACTCCACATGGCTCTGAGGACAAGGTTAGCAGCAGCGAGGGCAGCTCGTTCAGCGAGTCAGCTTACAATCGGCCAGACTTTGCTCGGTGACTTCATGAGCTCGCTGTTATAAAGGGTGTGCTTGCATTTGACTCAGCAAAAAAAAAAGAAAAAAAGAAAAGTGTCTCAGAGGAGGCTCCGAGCCAAATCCTGCACACTCACTCAATCCTGTTATGAGCATGGCGGCAGGGGAAGCTCGTCTGAGGCAGACTCTGGCTGCAGAGTAGGGGGAATAGTTTCAAAATATCTCAGACACAGGCGAGTCATCACCAAAACTGCCTTGTTTTGCTGTTCTTGGGGGATTCATGTGGGGAGTTATTTTCATGACTCTTGAAAAAAAAAAAGAAGAAGGGGGCCTCAGTGGACTTGAGACCGTATAGATGAGTCAGAAGAAGGTCTGAATTGTAGCTTCTGCACATGTGGCTCCGTGATTCAGCCTGAGAATCGTCTGAGAGAGGGTTTTGGTTTGCAGCACAAAGAAAATGATGGACAATAATAGCTACACGGGTTGACATGCATTGATATGTCATAACGACATGTTAAGCTGAGTCAGAGGCAGTGGAATAACACCATGTAAGGAGAAAGTAACGACATTTGTTTCAGAGCTGGCCTTTTCGTTTTAAGTAATTGTGCAATGGACAGCTACAGATAGGCAAACGTAACAACTTTAAACGTAACTGAATGAAATACATCAATAGACTGATGGGAATTTTGTTTTTTTATTTCCCATCACTTCAATATTCACCAACTATGGAACTTTTAAAAGGAGGACTTACATATTCTTTGTCTTAAAAGTAAGAAAAAGTTGAGCTTGCTGGCAATAAAACGCACCCTTGCTCCATTTAACAAACTCTGAGCTTTTGCTGCCACAGCTTTACTTTAATAGCCTCTTGTGGCTAATAATAGCTAATGTGGAATAACACTAAATATTCTTCAAAGAGTAAATTAACTGCGTCTTCTTGTGCAGGAGCCTTGGATTAAAGGTGTATTTTCCTGTTAGGGAGTGTGTTATGTGGCATTTTGTGTGTTGTTCCTTGTTAGGTTTTTTTTTTTTTAGTTTTGGAGTGTTTTCTTATCGCTGCCACAGCTTTACTTAACCGAAAGCTGTTTGTGGTGAATACTGGCTAACGTGGAATAACACAAAATATTCTTTAAAAGAAATTCATTAACTGTGTCTTCTTGTGCAGGAGCCTTGGCTTAAAAGTGTATTTTCTTGTGAGGTTCTGTGTTATGAAGCATTTTTGTGTGTGTGTGTGTGTGTTTTGTTAGCTTGTGTGTTTTGTGGTGGGCCATTTTGCAATGAGCAGTGCAAACTAGATCAGGCTTTAACTGATGTGGTATGCGACACTGGTCATTGTGACATATGTGCCCCTAGAAATAAACATTGAATAAATGTAAGGGTTACAAACAAATTATATCAGGATAAAATGAATAGAAATCGAGTCAGCAGTTCACATGTTGACAAGTCTGAACCCTCTGATTTAATCACCAGGCACACCTTTACATTTGCCCTGCAGCAAAGTCACAGACACCCGAATATAGAGGGATTCCTTAATGTGTTTTTAACATGTTTGCTTTATTGTTTGTTTTTAGATGCTTCATTTCATTTAGATTCCTCCTCGGTACAGCACTTGTTTTCTTTTTATCTCAGGAATGAAAAGATGATGTAACACTTATGTTATGTTCATAGTGCAGAAAAAAGGAACTGAACCATATAACATAAGTGACTCCCAATTCCATGTAAGAGCCATTGGATCTGCGGTGACACGCTTTAATCTGAGATTTACATCGGAATAAATGCCATACCTTGTTTTGTCATAAATATTACAAGGTATTTATCTGCTCTTCCTGCCCTGTTAGTTTGTGTCACCTGACTGCAGTTTCCATGCTTGTCTATGCCACTAGATGATAACTGTTCTTGGAAAGTAATGCCGTCACACTTCACGGGCCTGCCTATTTGAGTAGATCCCAAATTAAAATTCCTCCCATTGACTGCAACCAACAATTTCTATTTTGTTTGCTTTACAATGCGGTAACCACGATAAACAAATGATTACTGCGCGTAATGGAAACATTAACCCTGTCAGTTCCTGTGATTGTCTTTTTGACTTTAGTGTATTTGCTCTGTGGGAGTTGACAGGTGTGGTCAGTGTCGACACCCTCGGAAGTGAGTCATCAGCGCTGAAGGTGCTAAAGTCAATGTTAGGACTGTCATATTGTTTGAAAAGAAAGAATTATGCCTTGTTCATCAGCTTCGACCGATGCGCTTAATATCTACTTAGTATACCTTGACTTATAAAGTGAAACAGTCTGGTCAGTCACTGGGAACAACTCTTTCCCCAAAAATGAATGGGAACAAGAGTGTCATCAGTGATGTGATGCAGCTTTATGACTGTGCAGTGAGGACACACAGACGTGTTTAGTTTATGTTATAAGTAACAGGGAAAAATGAAGCTGGAGGTAGGGGAGGCTGTGGTGGATGGAGAATTCAGATCCTTTATTGGAGTAAAATTCTCATTACAAGTAAAAGTGTATCATTCAAAATCTTACCTCAGTACAAAAGTATAAGCAGTAAAATAAAGGATCAAGTAAATTATTTTATCAAGTAAAAGTACACATTTTGCAGAAAATGGCTGTGATATGTGTTATATTATTAGTTTATTGATATATCATTGTCAAAGAAGTATTTTACTGCTGTAGAGCTATACTTTGGTAATTCAACCCAGGGGTCGGGCTCTTAAGGGTCACTAGATAAATCTGAGATGATTAATGAAGCAGGAGGAATGAAAAGTTCTGCTGAAAAGAGCTTTGTATACATTTTTTAATCACAGTTCACCACTTTTTCTGCTTATTTTGTGAAACAATGGATCATTTCACTTCTTTGAACTTCAGATTGTCATTTAAATGAAACCATATGAGTTGGTTCAAGGAAAGAGTGTCTCTTTGGTAGAACTGTACACACCTGAAACATGTAAAAAGGCCCCGACTGACACTGATTTCTTTGTGAGGGGCCACAACCAGGACCAGGTCTAATCCCACTGTATCCCACTGTTTCTTTGTGCCTGTGTGAAATCTTAATCTGAAAAGTAAGTAAGTGGCTAAAGATGTGAATGTCAGTGTAATGGAGTAAAAAGTGATTTTTTTTTTTTTATACTGAAGTGTTGGAAAGTAGACGTAAAAAGTTACATGAAATGGAAATACTCCAGTAAAGTACCTCAAAGTTGCACTTGAGCAGGCTGCAGCGAATCACGGATACTCTCTCCTCTGCTCACCATCATGAATCATCCACGTACAGCAGCGTTAACCTTCCGTGGGAGAAAAACATCGACCCACCACGTGTTTGTACAGAGGAGCAAATAACGAAGGGTCATAAAGAGTTTTCTCGTAAGATGATGTTTCCTGTCCTGGACGGCCACCTCTCCTCTGGTCTAGACGGCGTTTGAATCACTCGGTGTGATTCATTAATGAAGCAGATCCTGCAGTCACGGTTTATTTTTGTGTGATCAGCAGGTCAGATTTCTGGTAAACTCACATCGGAGCGTTTTGCCTTCGTGAGTGTCACTTGTGAAGAGAGGCAGTAGTATTTTGGGAATGAAAGACGAGAAGATAGACGAATCCACAGACTCTGATCATACTTTTTTATATAATATTTATAAAGGGAATATCTGTTTTAAATCAACTACAGGACAATGCCCTCTCTTTTTTTCCTTCATTTTACTGCAGAATTACTTAAAGATTTGGGGAGGTTCATCAGTCCTAACAGGTTTGGGCGGATTTCTTCACGGATCAGACTTTCTCCTCGGAAGGATGTCCACCCCCACCCAACACCACTCTTGTAAATTAGGCCAATGGGATTCCTCGTCAGCGCCCAAAGGTGCAGGGAGCCACTCCAGAGCTGCCCGGCCAGCCCCAAACACACCTACATGACTTGTAGACTGCGGTAGTCATCCACTGACACTGCCTGCCACAGAAGTGGGCGGCGGAAGGCAGACGTATCTCTGAACTCTTCCACCCTCAGCCCTACTTTTTCCCTCCGCCGGCGCCTGATGCCAACACGCGTGGATCTGCTGCGGAAATGGGAGCTCACACAGCTCAACAGGTAGGCTTGGTGATGAAGCTGGAGCGGCTCACTGTGCTCTTTTCCTCAATGCGCAGCGTACAGACTTGGTGTTGGAGTATGACAGCGTGTGTCTGAGCTGTTTAAAGGTGGAGCAGCCTGTCATTACGCACAAGCCCGTTGGATCAGCTTGGCCCGTCGTTTTCCGCCACTCCACGTCTCACAGGTCCTGATCGCCTTTAGCCCACCCACAGCAGAGTGCTGATACTGATCACACATGGCAGCCCCCCTGGATGAAGGTGGACCCGGGCCTGTGCCACCCACACTGGTCTGGGAAAGAAGGCAAGATGTTGGCATAGCTGTTGAGTTTAAAGCCCTGCTATGCCATCATATTGCCATCTTTCTCTCTCCTTTGCAGCAAAGAAAGAACCTTCTCCATGAATGTAACTGTGCCTGTTTACTCTGAGAAAATCTCCCTGAAGTCTGTTGTCTGGTGCTTTTTGTCGTTGGCTTCATTTTTGCTCCTATTTTGGTCATTTTGAATGTGTGCGTATATGGTAAATGTGATAAACTATAGAAGGATTTAAGGCTGAGAAGGATGAGCAACAGGATCCACAAAGTTTTTTTTTTCATTTCAGAATAATCTGCCTTTGTGTGAGGAAAAAACTGTGAGCTACAACCTAAATTACACTACAGTTAGTAAATTACCACAATATTACAAAATTCTATTTATTATTTATATATATATATATATATATATATATATATATAAATACACAAATCGATTGTTTTCTGTGTGTGAGTGTTCATTTTTAAAGTTTTTGGCACAAATTCAACTTTCAGAGTTGTTCATTGTATTTCAGTGGAATCGTATCATTATGGTATGGCACGGTTATCATTTCTGGTCCTGTTACAATTAAAAAAAAAAAAATCTATAAAGCAATTCCAACAAAATTAATTGTTTAACTTTTTGTTTTACACATGTAATTTTTCCCCCTCAATTCAATGCAAAATTCTTCACGTGATTTAATTCTTGGTTTTTTTTTCATTATCATCAAATAAAGTGATTCACTGATGTTTTGACTGAGACTGATAAATATGCTATCAGTCATATTTCTTTCAACGCATAATAAAGTTGACAAAGTAAGAAAACAAAACAAAATTTCAACTTTAGGAGGCTCAAGACTGCAAGCCTTTTTTTCCCTTGAGGAATAAGAACATGCTTAAAATACTCTTTACCTTCCCTGTTATCCAATGTTGAAAAAGTACATTTACTCAAGTATTAGTATTGTACTTAAGGACAGTTCAAAGGTACTGTTACTTTACTAGAGTATTTCCATTTTATGCTACTTCACACCTCACTACATTTTATAACACTGCATTTATTTAACAGGTGTAGTTCCTTGCTAATTTTATTTAAAATATTATTTCAAATTTTATTTTTAAACACAATGATAACTTTATCAAATGTGATGCATTGTTGGATTGATTGATGAGTTATGTACCCAGCAATATGGACACATTACATTTTCTTCATCTAGACTAATTTCAGAGTTAATATGTTACATGCACTTAAATGTGGGACTGATTTGAACCCAGTTTTATAATATACATGTAAAAAATAATGTAACACTGTAACACAAAGAGGTCATTCTGCACAATGTTCATTTTCAGTTTAAATACTTTAACAACATTTTGGTGATACTCCTTTTACTTTATGTAAGTTAAAATTTGAATGCAGGACTTTTACTTGTATAATAGCAAAATGTGTTATTTTTTTCTATGTTTTCTTGAGTTAAAGTTATTTAAACCTCCATCACTACACTACACCTTTGCCCAAATAAAGCCAAACCATGGAAGTCCATCATTGTTATTCTCAATACACTGTATGCAGCCTATGTCATGTAACCTTACTATTGTTCACCTAACATTGCAAATAAGTTTGATAAATTTGTCTTTATTTGTTTGATAAAGAGCTGGAATGAAAGGTGTGTTGCTTAATTAATTCCAAAGACTTCAGTTTCAATATTTGTATAAGTATGTGAATGTCCAGTTCAATGCCATTGAGTGTTTATTGATCAACTCATGAGTAAAAGTGTTTCAAAGATGATAAATGTGTGTATATGTCTGATTTTTCTAAAATTACATTAGACACTTCAAAACACATATTTATGTCATGCATTTAAATATTTTTGATTAATTCATTTTTTTGTCATTCATGCATTTCTGCAAATGGCTTGTGGTGAAATTTAATAAATATAAAAATATAATAAATTATTTACATTAATTTAAAAATATATAACATAATATTTCCATAGAAATTACCATGAAAATTAATTTATTAAGATAACATTTTCCATAAAACTGAACGGTGAATATTGAGTCACGCGAACACCGAGGACGGCCGGTGTCGATCACGTCATCAGTTCCGCAGGTCATATGACGTCATGACGTAGCGTGCTCCGCGCTCCTGTGGCTCCACGCTGCTTTCTGCTCATGTGTGTTTTCAGGGTGATTGACGGCGTGGGCACGGTTTGAAGCTCTGAAACACACTGAGTTCACCGTGAAGCTGTCCGGTAAGAACATAAAAAACCGTCAGCCGCCGGAGCAGACCTTTGAGAGGCTGCACGGCCTGGTTTCTTGTGTGAAGAAACATTAGCTTAGCTTGTAGCATCTATAGGCTCGCAGCCAGAGTAAACAAGTTGAAGTGACATGTGTAGCCATGTTTCTATGTAATTCATGAATGTAACGTTTGATTTAGAGCCTCTGTGGTTTAACACTGGTGCAACACGACGTTTCCTGGCTGTGTGTGCACCCCTCTAAGATACCTCTGCTCTGTTTTCATTGAGATGTTGGAGTGTTTCTTCCACTTTCCCAAACAGTGTTTTCTGTTTTTATGTTATGTCTGTTCAACAGTAGGCAAATAAGGAGGGAAACAGGTCAAAGCAGTTTGGTATTGGACTTTCATAAAGTTGAAAACAGTCGTAAGAGACAGGTGAAAAATATAAACAATAAAAACTTTTAAATCAAATCATCCAAGAGGTTTTGGTTAATACTTTAATAATAAAGTTATGCGCCCAGCTCCTTAAGCACTGGGTCCTACATTTCCCACAATGCAGCCAAAAAGTATCTTTTTATCTGAGCTTATCATGCTGGAAAACACACACATAAATTCTTGTGTCCCTTTTATCAGTTATTTAATCCTATTTATTTATCAGTTGTGCACAAGTCTATACTGAGTGGGATATTTTACAGTTGAAAAATAAATCTGTCAGTACTTTCTGCTTTCACTTTCTATCTTTGCTTTGCTCATTACTTACCAGGCAAGCTATATATCAATACCAACATGTGGATGGGTGCCAAATTAAAGGAGAAACCTGAATGAATGTGTGTAGAAGCATAAATGCAGATCCACTGGCTCTGTTACGATGAGAGGGGGATTTTGCTGACATGGTTTGGGTCCACTTGTCCCCTTAGGGCAGTGAAGGGGTCACTGCAAGATCAATACAGGTTGTTGTGAGTGATCACCATTATCCTGTGATGAAACATTTCTATCCTGATGGGAGTGGTCTCTTCCAGGATGACAAGTGCCCCTATCCACAGAGCACGAGGGCTCACTGAATGGTTTGATGAGAATGAAAATTATGTGAATCATATGATAAGGCCTTCACAGTCAAATCAGATCTTAACTCAACTGAACATCTATCAGAGATTTTGGAACGACTTGTTAGACAGAGCTCTCCACCACCATCATCAAAACATCAAAAGAGGGAATATCTTTGGAAAAATGGTGTTCATCACTCCAGTAGAGTCCAGAGACATGGAGTATCAATGAAGAGGAGCACTGAGGCTGTTCTGGTGACTTAGGGTTAGGATAAGGTGTTGTGTGAGACACTTTATGCCAGATTTAATGCAAATTTTGGAATCTGGCTGTAGAGGAGAGACTACGAAACATTTTTTTTATCATACCTTTGTTTTAGCCATTTTATCTTTAACAGTCACAGCCTCTGTCTTCAGAACTGAAAAGATAAAGTACACATGAACAAGAAAAGTATTTTTGTTATATTCCCACACGTCTCTGAGAGTTGTCTGCTAATGTTAACATGAAGCTGTTTTAATTTTTACAGAGATGAACAGTGAAAACTTCAGCCTCAGTGAGAAGATTGTGTCGTCCTCCTACATTCGACAGGGGAGTCAGGCGCGTCGTAGCCATGAGCAGCTCATCAGACACTTATTGGAGCAGGTAAGACCTACAGCTGCCTTCACGTGTCCCCAGAGCCACTGCAGTTTCGTTCACTGTTCATGCTGTGTGCAGGGTAAGTGTCCAGAGGAGGGATGGAGTGAGAGCACCATAGAGCTTTTCCTGAACGAGCTGGCTGTGATGGACAGCAACAACTTTCTCGGCAACTGCGGTGTGGGAGAGAGGGAAGGCCGGGTGGCATCCAGCCTCGTGGCAAGACGGCATTACAGGTTCAAGTTTACAGCTCTTCACTAGTTACCGCTGAATATCAGACATTCAGGAAGTTGTTAAATGATTCTGTTGTGACATTCAGCTGATTTATGTAGGTTGATCCATGGCATAGGTCGGTCTGGTGACATTGCTGCTATTCAGCCCAAAGCTGCAGGGTCCAGTTTGCTCAACAAGCTGACTAATTCAGTTGTTTTGGACATCTTAAAGCTCTCTGGTATGTATGTGTCATCATTCAAACTGAGAGTGTTCTATATATTGCAAGAACATTTAATATTTATGCCAAATAACGTTTGAATCTTTGTTACTTTTGGGTGTAAATGGAGAAAAATACAAACATGCTTAGTTTTTTTTTTTTTTGGACAACAGGTGTCCGAAGTGTGGCGAGCTGCTTTGTGGTTCCCATGGCAACAGGGATGAGCTTGACTCTGTGCTTTCTGACCCTTCGTCACCGGAGACCCAAGGCTCGCTACATCATTTGGCCTCGCATTGACCAGAAGTCCTGTTTCAAAGCCATGATCACAGCAGGTGATAATGACTTCAATGTCCGATGTCCTGTCACAGTTACAAAACAGTCAACAGTCAAAACAGTTACCTCCTATATCCTTTCCTAACCACTTTTCCTTGACCTCGATATAAAACAACACATGACGAAGATAATGTGAAGGCGATCTAAATGTGAAAAATATTAGTTTACCACAAGGGTTGTTATTGAAATAAAAAAGGAATACAGGCTCCCAGTAACAAAAGTGAAAGCAATTTATCAACATGAATCCCAATTAGTATGATTATATGAAAATAATCAATATAATAATAATAATAATAAAGTTACGTTCATGCAAGATAGGCAGAACTTGTCGCAAATTTACTACTGGTCATATCCTCATTCTTAAGATACAGGTTGAATTAAATTAATTAAAC